>OU744721.1:83783889-84450275 GCA_916613615.1 Steromphala cineraria
GATATCTAGGAAGACATCCAGGTACTTCAGAATGTTCTCGAACCCAGGCATCGACACGTAGGCAGAGGACAGCACTGTGCTCACCGACTTCTGCCACATCATCATGAAGCTGGGAGAAACAAATCAAGAATTCTTATTTGCCTTTGAAAGAGAGTTATTGTATTGATAGCTGTAATGCACAATGTTTTTAAGTTCTATTTAAACATAAAGTTCAACATGACCATGATAGGGAGGAAGACAATATGTAGATGGTTACAAGGAACACAACCTTCTTTTTTATAGATGAGGAACATCAGATGTAAGACCTCCAGCAACGTCATGATAAGTACTGTAAGAAATCAGAGAACATATATCATACCCTGGGTCTTGATAGTTAGCCATCACATTGTTGAGTTTCTGTAAGAAGCTCTCCCATTGATTGGCGTAGATGGTCATGTTCATCCAATCAGTGTTGGCGGTGAGGACCACAGTGGGAGGGTTCCAGATGGTCTGGTTCAGCAGTGACTGGAAGGTTTCCTGGTCCGAGATCACCACGGACACATTGATGCTTCTCATCTCATCCAGAGGGACAGAGTCTGTAGATATCCTCTCAATCTAAAGAAGAAACAGTTGTGATTGTAAGAGCTGGGAATTAGAATTTTAACTTGTATTGAAGATCTTCTCTGTAATGGCATGTTTACAATATTGAAGTGAGTGAGAGGGTTGGAATTTTATATTTAAGCCTGAGGCAGCATCACAATAAAGAAGTAAAAAAGTGTCTTACTTTAAATATGATCCTCTTCTTCTGTAATCTACTTCTCATTGCATTTCCAAAATTCAAAATGTATACCTATTCATAAGAATTTAGAAGTTTGGTTTATGTAATTAAAAGTTTCAACTCACAGCATCAGCGAACTGTGCGAAGCCGTCCCAGTTTTCCCGGAGCTGCTGGTATACGAGAGTGTAGTTGAGGAAGGCGGAGGAACAGACTGTGCTCTGGATAGTGGCGGGGTCAGAGGTCGTCCCACTCACGTCAAACACAGTCGTGAAGAGAGTCAAGTTTGTACACAGGTCTGTTCCAAGAGTTCCTAGCTGAATCAAGGGGTTTATCTGCAAAAACCAGTAGAATTGGGAAATAAAGTTAGAGAATATAATTATAAGAACTCTTCTTATCTTCATTCCCATATAATGGGTCAGTTTTAGAAAGGTGTACAACCATAAGTACCAAGCACAAACATTAGCTGACCCCATATATCTTAGTCTGGTCCTAGAGTTTATGTCATTACAGTGTCTATTTTTGTGAAGATGAAGTTCATCAGAACCATCATCATCAACAACATCATCAACATGTCCCATACCTTAGCAGGGTCCATGAGGTATGAGACGAGAGAGTTGAGGAGGATCCCACTGAGCTCGGGACTGATCTCCGTCACCATCATAGCTCTCCTCAGCTCCTGAGATCCCATGTAGTCCAGCAGATTCACAGTGCCCATAGCTGCAGGACAGAAACACTAGCCAGGTTAGTCAAATGAAAGATGTGCTGAGGACAAAATAGCTAGCTGCCCAGCATTCAACCGCTGCTTTGGTTTAAAGAAGACCATTAGCAAAAAAGTTCAAGTGATGTTCTATCCTTATATGTACTGAACGTCAAGCAAGTTAGCAACAATTCAAATCTTCAAACAGGTTTTGAAGTGACTTATAATCAAAATGATAACCAAGCATTAACATTGTTTCATATGTCACAACCATCAGTATCCCAAATAACTTCTTTGAGAGGCATTTTAGAAGTTGGAATGACAATAATGTCATCCCATACATCCCAACAGAATTTGTCATCCATATATTCCTCATCATTATCATCAGTGTCCCACCTACCGTTGATGTCTGTGAGGATGTTGTTGAGGAAGGCCATGATGTGGTGGTTGATGTAGATCTGACCATACATGGAGGCCAGGAGGAGCTTCTCGGTCTCCCCCGTCGTGTTGCCTCCCATCTGGTCCATGCCCAGTCTCTCCAGACTCATCTGTAGGTTGGTCATCAGCGTACCCAGTCTGCAGGGGAGACAGGGTCTTATATATTAGTGTCATGTGCTAGAACAGAATGTTTCTGCCTTTTCCTGACTAAAACTGTCATGATGTCATGCTATTGCCTAGACCCTACCGTACATGATTGCCTAGGCATGAATCTATTGTCAGATTACAACTATTGCAGCAAAAATATGCAAGAACTTAATAAAGTGCTACCTTGGTGCCAAACTCATTGCATTAATTGTCTTTATGTGGCAATTATTTATAAAGTGATACTTTATCCAAGCTCAACAGCATGACAATAGAGTACGGACTCATCACCTTTATACATAATTTATTATAGTGATAGAATTGAAAATCTAGTTGTTAATGATATGATAAATAAATACAATTTGTTTCCAGAAAGTGTGACTCACTTGTTCATGTCTAAGTTCTGCAGGGACTGTGTGGCCTGTAGGAACTCTGTCCACTTCATGTCTATAGCTGACACGTTGAACGGGGCGAAGCTGAACTGTCCACTCATCTGGGGGTTGAATATGGTCATCATTCTCTGGACGTTCTGCATCACCGAGGTCCAGTTGACCATCGGGGCGGGCAGGGAGCTCCAGTCAGGGTTTGATAACAGCATCACCTGAGGATGTATGGTGAACAAATAAATTTCAGTTTTTCCAATAAATCTTCTTTTGTGATTTTGTCCAAAAGTTTAGGACATGCTACTCTAGATTCGATAGTAGTATCTGTTGAGGATCATATTATGAATAAATATAATTTAAGTTTTTCTCTTTTTATAACTGGCCCAAATTTAAAGAAAATGATACCCCAGCGAGGGTGCTAAAGTAGGTTCAACTGAGAATTAAAAGTATAAACAAAATTGTTTGTCAAGTAACATCAAATCACAATTTACAAAACCTTGTGAGATAAGGGTCACTCAGAATCAAGCTGCATTTATCATGCCGCCAAATGTATTAAAATTTTAAAATTTAAATCTTTTTTTGTCTTTCTGTGCCTTTTGCTGAATACTTTTACTACAACTGACAAGAGTTGGCTTGGTAGTATTTTTAGCCTTTGGCCACAAACAATTTTATTTTCACTTAGGAAAAGATAAGCAGGTTGTTTTAAGTCAAATCATCATACATGGTAATTTGGCATTCATCTGATAATGAGAGAATGAAAATTGTCTCTGGACTGCACGGCTGAACTAACCTGGGCCTCCCAGGCCTGCATGTACGGGTCGTTCTCCTGGATGAAGAGCATCGTCCAGTTGAGTCCACACGCATACCTCTCGAACTCTCTCACAGGGCTACTAGCATCCACCATCAGGTAGTCCGACACAAAGTGGGTGTAACAGTTCGGGGTCTGCATCTCATTCAGAGAGCTCATCAGGCGTGTCATGAACTGGAGGGATTAATTAAATCATGGATAAATGTCTATGAAAACAAATATTTAAATATATATATGATATAGTTCTGTCCTTCATATTCTTCTTGATACAGTCAAACTGCAGAATGTCTTTAGAAATGTCATGCAAATACATTCATTTAAAAGTGTGTGGAAATGTTTTTGTCGGTAGCAATAATAATTTGATTTATCCTGAGTACTTATCTAACCCAATAATTTTCATTTTTTTTTTTTAATTTTTTTTTTTTATTCCTCAAACCCTGTAACAATCAAAAACTCAGCAGCCAGGGGACTGCCAAGTCGACTTAAATGAAATCAAATTCAGTCTGGGTTACAAGGAAGCCTTTTTTAAACAATAAAATACAGACAGAAACTTTCACACACCATTCACACCAATACTAGATCAATGTCAAGAAGTTAGACATTAATGATTCAGTCGTCTTTTAATAAACAATGGTACATAGCCCACTAATGTTTGATTATATAAAAAAGGCCATCCATCATATCAATTTTGAAAGAAAGATCTGTTTTTATTGTAAGTTTGGTGTTTTGGGATCAATGACTACAATCATCAGTGATATAAGAAAAATTGTAATAGAAATCTGAAAATCAGTGATATATATCCTATTGTTCAGCCCACCTTGTCAGGGTTCCTCAGGATGTTGGTTACAGCACCCATGATGTCCGGGGTGACGGCGGCCATCTTGGCGACGAGTTCTCGGACCTCGGGTGGCTGCCTGGCCAGGATGGCTGCTACACTGTCCGTACCTGGGTTGGAATAGGAGAATACCTCATACTTGTCAAACACATAGGAAACAGCAAACAATGCTGATTTTTATCTATGATTAAACTTTTCCTTAGTTTATCATGGAAGCAGATGCTTGTACCTACGTACAATATATTTACTCTTGGTGTACATTCATGTATTGTCAAATTTCAAAAACTAATCAATGATTATTGAAATCAAAAGTTGGGAACAAAGAGTTCTTTTCAAATTTAAAAAGAGTATTGTATTTGATTGTAAGACAGGCAGCAATGTATGTATTGACACTTTCAGCCCTGCTTATACCTTAAAGTCAAGTCAAATTGTCATAAAGGCAGATGGAGTTGAAACTATAGACAACACAAAGATTTTAGTGATGATAAACTTCCCAAGGCACAATGTCAGTTGTGCATAAGTTCTTTTACACGAACACTTTATAATTGTGAAAACCAGAAGTTGAATAACCATTACATGCTTGTCTTCTAAAGTCAAGTCTGGTACCTACCGCCTGAATACTGCAGCATTAGTTCCATGTAGACGTTGGCGGCATTGGTGATGAGTTTGATGTTCTTCCAGGTGGAATCGTTGTGTAGAGCCGAGTCGAGCTGCGTCATCACTGCCATCGTCAGCTCACCCAGACTGTCAACAGATCAGCTAACATTGGTTCAATAGAACTATAACATCCAATTCTTGAGCTCCTTATGAGAAATCACTCTGGTGTCTTTCCTATTTGCCAGGGAATTGCAAAATTAATATAAGCAATAGTTTCTTGTAAGTCAGTTGACAGGATTTTTGTTATCATCATGTTTAAACATGTTTATTTGAACTCTTGATGTAAATCTGACATCAGAAATAGGCTTTAAACAAGAAACGTTTTTGCAGATCTGATTGCAAAATTTATCTCAACAACCTACTTGTTTAACATACAGATATTGAAAACATGAAGAAAGTATGATCATTCAAGTCCTTTACTGATACTGTGTAAGCAAAAGTGAGATTCAACAAGAGAAAAAGAGCTCTCTACAGTATTCACCTGGAGGCATCTTGAGTCGTGAAGTTGGCCATGAGGTCGCCCATCACTGCAAGTGCCACGCCCACCTGGGTCAAGTTGACCTGTGTGAGGACGTTCGTGGCTCCGTTGACAACAGCATCGAGAGTTTCAGGCTTCTGCATCATCTCTACGATCTGTTCGGTGTAGTCCAGTGTGGTGGCCCAGTCTTGACCCACGCTGTAGCTTCCTGTTATTGGTTCCGACATCTGCAGGATAGGTAGGCAAATCACTTTTGGTAATTTGAACTGCATAATTATTTACATTCTGTTGGTTTATGATGCTATGTTTAACCCTTTTCCCCTGGAGAACCAGTTACAAATATTTTTTAACAGATTTCTTGCTTGTGGGTCGAAAGGATCAACAACTTACTATATGTAAGGTTCGAAAAAGGTAATATGCGATCACTGTTGCTCTGCTTACATTGATGTTTTGTCACATGTGTTAAGCACCTTTATATTCATGTTTTACAAAGACAAATCATGCAATAATGCAAATATACAGACTTGCTACCTCTCTCTTTCATTTTGAACAATATTGCATATATAAATTACATTGCAATCATACCATATAGTGATTTTTGACACCTACTGTAAAATCATTTATTTTCGCTGGGCAGTATTTTCGCGCATTTATCAAAAGTGACATATTCGCGTGGTGTATTTTTCGCGCAAATCATACCTACAAAATATTATTTTATATCTCATGTAAAATCATTTATCTCATTTATAATGCGACCCTCTTCCAGCACGAGAAAGGAACCGCTCGGCAAAATACATATATTTGTAATGAAAATTACGTTTGTCTACTTACGGTGTTTTGTTATTATTGTTTAATGCATTGTCATTTTCTTCTTAGTAAAAGCGATATGACAGTCCAGCATTTTGTGTCATTTTGTCAAAAGTTGCTTCACTTTTACCGATTTACACATCATAAGCATCAAGATATCTAAATAAACGTTCAGTAAACGTAGCGGTAATTATGTTTTTGTTACAAGCTTTTCCATTGGCTCATTAGTTGATATCGACCAATCAGTAAGTCGAGCACTAAAAGCTTATTGACAAAGCTGTAGATGACCTAACCGGTGTATAGGATAATGGACGCCTACTTAAAAATGTAAAGGATGAGGTCTTATATTTGAACAAAATTATTTTCGCAGTTGAAGGTTTGGTAATATACGCACAAATTAATAACCAATAACAAAATCAGTAATCACAGAAAATATTTAGATGAGTACTTCATTAATAATATCTGGCAATTTTTCATCATGTAAAAAATTGCTACTCTTTTGTCACAAGGTTCCATCTCGTATAACACCGTCACTAACAAACACTTGTTATCGATGGATATTGCCAGCTAACACGTGTTGAATATTTCCTGTAGTCCGGTACATAAATATTTTTTATTGATACATTATTTTGCATTTGCCTTCTTATATCTCTCTATATTTTCATTAAAATGCAACATTTAGACTAAAGTGATATATTTTACAAGATTTGGTTTGAAATGACATCGATGCTTCCTTTGTAAACATCGACTCGCTTGACTGGCTCGGCCGGCAGATATTAACCCTCTTACTTGCCTGTGATTGTTTCAATGTCTTTCTACAGTCATGTCATATATATCTGCATATATTTTCGCGAGGTTAAATATTCGCACATAATTCTTTTGCGCGAATTGCGCGAAAATTAAACCCCCGCGAAATATAATGATTTTACAGTATATGATTTTCATGGTAGGTAATAAATGAAGTTATAGGTTATTAGTGATGTTAACACCCACCTTCCTGATGAGTTCTTCAGTCATCACCTGGTTCCTGCTAAGATCCGTCATCACTTTAGGGAGTTCCTGACAAACCATACGGTTGAGCTCCTGGTGTGGCACCACCGACTGCAGGGGCATCTCGCTGAACCACGTGCACACCGCCGCCATCGGGTCTGGCATAGATACTATTGACTGGATCTGTTTAAAAACATTTAATTTCAAATAAGGATGAACATTTTTAGAAACTTTTGTATAGTTACTAAAGAGAGTCTTATATAGCGACGTAATTTTGTGAAAACTATCAATTTCTGAATTAGGATGTCATTTAGCAGCGTGCAATGAAACATTATGAGTACATATTCCCATAACAGTAATTTCTTCTACAAATGAGCAGTTAAACCTCAAAGTCTCCAAAGGTTCAGTATCATTGATAAATGATCAATCTAAAAGAGACGCCCACCTTCTGTACATCCTTGCCCATGATAGACATGCCCTCTACAAGATACGGGGAGTACGTAGTCATCATACGCACCATCTGACTCAGGGGCGAGGAGGTTGCGAACAGGTCTGAAACACAAACAAGTCATGAGGGTGAGGTGACGTTATCTGGGGTTTAGCGCAACTTTCAAGAGTATTTCACTCATATTGAGGCTGCTAGTATTTTTGCAGGTTTTTGTGGCTATGCTGTTAAACCTGTGAGCATCGGCTGGAACTAGCGAAACCATGGGTGGTGAAATTCAGTGTAGCATTGCACCAAAACCTGACTAGAACAGTTCTCTACTGCAGACTAAGTTGCCGAGCCCCTTGCGGGATTCGAACCACAGACCTCCTGATTCGAAGCCAAACACGCTATCCACTGCGCTATCCTGCCCCCAAACAGGTCATGGTATCGATGGTTAGTGTTGTGGAGACTACTAGATCGTTGTACCTGTGAAGCTGACATTCACATGCTAGCACCCTTCAGGAAGCACATAAAGATAAAGGCCTAAACTGTGTATAACGGTGAGAATGTCCTATCTACTTGCATGTTAAGGGAATTGATAATAAACCTTACATTACATTAATGATGTCATCAGCAGTGATACAATATTTACTATAAGCTTCCTACAAGAGACTGAGAACTCACCTGTGTACCAGTTGACCATGTCGTACATGTACTTGACGACGATGCTGATCTGGTGGACGTATTGACCAATCATTGGGCTCACATTTCCATTCTCCATAGCAATGCCAACAGCTCGTGTCATCGCCAATATCCTGGAATCAACATTTTATAAATCAGTTGATCACTTGTCTAATTATATCTACAAAGAGTGTAAATTGATTATTAAAAATCATTAATCATTTTTACAAAAACAAATCTCAATACATCAAAGGAGCAATGTATGAATGTGAACTCATGGATTTGACCTTGTCTAATAAACAGTCAGGTGTCATGCCACAATGGCCTTGATTGTCTTGTGAAAATACAAATAACATAAATGAAAATAATTCACGCGAGACCTACCCAGTAGCGACATAGTTCTCATCCAGTTGAGCCAGAACAGGTTCCCACTGGCGATGAGACAAGTCAATGTTTGGCAAGCTGAATCGGGAGACAAGAGTTTGCCAGGTTGCGTTGTTGACGTTCATGAATCTTGTAGCAGTGTCTATCAAATCTCTTGCTCGGAGGAAAAAGACAGTAAAGTTTGCCTCTGATGTTGGAATGACTCCATTGGCTAGATATTGTAGGTCTGCAACTGTCATGTTGATCTGAAACAAAAATTCAAAATATGAATCCAGATATCATCATGATGAGAAATACCTTCAATCAGTACCATCATCTTCATTTGAATTTGTTATTAATATTTATATTCAATTAAAAAAGGTAAACAAAATAAGGAATTCAAAATGGCTCAATGAAAACCCTCATTGAATTATTTAAAGGAACAGAAAGTTCATAAAACTGTCCATATTATCTATCAAGTTCTTCCTTTAGATATGCAATCATCCTGCGGCAATAGTATTTCTGATACATCTCTTTCTGTGAGCATGCTATAGTTTAAATACAAGGCACAGAACCATTTTATTGTCAGGTAATTCTATAAAAACAATACTTAATGAAATTAACTGAAACAATATCTCACAATGTTCTGTATCTGAGGTCCCCTGAGTGAGGTCATGAGGTTCTCTATAGTTGTAGCCACGCCGTTGTTACACATGGCCGTCCTCAGATCTTGGGGGATGTTGACGTTGGACATAGTTTGGACGTCATTCAGGATACTGTTACAGAAGTCTCCATACGAGAAGGGAGATTCAAACAGTTTCTGGGGGAGGAAAGGAAAAGCGGGCTTGATTATCAAACATGAACATATTCATATTGTATTGAATGTTAACCTGTATGCATTTTGAATATATGTGACAAAATTTAAACCAAAGACGTTTTCAAAATAAAAACGTATAGAAAATGAAACAGAAAAATGTTTTAACAGGATAACCTTAAAAAAGAAAAAAAAATTTAGATTCTGATCTTAAGAGACAATGAACCTAATCGCTTAATCATTAAGGTTTTCCATACATCAAGTGAGTAAGTTATTGTTTAGCACGGCCTTGGGAAGTATTGTAGCCATTGGGGTCAATTCTTTACATCAAAGTGTTAATAAATCCAAGAGTGTGTTGGACTGACCGAGAGAGCCCGGGAGTCAGTGAAGGCACTGAGGACAGCAAGGGTGACGTTGGGTCCGTTGTTGAAGAGGGTGGTCAGAGCTGTCTGGGTCGGGCCGACCTGGTTCACGAGAGACAGCAGTTCTTGCTCTAGATCTGACACAGAGACAATACAATGTTGTAGATACATCTGACACAGAGACAATACAATGTTGTAGATAAATCTGATACAGAGACAATACAATGTTGTAGATAAATCTGACACAGAGACACCATACACTGAACATCAGAATATTGTATATAGACTATAAAAGACAAAAGCTTGAAAGACAATGGAGATGCATAAAAATGGTGTCATAAGTTGATAATGAAGGTAAATGAATCCTCTATAAATTAAGATATATTTCTTTTTTGTTTCCTCATACAATATTCAAAGTCCTCTTTTGCAATTTGCTAATGTATCAGCTGATCAAAAAGAATAAATGAACAAACCTTTAGTTTCTTCAAGAACAATATTCCCCATTTCCAGGAATCTGCTGGTAACCATGACAACAGGTGCCACCACATTCCAGAGTGCAGGATCTTGCTGGAGCATCTGCTGGAGGTTCTGCAGACTGTTTGCTGTGGATCTGTGGTAGAGTTGAGAGATGTACAGGTCTGACTGGAGACACCTTATGCATCTCATGTAGTAATCTGAGCCTGACGTACTTCATATAATCTATTTACTTTAGTAAAAGCATTAAGGCATAAGAATGAAAAATGTATGATTAGTAAATCTTTGAAAATGACTTATTGTTCACATAAGTTATACTTTTTTGTACCACCTGTCCCATAGTCCACAATAAGGTATATGTGACATCAGTAACATGTGGTTATGACAATACTATCAATGGCCCTTGTCGAAGATTTTCATTTCATACCTGAATTTGATCCACTAAATCTATGGTTAATAAGAAAAATTAAGAGTGTCCATATGTCAGCCTAATACTTGATCTATGATAGTCCATCAAAAAACTGCACTTAATTGCATAGCATATCAGAGTTAAGACTACTCTATTTCTTAAATTTAAATCTTCAGAAACGCTATACTATTGATAAGCAACACAACTCTTCAATTACAAACAGCTTCAAGAAGCCCTTACTGGATGTCCATGGTGTTGTTGTTGAGCTGGGAGTAGAGACTGGACCAATCCACCTGTGTCAACGCTCCGAGGGCCACCTGGAGACTCTCTCCCATCATGCCTAACACTTCCTCTAGGGCCCTGCCCATCTTCTGGGCCGTCTGGAACATCTCTGCGATCTGATTGGTCAGATTTCCCTTACCCTGGATGATGTTTGTGGCTTTGGCAGCCGTGAGCACTCCATACTTGACCACATACCAGATGGTGTCGTTCGGCTTGAACTCCTCAACAATGGGGTCAATTATGTCAACCAGCCGTACAAATCTGTTGGTAAAATGGAGAATGGAAATGACACATGATTTTTCCAATCATTTCATATTGTAACATCTCCTAAAGTTCTGCTATGGTATATTTGTGTTTGATTGTTTGTATCCATATACAATTTGTCTATACCGCACCATTATAGATACGCTTAACATTTTCCAGACCCTCATAGCTTGACCGAAGACAGAAACCATACTAAGGTCTGCTCTTTCATTTAATTTTGGCTTTAATCATCTTAGTTCTCTCTCAAAGGAGGCTCAGATTAAGGAGACAGCAGCAAAGCTTAGCACATATAGATTCTTATCATTTACTTACGGTGTCATATCAAGGTCCTTCAAGGTCGTGTAGTATTGCAGACTTCGGATGAGGTCCGGAAGTTTTTTGAGACTTGCAAGGGACATAACCTGCTTGACAAGCGTTGGGGACTGGAGGGCTAGTTCTACCATGTCAGCAATGTCGTTAAATGCCATGTCCCTTGAATATGCCTTTCCAAGTCTTTCTTTTACTTTCTCAAACTTGCCCATCTAAAGACGAAGGAAAATTTCATTAATTTTTAAAGCTCAAAGGACATCTTTGCATCAGTGATAATTAAGGACTGGTACAACAATTACTGTATATCATTATCATAGGAATAGTGAATCGTTAGAATAAGTGCTTGTACAAACAAATTATATCAAGCATTTCTTCTGAAGTTGGGATGCAAGAAAATAAAACATAGGTTGCCAAACAGTTCAATGTTGAACACCTCCGGAACTTCTTTTGCACATTATATCTGCTGTAAGGAGACACTTACAATAAAGTTAAATATCTTTGATTTATAATTGCAGAAAATCACCCAGAAGCAACTGAAGGGCATGAATATTGTACACAGAAGAGATTAAAATGAAGAAAAACATGAGTAAACCTACAATTCTGATGAGTTGAGCGATATCAAACTGAGACTGCAGGTACTCTGTGATGGAGGGGATCTGGTTGGTGCTGATGTTGCACAGACTCCGTGACACATCTCGCACGTCAACCGTCGGCTTGAATAGCAGGAATTGACCCAGCTTCACCGGGTCACACACCACGCCGCGGAAATCTGGGTACCCCAACAACTCGAATATCTGAATGGTGAGGAAAGAACATGTCAAATAGCGGGATGGATATTTGGTGATGTTGATGGTGTTAAATCTTACAAGCTGATATCTGGAATGATAAGATCATACTTACAGAAATACTATAAAATTCTGATGTATTGATGGTGTAAAAATTCATCAATTATCATCATTCACAAAATATTATGATTTAATTTCTAACTTACAAAGTGTTTTGTAATAAATTTGTAATGTGCACTATTTTGCAACATTTATCTGGAAACACCTATTTAAATATGACCTCTACTCACAAGTGTAATGTTAACTGTTGCATCCATCAAGGCATCTACTTGATCGCCGTCCATCACTTTGAACTGTTGAGTCAAAACTGCCTTTACATAGTTAGGGTCCTTGAAAAAACTCTTTACTTTCAGCATGGCATCTGCAGGAAATTGAAATAAAACATTAAAACATACTATATCTACTAAAGTTAACAAGCATGTGGTGCAAGTTGTTTATAAATATCTGAAAGGGAGAACATCATACCTTGAATATTTTCAAATTGACAAGAATTGTTATAATAATTTCTTTGGGAGGCAATTAAGAAATTGGATTGACGTTGAGGAAGAGGAATATATGGATGACAACTTCTTTATTCATGTAAAGCAACTTTTCGACACAGCTCCTTGTGCCATTGCCAAGCAATGATAAGGGCAAGGTCACGATAATCAAATGGTATCTGTGCATTTCCCTAAAAAAGGCTGACAGCAAATTAGAAAACTTTGAATGCAACAGTTCATGACATATCGGCTAACAAGTGTTTCAAAAGCGGTCAAAGCCATTAGTGACCTTGAAACTAAGGTCAAGGTCACCATAATCGAGGTGTGTCTACATATTCCCCTCATGTAGGCTGACACAAAATTGAAAATCTGTAAGTGAAATGGTTCATTAGATATCGCATTAACAAGAATGTGCGTAAGGACAGACTCCGCCGAATACATAGTCCCCCACTGCTTGGTTCGGAGGGAGACAATTAAGTGAAGTAAGAGTTTCCTCACCCAGTCCGTCGAGTGCATCAGTCTTGTTGGCCATCTGTTGCAGGGCGTCCAGCATCTCCACCCCCTTGTCCATGGCCTGCAGACCCTGCAGTACTTCCGCCGAGGATATCGTCGGTGCCAGGTTCTGTACCAGTCTCGATACTCTGTAGGAACATCATATTCTCACTCATAAACTAAAGGAATGAACTGATGGATAAGCAGTTTCAATATTCTATGAATTGAGTGAGTGTCTTAATTGAGTTGGAGTTGAATGCTGTTTGGGCACTATTGCAGCCATAAGTTACATTATCTGATCTGTGAAAATAATGTGTATGAAATGAGCCAACAAAACCAGTCTCTAATATTTGTGGAAAAAAATTAGGAAAATGAAAATTACCAGCCCCAGGCCAAAAGCCAAAAAGATGTAAATTTTTTATTATGATGCCTCTAAAAAAATAATTCAAAGACAGGCAGCTTCTTATTCTATGAAAGAAATATTCATGTTCATGCTTGACAAGACAAATGAACCTTTGTTGAAACATTTCTTTCAAAGAATATAGCTGCTTAGTGAACACATTCTTTTAAATCTTTTTTAATCACCTACCGTGACTGACAAATGTTAACTTAAATGATTGCTGCCCAAAATCACTCTATATTGATAATGTTTTCAAATATACCAAAGATTTTACTGAAGAAATAGCAAAAACTATTTTCTTTACTACTTCTAAACTATTTGTTTATGTAATCATAATTTGGTATATCACATCATCAGAATATACAAGCATACTTCAATGTTATTGACTTTCATATCAACACCTAATAGGATTGCAAATATCCTATTTCAGCAGCATTATGTGTATTGATATTCCTCACATAAGCCAGGTGGCCTACTTTCTTGGCTTCAAGTTTACATTTGCATATCTTTCTGCATCAAAATAATACTTCATATGTTTTGTTAATATTTTGGGTTTTAATATTTTCCTGTAATAAAATGCAAAGAGCATTCCAAGATTTTACATGTAACTACATGTTCAAAAACTACTTATTTTCAAGGTAATTAAATATATCTAAAAAATTAACAAATCCATTGATTATATTCTTCTTTTTACAACAGTACTTTTTAAAATTATTGTTAATTAAAGACAATTTGTTTGACCTCATTAACACAGCACATTATCATCATTTAAAACTTAATTGCAATTATATCAAATAGTTTGTCAATTAAAAGATTGAAATGTTGAAATTTATTTGACAACACAAACCAATATCTTCATTTTAACATTTATAAATAATGATAAAGACAAATTATTTCTGGTCATCTTAGATATTATTTTAATGAAAGATAAAAGTAATGAAATATAAGAATTCATCTCAACTACAGAACAATTTCAAGTCAACTGTTTATAATAATTTCCTATGATCAAATACAAATGCTTAAAGTATTTGTCAATGTAAAAAGTCTAGTCATGATTTACGCCACTGGGATACCAAAGCTTATAATGTGTAAACATGAAACTGAATAGTGGTGTGTGGCCGGGTGCTTAGCTCTTCCTATCTCTGTTTATATAAAGGTCACACAAGGCTTGCACTGCTGTGTGAAGCCTGGCTGTTTGCCTGTACCTATACATTCAGTGGAATGCTATACCCTGGTTGATGAGAAAACCTGATTGTAATTATGTAAGAACATTGATTAAAGAGACCAATATTAAAGGGGAAGTAGCATGTTTTTTATCATTTTATATTCTTAATTTTTCACTTGTAATTGTAAGCTAATGTTATATGTATTATTTTGAAAGTGTCAAAAATCTCATTTCACAAATCAATCATCCATAGTCATAGGACAAAGTATGAATATTCACATACAATCCATTGGTGGGCATTTTTTGTGAACACCTTTAATTCATTTTGTGTAAGAAAACAAAATTGCAGGGCTAAACTTTAAGTTATATATTTGAATTATTACTGATCTATTTAGTTTAAATATATCGTCTTTCAGTTGGAACCATTACCTTTCATTTTCCTGACATCACCTTATATTCCCCTAAAAACGTGCTAATGCCCCTTTAAGAATAATGTAATTATTTATATGACAGGTTCAAGTCCTATTGCAACCATTTAGGACAATAGATTGTATGAATTTAAAAAAAATAATATTTCACATAGTTTTTGTATGACAATAAATTCGACTTGAAGAGGAACATATTTTGTTTAAATTACATCAATATCAAATGCATTAAATACCATTGAACACAAATCAAACTTCAATTAGTTATTAACAATTATCTTATCTTTACATTATTCTTTATATAAAAAATGGTTTTCTTCTTCATTTTTAATAATGGTAGAGTTTTTTTTACCATAGTTATTTAGAGCTCGGGTGTTCTTCACCCTGAGACTTATTTCTCCTGTCCAAACTACCCTGATAGCAGGTGCCCCTCTACTAACTACCCTGAGAGTGACCTCCCCTGCTTTATCTACCCTGGGTATTATCTCCCCTGACTTAACTACACTAAGAGTTATTTCTCCTGCCCTAACCCTGTCCTTACTACCCTGAGAGTTATCTCCTCTGACCTAACTACCCTGAAAGTGATCTCCCCTGTCATATCTACCCTGAGAGTTATCTCCCCTGTCCTAACTGAACTGGGAGTTATCTCACCTTGTTGTGGTGTCCCTGGCACCCTGTAGTGTTAGGGTGCTGTGACATTGGTTATCCAGATTGCACACAAAGGTCTGTAGAAAAGGTGTGACACCCGCGCTGGGCATAGCACGCTCCTGGTAGTGACCTTGGGAAAGAGGAAAACAATGATGAAGGATAACTACACTAATTGTTGCAATGCATTGATTAATTCAGTAATTAAGATAAAGAATGAATAGATGTTGATTATAGAAAAGTATTTAAAATCTAATCGAATTTTTGAAAATCATATTATACAAGGTTTAGCAAATGCAACAAGATTATTAGTGCGCTTTGCTCACTTATGCATTATACTTTCCCATAGTGGTAATTGAACCTTCAGATGTAAAGATATTGCATTTGATCAATGTCTGTCAAAAGGCAACAACAATATTCAAACATAAATCTAATATTATTTCTGATAATTCCAAGGGTCATGTATCTCTATAGCAAAAATATATCTAAAATTATAATGAAACAATGTTTCATACACACTCCGAAACAAACTGAATACTAACTTCATATAATGAATCAAAATTAATACTACAATGACTTCAATTGTAATATATTAAAAAAAACTATTAAACAAATCTGAACTAATTTCTCAATTCAAAGCGAGGATGAAGGCGGTACCCACATGTGTCGCGTTCCCGGAGCGGCACCCCCTGTCTGATCAGCGCTACTACAGCTACGATGAGGATCGGCCATACTACCTCTAGCACTAGGATACCCTGGAACACAGAGGGTTAACATTGATATTTCAAAACATCCAAACACAATGATAAAATTATAGATAATAATATTCAAGACGTGTCTTGACAAAACTAAAATCAATATCTATGTTTGAAACATGTTGTATTTACTATATGTGACATTTGCTAGAAAACGTTAAAAACATTTGAAATTTGCATTATACAGACATTTTAACAATTTCATAGAGATAGAATATCTGTAAAAGACGATTGATTTGTTCAATTCATAAAATCATCCGCTGATCTCGCAAGTTAAATCAGCATCGAGAAAAAACTGAAACACGTTCTTAAACGTTGAAAACAAACATGCATTCAATATTGCAGGTACCAGAATCTGTTTGGCAACGAGTTCTTTTGTAAGTGTATGCTAAAGGTTTCTGGGCTACCATTGTAACTATATTAAGTTTGCATTAGGTTGATAAAATTACAAAGAATGAGCGAGAGGTGAGGTGATGTTGGGTTATTTCACTTATATCGCGGCTGCTAGTTTTATTGCAGGGAGAAAGCCCGCAACACCATTGTGGCTATGCATTGCGGTTAAACCATCGAGCTGCGAGCATCGGCTGGAACTAGCAAACCATGGGTGGTACTGCGCTGAAATCCAGTGTAGCATTGCTCCCAAACCTTACTGGGTGTAGAACAGTTCTCTACTGCAGACAAAGTTGAATGAGCGAGAAACGTTGTTTATTAAATAAGGATAATCTTTATAGTGTATCGAGACAGTTTATTCATATTCATGTTTGAAATGTTATAGGGACATTTAATGGATATTCAACTTCACCGCCTGACAAAACAAGTTAATATGCTTCATCCGGTTCAGCGAACACCTATAAATATTAAATGTCTTCCTTATTGGGAAGGTATACAAAAAGAAATGTTACTGTTTGCATAGAAGAAACATGGCTCTCTTAGGTCGTATTTAAAAATGAACATGTACAGTGTCGACGAAGTACAAAATTGAAACTGTGAAAAGTTCCTTACTTCACAACCTCATTCATCGTATTGAGATCGTCTGTTAGATATGTTTGTTGTTTGTTGAAAACCGTCACAATGCTACCAAACTTTAAACTTTAGTACTTTAAACTACTAAAAAAGTCATTACTTTCACTTGAAGTATGTGCTTTGGCAATCTAGTTAAAAGTAGCTGTAATGTTATCGTCCCCTACGTCCTTACGCAAGGACTTAAGGGGCCGATAACATTACAGCTACTTTTAACTAGATTGGTGCTTTGGTATCCACGGAACACTCATTACGTTGTTTCTTTATACATGTCGTATAAATAATATTCTAAGGTAAAGAGAGAAATACAACCGTGTATTTATATAAAATTCATACAAGACGTTATTACGTATCTATTCGGTCTTAAGATCATTTACCGTATTGATATTACCATAGGTGGTGCAATAGAGGTAGATTAAGAAATACGAGAAAAGAATTAATGTTTGAGTTCCAAAGTTCTATTTGTTTATCTGTACATCCACCCCTATAGGACTACCATACACAGGACAGTAGAGAAGAAAACATTAACGTATTTCTTTGATGGCCATTCTAGAAGTTTAGTTGAGGAATAATGATGAAGGCAGTATTATGGAAGTGCAACTTCCTTATTCAGTGTTTGCGACGTTTCGACATAGATGCTTATCTCGTTTTCAAGGGAGTGATGAACTGCTTTCAAACGACATTAGTATCTATGTCGAAACATGACCAACACCGAATAAAGAAGTTGTACATCCATTACATTAATATTGCCTTGAAGACTTCATCATTAATCCTAAGCTTATTGATGTAAAAAAAACGACTTCCTTCATCCATACTGCGTACTGCAAATGTAACAACTATAGATGGAATGTGATACAAAATTAAACTTTTAGTTCGATATCGTGCAGTAGTAATTGATCAATTGTTTTAATGTAGACTATATGAAGTTGAACATGAGTTAAAACTGGTGACATCTGCATACAATTGGTAATGCTTCATCAGTGACATGATCATTTTAAATGATGTATAGTCGGAGTCACCTATAAATCCTTGAGTTGGTTGAAATGTTGAATGTAAAAGGAAATGACCACTCAAATTCAATCCATATCCATAAATATCTCCGTTTATGGTGATTTATTTCAATTGCCCAAGTAGTTAAATAATGATTTTACCCTTTACTACCAAATGAGATTACCAACGCAACTTCCGCTTCTTAGTTCAAATCTTTGTTAAGCACAGCTGAAACCCAAAACCATTACGACTTAAACATAGGGAACAGATTTTGTCAAATCATCCATTGTCGCCTCAAACTCGGCTGTAGTGATCTAAACGCAGACCGATATAATCGACATATATCAGACACAACTACCTGCACATGCGGTCATTATAATGAAGATGTAGTCCCCTTCTTATTCAGTTGCAAACACTATACTCTCCTAAGCATTAAATTGTTATTTCTATTTTGTAACCAGCTGTATGTGTGTTGTATTGGAGAGGCGTTCAAATAAGCCTTGAGGTTTGTTCGCCAATCCAAATTTCTTTTTGAGAAATAAAAATATGTTTAAACCATTTTACCCTTAGGAATGGTGTCAATGAAAATGCATGTTTACCAATATGAAAATGAAATTGTTTTCATGAATAAAAGAAGACCTTTAAGACAACTTTCGTTGGTTAAATCAATCCATAAATTACGAGAATTGATTTTTTTTCGTACCAGGAATACAGAAGTTGCTGAATGATGAATACGTATTGACTAGTATCTGAGTTCCGAGACATCACAGCCAAGGAGTATCTTATTACACTCCATGCTTGCATTTCATTGAAGCATTTTCGTCGTACACTGTCGGGAAAAAACTTTCAAAAACAATTTTCTGAAGTCCAGAAATAATGATTCCATTTTGACTGTGCATAATTTTTGAAGAATATTTATAGGAGTGGGAGGGAACGAGAAATAAGTATTTATTCAATCTTTTCTCAATACATTGTATTATGCATTTCAAATTATTAAAATCGGTGTTAAATACAAAGAGTCAATGTTTGGTACGAGTAGCCTCGAAATATATTGGTTTAAATATATTTTTGTCACTTTGAAAAGGATTGGGAACAATATATCCAACTTAAAATACCCTCTATTTTATATTACGCTATTTCGGGTCGCTACACATACGTGAGCGAGCACTTGAAACGGCTGATTCATCCATCAACAAGGTTATTATCGACTATCTTCACATCTATACCAGAGACTTCTTAATCAAGAGACGGGACTGGCTGGCGGTATGTGGGTCAAATGCCGATTCAAAATTCTCTTCTTGTCCCAATCTGACCAAGCTGAAGCGGTACCCATCCCCGCATTAAGATTTGCTTATATACACTGTACGAGGGCGCCGCCGGGTGGGGGAGGGGTATGCTGTGAGAGGGGAGGTTTGACAGAGCCTCGTGACCTACATGTAGTACATACACCACTTAAGAGACTTGGTGATTAAAGATGTTGTTTTCATTTTGGCTATACTTTCACTTGATCCTCGCCCTACATACGTTATATCTATCAGTCACGCAATGCGGAGTAAATTCTATTTAAGGTTGGCGATATCAAACTTCTTGTTGTCAAGGCGTGAATATTCAGGTCTGATGTGAAAATTATGACAAATCTGTAGGCTTACACAGACAACCTCGGGGAAAGCATATAGAGTACTCGATCAAAATAAATTTAATTTGTTAAAAAAACGTCTTCCTGTTTAACAATTTAACATTTTAACATAAAACCGCAGGTTATTCAAATCTTTGGAGTCTGTATTCATAACGATTTCAAGTCGATTATATATTTAATAGAAATACAAATGTAGTTTACAAAACAGTTACGTTGTAAATTTAGGGAATGTTTCAATATCGATTACTTTGCATATATGTATATTCATGATTGTCAAGATATTGAAATAGTTTTCCGCATTTGGTGTTATCTAAAAGGAAAACAAGATAAATGAAATTGAAAAAATTGAGAAAAGAATATTGAAATATCAGATACAGAGACAAAGGATGTACAACAAAATTAATACTAACTACTTCACACAAGTACCAGTTGTGCAACCTTAACTCTCATAACATCTCCTTAGAAAATATATGATGATAGTCAAACTGGACCGAAAAAGTCTGATCTAGATATAATTGATTACAATGCATATTTATTCATTCATAACTGATGACGAATAATTAATGTATATATGTAATAAGTAATGTTGTCCAGGAAATATTTTCTCGACATAAAAACACACCCACTCCGGTTTTTTATTTTCAGAGTTTTATTGAAACACTTGTTGAACACTGTATGTACAGTGTTTTTAGTGACGTGTCGAACACGTAGTTTAAAACATTCCATTGCCAAGATTAAACCTAAATCACAAAGGAAACCCATAAGTGAAACGTTAAGGATGTTTCTTGTCAAACATCAAGTTATTTGAACAGCGCCATCGTTTTACCAACTGGTTCAAATATTAAAGGTTAGACTAATGTGTGTCAGTGAATACTTCATCTCCATCTCTATACTGCAGCACAGAGTGATGACACTTCAGGTGTGAGTCTGTATTTAGATTCAGCCTCTGCAACATCGTGTTCTCTCATTCGCTACTCACTAAGGGAAGGGAGGAGAAAAACGTGTGAACTTTTGAAGGCTTTTGTCCACTCTGTTTGCACCTGATGTCAGTAGACGATCGTGAGGATGTGAATTGTCCTCATATATTTGACAAGTGACGTGAAAACATTTTTCTTATTCATAATGTATTAGTTCATTTCTTTGTTTATACAACATACTTGGAGGATACGTTTACTACCAGAATACCTTAAACTGTGTTGTTACGATCAGAAGGATTTTAACATGTTCTCTTGGTTGATGTTTTGGGAAAAAGTAGGAATTAAATGTTGTAAAATAAAACAGTTAAAAAAGGATAATTTTTATCCGAAAGAAAATACCAAATTGTTTTTGATCATACGTATGGTCATTTACATATTGTGGCAAAAAGTCATAAAAAGAAGAGCATATTAAAGCCAGCTCGCTTGAAAAAGTGAAAAATAAAAGGATGTTCTTTTTAATAACATCGATCAGCATCTTGAATAACTTCAAGAACTCATGCGTACATGCTTTTTTATGTAATTGATTGAGGTGAGACTCAAATAAAACATCTGTCTGTCTGTCTGTCTGCGTGAACAGTGATTATCACTAACTTGATAACTCTGTCAGAATCTAGTGCTAGGTCCTGCATAACTATAATGGTTAAGATCAAAATTGGACTTCTTTGAAACACGTGTTGGTTCGAGTCATTATCTAAGAGGTTCTATTAAACTATCAAACGTGTTATTCCTACATCTTAACAGACGTTATGTTCAACTGTTGAGAATGACATAAATAACAACTGGCCTGTTGTTGGTAAAAAGGTAGGGAGCTTAAAGTATATTCTTACGTAAAACTAAATGCGAAAGATCCGGCTTAACTAAACAGTGAACGGTGTCATGCATTAACTGTTGATTTATGGATTGCGAAATGATGGAATAAAAAAGGTTGTGAAGTTTGTGTTGCTGGCAGCCACGCCCAATCTGACGCTTCGGTTGAGTCAGGGGATCACTACAGATCGAAGTCAAGTCTGTCCTTACTTCCTGGTACCATGCCAATAAACATGTGACGGACACAGCTTGACGGTTCCGCAACGTGTCGTTATTGAACATGTGCATATCAAGAGGATTCAGCAAACCCGGAAGTGTGTTCTGGTTCTGAGAATGGCCTCAGTATTGCTGTCTCTGTAGTGTGTCATTAATACTAATTTACTGGGGCGTTTTAGCGTAATATCTTTGCGCCACGTTTTAGTGTTGTCATGGCATTACAAACCCTAACGTCCCATGGTGTGCATGTATTAAAGGCCGTCCTTTTGGATCGTTTGGCACAATATTCGTCGTTGGCGATTCTCCCCTTCGATCATAATTTTTCTCCGCCCATTGTATATGTTATGTAACAAAAGCACAGTGTTGAAGGAAATATACTGCATTCAATAAAAATATATTTTATAGTAAGAATTATTCCAGTGTTTATAACATATTCATTTTAGAATAAAGTGTACTCAAATAACGTTAACACCCAGGTGCTGTGCATTCTGCTTATGGTTGCTAGATTAGGTGCAGTGACGTTGCCTTTCTTCTACCAATACTTTCCACCTGACCACACATCATTATACAACCATTTAAATAGTCTCTCTGATAAAGTCCACGGGCTTCCGTGTCAGTAGGAATCTGTGCTGTGAAATACGCAGTTAAATAGCAGAATTTAGCACCCATGCGTGGTAACTCCCACGGTCAAAAAAGCGAGACACGCAACATCCCAGTAACTGTCGACATTGAAACTAAGGAGAATCGCTTTGTGAAATATTTCATTTTACACCATGAGATTAGTGTGATCTAGTATTTATACATATGATTTACAGATTGTATTTGATGAATTTGGACCTATGAATAATTGCTGAGAGAAGATGTAACTATCTTACCGCTTAAAGATGAAACCATTCCAGTTTCTGGTATAAAAAGTGGACGTGTCTTTCATTTTAATGTCTTTCACTAGATGCACAGGATTACACTATTCTATTGTTTAGGTATAAGGAAGTTTTTCAAGTCCTTATTAACAGAGTTGTTTAACGTGTTCCTGATGTATTAATGAACATTTTTCATTATTGACTATTGTTTCAAGCATGTTAATCGCTTAATTCCTAAAGGTTTTTAGAAATATGCACATAAATTATGTTAAGCAAATCATTATAAACATGTGTATATTTATTCATTTGTATATTGTTCAAAGCAATTGAAGCATCTCGTCATCAAGCAGCTGGGTAGATGACTCGTGTAATTAGATACGGCTTACCAAAACGTCAAATAGAGGATGTCCTTGTTGAATTAGTGCTTTCATGCAGATGTTACCAAACTGATCTAATCTTTAACATGATTTATAGTAAAACAAATGATCGATCAACTCCTGTTTGACTATATCAAGCGATAAGTGTGATTTTTTATCCATTGCGAGTTGATTTTTGGATGTTCGACTTTAAAAATCATTCGTGTTGCTCTGACAGTTTGCTTTAGAAAATGCCCAGAAAAAAAAGTAATTTGTTTCTGGTTTCAACCCGCGTCAGTCTCAAATCCCCGCATCAAACCTTTTTTCAAGATGTTAACAAGGAAAAATTGATGTTTAGTCCCGTGCTCTAAAAAAGATTGAAACGCAGACTCTTAAAATGTTACCCGTTTATTTCCATGAGTGCCTTCAAAGACGCAGTGAAAAAATTCAAGGTTATATTTCTTTCCTTTTTTGTTCAATAAAAAAGATCTAGAAATGAATAGAAATCCGCATCATCGCATCATTTTTCCTGAATGTAAAGAGCAGAATTTTGTTTTACTTCTTTGGGCCAAAGTGTTCTATTTGCAGTAGGATTTGAGTATAAATTCTTCAACCCACAGCTCGCTTTGTCTCCTCTTCATTCGCAATATAAGTCCAGTAAGCATAATCACAGCGGTATTGGTGCCTTTTCAAGTCTAAGCAAGATAGGGTATCGAATGTCTTTAGTCCTACCTGTGTAATCCATGACATTGAAACCGTAGTTTGTGTTAAATGTCCGATCGTTGGTCATAGAAATATACAATTGAGTAATGTCTAAACAAAGTAAACACAATACAAGATAATCGAAATTGTATGTTTCGTCACATTTTATATTGATTGAGATCGTGAATTTTTTTGGCGCAGAGAATTCGTTAAAAAGTTCGAGTAAGTAAAATTTTAACATGAATCTATATCTCCGAGTGAATTCACCATTTCTGTATTTTGAAAACATACTTAATTCAAAAAAACTAAAATTCCTATTTAAATTAAAGCAACGAGAATAGTGTTCTAGCCAGTATGAACGAAATAATATAATAATTAAGGTGATGTAATGCTGTGACCTAAAGAATTCATGACTAAACATCAAGTCTCCGTCAAGTTATAGCATTGGCTTTGTACTACATATGCCATGCATCAACTGTATATTGAACTTCATAACAAACCCATGCGAGGAATTACGGATTATCTGTCCCGAGTTAGTTACAAACTCCGAGCTTCAACGAATTATTTTTAGAAAACTGTACATTGTGAAAACTCTAATACCCGGCATATCCTTGCACGCTTGTGGAAAGAAATTCGGATAAGAGTTCTAGTTTGAAATGGGTACAAGTATTGTGTAAAATATTGACTTACAGGTAACGTTTAATTGATTCTAAACAGAATCGGTCTTTCACGTTCTTCGTGTTCAAAGGGTGATTTGTAAGGAGCGAATTTTGACAGGGTGACTCGAAAACTGTAAAAATTGATTCAATATTGTAATATTAAAAAAATCTCCATTATTTATTATGCGAGTATTGTTTAAGTAATTTGAAACTTCATATTAACGTTTAGAAATATTGATATACGGAGGGTTTTGTTGTTTTTAAATTTGTATTTGAAAAACAAAAGCTCCTTCTGTTTATCATACTGTTATTTATATCTAAAACGGAAGTAGAGTCACTCTGAAACAGACAAGACATAGTCCGCAAAGAAAACGATCCATCTACATGTCTGTTTCAGTTAAATACATAAATATCCGGCTAGTAGCAAGGTGTAAATGAAGTAGTTTGCTAGGTTTTAATTTTTTAGCCGATGAATTATCAACAATTCGGGTTGACAATTTAAAAGTATAAACCTAGACTCATATTTATCACGCTGAATATGATTATGAACGATGATATTGTTCTCAAGATAGGAAAAGTTAATTTTGCGTTGCGAATTAATGAAATCATATTGTTTTCTTTGAGGATAATTTAACTTTTTAAGAAACAGTCACACTCACTTTATCAAAGGTCAAAATATGTTTGTGAAAGACGACCTTCGTCGGACTTAAATTTGCTTATATATAGAACAGCATCTTATAGAAGGATCTGGATCTATAAATGCGACACGTCCTTCCTTTTCGTGTGAATACAATGTAACTGTTTGACGTATGAATGCACAAAGACAAAATCTTTCAACCGGTATGCTAACATTTTTGACTGTTTCAGAGAGTGAGTTGGGTTTTCTGAACTTCTGATTGCTCAAGAATATATTCATACAAAGTGTTGTATGTGCAATTGCCAAGATACAGCCCGGGCAGAAAAGCTACGCCTCTGGAAATACAAGATTTCCAAGCGTAGGAGTTCTTCAAGGGTCATCCACTCCTATGCAACTTTCAAAACATCGTTTATCTGAATGTAGACTGGGTAACGTGGTTGCGGCTACTCCTAACTGTTGGATGTACATAAACGTAATGCTAGCCAGGATACTCACCGGTTGACGGAGTCTGAGAATGACATTCTTCTTCAGGAGCAATCCCAGCTGTGCCAGTACACCCATACCGCGGTACAACCGCTCTAGGCTCTTCTCGCTAGCCAATCACAAGTCTGAAACACGTACATACATATTAAGACAAAAGTATTAAAGAGACAGATCATCTTTATTCCGAAAGAAAACAAGAAAAATTCTTAACACCAAACGAAACTACTACTTTATACATATAGTTTACAAATACAATTGCACAGAGTTAAATTTTTAGCCAATTAAAAAACTTAACCCAGAATGTTAAGGCTGTGGGGCAGTAAAAAAGATGCAGTTGCATAGTATCTGTAACACCACAATGTTCACAATTACTTGATGTTTTTACCCTCACTTTATGTAAATATAAATTACATAGAGATATATTATGGACTATTATGAATACAAGGTATTTACAACTCAAGTAGTAGAATGTCCATTGGAGAAGACAATGTTAAATGACGATTCCATTGCTATGTTGTAACTTATACAATATAAGTCTGCTTATATAAAATAAGCAATATTCTAATAATTAATAACGATTGGTTGACCATTGTCTGCAATACATTTGATATTTTGATGTACATTTGAAACACACCTGTAGTTTAGGTCATGTTTGGAATAGATGTACATTACTGGAATGCATCCTCTCTAAAACAGTATTATGAAAATGGGTCAAGCATTTTAACGACAACTTTATAACTGTTCATTTTGTAACTTATTTCCATGTATGTGGCTCATAATATTTACATAATTGATCTACGTTGGGGACAGCATATGCAAATCTATATTATCTACATTGATCAAGGCAACTGTCACAAAAAGTCGTGTTTTAATGTATAAAACGGAACTCAACCAAAGCTCCACTGACTGCAATTAAGGGGCAGTAGCACGTGGGAATATAAGGTGATGTCAGGAAAATGAAAATTGATGGTTCCAATTGAAAGACAATGTATTTAAACTAAATGAAACAGTAATAATTCAAATATATAACGTAAAGTTTAGCCATGAGATTTCCTTTTCTTACACAAAATGAATTAAAGGTGTTCACCAAAAATGGCCGCCAATGGATTTTATGTATATCTTCATACTTTGTCCTCTGACTATGGCTGATTGGCTTGTGTAATGAGATTTATTACACAATCAAAATAATATATTTAGCAATAACATACATTTAGTACGTTTTTAGGAGGAATATAAGGTGATGTCAGGAAAATGAACACTAATGGTTCCAATTGAAAGACAATGCATTTAAACTAAATGAAACAGTAATAATTCAAATATATAACGTAAAGTTTAGCCATGAGATTCCTTTTTCTTACACAAAATGAATTAAAGGTGTTCACCAAAAATGGCCGCCAATGCATTTTATTTGAATCTTCATACTATGTCCTCTGACTATTGATCATTGGCTACTGTAATGAGATTTTTTGCACTGTCAAAATAATACATTTAGCATTAACTTACAATTATCAGTGAAATATTTAAAATATAAAAATTATCAAAAACCGTGCTACTGCCCCTTTTATGAAGGTAGATAATTCAAAATCACGAAATACCTGATTAACATACTTCATGTGAAAAATCAAAAATCGTAGCTCCTGTACCCTCATGGTGTTTACAAAAATCTCGTTAAAAAGTTAAATAGTAACGCAAATATTTAAGAGATGGGTAGACATGATTGTACAAAAAATATTGTTTCTAAAGGACCACAACAAAATTTTAGGGTTGCAGCAGTTCTGCAAGGATGTTTAAAATGTGTGGCAAGTTCACTGACGACTGATAGACGCTTGTCGTTGTCATAGAGCCGTTAACTTATAGACATGGTGATTTGCCTACCTGTTTGTATTGTATTACAACGTTATGTAAATGGCCAGAGGCCAAATTGGTCTGTGCTAATAAAACTATCTGTCTGTCTGTCTGTCTGTATAACAATAATCGATCTAAAAAAAATCGTTCATTGCCTAATACGGTTATATTAGGGATCACAATTTCTGAACTAAAAGACCTAGGTAACCGAACCAGGGCTAGAAATAGACGTTATTTCCAACACACTGAACATATGACTCAACGTCAACAATCATAGTAATCCTCTATACGAAATATTTATAACATTTCACCATACCTCGGCGTCTCAAACACATGAGTATAAAGACTGACCCAGAGAACACAATCCAATAGCTTCAACCAGCTTTTAAACTTTTTAAACTGTCTTAAAGGGGCAGTAGCACGTTTTTGATAATTTTATATTTTAAATATTTCACTAATAATTGTAAGTTAATGCTAAATGTAGTATATTGACACTGTCAAAAATGTCATTACACAAGCCAATCATCCATAGTCAGAGGACAAAGTATTAAGATTCACATAAAATCCATTGGCGGCCATTTTGTGTGAACACCTTTAATTCATTTTTTGTACAAAAAAGGAATCGCATGGCTAAAGTTTACGTTATATATTTGAATTATTACTGCTTCATTTAGTTTAAATACATTGTCTTTCAATTGGAACCATTAATTTTTAGTTTCCTGACATCACCTTATATTCCCTCTAAACACGTGCTACTACCCCTTTAAAGGTTTTCCAAGAATTAGAGCCATGACTCGTACTACGAATCGTTTTGTATGTTTTTATAAGCCTCTGTCAGCTGCTGCTCAGGTTTTATATATTAATACAAGTAAATGATAAAATCTATACGTTACGCCATACAAATAATTCCATGCCGACTGACTCGTGTAGGACCTTTGTGTACAACTAGTACTGTACCTGCAACTTGTTTTATATTAAGTACAGTAGAATGTCGATAAAGTTACTGAATATAACATCTTGTTGCATCAATTACTTAACGATATAAATGTCTAAGAACTGGTTGAAATAATGTCAGAAAATGCAGATGATAAATATTCCTATTTTGATAGAAATCAATATTTTTTATCAAGAAAATAAAAATACCTCTTCTACATACACATTGGCATAATAAACATAAAAGCATTCTCATTCCATGCACAATCGGAGTTTTCAAAGGGAAATTAACCGAATACTTAGAAATGCATTTTTCTATCCATCATTTCTTCCGCGTTGTCTACAATATGGTTATATGCCTAACCTATCTTTGTAATATGCCTTAACGTCTAGTTGTAAGTGCAGGTTTTGAATATGAGTTACAGAGAAACAGGGGCTAGCACATAGCCTTGATGTAAACACATAACTCATTCTGACAGTTATGGGACTTCTTCCGACAAACCTTATTTCTGAGAAAATGCTAATACCTGCTTTACATATTTCAAAATTGAGAATTCATTGCCATAGGCGTGTTATCAAATATACATTTGCGATATATCCTGTTTAAATATTGCAGTGTTATGTGATTAAAGAATATTTAGAGTAACGTATAATCTTTAAAAATACTAGATAGTAATGACTTTGAACTTATTATGTTTCAATAACGCAGGGCTTCATTTCCTCAAATTAATTTTAACAGCACTACGAAATTCTTCCTGATGATAAATAAAGAAACAGTTTTTAGTGTGAATTCTGCTATTCTATTTTTTCTGATCACAGTCAAACAACGTATTTTTGAAAAAAGAAAGAATCTATTCTGAAATTCTCAACTGTCAGATAAATCAAACAAATGGAGCTATCAATTCGATGTTTGCTTGTCACGTCCATGGTCGTGATAGATTAATTCCGTACATCTGAAGTATATTTATATCCACGGGCACTTGTTAGACTACTGAACTTCAACAACTGTAAAGAAAAACTGTGCATGTGTATGTAATATTATAAGAGAGATAAAAATTAAGTTTGTAATGATTGGAAAAAGGTAATAAACTATTCATGTCTAGAAAACTGGAGTCTAGAATAATTGATGAAATTGCAATAAAAAAGGGATTTAATTAAAATATACTTCTACTTCGACAAAAATTAAAAGCAAACACTGGTTACAGAAGAAGAAGAGGAAGAAAATTATTACATTTCATTGTCACATGTTACAAATTTCATGTTTTTGTAGCTGAAACCATTCTTAATCATACATATTCTGTTCAGGTTATCTTTCAACATGTGTTTTTATACACGTTCAGTGAGAACAATGTTGCAATTTGATATTGACTTTAATTAACTCTGGTGTAATTGGTTCATGAGATAACAGGAGTATTCTCTCAACAGATTATGGTAAGCTAGCATGAGGCATTGCAACATCAAAACTTCACCACGAAGGGATTTATTCAATCGTATCTGATCTTAACAAGATTTTAAGAGACATTATCATAATAAAATCGTGTATCCAACAGTTAATCGTATAGAAATAAATGGATAGTATCACTTTAAAAAAAATTCCCTGCAATTTAAAAACCATTTACTTCGCGAATTGCCAACTTCGTGAATAATTTTTTTTTTTTTAATTAAGGCAATTGACGAAACATCTCAAACAAACTAAAAGAAGTTAAAATGGATACAAGAGAAGTAGAGATCTTATAAATAATTATGTAATATGGTAAAATAGGAATAAAACTCTGTCCCTGCATCGAACTTGAAAGTGATTCTGAATACACCCCTATTCACTTATTGCATGTAAAGCAGTCCACCAGCCCAAGAGTTACATACCAGTAGAGGGTAGATCACTGCCTAGCAAACAATGGTGTACTAATGAACAGTAGACGAGACAGCTGCAGTATTCCGGTGGTATCCTATATATGCAGACCACTGCTCCTCGCTCTGCTGTGAGACTAAAGTGAGTCCAGCCGTCTAGAGCCTGAGTGTGCTCCAGTCCTATCCCTGACCCGGTTTCACTTTACTATCGAGGAATGTACATGTTTCGCAACTCTGTCTCTACCACGTGCTTCTTACTTATTTCTTTTTTATACGTACGATCAAATTTTGGCTATTGAATGTCAGTGATGTCATACTGCATGGCAATACTTGATATGAGAAATATATCCTGCCATTGTTTGCTGAACTTGATTCAGTAGTCACCTGAATCGGCTTAGTGCAAGTTTCTGCACGAGGGTGTGACAATAATTACTCAAATTAATTATCTTAATTTTCTTTAAATGATTAAAAATTACGTCATTTGCTGTCAAACGGGAAGATTCAATGGCGCGGTGGTTATTCTACGTGGCAATAACGCGCAGTAGAGGTAGGTAGGTAGGTAGGTAGGTATTTGAAATTTTGTATGTACGTATAACTACAAGGCCCTTCAGCCGAGATGCAATGTGTGAGTACAGTACAGTATGTGTGTACACAGCGTGCTGAATGGGACCCGATGGTTGGATCATTCTAATGGGTAGAACCTGCGAGTCTGTTTGACTAGCTAAACACCTCTACCCCGGTTGTCCGTGCATTTCAGAAAGAATAGTTATCTCGCAATCAACCAGCGGCGGTGCAAAATATGAATAATATTCACCTAAACAAACAAGTCTATGCATGTCTATGGTGCATGCGAGTTTTACTTCAGCAACATTCACCCTCAGACTAGTTTCCTACCATCAATGTCATTCATATTCCAGATTATTAGATATATCGTCACTGCATAGTCTAAATACATATAGTCATCTTGTCTAAGAATATATCGATTGCTTTCATTCATTTTCAAGAAATTTCCTTTCAAGAAACCTTTAACTCATTTAAGAGTTTAAGGTTTCTTGAAATGATATTTCTTTAAAACTATTTTTGTTAAACGAAAAACGAACATGACGAATTAATTAAAATATGCTAACGCTCAAGACAATCGTTGTAAAAAAAGCTTTCTTGAAATATTTTATTGAAAGAAATACATTGTAAAAAAATTATTTGACATGCTTCCCCTTACAGTTTCCAGACAGACAGATTTTCCACCAATTATCAATGTCATATTGATTCGTAGCAAATTATCATTATTTGTTACAGTCATATATACGAGTAAGCCTTCTTAGTCTAGATACATATTTAATTGTCTTATTGGTGGCTGTTGTTCGCATAACAGTTGATAATAATACTGTACAAACAGGGCAATGTGACACTGATAATACAACAACTGTTTACACATTGACATCATATATCAATAACTAACTATACATCTCTGGAAGTAGAAAGTACTTTATCAAGACAGGCGTGTATCAGTTTCTGTTCACTAACATACACTACCTATTGATACGTGACTGCAAGTGAAGTAGCTGATGTATCCACATTGTTATCAGTGATATCATCACTACAGGCAAGATACCATACTTAACGTTCATCATGTGAGCAAATAAATCGTACTGTTAACAATAATTCGTGATTCATTCTTGAGAGAGGTGTTGTTAAACATATAAGTTACAATGAGTCATCGAAGAAGGACCAAAATGTCTGACTGATATATACTCTTTGGTTTCTCTTTCTATCAACGAAACAATAAAATATTACAATAGTGATTGACACACAAATGAGTTCACTATCTCACTAAAGCGTCGCCTTTCACAATAAGAAGTTGTCATCCAAATATCATTTTTCCTGGGATGCCGTTTATTCTTCTGCACAGATTTGAAGCATGATGTGATAGCTAAATTAATGTCTATACTGGGATGCAAAGACATACGAAGAAATCTTTCCTTGCTTTAATGGTAATTTGATTGTGATATTTTCAAAAGGACTCTCAAAAACGCAAGCAACCATAACAAGACGTGAACGAATGAACACGACCATCCAACATGTACACTGTTTACTAAACTGCCAATCACATGAAAACATACTTACTTTGTCATTTTACAAAGTGTTAACATAAACACGTAAGCCCTAATATAAACCTGCTCTAAAATACCAAAATGATTTGCAAAGAAACGGCACACTGCATGAGTTGCCTGAGATGATGACTAACCATGATGTTAATACGTTGAGTTCAGATCTAAGTAAGTGATAAAGTCTGTTCAGAATATCATCACAAAAGGGGTATCCTACGGGTAAAACTACGATAGCTGTGATTTATTCACCCGTTTGTGTGTGTCTTCTAAATGAATTTACCAGAAGTTGAAGTCCATAAGATAACAACTATCCGGAAAAACATTCTTAGCACCTACACCCAAAGAGGGAATAGTTATACACGTCAGTGTTAACAGAAATATTCAGGGTAAAGTAATATAATAATATAATGGATTTATAAAGCGCCTGCTTTCCAGCGTATCTGCTGCTCAACGGCGCTGTAACAGTCTAGCAGGCTATTGATGGGTATGCCTGTCTGTACAGGTGTGTCTTTAGTAGCTTCCTGAATGTCTGATAGTCTGATTCCAGCTTGATGTCCATTGGCAGACAATTCCAGAGAACAGGAGCGGACACAGAAAATGAAGTAAGTAGCCATATGAAGTCGTTCAATAATACCAGAGACCCTATATATATGTTATATGTTTCTGTTAATACTGACTAAAGGTGGAGGCAAAAATGTGACATGGAAATAGAACCTAATTAAACATATTTCATATGAGTATTAACAAATTGTGTCATAAATTAAAGATAAACAACATTTCCTTAAACCTGTACCTTCTTATAATGATCTTTTCTTTACCCGAGAAAAAAGTAACAAAAGGAACTGAAATACTCTTGAGGCTAGACAAACATCATATCATATTTTTACTCAAAATATAACCTCAAATGACTAAAAGACTATAATTCATTTCAATATTTTGAATTTGTGGTATTTTTAGCAATAAGTTGCGAACAAACATTAGGAGATCGGATCGAAATTCATTAAATAGGAGACAGTTTACCAAAATGACCAAAACGTAAGCCCTGGCATGTCGACATGACGGCGAATCAAGTGTGGTCATATTACAATTTTCGGTTTCATAATATACGCTTGAAAGCTGTCTTTGTCGCGCACGACTAGATTTATTTTTTTATTTTTTTCCGTTGCCAATCAAGTTGATAGCCATCGACGCAATTGCGGTAACTGAGACGCGGTGTAAAACCCTACACACATAATGATGATGGCACCGAAGCGGGTTCGTTATAAGTTATGACACTTTTGCAGGGGTACTGTACTTTGGGCGTCAATTACGTATTTCATTGTTGATTAAACATGCTAATATGATATCAAACTTTCTACGAAAGAGTTTTCTACCGAGTGATGTACTTCATTTCTCAATAGCCAAATTTCATCACGAACCGCATGCAAGTAAGACGATGTGGCTTTAATGATTTCACTCACGCGAATTATTTAATGTTCTCATTAACCTATTTAGTAGCCAAGGTATGCTTTCCTGAGTGATAAAAAGCGTATGGTCACACTATAGACTCGCATAGAAAACCACGAAGGAAATATATTCAGTTGATGATAAGTGACCATATGAGGTTTATTACTCAATAACATATCCTATGATACATCATAATCTGCCCATCCCGTGTATCGCCTTTCATATTGCAAAATACCTTAACGGAATCACAGCGATACAGTAGAAAATCCCTATCTAATTTTATTACTTGACGTACGCCATTGACAATCTATGAAAAGCTGAACAGGATTCAATATATATTTGATGGCTTTACAATGCCCGCTCCTTTAGAGACACAATCTGAAGATCATATGAGCAACGAGTATTTGAAAAAATAACCATTCGTGGTTTATCGATGTTCAATAATTTGGTTTTTATAGAATCAACTCTTCATTTCTCTTCAGGAATATCATTGGAAAAGAGCGATCGGCGGTTCCTTGATTGTTAGATTTCGAGATAACATATTTAAACGTAAATGGGTCTAAAATACTTGATGTCACTTTGGTAAGTAAGTGATATCTTATAGTATACTCCCTTCCTCCCTCCCCGTCGATTTATGAGTTTCTGACACAACATTCTTCTATGTTACATAGAATTCTATTAAAGTTTCACAGTGCCTGACATGTTCAGATTGACAAGACGTTCATTTGCGGATAAAGACTATGTTTAAGAAAGTCTAATAATATATTCAAGGTTTCGCAATGTCAGACCAAGAAGATTAATGAGATGTCAAGAATATGCTAGAATATGTACAAGGGAAGATTAACTATGTTCGTGGCGCAAAATATTCTGTGTTTGTTCCATAATACATTTACACAAGAGGTTTTGGATTGGGTTTGAATGAAAGTTTATTCGAATATTCTTTGCATCATGATAGCTGTCAAATATTTTTCCTAAATATGTCACTTTATCTTCCTAAATATGTTTTTCCCCAAGCCGTGAACTGACAACGGCGGAACACTTCTAGATTGATATTAATGATAAATATAAGAACCAACTGGCTACATTCTTCAAGTGTACAATCAGAACATGCATGATGTACTTTTTACATTCCATTTACAGAATCTCACACTGCCCGTTAGAGCACCGCAATATGAAAAGGACAAATCTTCTGATAGAGGAGTTTAAGATTTTCTTCTGATACCAGGATAGAACTACCTAGAGAGGCATGTCACGGGGTTGAAACACAAGGGATTGTACATGGGCCCAATTAGAGCGAATCAAGGTATAGCCAATATGACAGGATATATACACAGGTTGACGCTCCAAGCGACTAATTTGCCATTTCAATATCAATTTTGCATCTCTAAACACAGGGGCCTTGTACATAACGTCGTTTAAAATGGGCTGGGTTAGAGAATGGTTGCCTAAGGTTTCCTTCTAAATATGAAAAAAGTTCATCGTATCACAAGAAGGATATTCCCACTTCAAAGTTGTTACTGTCAAAAAGGACGAGATTTCAACGTGGTTCACAAGGATACCAAACTCCATTATGATGTCCATAACCAGTTTAGTAGCGACGTGTGACAAAGAGACAGACAGTCATTCTTAACTCGCCCATCAACATTTAAAAGGATAGTAAAATTTGGAGACCTTAACCATACAATACAAGATCACTCCCAGTCAATAAGGATATAGACAATAGATACTCTAATAAGTCAAATGTGTCTATTGTAACGCGTCGTCACTCAAAACTTTACTAGTCTGCAATAACGGATCATACTCCTATACACAATCATCAGTGTTCAAAGTTTACCTATACAGGATACCATTCATTTTTTTAGGGACAATTATATTCATTTTAAATGGAATATGACTTTTGAAATCTTAATTCGCCTTTGGATATCCGACCTGAAGCTGACATAAATGATATCAAATGCATGGAAGCACAACAAACTTAAGCTAAAGCAAAACATTAAGTTCGTTTTATCCTTTTTTCGAGTCATCGCACCTTTCTATGCACACATCACACGGGGAAAGGTTAGATACGGTAACTATAACTATCTAATTTTATTGCTTGACGTACGCCATTGACAATCTTTGAAAAGCTAAACAGGATACAATATATATTTGATGGCTTTACAATACCCGCTCCTCTAGAGACACAATCTTAAGATCATATGAGAAACAAGTATTTGAAAAATTAACCATTCGTGGTTTATCGATGTTCAATAATTTGTTTTTTTATAGAATCAACTCTTCATTCCTCTTCAGGAATATCATTGGAAAAGAGCGATCGGCGGTTCCTTGATTGTAAGATTTCTAAACAACATATTTAAACGTAAATGGGTCTAAAATACTTGATGTCACTTTGGTAAGTAAGTGATATCTTATAGTATACTCCCTTCCTCCCTCCCCGTCGATTTATGCGTTTCTGACACAACATTCTTCTATGTTACATAGAATTCTATTAAAGTTTCACAATGCCTGACATGTTCAGATTGACAAGACGTTCATGTGCGGATAAAGACTATGTTTAAGAAAGTCTAATAATAAATTCAAGGTTTCGCAATGTCAGACCAGGAAGATTAATGAGATGTCAAGAATATGCTAGAATATGTACAAGGGAACTATGTTCATGGCGCAAAATATTTTGTGTTTGTTCCATAATACATTTACACAAGAGGTTTTGGATTGGGTTTGAATGAAAGTTTATTCGAATATTCTTTGCATCATGATAGCTGTCAAATATTTTTCCTAAATATGTCACTTTATCTTCCTAAATATGTTTTTCCCCAAGCCGTGAACTGACAACGGCGGAACACTTCTAGATTGATATTAATGATAAATATAAGAACCAACTGGCTACATTCTTCAAGTGTACAATCAGAACATGCATGATGTACTTTTTACATTCCATTTACAGAATCTCACACTGCCCGTTAGAGCACCGCAATATGAAAAGGACAAATCTTCTGATAGAGGAGTTTAAGATTTTCTTCTGATACCAGGATAGAACTACCTAGAGAGGCATGTCACGGGGTTGAAACACAAGGGATTGTACATGGGCCCAATTAGAGCGAATCAAGGTATAGCCAATATGACAGGATATATACACAGGTTGACGCTCCAAGCGACTAATTTGCCATTTCAATATCAATTTTGCATCTCTAAACACAGGGGCCTTGTACATAACGTCGTTTAAAATGGGCTGGGTTAGAGAATGGTTGCCTAAGGTTTCCTTCTAAATATGAAAAAAGTTCATCGTATCACAAGAAGGATATTCCCACTTCAAAGTTGTTACTGTCAAAAAGGACGAGATTTCAACGTGGTTCACAAGGATACCAAACTCCATTATGATGTCCATAACCAGTTTAGTAGCGACGTGTGACAAAGAGACAGACAGTCATTCTTAACTCGCCCATCAACATTTAAAAGGATAGTAAAATTTGGAGACCTTAACCATACAATACAAGATCACTCCCAGTCAATAAGGATATAGACAATAGATACTCTAATAAGTCAAATGTGTCTATTGTAACGCGTCGTCACTCAAAACTTTACTAGTCTGCAATAACGGATCATACTCCTATACACAATCATCAGTGTTCAAAGTTTACCTATACAGGATACCATTCATTTTTTTAGGGACAATTATATTCATTTTAAATGGAATATGACTTTTGAAATCTTAATTCGCCTTTGGATATCCGACCTGAAGCTGACATAAATGATATCAAATGCATGGAAGCACAACAAACTTAAGCTAAAGCAAAACATTAAGTTCGTTTTATCCTTTTTTCGAGTCATCGCACCTTTCTATGCACACATCACACGGGGAAAGGTTAGATACGGTAACTATAACTATCTAATTTTATTGCTTGACGTACGCCATTGACAATCTTTGAAAAGCTAAACAGGATACAATATATATTTGATGGCTTTACAATACCCGCTCCTCTAGAGACACAATCTTAAGATCATATGAGAAACAAGTATTTGAAAAATTAACCATTCGTGGTTTATCGATGTTCAATAATTTGTTTTTTTATAGAATCAACTCTTCATTCCTCTTCAGGAATATCATTGGAAAAGAGCGATCGGCGGTTCCTTGATTGTAAGATTTCTAAACAACATATTTAAACGTAAATGGGTCTAAAATACTTGATGTCACTTTGGTAAGTAAGTGATATCTTATAGTATACTCCCTTCCTCCCTCCCCGTCGATTTATGCGTTTCTGACACAACATTCTTCTATGTTACATAGAATTCTATTAAAGTTTCACAATGCCTGACATGTTCAGATTGACAAGACGTTCATGTGCGGATAAAGACTATGTTTAAGAAAGTCTAATAATAAATTCAAGGTTTCGCAATGTCAGACCAGGAAGATTAATGAGATGTCAAGAATATGCTAGAATATGTACAAGGGAACTATGTTCATGGCGCAAAATATTTTGTGTTTGTTCCATAATACATTTACACAAGAGGTTTTGGATTGGGTTTGAATGAAAGTTTATTCGAATATTCTTTGCATCATGATAGCTGTCAAATATTTTTCCTAAATATGTCACTTTATCTTCCTAAATATGTTTTTCCCCAAGCCGTGAACTGACAACGGCGGAACACTTCTAGATTGATATTAATGATAAATATAAGAACCAACTGGCTACATTCTTCAAGTGTACAATCAGAACATGCATGATGTACTTTTTACATTCCATTTACAGAATCTCACACTGCCCGTTAGAGCACCGCAATATGAAAAGGACAAATCTTCTGATAGAGGAGTTTAAGATTTTCTTCTGATACCAGGATAGAACTACCTAGAGAGGCATGTCACGGGGTTGAAACACAAGGGATTGTACATGGGCCCAATTAGAGCGAATCAAGGTATAGCCAATATGACAGGATATATACACAGGTTGACGCTCCAAGCGACTAATTTGCCATTTCAATATCAATTTTGCATCTCTAAACACAGGGGCCTTGTACATAACGTCGTTTAAAATGGGCTGGGTTAGAGAATGGTTGCCTAAGGTTTCCTTCTAAATATGAAAAAAGTTCATCGTATCACAAGAAGGATATTCCCACTTCAAAGTTGTTACTGTCAAAAAGGACGAGATTTCAACGTGGTTCACAAGGATACCAAACTCCATTATGATGTCCATAACCAGTTTAGTAGCGACGTGTGACAAAGAGACAGACAGTCATTCTTAACTCGCCCATCAACATTTAAAAGGATAGTAAAATTTGGAGACCTTAACCATACAATACAAGATCACTCCCAGTCAATAAGGATATAGACAATAGATACTCTAATAAGTCAAATGTGTCTATTGTAACGCGTCGTCACTCAAAACTTTACTAGTCTGCAATAACGGATCATACTCCTATACACAATCATCAGTGTTCAAAGTTTACCTATACAGGATACCATTCATTTTTTTAGGGACAATTATATTCATTTTAAATGGAATATGACTTTTGAAATCTTAATTCGCCTTTGGATATCCGACCTGAAGCTGACATAAATGATATCAAATGCATGGAAGCACAACAAACTTAAGCTAAAGCAAAACATTAAGTTCGTTTTATCCTTTTTTCGAGTCATCGCACCTTTCTATGCACACATCACACGGGGAAAGGTTAGAAGAGATTTCAATAACGGCTATGCTCTAATAAATATAGCTATAATAGAAGTTATTTCAACATATCAAGGACATTAACATACGCTTCAATTACTTTCGATTTACATATCTTTTCATATCTATCGGTATGATATCAAACTGTTTGGGCTCTGTTCTAGAGCTGTTGCGATTACGAAATGTGTTTTCGTGCATGCGTACCGGTAGCCTGACCTATTTCACAATACTAACCCCCGTCACTGGACCGGAACCGCTATACGCCCAAGGGCTGCGTAAACAAGCTCTTAAATGTACAGGAGTCCGTTGACAACTAACTTCTGCTTCTGCACATGCTACTAATGATTTTATCAATGTTTTAAAAAGTAGTCCGTAATATAAATGTCCCCACACAAGAGTATTTCAATGCAGAGGTAACCACGATAAACGGTAAACTTGGGTAAAAAAATATATTCTTACCAAACCAAGCTCTTAAAATATCCTGTGGATTACTCTGAGATCCAACATGGCTCGTAACAAACTATATCTGTATCAAGGCTACCTTCAAGGACTGTTATGATTAAGTTTCGTCAAGAGCAGAATTTCTGTCCCTCAAACCAGACCTCGCCTTGGGCAATACTTATTACACGTACTAAGAACACCGTTACGTCTCGCCATTGTTCTAGAGGGATGCTACAACTCGTACTTACCGACTGATACACAGGCTGGATGTTATCCTTGTATTACCCTCCGGCGCAGTTATTATTACCTTAATGTCCCTGCCCAGAGGCATAATTGATTTCAAAATGTCAACTTATTACATATTTTAATGATAGCATGTTGAGGTGTTAACGGATTAACAGTATTGATAAAGGTGTTAGCCTCTGACAATTAGGAAGAACTTGTCGAATTCTATGATCAAAAGTTTACATTCTCAAAAGCTAAAAGCGCAAGTGTATCAATATCTGCACATTATAGTTTTTGCAGTCTTGAGGTATGATCGTAGAACCATATGAAGGTTTAATGTTTTCTTTATCGAAGGTTCATCATAAAACATCAAAGGCAAGTACAACTGGTTATTTCTATAAACATAAATCTAGACGGCAACCATTGAAACGTAAAGCGTATTGCATTATATTTAAGCTGTCTCATGATTTAACAGGACAAATCCTAACATCGAGATAAAAGTAGTATTCTGCATTTTATCTCCGCATAACGCACTAGGTAATTCGTAAGAAAAAAAGAAACCAAAATAATCACCCGTGAGCATTATCTACAATTAAACCTTTTTCATAAGTAAACCTTACAGAACCTGGCCGTGGGCATTTCTTTAGGTTAAAATCATTTACTTCTTAACATGCCGGTTGATTATGTATCCTAACAACACCTCAAACTGCAAGCCGCGCTTGGTCTGGGTGAGTTCGTATACCTTCTCCCTTCTCGCCAGATCTACTTTCGTTAACCTATCCAAATGGAATGTGTCATATTTCAATAAAGCAAAAGGACAAGTGAGAGAGGGGTGTGAACGAAAAACTATTTGTTAGTGAATGCTTGAATAGAATGGAGATGTATTAGTGTGCTGGGACCAATTGACCTTGGCTCTTGGGTCACAATGAGGTCGTTCTTGTCGGGGTCACGTATGAGCAGTATTATCTAAGTCATTTCTCTACAATTGAAAGTGTCCCCATATGAACTCTCTTAACATAAATATATCTTATTTCACAATTTGCTAACAAAGTGCCAGTGAATAATAACATTATTTCAGCGTTGTTTTCTTGTAGGTACACTTCATCAGGTGCTGGCGTTGACACGCTGTATAACTGAATAGCCAATCTGAACTCATGCTCCACCATTGTGATACACTTATGCTTCGTAACCACCGCTGGTAACAGAACATGTGAAAGGGCCACTCCTTGATTCTATAACTTTTGTTTGAAATTTACACGAACCTAAAATACAGTCATTCAAAAAAAATGATTTGATTTTTTAGCACTTTATTAATTTTACTTCATGTTTTATTTCAAACACGCAAGGTAATATGAACATCGACCTAGACAAGATATGGTATTTAACAGACAAATCGTAGAATGGGCAGAGTAGAGTTTCTCAAAAGGAACCAAAATATTAAAAGATTTAACTGAGTAAAAATATTAGGTTGTACATGATAAATCTCAGGATTGAGGGTCAGAAATGTTTTTATGAATATGAAGACGGTTTTATTGAGAACATTTATTTCAATGAAAATAAAAACAGCCTTGTATATAGACAGAAGCCGAGACTACACGCCATATTTACATAGACGATAATCTTATGACATATAAAATACTACCAACCCGTAACTATCTTTCTGTATCAGATCAGGTTCAAAAATACGTTTGAGCAATTGACGCGCGCTACAACGATCATAATGGCGACTTGATACCCTCTTATTGTCACTGTACGGAACTATTTAGCTATGAAATGACACTTTATAGCAACAGGCGGTATTTGTCGATCAAATGATACTATAGTTAGAGTCTGATATACGTCCAATCAGGTATTTGTCGATCAAATGATACTATAGTTAGAGTCTGATATACGTGAGTCCAATCAGGTATTTGTCGATCAAATGATACTATAGTTAGAGCCTGATATACGTGAGTCCAATCAGGTATTTGTCGATCAAATGATACTATAGTTAGAGTCTGATATACGTGAGTCCAATCAGGTATTTGTCGATCAAATGATACTATAGTTAGAGTCTGATATACGTGAGTCCAATCAGGTATTTGTCGATCAAATGATACTACAGTTAGAGTCTGATATACGCGAGTCCAATCAGGTAGTTCATAACGCTTCACTTTATGTCTCATAAACTTCTTCATTGCCAAAAGGATAACATATTAGACTCGCTGTTCTTGACACTTATAGGCTAAGGAATGTTTTTTACTGTTCCTGTTGCAATTGCGTAACAAAGATGTATTAATAAGTATTTTTAAGGAAAGGCACAATTAATCAATCTTTTCAGGTTAATTGGTCACTAAGTAGTCCCTCCAAAGGACTCATATCATAAATATATATTCATTTCAACCGAAAACAACTCATTTTCAAATAACCCTGACCAACAAGGTATAGCTATTTCGGCCAACATAAATCCCGTAAAGTGACCCTTTGGAAACACCCCCATTATCACATTAACAGCCAGAAGTGGACTCCCTACCTCGGGGATGGGACAGAAGGAAACATTTAGAGATGGACAGTCACTCGTCTCATGTACCCTGCACCAGTGTTGACCATTCACCCAGTATACCTACAGCACGAGGCGTCAAGCATTACCGTGTTTTCATAGCGGGCACCTGTTGTTTGCAGATGAACTGACCACGTGGTGATGGTCAACTGGTTCAGAATACAACGCTTCGGGAAATGATCTGACCATAAGGTCTGTACAACTTAAAGACAAACGCCTATATTGGTTCGGATAGATATATGCGAGAGAATGAAATCAATTGTTTTGATTAATCACTGAAAGTGTATACCTCTACTGGACAAACACGTGAGGAATATTGAACTTCTTTATAATTGAACTTTAATATGGTGGTCAGTGAGGTTCTAGGTCCCTTACCATTTTGTTCAGTGTATAAAGATCGATTTTCTTCAAATATTTTGTTATTTTAAAGATTTTACCGCTTTACTATAAATTTGAAAATATAGTGTTCTGTTATCATCTTGAATTATCAGAAAACAAAAGCAATGGTACCTCAACTTAAAGACGAGAAACTTCTGTTCCTTAACCATCTTTTGGGAATCAGTGACATGGGTTAGATGTAGGTGACGTTAATTGACGTCCTTGATACAGAGGTCCATCCTATAAGAACATCAACTTTAGTAATGATAAGTCAATACTTGTTTACAGTCTAAAGTACTCACGGAAATAGAAAAAAAATGGTTTTATTATGTGATTGAGGGTAAGATACTCTGTTCTATCAGTGAAATAACCCCTCTATCTGGCTACAGTGGCGATAACCTTTATCGTCACTCTACTGAGTGGTGATAAACGTTATCACCACTCGAGTGACGTCAAGTTCAAGACTTTGACGTCATGTAACAATGGTCTGACGTCATGAATTCTCATATGACGTCACACTGTTACCGCGGTGACGGGCTCTTCCAAGCGGCCGCTCAACATGAAATTGGCCTTTTTTGACGTAATTAGAAGGATTTAATCATATAATAAATAGAATATCTGTCAATTCTTGACAAATACCATGTTTATCTCATCTCGTGAGGTAGACAAGTTAAATATTTTCTACCTCACTCGATGAGATAAACATGGTATTAGTCAAGAAAAGACAGATATCCTCTATGTCTTCTCTTCGTCCTTGTCATCTATCGCTACATTAACCTTCAATCAACGTACATTTAACCAAAGAATGTCATCGTGTATTTGTTTACAATTATCTTTGTAGGGTTTGGAGTCCATTGTCGGAGGTAAGTAGGAGTAATTGCACAAATGACAACTAATATCCTAAATAATGCAGTGATTTCAAACGATTATTGTGGTTAAATTGCATAAAAAGACACTTTTATGTACCTTTGATATACTAAATAAGCAGCATTTCCTATCATGCATGCATTACAAGTGATCCTAAGAGTGGAATAAGTATTGTGATGAATGTTATTACAAAACTCTGTATCCCCTACCCCTCCTGTTGTCTTGTTACTTATATCGGTATATCGGCGACACATATGAGCGAGATATTGTGGTATTTGAAAAGAATCAGAAATTCAATATGCCGAACTATCTTCGTGCCGGTTATACAAGTGACCCATGAAAATGCTGAATCACGGGTCCATTCTTTATCGCGCCCTCGATCAACACAGAGAGTCAGCCAGAATCCTTTAACAGCCAGCTTCATTCAGTTGGATTTATACTGTTGTAAGAAATAAAGAAACCGTAAGTATAAATAGGGAATAAAAGAGAACCGTGTATTGCCTTCGGCCTAGCTAGTGAGTGCTCTTTATATAATCGTTCAGGTCAAATATTTCTTTTTAAACACTCGATGATCGAACCTTCCCTTTTCTCTTGAAAAAGGGTGAGCAGCATTTCATCGTTACCGAAATATTGCAATAACGTATCATACAAACCCTGAGCTTCATATCATGTGCATATATCAAACAGAATGTATGAAGTACAGATACGATGCTTTTGTCCTCACCTAACAAATGTCTGATGTGGGGTGTATGGGTCGACGTGTTGTCGGTTAGGAAGTGAACACCATGCAATTACATGGAAGTTTGATAAGAATACATCAGGTCGTAGTTTGGAAATGAGGACAATATGACAGCTAATATTTAAGGGCATAATGGTTTGCTAGGACGAATGAAACGAACATTAACCTTTATAGTTACAATATTAGGAGCGCGCAAAGCATGAAATACATTTTGTTGACTTCAATACAAAATACAAGCGCACTTACTATATTGTAATATATACCATAATTTTATGTCAAATATAATTTCAAAATTAAACATGTAAACATTTAGATCGCAAACATAAAGTAGTGAAACCATTCTGTTAAGAACGAGGTGTGTATTTCTACAAGTCACTTCCGATAGTTTCCAATATGTACAGATGTACAGACAGACAGACAGACAGACGAAGCGAGCACGTCTCTGGGAGCTATGCGAGACCCTATGGGTGGAAGACAAACATTGTGTAATCTGATCGAGTCACGACAAACATAGTTCAAGATGTTCGACCTCTTTGGGGAGATGTTTGTCAACTTGAGGCAATGGGCTTTCTTAGCTCCACCCAAATCAAAGTTTATTTAGCCAGTCTATCAGTATTTGCTTATCCCGAATGCATAATCAAAGGCTGTGGCTAAAATCAAGTGTGTCCATGAATATATGCTTCCAAATTGAATGATCTCATTGCCGGAAATATAAAATCAAACGAATAAATAGGTGGTGAATTTGATAAAGTAATGGTGTCAGAATGAATCAATGATTTCATCGTAAGTTCTTTGGTTCACTAGTCCTTTAGTCTTCCCCTGACCCAGATAAGCAGTGGACAGCACCAGGGTAAATTCCCCGAGGAAAATTAAGACAAAAATCTTAACGATCCGTGAAGAATCTAAAGGCCCTCTTAGGAGTTATCATTCTTGAAAAGGACATGTTTATGTATTGGCAAATAGAGATACTAAAGCTAGAATATACGATTGATTATGGAACACTGAGCACAAATGATGGAAGAATTGAAAGAGTGAATGAATCAATCAACTATGACGTTGACGCAGTTTTGTTGAGATCAAAGACAACTTTAACAAGCAGAGTCGGCCGAGGGAACAGAAACCCAAATTAAATAACTCAACGTAATAACTCTATGCCTCTATCAACCCTAACAATATTTGAAGTTGAAAACTTTCCTACCCAGAGAATAATGGTTTCACCAAACACGAACCCTTTAAAATGCATATCTACATATGGAGAGTCGGTATACGAAAATTTGTAAAGAATGGTTAATATATTGGGATAATTGGAACGCCGACTTAAAATCAACCAAAAACGATATATCCTCTGAACCTTTAAACAGGAAAACATATGAACAAGAACATATATATATACGTCTCCATGACAGTGAGTCACAATCGTCCATTGTTGCCTACAAGATCTGGGTCGCTGGTTGCTTATATAGATAGGTCAGGATTGCGCAACATCCACTGTCAGCAAATGCTTCTGGGAGAAGTTACCGCCCATCTCTCTCATTGTGAAGATGAAATTCCTTCGTTAAGTCTTAGGCGTTAGAGATTTCGAAATACATCTTTGGAAAAAGACGTTTGGAATTATTTCAAAGATCCCACCAGTCCAACAAATCAATTTATGAATGATATACACAGTCAGTTTGATTACTCTAAAAGTCGTTTTTTGCACCATAAACACTGAAAATATTTGAAGGAATCAAACTTTTCATAAAAGACAAACTAGTTTTACATGAAAGTTAAAGTTGACATACAACGTATATACAATATATACATCAACAATATGATATCCATGTCCAGCTAACATATATGATATACAGTGTAGCTGCGTGTATCATGTGTGTGTGAATTCCGAAAATGAAATGAAATGCAGACAAACAGAAATATCCCCAAGGGGGAAAAGTGTAAATACATTAACCTTAAATTCAATAGGAACACCGTTTTCTTTTATCACCCGAAACAGTATTGTAAGTTGAAACCTATCCTAAGCAGATCAACTCCTAAATGCACCGCTACTGATGGTGCTTTATTCCTGAGTAATTGTCCGGAAACAATATCCGAATATGTGTTTCTATGCATACGCCTCCAAAATACAGGTGGGGAATAAGAGGCAAGGCCAAAAATGGCATCACAACACATGATAATTGTTCAATATATAAAGATTCAGCTAGAAACTTTTTTTTTTTTAGTTCTGGTCTGGAAAATAAATTCTTAGTTGTGTTGCCATGGATCCGGCCAAAACTACTGAAAAGAAGATGAAAACCCCCAAAAGACCCCACTATACGTGATGGTTGTACCATAAACCAAGAATTAATTAGCTAAGCATTATAGTTCTTAAGTTCTTATAAGAAAAGTAAACTTATATAGACATGTACCCCGAAAATGTCGTCTTGCAGGGGATAATAAGTTCCTTACATTGGAATCTGTAAAAATACATGAATACAAAAAGCAAATTGAAAAGTCACTTTCTGAACATGTTTACCATATACGGTATTATATATCACATTCCGTGAATGAATTATGGAGATTAATAGTTTCAGATCTTTCGACAAAGAAAACATAATTATAGTTAAAGGCGTATTCAATTAAGTATAAAGAAATTATTATAAAGAAATTGAAAATTAGTTACCTTCGAGGCGAACTGTTTTGTCATACATTCCGAAATATTTAACTTAAATGTCCACTAACCTCGACTTTACCACTTTTTTTTCAGTTTTTTTGTTCTAATAAGCACAATGTGATAATTACAAGGCTTTGTTATAAAACTGTGAAAACACATGAAATAATCATATAATTGGGCTGTTGTGTGATAACTGACAGTGCCTAACATCAACAAACTCTCAAATAATGAATATAAAAAAACACAAATATACCAAAAGCATAGTTTTCTGGCAAAAGTATTACATTATATTTCCATGACTTTAAAGAAAGATAAAGATCTAGTTTCGGTGCTCCAGAAAGTGGGTGAGAAGAGCATTGTTGCTAACAATGGAAGGTTCTGGGCCACTGCTTCCTGATACAGAGAGGTCGAGATTTCTTAACATCAAGTGTCCTCCAGGTCCAAAGCTGTTGGAGAGAAGCCTCTCGTATTTGTGAAAATAACCCACGTCCATAAGGAAAATGTGTTTGGGATTTCGAAATAAAATGATTCGACATAAGATAGCTCTGAGAGCAAATGTGGGACGGGATATCGGTTAGAACACAAAGGAAGATCAAAGTAAGATGAGAATGTGGGTAGACACGACTTGACTCTGTAAAATCTATAGAGAGAATGTGGGTAGACACGACTTGACTCTGTAAACTCTATAGGGAGAATGTGGGTAGACACGACTTGACTCTGTAAACTCTATAGAGAGAATGTGGGTAGACACGACTTGACTCTGTAAACTCTATAGAGAGAATGTGGGTAGATACGACTTGACTCTGTAAACTCTATAGAGAGAATGCGGGAAGACATGAGTTTAGTTACTTACATGAGCTTTTTGAAGGGATGCCCACATTACCTTCAGTATTGCGAAACATTATTTACAAGTTTTACAAAGCAGTGGTTTAAATTTCCCCCTGTTCCAATGTATATTTTCAGAACGTATACAGAACGAACGTATTCAAATAACAAGACACCTTTATAACAGAAAAATGAAGCAAAACTAAAGGAAACACTAAGATAACATTTTAACGTAAAACTCATAGTGGTTGTAAGACTTGTCATTGAAAACGAAAATCTAAAGACTGCTTCTCGTTTGAAATATTGACTCTCTCACATTGAATCAAGTCATGGTAAGACCGATGAGAACCTTAAATAAATGTAAAGGAGACTTCTGTACAGTCTACACTGTTTAACCCTAGAAAAACTGACAATAAGACTGCTCAAGCGTGGGAAACAATATCCAACAAGTCACACATCCAGAGGCGACAATCTACAGACTGTCAAGTCGGACCTCAAACCAGAAATAATAGCCTATTACTCAACACGGGACAATGTGTTTGGAGCTGATTTGAGAAAAAGACATCTCATCAATATTTTAATATTATAAAAGTAGAAATAACATATTATGACAGCAAATGTGTCCGGTTTAATAAGTCCATGTATACATCATTGAATATATACTGTTTTTGGTATCACGTCATATGTAGAAATCATAATGAAGTTGTGGTATTATCATGCTTTTGGTTATGTTGTGATGCGTTTAGCAACACTGACGTTACTTCTTTCGTGGACTTTCTGGACAAGTAAGAACAAAGATTGTTTCATGATAAAATGTAAATTAGAAAACAACCCATATGCATCCTCGATAGTCCAGAGATAATTATCGAAACATTGACTAAGGATTATCACGATTGTCATGGTGCCTATGATGAAAACATTAGTGGAACCCCGAAACTAATATCATGAATGATATGCACGCAAACATACAAACAGACACGTGTGTATATGTGGAAATATGTTGAAATCACATCCTATTCTGCCATGAATAAAACGTAAATTAAGAAATCATACAATAAATGTAAACGTATAACATCTTATTCCGACCCTAAACGTCTAGTAATAGTTACTTCAAGTTCAGTTACCGTGAACGAAAAGAGGAAGCATTCATCTGTCACTGTCAAGCATGATAAAATCAAATATACAAAATGCACGTGTTTTCTGTTAGTAACCCTCACTAAACCTGCTAGTGGGTACCCGAGGGTCGGCCAGGTAACTGGTGCCTCACCCACACCCTACTGATTACAGGTAAACATACAGGTAAAGGTACAGCACTCAACGCTGCGATGTGACTGTCAGCCAACAAAACACATTCCCTCACTCACTCACTCAAAAACAAACAAACAATACCCTGTACATCGACTAGCTTATACTTAATGATGAATTAGCATCAACAGGATAGATAAGACAGACTATGTCCACGTACCTAAGATAAGAAGCAGGTCTGTATTCCCGGTCTGTGAGTACATCCACCCGCCTGCTGGTCGTCTCGCTTCTGCTTACCTATGGTTTAAGGTGAAGGTCACACTTGTGCATTCGACCGTCGCAACCTGTTCAGGTGAACTTCTCAGGTAAAATTAGAAAGCCTCGCATTAAAACAAAGGGAGGTGCACAATAGGGACAGAACGTTAGAAACAATTCGTGAGGGATACAATTGCAGCATTAACTTGAATGTTCAGATTCTCAGCATCTTTCAATGGTCTTGTGTACAGGGCGGGATGCGTGCTTCTCGAGTTTGTATTGGTGATATATGTATATATATATATTTCTTATGTTATATGTAATGATGTTTGTGAAAAATAGTCTCTCATATGGAAGTCGTTTTTGAAGTTAAAGAAATGTTTATTCCCTTATACGATTTTTTCCTGCAGTAACTCACTTCTATTGTAAACACTTTAACAATCGAGAGTACATCGAAAACTTGAATGGAATACGATTCATTTATTCAAATTGACATTATCTTTTTTTCGTATATCTTAAACATCAGTATAAGCAATACTTAAATGAATATAAGAAAATAGAATTAATTCTTTATGTTAGACAATCGATCTTGAACAGCTATTTTGGGACGACCAATAAATCATAATACGTTGTGTGACTGATGAGCCAGAGAAGGTCAAGGTTATAAAGGAGGATGTAAGAAGAAGGATGTTCTAGAAATATATCTTAACTCCTTCAGTTTTTTCTACCGATGTGTAAGTTCATGTTACATAAACCTTATGCAACAAGCGGTTGGGTTTGTGCTGGTGGTTGCTGCTAGAAACTGTAGGTGTAGGTTCGAATCCCGAAATGGACTTCTCTCGAACTAGTATAAGAGTCTGTACTACTGAATATTGTGAGATCCTAATTATGACCATGTTACACTACTTACTTTCTAAAATGCAAGTATTCGGGGTTTTTTATGGCAACAGATTAAAAAAGGTATTTGATGGGGAAAGTCGACATTATGATTTGATTTGTGATCAATGATTAATTTCCGAAGAGGTCGAAACATATAATTATACCATTCAATCGTCCTTTCTATCATGTAACCCTGATGTAAATCGATACACAGGATTCTTCATCTTTTCAACATAGAGACTTGTTAAACTTATCAACATATATATATATATTCTTATATCACTCGAGGAACCATGCAGTTATAGAAGTGAACATGGATGTGTCTCGACTACCTATTTATATATAGGAACCTATACGTACATATGCTTCGGTCGTATTCACAATGACACGACAGAATCCAATTGAAGCGTTTCTATCTCACGGCTTGGAAGTAGCACAAGTGGTGTACTATTTCCTTTATTAGCAGTCGTCCCGAGTAAACAAGTCGTGGTCCACGCTTCAGTGATTCCTATAGTGGATATCTCCAGAAACTAGAAGCATCGAGAAGGTCTCTGTACACCTAGTGCTATCTCCTCGGGCACCTACACATTCGCTGTCCCTATAGATGCAATTTAAAGCGCTTATACTGACTGCGCAATATCCCACAGGGAGTGTCAGGGCTGTCGGCGAATACTTGATGTCTGAGATCCTAACGAGTAAACATGAATGAAAGACATTGAATGCTTTTTTAACAAATATTGAAGTAATGTATCTAGTGAATTAATGATTATATGAGTATGCAGCTGTATCGGAAGTGTGGTGAAATCCCCTCCTACGGGATTCGAACCTGGAGCCTCCGGGCTGAGAGGCAGACACCCGACCGATTCGGCAAAAGGCAGGAGGAATGATTATATCTCACCCTACCGCACAGACAACGATGTTGATGATGGATGGAATTGAGTAGAACACGAAACGACGATGAAGCTCCTGAGTTTTTAACACACTGATCCATGGTTTCACATTAGCTTTTCGGTAAATGCACGTGTAGATGTGTCCATCATTCACACATGATTGCCAAGAACACCGGAAGTGGCCATGAACAAAAGTGATTATATTGTCTACCTGTCCCAAAATCGTACAATGAAGTGCATAATAAAAACAAGCAAACTCCGACAGGGGTTAATCAAATGACACTTAACACGTGTGTCTATACTGAATACAGTACTCGTACATTATGACATCATACTTGTATTTTAGGGATAGCTGGTTTCTGAGCCTTGAATAAATCTACCCATTAAAACCGATGGTAAGTATCCAGTCTGACAAAAAGTCGACCGTGTTCTGGGAGAGTCGTAAGTTTGAAACATGATCATTTTAGTCACAATTTACTGGTATTGGGGTAATTTTAATCAAAGAGTATCTCCACATTCGTTTCTCACAAATATGAGGGTAAATTTCATTTTTTCCTCAATTGACTACAAAACTGAGAATCGGTCAGTCAGTACAATGACATTTTGTGTTTAATAAGACGTTTCCTGGTTCTGTATACTCTATTCCCACGGAGGAGCCCAAGTCATAATATCGTGATCTAACCCCTTTTGGAATACGATCAGTTTGTGAACTCGAAGGGGAGAAAAGGAGAGAAAGATTTTGGACTTCAATTCTTCTGTTTGGAGAGAATTGTGATTTTTCAATGTATCATAAAGAACATGCATTAATGCTGTTTGTTGACTCGTGGAGTTTGTAAAATAACATTCTTATATAAAACTTAAGTTATACACATTAATTGAGTTGAGAGGTTTTGGGACGTGATAAATACTGCTATATGTGATGGTTTTAACTTTGAACTCGGGATGTGTAACATTGAAATTGCCAGTTACTACTAATACATGCTGGGACTATATATAAGTATTGGTTCTTGTGGTATACGCACGCACGGAACTAACTTGGACTAATTTCTCGACAGACTACCAACATATTCGATATGCAATCGTCAAACTACCATTAATATCAAGAATATGAACTTGGGTAACTCTTGAGTACACCAAGCAATGGCTCACTTTTACAACTATGTTCTGCTATTGAGCTTACTTTTATGGTCTGTATACATTTCAGCCTGATATGTTTTCCAGTCTGTTAATCACAGAATTGTCTGACAGTTGCAAGCGACGGCTCAATTAAAGAATGTGTAGACCATTGAAGATCAATTTTAATTTTCGTATTGTTCTCGAAGTTTATTTCCAGGAACTAAGACTTAGTCTTCATGCTAGGTTCAGCATTTGAAAAACTTTTACATTTTTTCTGCTGACAGCCATTTCTCCATCCAAGCAGACAACAACAGGACATGTTTTCTCTGCCCGAATGCATTTATCTTCAACATTGGTTGGGTTAGCTGCATTATTAGGATCACGGAAGCTTATTAGTCGTCAACAAGAGGCCTATTGTACATTTTTATCCAAGTCCAGTGCATTATTTGAGCGTTATGGTGTTCTCTCCTTTGTATGCATATGCGACTCATAGTGCGTGCAGGTGCGCTGTGACAGAAGGACATCCTAAAGTTACGAAGCAATGGAAAGGTCTTCTTTATGAAAAGAGAGAGTAAATGAAAATACTTTATCTAAGTGTCACACAGCGTACATGCTTGAGACAAGTTAAGATATACGGCACAAATAGCAAGACGTCCGGCCAGCTAAGACACATTAAAATAGCTAAAAGAACATTAAGCGCTAAAATTATATACATAGGCCTATAAACGAAGGTTTTAAAAAGAGCCTTATGAAAGCAATATAACTTTTAACGTTAATATAACGTTTAAATATAAATGAATTTTGTCTGCGTCTGAACATAACGCATCTTGCAGCGGCAAGTGGTTGGGAGAGACTGCAAGTGAAAAATGGCTTGATCTGTTGGAGACAGATTAATAACCTGGGTATTGATAGCTTGTGCTTTTAATCTAACAGGGACCTGATATCGAAGTTGCTTGACCAATATCATTCTGTCTCAGGGTACGAACGTTACGCTAACTTCACTAATCAGAAGCTAGATTCGCTCGCGTGGCCCGACTTGGGATATAGCCAATCAAATCATTTTCTCGTTGAAATTGTATCGAGAAGGTGGCGAGAAAATGATTTGATTGATAATAAATACCGTAGACAGTGATTTTTGCAGTGAACAGAAACCTGTTTTAAAGTCAACATCACTATAGTTTTCGTGTAATTGGGGTGTGCTTTTTGCATCGTTTGTATTAATAACAGATTGTTCTTGTTCATCGTTCATAAGGCATTTGTATCTAAAAATTTGGAATATTTTCAATTCATACCACCATATCATAGCACGTCAAAGACAACTGTCCTAAAGTACACGGAGTGTCCTTGCAGTGATTGTTAACTCTCGCGTCTCCCTGTTAAACACTATAAACAACGTGGTAAAACATTTTATCGATTCCTTTTAAAAAAAAATCAAATGCTAAAATTAAAAATCGCATACACATATACACTTCACCCAGCATTGTACGAACAAGATATATTGACTTGGCAAACTACCAAAATGCATTTCACAACTGCATGTAATATTTTGAATGACAGTTCACGCCGTCTGTAGTCCACAAAGCGTTAGAGGGCTACTGTAAGAACACTCAAACAACCGTACGTAAACATTTGAATAGGTTTGCAAGTTCAATAACTGCACGTAATACTTCACTGGCAATATTGTCGGTTTTGAACACAATAGGTAACAAACGTTGCTATGCAACCATTGACTGCTGTAAAAGGCAACATTCACTCTACAACGTACAGCAAAATCATTGCGTTCAGATTGAATAAAACTGTTTATACAATTCTTTAAAATGTACGAGGTGTCAATCAACATGTTTTGATCGGACATCTTACAACGTGCAGGCGAATTATCTAGGTCGCGAATTAATTTCAAATCATAGTCAGCTTCGTAAAAAGGGTCCCAATCCACCTATCAAACACGTTGTTCACATTGTCACGTTGTTAAACTTTTTGAATTACATTTATACCAAAGTCAACATGTAATACAACGTGAGTAAAACACATTTGATGTACAACAAGTAAAACATTAGTACAACTAAATGAAATTATCTATACACACCTACTGTCGCATAAATAAAAGTAAACTAAACATTTAAAACAAAAAGGAAACAACAATGTTCTTTACACACGAGTAAAACAAATCGTTACCAAAATAATCACGTTGATTGTATGGCGACTGTTGCGTTGACTTATTTAGAAACTTAAACTTGTTTATGTTACTTTTCCACGAGGGCGCATTAGAGGTCCAATAGATAGGTTTGTGAATAAAAACTTTTTATAGAAATTATACGCAAATAACATTACTGTTTAATATCATATATATTATTTTTACAACGTCATTTCATAAGCTTCAAACCATCAACTTCTGAATACCTAATGACCGATGAATACGACCTCTAGTCTCAGACAAGGTCATGCATGTGTGCATAATCTCATGCGTCAATTACCGGACAATCTGTCTTGGAGAGAAGCGGAACAGGGATGACTGTGCTCTGTAGGCATATATCGAATTTCCTCTGTTATCGCCTTAAGTTATAATCATCAATGGACCGAATCGACCTTGGCATTTCGTATTCTATGAAGTGTATTGTTACTAAATGTGTCAACCACGCAAAGCAATTTCATATCGACCGAAAGATACTTATTTCCAGGATGTTTTGACAGTTCATTATGTAGAGATTAAGAAGACATGTAGACATTTTTTGTATTTGTATTTTATCGATACGAGGCCAGACATTAATAAACAATCTGTCTGTTTGTCTGTCTGTCTGTAGGCTCAGAAACGATCTACTTTGTAACACAAGGGTCCAAATCCTGCTCAAACTGAACACTTTGAAGTTCTCAGAGAACATTCCATTCTCCGGACCGTTTTCACCCCTCTGTCACCTTCTGGGGGGACCAGTTAACAAGTGGCGATTTATTAGCACCAGATGGCTAAATCTAGCAGACGATGCATTTTCAGTACTCACTGTGATTAATTATTATTGTTAAAAGAACTCTTTTCAATTAAACTAATTTACTTTGTTGAATACATTATATGTATATTTCATTACATTGTAACTTTTCATTTACAAAATAAATAATGTAATAAAGTAATTTCAATACACATTGTGATAGTGAAGTGAATGTGAACCTTTTCTTATGATAGTTGTGTTTATGTGTGATACTTTTTCCATGAACTTTTCAATTTAACTAGATCAAGATTATCGGTGACATTGTATCGATGTCCCTGCTGTCACTGCTCTGCATGGCAAAACCTGCCCATGGGACACATCGTTCGTACAATCGATCTGGTGTCAATAGAAAGAGTCTTGGTAACAAGTTTTGTATCTAATATCCGCGCAAGTATTGTGTTTGATTGTAACTGTCGAAATATTATGCAAACAGGATGCAATTTCAGCAACGAGAATTCCTTACTAGTTACGACAAACGCTATTTTGTATGTGCGTGTGGGTAACTCGGTAACAAAAATGTTGTTTTTTTATCTCTGATTTCGGTATTTTCAGTACTAGAACAACAGTAATTGGGGGTTAAAGGTCAGCACAATTACAATTAAAGCCGTATTTTCTTCAAATGTCATAATAAGATACAAATGTTTAAATACACTGGTTTGTAAATCTACGTTTTACATGTCGAGAATCATTCAATTCAGTTAAATTATTCCTGTATAATCACAGCACCACATCAATGATTTGAAAATAGGGTGTTGCAATACTTTACCCAAGGTGTATAGTTCAATGAGAAGTCTATTTACATGCCCGAGGGATGATGGCGTTATGTTGAAATAGTAAAATCTATAAGCCGCGTGCACATGCACCGGGATACCCATGGGTATACTTTTTCCTGTCAACTTACCCAAATATCCCGAGGTTGAGTTTCCGCAAGTAACCTTGTTCCCAATTAAGGAAGACAGTTGCCCTAATTAACCATATTTCTTCATTAAAGGAGCGTGTTTAGCGTTTTGTTCTTTTTCAATTCAAGAAGGCAAATTGCAATGTCAAATATGTCGATTGATTCTTGTATGTTATCAAACCATATAGATTCCAAGGAAAACGTAGAACTATGGCATTAGATTCAGATATTTGAATCTATAAAGGCGAGTCTACAAGCCATGCAAGGTAATAATGAGATCTACTTAATCCTGAACCACACGCCCCTAAAACTTACATTTCGCAACATGGTATTCAAGTGGGTTAGGCGATGTATTATAAGACGTTAAAACAGTTCTACTTGAGCAAGAGTTTCTCTATCCACAGCTACAACAATCAAATCATAAGTGAAGTAGTTTTTGAGTAAATGTGGGAAATAAAATGTCCTCTTTATGGTGTCGGCTATCTTTGTACTAGTTTAGCTGTCAGGTATTTCTAAATCCGGTTTGTGTATACATATGCTTTGTTATCATCACGCATATCTTTTCTTCTTTCAATATACTTTAAACACTCCACACTTAAAATAAAAATATGGAAAACGCACGCAAAGGTCTTTTTTTTGAAAGCAGAAAGATTATAATAACAATGTTCATGGTATACTAGACACAGGAACCCAAATAATAATAGATTACTGAATTATGTGTTTTGCTTTCATTTTATATTTGATAATAATGTGTTTCGTAATATTGTGTGAGGTAACATATTTTAAACAAAGAATGATACATGTGTTTGGTCACATGTCCATTGGATTCACTCAAGCATCTTGAAATAAATTTTTTTGGTGATTATTTACACATTATTGTCAGATAAGAAGTTCATTTGAGTCATTGCGCATATACAGAGAGACCCACATACGGAAGGTTCCACATTTTATGTTCTGTATTAGTTTTTGCTCTAGCTCTGTTTACAGAGAAACACTGTTGATTCTTCTAGATAAACGTTTCGTAATAAAAAAATAAACCTTTAAGGAGTATTTAAAATAACGTAGAGATGTTTTTGGTGATTTTGGGACTTAGCTATCCATTTTAAATAATTGTTTCATTTAAGGTTGTTTGAGCAATTTGTATACACTAAATGCCAATTGTGGTCTTATATGTTCGGACATATAAAATCTAATCTCATGATTTGCTAGTTGAAACAAGAAGGTTGAATCTTGCAATGTGCGATTTGAATGCAATTGAAGACCGATATAACCTAAAGTGTGACTATCCTGCTTACCAATTTTCAAGAAGTACATGAATAATTATTAATTTCATATCATAATAGTTACATTTTCGTGAACAAGAAAAGCACTAGAAAGCATCTATATAAGATCTCCTTCTGTCCAACACTCTACTGTGAGGTGAGGTTTTGGGGTTAACCAAAACAACATTGACATAATATACATGCATACGTTTACTCCTATAAGTATCTATAAGTATATTTTCTCCTAGGATTAAATATACTTACAGGGAGCAAACGGGCCATGTAAACAGTCCAAAACTAATTTACTTACAGGAGTATCTTTACTCCTACTCCACCCAAGAGGCAAAGTAAAAGTATATTTACTTTTACTCCTGTAGGTATCCGTGTCATTTTCTATAGTATTTGCATAGTTGAATGATAACTGAGGTAATTGACTTGAATTTATATAGTTTTCAAACAATAGTATTGTTTTTTCATCAATAATAACTTAAATTCAAGATAATTCTGTTTAACTTGTCGAGAGCATGTTTCCTAATGAAGGAAATTTGGTGTTGTTGTGTTTAATGTCATTCATACGGGTATGTGCAAACAGGGCCAAGTCTACTTGCTACACTAGTGGTCAGGGAGTCTGTCACTTGATTGATTGACAGAAAGTCTTCTATCAATTTGTCATTTGTTAATAATGCGATTGCTACGATTTGATGTCAATGTTCACTCCGTATCTTGTTGACACTGCTAATTGATGAATTGACAATGTGTTGATTGACATGACCCGCTGGGTCGGGAGTTGCCCAAGACGTTCTGAGATAAAGTAAAGGAGAACTTTGGGTCTAGTTTCTTTAGGTTAGCGTACTTCAGTCCTGTAAACAGTTCTGCTTCATGGCTGTGTGTTAAATAGGAGTCTTTTATACAATCTAGGTCCTAATTCTGACTGAATATTAGATGAAAAGCCCAAAAAATGAAATAATATAAATGAGTGTTGTAAATATTTCATCGGCTAAAGTTAATTCTATTCTATAAAGTGAGCATCTACATTCTAAAACAAAACCTGCACAGCTGTTTATATCAACCCTGAAATATAGAATGAAGTTTTTGTTACGGAGATCTCTGTTTAAAGGGGCAGTAGCACTTTTTTTGACAATTTTATATTTTAAATTTTTCACTGATAATTGTTAGTCAATGCTAAATCTATTATTTTGACAGTGTCAAAAGTCTCATTACTCAAGCCAATCATCCATAGTCAGAGGACAAAGTATAAAGATTCACATCAAATCCATTGGCGGCCATTTTTGTGTGAACACCTTTAATTCATTTTTTGCAAGAAAAAGCAACCTCACGGTTAAACTTTACGTTATATATTTGAATTATTACTGCTCTATTTAGTTTAAATACATTGTCTTTCAATTTGAACCATTTACTTTCATTTTCCTGACATCACCTTATATTCCCCCTAAAAACGTGCTACTGCCCCTTTAAATAGGAATGCTACATTATATTCTACATCAAACGTCTCTACAACTTTTATACCCGTTTTAAAAACAATCTGTGTTCTTCATCAAAGTTACGGTACCAATAGAAGGCTTTAAATCATGCCGTTCATCACCTGTAAACTAGACAACATTTCTCTGAAATAATATTTTTCAAAGTGAAGCGAGAGAAATATAGTCGCCTGGTTTACTGGATGGCAGTATTTGGAGATTTTACGTGCGCTTGAAATACAAGACACTTTTCAAAACTTTGGACTAGATGCATCTTAAAAATTATGTATTCATGCAAAGGCATTTATACTGACGTTTTGAAAAGCGCTATAGACTTTTATTTGTAAGATTTATTTCATTCCACTCTCACTTAAAATTCCAACTTCTTTTAAAATGTGTTGTATGGTTTAAGGCTGGCATTCCATGTGTCCTTTGTGCATCATACGTAATCAACACTTTACACTTTCCGTAATAGAAGAAGTTCATTCCATGTACGTGTGATGCGTAGTGCGTGATCGCGGGAACGCTCACGAGAGTGTCCCAATACACAATACACACTGACACAGATCAAATAATGGCACCATTTACCCATTACGCATTCATGGAATCAGATTCTACTATTTTAGTACAAAGGACTCATACGCATTGAATGTCAAATTGGATAGTAAAGCCTAAGGATGCGCGGTATTATCGATATATCGGTATATTGCAATACAGGAACGACATGATAAGAATCGGCACACACTTCTGAAATGTCCAATATATCGACAATTTTAAAATGAGATATTTCCATCTAAAATTGACAAAACACACAAGCAAGTAAACATGACCTTTTTGAAAATATTTAACAAAGTGTGAAATTGTGTTGTGAAAATAGCTAAAACATGTATACAGGTCATACAAAGTGATTGAAATATATCCCTTTCCAAAACGGCTCATTGCTGTGCAACGATGATCGTACTTAAAAGGTCATATTAAGAGAAGATAGCATGCAAATTCCTGAACTTGAAAAGTACCAATATATTGCAATACGTATTGCAATACACTTTTCTGTATCGTAGTATATTGCAATATGGAAATAAGGAACGATACCCATCCACACGATTAGGGATATATGGAATCGGACATGACGGATTGTTTTGGTTGTGTCGTTTTGGCAATATTGCAGCCATTAGCAGCCTTTTAGCCATTAAGTATGAACTTCAAAGAAAGAGTGAACTATGTTGGATCAGAAACTTGTTGAATTGCCACAATAACATGGTATTATTACTCACACATAGCGCCTGATATTATTTGAGAACTTCAATGAAAGTGTTTTCTCAATTTACAAATGAGGGATTTATTAAAAAGCCCAAGTGAAGTGATCTTTTAACAACAATTTAATGATAAAAATCGTTTTGATAAGAGAAAAGAACCTCAATTACACAAAAACAGGAAGAAATAGATAACACAAGATGTAAAATATCTTTATTTTTCATAAAATCATAAACATTCGATCTTCATGCAGTGTTCATAAAAATAATTCAGTCTGGATTGCAAAATTTAAAATAAATAAATTACACATTTGGAATCTGAATAAACTTGTATAATTCAATTAAAATTCTCTTGTACATTATAAACTTTTTGAATACATAATTACATCAACTATCAGTTGTTGGTTGTAAACTTCTTCATGCCAGGCAAATCCATAACTAACTACCAATAAACTTGTAGAAATTTTAACCATAATAAACCCCAAAAGATCAATCAAAAGATAATTGATAAACTATTTTCATATGTCTATGATCTGTACAGGAACAGATATTGTTATTACCTTTATACCAAAGAGAGGCTTAGTGTCTCATTAAGCTTTGTCTGATTTGAAGTTTGACTTACATTTGCATTTACATACGGTACGGTACATAGAGGTATCACAACGCTTGCTTCTTCGAGTGAACATTACCTAACTAATCCATTAACTGGTAGCACTGGAGTCGATGATCTGGAACAAAGGTTAAAATCATTCTTACAAACTGTACAAAACATTACAGTAGGTATGATAATTCAATTTCTCATATAATGGAGGGTGTTATCGATGCAATAAAGCTATCAGATAAAGTTGGCATACAAATCTGATAAACATGCAAATTTGGTAAAAATCATAAACACATTACAAGAGAGTATGTAGCACATTATTCTTTAATGATTTATTATTATAGTTTAAAGACTTAGAATGATATCATAACCTGCCAGGCCAAGGTATTGCTACACAGGACTTTAGCGTTCTAGTGCTTTTCATCACAACAGGTAGGAAATATCAATTATGAGTAATGACCTCTTAAACAACAGTCAACTTCCTAAATTCCTCTAACTTTCTTTCAATCCAATTTCCTAGCTCACTGAGCTTAGTACACATTTAATGCATCTTCGTAAACCTACTTAGATGTATCCTATATTGTATTTAAAAGTATAATAAATGGAACAATATGAAAATTTACATGTTCCAAATATTGTATTCTAGGCCATGCAGGATAAACTCTTTCTAGACTAAACTCTACACATTTAACCAACATTACGTCTTAACTTATGACAGACAACAGTAAATCTACAGACTCCGGAAGAGGGCCCATGCCATTAACCCCTCAAGCTAAAGTTCAGTAACATGAAATTTCCCGGAATGTCTGCAAGCGCTCATAAACACTCAATATTAAAAGAAGGATATCAGCCGCAAACAACTTGTAGCTGAATGCAAGGCAAAATAACAACTTATTTGATGTGTAGGGAATAATTTTAAAATTCTATAAAATGAATTTTTGCAGAAAGAAGGGTGTCATAGGTACTCAAACATCCTAAACCTTAATTGTCTCTGTTAGAGGGAACCATTCTTTACTGTAATTGTGAACAGAGCCATTTTAAATTGTGTGATTTGAAGTAGCATCTAAACAACTATTCAATCAAAGAGATACAGGAGATTAGGAAAGTACCTGGGAAGACACAGTCCGAGTCATGTAGACAGGAGACAGCGAACTCACATTCATCTTCCTCCAAATACCTGTACAAACATATCATATCATCATATAACTTCATCAAATTCAGATATCATTCACCAATACAAATATCCCTATAGTGCATATTTCTTCAACTTAACCCTTACATCCCTACAGGCCAGAAATAACAATCAAGACTCAAATGTATTTTTTTATAGTTTTAACTCCTCTACAACTGGCTAGTGATTATTCTGTACTGCAATGAACCCAAACAGTTGTTGCATTCGCTCCAAGCATAACAGGAAAAGAACAACACTTTAACTGACTACACTCTGTGGCTGCTGTGTGCAGAGAGCACATATCAAATTCAAAGTTTACATTTTAATTAGGATAAAGAGTGATAATCATATTAAAGTAATAGTTGTAGCAGAATGTTTCGGACACAAGTGATTGAATATCTGTATAAACATTATGCTTGCTCAGAAACAACATTAAGAATATGGTGCCTTAAACATAGCTAACATGGACATCAACATCTACTTACAATGAGTCTGCACAACAAGGCCTTTGTGGTTACTTCAGTGGTCAATTCCTTTTAATCAAATAATGAGATAAATAACAATAAAGGAATTTGGTGTTAAAGTAAACGTACCTGACTCGTATAGAACACTTTCCATTCAACTGGTCCTTGTTTTCAACTTCTACAACTGTGCCATAGTTAGAAAGCATATTTTCAAATTCTGTTACATCCTCACTGTTGGGTAAACCGTCCACTTGTATAACGTTTTCCCCACACACCCTCCATGCCTCGTGACTAACACTTCTAACCAATCCGGGGCCGGCATCACAGGGAGGTAACTCTGTCTCTTTGATTGACGGCATACCATCAGCAATCATATCATCCTGAGCTTCCTCATTGCCTAGCATACCGTCTCCATCTACAGAAACATTATCATTATCTTCACTCATACTATCTGTTTTACTACTGGCACATTTCTTTAGATTCTCCTTACGTTTCTTCTTCTTTCTTTCCTTCATAGGCTTAAACACAATGTCCAGGTTTGTAACTTTTTTACTAAGTCGCGGAGGTAGTGGCGGAAAGCATCTTGCAGATGTTGCTGAATTATTTGAATCCTTGACTGGAGAGTCTGGACTTTTGCCTCCTAGTGTCGGAAACTCATCGGCAGATTTCACATTGAACAGTTTTTTGGCTTTTGGGGGAAGTCCAAATGGATGATTACAAACTCCTCTCTGGGAAGGAAGAATGGGCACATAACCCTCGTCCCCTTCATCGGATTCATACAGCTGCAAGCAGAGGAAGAGTGGTGTGCAGAGTTTGCATAATGTCAATATGCTAGTTTAAAGTCCTAATCACTATTTTGCAAATCAAATATTCATAAACTCAATGCAAATATTTCATCAATCTTTTACTCTTTACTTCCCTAGCTTATATCAAAACTGAACAATGACTTTTATTGTCCACAATGTTTAATATGTTTCTGAAAGGTTCGTCTTTTCAAGTGAGTATGAAGTAACATTATTAGCAATATCTAAAAATAAAAATCTTTATCTCAATTGATAAGACTAATACCAAAAAGTAAGATATGTGTGTTTTGGTTTTAACTCAAGTTGATTCTCCTTTGCTGTTAGATTGAAAATAAAAATACATCATTATTTAGAAGTGAAGAGGGGTACCAAAGACAAGATCATTATTACAAATGCATGAGATATGTTTCCAAGTTTCCCCTAATGAAAAGAACCACCTTTAATAAGTAAACACAAATTGATAACATTAACCTATCATCAGATCCTCTCTTTACGTTAAATTCTAGGATAAAGACTTTTGAACACTATTTTTGCAAATAAATATTCAACAGATTATTGATGTACGTCAATTTTCTTATTTGAACACAATAATACAAACTTCGAAACTATCTAGATCAGTTGAACCGACATCAGATGCAGAACACTCAAAATTGCCACGTTCAAAGAATGCTTTTCTTGCAGGCGGATTGAATGGCTTTGCTTCAATGGTACGAGGTTTATCAGGCCGAATGGCATCGTCTGTATGTGAGAGTATTCGAGCTCTGCCACGTCCTGCGCGTTTCCTGGTTGGGAGCAACTGTCGGACATCAACCTTGGGCTGCAACAGAGAATTAACAAACCTACATCACATATGCTTTCATTTACCGGTAAGTCCCAAAAGTGTTGAAACATTTGTTCAGACTTTGGTCAGATCTAACACTAACAAGGGGCCTGACACATAAAAGAGACCCGGTGCTCGAGTCCTACAGTCAATTATTATGTTTTCTAAATCAATCTTTTATTTCTGAATCCCTTTTACAAATTCGAACAAGGGATTCCTTGTCCTCAGATTTAATAATAGGGTTGATAGAAGAAAGGATACAGATGTTTTAAAACAAAAACACAACATAACCTTCACACACGCCAGTATGTAAATAGATGAGAGCAAGGAATAGTTAAAAGCACTTCTTAAATGTGTATAGATAAGGCTGATGATGCCTATTAAGCTCATCTATTGTCAATAATTAGATACAATTAGTAAACAAGCCTTGCCTATTAAAGACCAGCTCTTGTTTACTCCATGAGTAGCATTGATTTGAGGTAGACACTAACAGAGAGACCTTGACTTTAAGACAAATATCAGTTTAAAGGAATGAAGCATAGAAGAATAGATCTTGATGTGTAATTGATTATGCTGTAACTAATTGAATACAAGGATTGGGAAAGATATCTTAGACAATGGGACAATTTAAGACATTTTAGTAATTTTTTTAATCTTACATAAACTTCAGAATTGTAATGAGCCATTTTTTCATCTTGACACATGGGCAATGGCCTATTTCATATTCAGAAAAGTGCTCAAACCCTATTAATGGTGTATTGTCAAAGGTGTCTTTCCCAATCCCTGCGTTAACGAGCCTTTGACAAATCATTGTTTTCACAATTCACAAATCTAAAACGTTCAACTTACTATCAATGCTATTCGTGTTGGCACGCCTTTTGGTAACCTTGGTATGGTGATGTCTGCTAAAGATTTCCCTCGGCCAAAGCAATTTGTCAGGACTATCGTTCTGACGTCAGATAAAGTTTCATGGACCGGAGTTAGCAAGACATCTTCAAAGCAATCCAGTTCCAGACTGCCAAGGAACCCCTCTACTGCCATGGCAGCTCCTAAAAGAAAATTTTAGAGAGAAGCTTGTACTTTCTTTAAGAATTTATAATCTGATTAAAATTGATCTCCCTCAGAAGAAAAATAAAAAAATATTATCTCTATCGTATTTGAATTTTATTCCAACCATGATATCCTCCCCTTCAGTGTCTGATCGCACCCAGCTCTGTTGTGTGTTGCTGACGTAAGCTTATTTAGGAAATCGCAAGAACGGCAGCAAAAGTTTTGAGTATCATGATAGGGATAGGTTAATTCGATTGCTGACAAGTGGGTTTTTTTTTGCAGTAAACTGGTCACAGCAACATGTTGGTTGGTTGTATTCAAACCATGACAGAGAGAATATCCTGGCTGGATTACGTTTGTTTTTCCGAAAATATTATACCTCAGTTTTAGAATTTCTAAACATAAATTAATAGAGAGAAAACTTTCTTACCAAATGTCCAAACAAATAAAAAATCTCTAGTATCATACTCCCCTTTTCTTATCTATTCAATACAAAGCATAAAAAAGCTTTTGACGCACTTAATAAGTAATAACCATACCTATACTGTGTACATTTCATAATATTTCTTCACTTCTATGCTTGATGAGTTTTACACACAGCAAAGTGATGTTGACAGACAATGGATACTTTTAAACCAAAACTCTAAATAAATCCAGCAATTTCGAGACACACAAGAGATCCTCATGCGATGATAGACCCCTGTGGTTATTGGATTATAAATATTGAAATGCAAAAAAGCATTGTATTAAATACAAACGATTATTCATAATGAAAGAGTAGAAATCATTTCGCACCATCAACAGTCGACTAGTTCTGTACTTCAGCTGCGCTTGCGGAACAGAACGTGTTATTTGTCAACAATGTTCTGGTTGGCCAATGTTTGCCGTTTCCTCCAATGAAAATTCAGGTCTTATTTGACATTAACAAGGGCAAGTAACTCTCGCATATTTACGCATTTATCCCAAAGATGTCGACTCCGATGACTTTTGCGAGTCGCAACACAGTGCGTCCTCCAGATAAGGGCAGCTTCCCACTTGATCATGATGGTATTCCAACCGCTTAATGTTCATCTCTATGTCTGCTCAAAGCAAAAAGATTCAATCGTATGACAAATTAGTTCAGATAACCTAAACTTCGCTTTATGTGCGATAACTGCACACGCGAAGACGTCGACGTAGGAAGACGTCTAGCATGCTGGACTAATGACAAATGACAATGTTATGGTCAGTTGCTCCAAAACATTAATAACCCAGGATATCTGATCTCATTGGTTTTGCTGTAAAATAATATTATGTAATGCATTAAATATATATTCTTTTTGATTTCTGAATATGTCTCTTCAGGTGAATGTAAAGAATTCATGATGAAATACATGAGCTGTTTGAGAAAGAATGGAAGAGAAAACACAAAATGCAGAGACGAATCCAAGGACTACCTCCAATGCAGAATGGATAAGTATGCAACGTTAAATTTTAACATTGTGTACATTTTGTTACATTGTACATTGTATTTTTAAGTGAACATTTCTTAAACGGCCAGTTCGAGCGCGTTTTCACTGATAAGCTTAGACTGCTAACGAAGCTATTTTTAGACACAGCGCGTCATTTGTTTAGCAGATCTATAAATAGAATGAGAAATGTCCCTTCCCATAATGCAATGTAGTGTGCAGGGAGTTCTGGGTGGGACCTATGTTTTCAGTGCCCATCAAAATTCGACAATGGCCCTTCGTTTTTTAAAAACAGTCACTACGTTAATATCATGGAATTTACATGGTTATATGTGTAAAAGGGTCATTTCATCCTTAGACTTAGAATGAGTTGTTTAGGCCTCTTGCAGTGACATGTCAACTCATGATTGTAAAGCAAATTCTAAAAATGTTTATCCAGTTAAAAATCTGTATATTTATTGTAGATTTCAGGTTATTTGATTTTTGGGCAATGTCTCCCAAATAAATAAAATTGAATAAATCGGCTTGACATTTCTCTCTTGCCTACTCGCATGCGAATTTCCATCGTACTTTCGCAGTCGCCCTCGACTTCGCAGTTTGCACAACCTCACTCATAGTAAAACATTTTTTTTCTTCAAAAATATATCTGTCACTTAATTCACATGATGTTCGGAAAAGTGCAATACGTACTGTGTATAATTGGGAGTGCGGCAGCGCTGACGAATTTTTTTGTATAATCGAAAGCCGATGCGAATCAACTATTCTTCTCAGTGTCATATTGATTGAGCCTAGACATTTTAGGTGTCATATGTAGATTTCAATAAACAATATGTCTGTCTGTCAATTTTCTTATGCAAACATTATTAACAAATCTCCTACAATTTAAAGATCTAAGTAACTACAACGCCGACCAAACAATCAGCTGACAATAATCCCAGAGGCTGCCGATCAAGGCTTCGAGTTCGATCGGCTTTCTTCCGCCATTTTGAATTGTTAGCATTGCGAGAGAAAAAAATTGTACTGTATCATGCTAATTCATTGAGTAAATCAAGAAAAAATAATTGATTGATAGAAGAGGGACATGTTTACACGTGATGCATAATATAAGTTATCAGTAAAGACAATGCTTTGTGGCAGTAAATGCAAGTAATCCATCTCACGCTCGTAGCTCCGATGATTGGCTTCATTTCACGATGTTTTTCTTTTTTTGGGGCGATACACTTTATTCTTTGTCAAATTGTTAAATCATGAACAACTGAAATGATAACCCCATGAACATATTTGAAATTAAGTGTGAAATAATCATGTAAAAATTGTATATATTAGTTAACAGGAAAGTCCTCCTGAATTTCGTTTCCACATATATGAAAAATACACCGCTCGAAGTGCTTGTCAGTGGCTTTGATTATTTTCGCTATTTTTTTGTTTTGAAGGGCGGATTAGAACAAATTACCAAACTTGACATAGTTATTAACATACAAAATAGAAAACAAATCGAATATATAAAATTTGACGTGTTGTGTGCAAAAGGGAATTCCCTCCCGAATATTTGTGGAACAAAAAATACCCGCTCGAACTGGCCGTTTAAATCATGACATTATGTAAATATTGAAACGTAAAATTTAATTAAAAACTTCAGTTCATAGTTCTTTTTTGTTTCAAAATTTAGTAAGTTAAGATTTCTACTAAATTGAATTAAACATATGTGGATAGAATACATTATACTGGCCGCTGATAAATCTTGTCCATTTCTTATGATCTTTTTTAATCATTGGATATGAGTGTCGAACTTTTGTAGTTAGTTTGTCTAGAGTAAGGATTGATAACCTATTGTGGTTAAAATCACTAGTGCACGGTTAGGTGCAGTACTCCCAAACATTCAATAAATATGTGTACGGCAGTGATTTGGAAAGGCAGGGGTCATGGGCCATTTTGCACATTGGATGAAAAAAATGGCCCATTAAAATATTACTATTTTCTATTGATATAATAGGCAATGGCTCATTTTAAATTCAGAACATTACAAAAACCATGAAAATGGACAATTGTCTAAGATGTTTTTCCCAATCCCTGGTACGGTAATTGCTTGTCTTTCATATACCGTAATACTCATGTTTGTTTTTTTTCAGAAATCTGATGGCAAAGGAAAGTTGGAACAAGCTTGGGTTCCAGGACAATAAAACAACAAAACCATCATGACACTAATTAGGCGACATTGTAGCAGACTTTGTTATTGACATATTGAGATGTTTTTATGATCATACCATTTTCATTTTGCAAAGAAAATGATTTTTGGAGTTCGCTGAAAGAATTACTGGTATTCATTCTGTCGTACAATTTTGTACTTATTAGATTCCAAAATAATTTCTAAAAGCTTATTTAGATTTATTCTTCAGGTTTGGCAGTGTTTAAAATATAGCCCGTCCGCCAGTCCTTGACTGGCTACTTTTTGCCAGGACTGGTTCCTTTTTGGTCAGGACTGGTAACTTTTCAAAGTTTTTCTTTATTTTCCCCTTATGATATGACCAATTACTTTTCAGGACAGGCTAGGTTTCAAATCTATTTTATACACTGGGTTTGGACATGATTTCATCTAACTAACATGTTGGTATATTCTTATTCTATAGACAATCCTTGGTATGTTTGCTTGTGATGAAATAAATATTGGATATACAAAACTCTTGTGAAACATATTGTGTGCAGGTTCTAAATATTTGTTACTACTGTCAATCTAACATTGACAAGTATGAGGGGTCGTCTCAATGACATTCCGTATGCAAATAAGGAAACAGCGAATTAGTTGAGTAGAAATGAAAGAAATCAGTAAAAACATTTTTTAATCAAAGAGTTATCTCCCCTTACAGGCAGTTTTTTGCAGGTATTGACATTGTGCATGTTCAAACTTTGTGATTATTATTATTATCCACACAAGTTTGTGCGATGTGCAATCAGTATTAGTCATTGACAACTAGAAACTATGCTAAACAATTTGAAATTATTATTCATAATCTGATCATTATACAACCAATCAAACACTTCAGGGCGAAATGTCAAGAGTTCAAAAGGACGGCCCGCCGTATCGGTCAATCTCAGATCAACAGTGTGACTTAATATAAAACCATGTTGATTCATGTTGGTACCGGCCCGTTGACCCTCACTGAGAATACTATTTATCTTCAAGAAAGCAAAACAATCAGAACAGTTTAAAGGTAATTCAACAAATGGGCAATAGGTTTTGAAATTGCAATGTAAAGAGATGGGTATCAAGACTAAGTATTGTAGGAACCTTGTGCATATAGAGCAGGAAGAGGTCATCAAAAAAGGAAAAATCTAGCAAATATTTCTTGAGATATTCCACTGACAAGCTTTATATACAGGTTATTCTATTGAATATTGTCTGAGAAAAATATATGGTTTACAAATATTTATTTTTGACTTCATCTTTAAAATAATAGGCTGTGGTCAAAATATTTAAAAACATTATTAGTTCTACTCTATCAAGGTCAAAGCAAAGCTATCTACTAGTATATCTCTGATAATTCAGCCAATACTTATACTTGAAGAGTTTCAATTGACTCTTTATATTTAGAATTTTCATGAGCATTTCTGGGGAAGACAATGTCATACATGTTGATTTTAGGTAACCTTGATAATTTTGATAATGTCAATGTTTTAGAATATTGTCTTTACAAAAGTGTGTATGTATCATCAACAAGACCCCAATCATAAAACTCTAATAAGTCAGCAGTTCGCATATAGGAAAAACTGGTTACTTTACTATTAGTGTGTAAACGCTAAACTTGGCCTTTGGGTCAATGAATATAATATATGAAGTGATCAATCGCAACGCCCGGATGTGAGCCGTGAGGACGTGTTGTTTACCTGTCTCTCCTGTGGTCAGTCTTTTTGGTGTATATAGTCAACAAGAACTTTTTTTGAACTAACGGACAGTTACACTGGTCATATAAGGTATCGTGAATCACATATTAAAGCATGGGGGTGACCATAGACGCATGGAGAATGAGAATCGGACAATTTTCTCAACGAGTCAAGCGAACGGGGTGGCGAGTCCCCGCTATAACGCTGCCGGGTGGGCGACGTACAGTAGTCAGGTGTTTCTTGTTGTACCTCGTCACGTCGCTACTGATGTTATCCGGGGATGTGGAGACAAACCCTGGACCACCTAAACGTTTTCCTGTTCCTGCTCAGTCATCGATTCAGACTAGACTCTCTTGTCAAAATGTGTCCCGTGAGTTAGAAACTCCCACGTCAATGGCGGACCTTGCTATAGTGCTGAAACACAGGCCTCCGTAGCAGATAGGTGTGTGTATATATAGATGTTGAGAAGGTCAGTCAGAAAATAAATTGGATTCGCTAAAATACGCTGAACTCGCTTTAAAATACAATGTCATTCATGATTCCAATTTTGTCTGCCAAGGTTTACATGTCTACTAACCGTATCCAGTAATAATTTATTGTAAAAATCACCTTAAGCGGTCTTATTTGCCAAAAAATGAGCGGGACCCCTATTCTGCGATTTGTTGCAAGACGGAAGTGGCCTATTTTTACTGTAGCAAGTTCCCGACGAATTTGCTCGGGAACATTTTCTACTTGCTAAGTCAGTGAAAATGAAACATCCAATATAAATCGACACACGGATCGAAAGATCGAACCATATACTCTAACTTCATTTTGTTGTCTCACCTTTGAAAATTCTCTTTATTATTCAGTTACATTGAATTCATCGTTACCCCAACTTTTCAGCGAGTTTCTGTCAGCCATCTTGAGCTGTTACGTCACGAGGTCAAGTGTCAATGACTGATTTTGAAAACTCGGATCGGGAATGAAACGGAGGACATACACGCTTTCAACCTAACTGTTGTAGACAGTGCAGAAACAGACTGTGCATGTAGTTTACATCTAGAATGTGATGGAAATCGAATGTTTTGAAATAGAACACTCATGCAGAGATTATTTTAATCTACATAAGGCATTTGAAACACATCATTTATTACATTTAATGAAGTATGTGGTAGTATTTTTTACTGTAATATTTTCCTTATCAAGAATAGCATTATTTAAAATTAATTAAGCATGACACATTTGAAGGCCTTTTGTTTTGAAAAAATATTTCTGAATTTATATCTTTCTATTGTTTAAAATAAATTATTTAATTGGCAAAATCCTCAGTTACCATATTTTTAAAAAAATTATGTAAGTTTGTTTGAATTTATTGAAAAAGATGTGTCATAGTTAAAAAAAAGTTTTTATTTGTAGTTTTATTTCTCCACATTTTTTTAACATTTTTATTTTTTATATTGTTTTATTCTAAAACATTATTCTTTCATTGGCAAAATCCTCATCTATCATATTTTAAAAGAAAATTCATGTAAGTTTGTTTGAATTATCAAGTAAATGAAATAAACCATAGAATAATGACAAAAGGAAAAAGGCAAATGATATTGCAGTTAACATTATTGTTATGAAACTTTATATTACAATAGATAAAATTACTATTTATCACCTGAAGGTTAAATCACAAAATATAATTCTATTTGAAAGTGATGCAAACTTGATTTGAATTGTATACAAATTGATTAATTTGAATAAAAAAACTTTAAACAAGGAATATGTTCTAAAAGAAATTCATAAAAAATTCTTACCTTTACTTCATTGTCTTCAAAGTACACTGCATGTACAATTGTACATGTATATCCTTTCTTCTATTCAAACGCAATCTATTGTCTTTTTTTGCAGACCAACATGTTGACAGGATGTAGTTGAAATAAATATTGTCATATCTTAACTACATAGATTTTGCAGAACATACTAGTGTCACATTTGTTTGTACAGATAAATGTGTATGAATTTAAGTTCGACAATTTCTGCTCATAATAATTACAAATCTCATGGACATATTCTTAAAATTTGTTTGTTCTGACAACTATGGTAAAGTCATTGCTGATTTGTTGTTACATGTGTGTTTGGTAAACTTGGATCAGGTAAGCAGGTAAGTAATAATAAATTATTCATAAACCCCAGATAATTTCTTCTATTATAATCTTTCCAATCTTAGGAATGACAGATATTGAATTAAAAATCATTCTGTTCATTAGATTTAATTTTTTTTAAATATTTTTAAAACCATATTGTAAACCTCCATGTGATAATAAATAGTTTTAGCATGCAACATCAAATATAAAATGATATAATTTACATTAATCTTACCCTTCTGGGAGAAATAAAATGTACTTAAGTTTATTAGTTTAAATTTTGTGTTTCATAATTTTTTATGTGACTCAAGATGACATTGAAAAATGATCCTATCATAAAATTCAATGTTGGTTGTTGTTACTATCATAATTCTTCAGCATTCATGAATAAAAAAATAATCATACAAATAAATATATGTATAAAAACACAAAGCACTTTACAAAGGGTTGAATCATTTTATTAAATATAGCAAAATAAATGATTCCTTTGTTAAGAATGTAAGTTAATAATATAATGTTAAAAAAAGTCAACAAATTATGTTTCTGCACTGTAACAGTGAAGTCGAACATGTGTATGCCCTCCGTTTCATTCCCGATCCGAGTTTTCAAAATCAGTCATTGACACTTGACCTCGTGACTGAGGCAACTTCCGTCTTGCAACAAAACTCGGAATGGAGTACCTCTCGTTTTTGGGCAAATGAGACCATTTAGGGTGACTTTTTCCAAAAATTATTAATGGTTATGGTTAGTAGACATGTAAACCTTGCCAGACATAATTGGAATCATGGATGACATTGGATAATAAAGCGAAAAAAACGTTTTTCTGCCGGACCCCCAGCCAATCCAATTTATTTTCTGACTGACCTTCTCAACATCTATATATACACACACCTATCTGCTACGGAGGCCTGTGTGCTGAAAGGTATACAAAATAAAATTGATTCACTGGATAGTAAGTTCGATGAGTTTTCTAACCAGTTCAACGAACGACTCGATATGATGAAGAGTGACAATGAAAATCTGTGTGAAAGAGTTGTGTTTCTAGAGAAAAAGATAGATTCTTTGGAGGCTCATTCACGGCGAAATAATGTCATATTTTACGGCATAGCAGAAACCAAAGGCGAGAAATGGGAGGAGACAGAATCCAAAGTCAGGAATTTCTGTCAAGAAAAGGAGATAATTGAAGATAGTGACACTATCGCAATAGAAAGGGCACATAGACTTAAATCCAAAGGTGTCAATCGTCCCATCATCGTTAGATTTGCTGCCTTTAAGGACAAACAAAGAGTCGTAAAATCATCGCGCCATAAGTTAAAGGGCGACAAGCAGTACCGGGTGACTGAAGACTTGACAGAACGAGTACGATGGGTGAGATCTCAACTCTTTCCCATGATGGAGTCGGCTCGCCAAGAGGGAAAATTCGCTTTCCTGAGTTATGATAAACTTATCATTGAAGGTGTAGTCTACGCTTACGATGACATAACCGGTGACATGAAGCAAGTTGGACAGAGACGGAACTGGGAGACACGCCCACCTCCAGGAGGTGGGACAGCGACCCAGTCAGACCCCCAGCTCACAGAGAAATAGGACATCGGCCGTGGCCCCAGACCTACATACAACGTACAACCCAATATCTCTGTAAACTCTCTGAATGAAAAACTTTCCGTATTGGCATGGAATATAAATGGTCTTAAATCAAATCTTGAAAGTAATGACTTATTTAATTTGTGTGATGAATTCGATATATTTTGTTTCATGGAAACGATGTGTCCACATTCTTACAATGTATCGAATATATTAGACAATGTATTTCCAAACCATAAAAATTTCATTTCAGATGCTAAACGTGCAGGTAACCGTGGTAGATATTCGGGAGGCATGAGTGTGTGCATAAGGAGTTCTATACTTTCATCGCTCAAGAGACTATATGACCACTGGTCAAATATATTTGTTTTCAAAATGCATTCAAATTCAAACTATGAGCAGATATTTCTTCTATTCCTGTATATACACCCGGAAAATGCAACAGTATACACAGGCTCAGATGATGATGGTATTTCCCTTCTAGAGAAGAAACTACTCCATATAATGTCTGACTTTGGTAATGATATAAAATTTATACTCATAGGGGATTTTAACGCCAGAACTGCTGAAGAATCAGACTGTATAATAAACGATGATACAGACTACTTGCCTCTCAACGACGACTACAATACTGATAATTTTGATATGCCGAGAATTTCGTGTGATAAGCAAACCAACAATTACGGAAGGAGTCTTCTAACACTTTGTAAAGTTTTCAATCTTCATATTGTAAACGGGAGGAAACCGGGAGATATACATGGTAATTGCACCTTCATTTCAACAGCAGGAGCCAGTGTTATTGATTACATCATAGTTTCCAGTGCACTGTTTAACAGTGTAAGTGACATGAGTGTATTGCCGAGAGCTGAATCGGACCATATGCCAATAGTGTGTAATGTCAATGATGTCATTCTTCCAGAACCTCCTGAGGCTCCCCCCTGTATACCGTTGTTTAAAGTACCTAGATACAGCTACACTCAGGAAGATACACAACATTTACATACGGTGTACCATAGCGACAAAGTGAAGAGTATTATAGGGGAATTTCTGGGATATTTGGACAAAGATGTAGATCGTGCTGTTGGTAAACTTTCTGATGTTGCTGCTGCGACTGGACAACTTATAACAGGCTCGTTGAAATTTCCAAATAAACTACGACAACCCCCCTGGTTCGACAAAGAGTGCGAACATTTAAAGTGTGAGAAATACAAATATCTTCATAAGTTCAGGAATTTCAAATGTAATACTAATCTTAATCTCTATATGGATGCAAAGAAATCTTTTAAAGAATGCTGCAAATTTAAAAAAACTCAATACAACAGGAAAATGGCTGATGACATAAATGCTGCAGCTGCAACTGGAGATTGCAAAGAATTTTGGAAAAAAGTTAAGAACCAATTCCGCACAAACCACGTCTCTCCTATTTCAGCATGTGATTGGCAAGACTATTTTAGAAAATTACTGAATCCTGTACTGAATACCTCTGATTCTGATTTTGATGAACATGTCAAAGACTTCATGGAGCACCATACGTGTGACGACTGTGAAGGTATTGCTGATTGTGATATATACCTAAATAATGAAATCACTGAGGAGGAGATTACGAAGGCATTAAAAGATTTGAAAAACGGAAAAGCCCCAGGCGTCGATGGGATCCCGCCAGAACTGTACAAACTATCAGCAGGCTTCCTAACTCCGTATCTAAAGCTCTTATTCAACAAAATACTTGATGAAGGTATCTTTCCAAAACAATGGAATATTGGAATAATCTTACCCCTTTATAAATCAGGTGCCAAGAAGGAGCCAAGCAATTATAGAGGAATCTCTTTATTAAATGTTATGGGGAAAACATTTACATCAATAATCGAAAATCGACTCAGAATATGGATTGATTTGAATAATATGCTATCTGAAAGCCAAGCTGGTTTCCGTCCACAGCATTCTACCATAGATCACATTTTCACGTTACAGGCAATGTGCTCAAAATATCTAAATAAGAAAAAAGGACGATTCTACTGTGGGTTTGTTGATTTCACTAAAGCCTTCGACTTTGTGGATAGAAACAAGTTATTGTACAAGTTAGTTCAGAGTGGATGCCATGGAAAGCTACTTGTTCTACTGAAAAGCATGTATAAATCAGTACAGGCTTGTGTTAGAGTGGACAACCAGAGGTCAGAAGCATTTGACACCTCTCGCGGGGTAAGACAAGGGTGTATACTTAGCCCGCTGTTATTTCTTCTGTTCATCAATGAACTTGCAACGGAAATATATAGGTCATGTAACACTGGGATATTTATCACGCCTGACATTCACGATCTTCTTCTCCTGATGTTTGCAGACGACGTCGTTCTATTTTCAAGCAGTGTTATAGGGCTTCAACGCCAATTTAGTGTGTTAGAACATTTCTGTGCCAAATGGGGACTTGAAGTGAATTTGAAAAAGTCAAAAATAATCGTATTTCGTAACGGAGGAATCTTAAACAGGTTTGAGAGATGGACATATTGCAAACAGCCAATTGATGTTGTAACATACTACAAATATCTGGGAATAGTGTTCTCCTCACGACTTGTCTGGACAAAAGCTTGTGACACTCTGGCTCAGCAAGCGAACAAAGCCTGTCTTTCTGTATTCCGACTATTCAGTAAAAATAATGAACTTACCTTCTCCACCGCTTCAACTATATTTGATAGAAAAATAGCTCCGATACTTTTATATGGAGCAGAAATATGGGGCTTCAAGTATAGAGATTGCATTGAAAAAATCCAAACAATGTATTTCAAAAGATTCCTAAAAATAGGAAAATATGCATCAAACAAGGCTATCCTCGGCGAACTCGGACGTCTGCCACTATTCGTGCTTTCACAAACTAAAGTAATAAAATTATGGTTCAGGCTCTTACACATGGACAGTGATCGCTACCCTTTCCAGTCCTACAAGATGCTTAAAACGCTCGACGATGTGGGCAAGAACAACTGGGTATCAAACGTTAGAACAACCCTGTTCCAGAATGGATTCTCCCACGTATGGTTCAACCAAGGAGTAGAAGATGTAAAAGTATTCTTGATTATCTTCCAGCAACGACTTAACGACATTGGACACCAGACCTGGCACAGTGATATTTCTACATCAAACTACCTGAACCAATATTCACAAATCAAATACGATCTACAGCTGGAACCCTACATTACAGAACTAAAAAGTAAACATCTTATCCGTGCTCTTTGCAAATTCCGTATTGCTCACAACAACATTAAAGTTAACATTCACCAGAAGGATATGCCCATTGAGAACCTCTACTGTTCATTCTGCAACCCTCAGCAAATTGAAGACGAAAAACATGTATTCTTCTCCTGTAAGCAGTACCAACACTTTCGTGATCGTTACCTTCTCCAATTAAGCAAGGTGTACAAGGGCCCACTTGTACTCCAAAATATTCTTAGCTCCAAACATCCCCGTATTATATATATCACAGCTGTATTCATACACCAAATATTTTCTTTCAGATACAAAGCTAACTAATTGTAAAGACCACTGTTCATTTGTAACTTTTATTATGTAACTGTATTATGGGCCATTAGGCCAACATTACGAAATAAAATCTGTCTGTCTGTCTGTATATATGAAGTCTTAATGTCTTCATGTACATGTTTGAAATTTGGGATCTTTTCATGTTGTATCCTCGTCGCTAATGTCTGCAATACTGCCCAATCGGCGCTAAAGCAATAACTCACTCACTCACCTCATCCTGTTATATCAATGTAATCAATTATGATAATGTATCAAGTTGTTATGCAAGATTAAGAAGGCTCATTATGGTTTTAAAAAAAGTCTCCCACCCGAAGTTTACATGAATTGTATTCTTTTAACTCTTGTGATGAGTGAGCAGTCATGCTAAGAAGTGTGTGAATAAAGGTCAATAATTTTCTATTGAACTTGTATGATTTTTATCTAAAATGTTTTTACTCTAACTCTGTCACTGCTTGTGTGTTATGATCCATCCATGTTCTGCCAAGCAATTGAGCAAAGCACCTTTTACCTACAGAATAACATCAATTCCCTGTAAGGTACAATAGGAAACAATAAAACTGAATTGGAAAATCAAATTTTTATTGAAAACAAATAATGTAAAGAATTAACTAAGATAGTATTGTTTTTCAACTTGGAATAGTATGTGTCTTCAGCACAACAAGTTGATAGAAAGCGAGAGCAAGTAACAAACAGTTAGCGTAACGTTCCTGCTGAATACTCTCTAGCTTCATATAGCTGTCCCACAACATCCTCGGCAGTTCCACCTTGCCGTAATCCGAACCATGTCTCCAGAAGTCGCGGACGATGTGCTGGCCGCTGACGCGCTCCCCTCCGACAGACAGAGAGAAGAGTTTGCTGACCATCAGTGCCGGAAGAAAGTAGACTCGGTGTTCACTCTCGGAGTAGTCCTTGTTCAGGAGGGTGAACAACATGGCCTCTATGATTCGCAGGTTCGTCAGGAAGGGAACCATTCTCAGATTCGGATATCGGTATATCCGACTTTCCATCACATATATGTCACCCTTAGGGAGTTTTGATACAGCTTCGTGAACCTACAATGAGAAATATGTTTCATCACCAGTTTCTTCAAGAAACAAAAGCTCTGAAGGAATCTTAAATGGAATACACGAGGAAAATTCTATGAGGAATCATAAAGAAAGGAATAGTCTTATACTCAGACTGTAGCTCATATTATTTTGACCTAACAAAACCTCTATAAAAGCAAGTCTAGATCTGCAGTAAACTTCTAATTCTCCGAGGCTCCTTTTGTAAATTTAATAACATAGTTGTTTTCGAGAATTTTTATTTTTCAGAGAATGAATATAAGTCTAAGAAAGGAAATACGATAGTAATATGGAAAGTAGGATTTATTGTCATGTGTAAGTTTTGACTTTGTTCAATATCTTAATATTCAGAGAGATATTGGTCTTGTATCCTGGAAATATGATCTAATTCAGAAAAAAATAATCGCTTTTGAAAATATATATTTTTATGGGTTTCAGTATTTCTTCATATCTAACAAGAAGCTGTTACCTTCTCTAAGAAATAAACAGGTTCATATCGGAGAAGAGGTTTATCAAACACGACAACATGACTCCAGTCCTGAACTTTGAGATCTCGATCCATAAGCGTCCAGCCGATCCTATCAATCTGTGTGTCCAGAGATACCAGTGTCTCCACCTGCTGGATAAAATAGATTAAACATTATTCATAAATATCGGCTATGGATCAATAGCATATAAAACCAATAGATCATTGACATTTTAAGAAGTATTTAAAATAATACCCTTTTTTTTTCAAAAGACTGACTTTACATTTATACTTTTTATACTTTAATCTGATACAAGAAAAATGTCATAAAAGAATTTCAAAAACAGATATGATCATCAAAATTACAAATTATGTTTTCATGATACAAGTGGCTGTTGGTTATTTACCTGGCACTTTTCTTCTGGTAAGTGTGGTTGAGTTTTCACTTTATAAAAATCTTGTTTTAATTTGATGTCTTGAAGTGATTCATATTCCAAGCTTTTTAGAGAATTACAAACTTTCTGCAATCCAAGCATTCCAATTCCAGGAACTCTGAGAATATCTGCTAAAGTGTTAAAGTTTCCATTGTCTGTCCTGTACTTCACAATCGAGGCTGCTTTATGATGATTTATTTGACGTGTCAACTGTAATTCAAGTTCAGAACATTTGTTGAAGCTCTCCAAAATTCGTTGTTTCTCCTCCTCAGAATATAGTGAATCTAGAATACTGTTTTGTTTTTCTCCTGTAGCTTGTGTGAGACATCTGTAGCACGGGGTCATGACCTAAAAGAGAGAACAACTTAACTGAGGGTTAATGCTTTTAAAACTGAACAAAAAGACTAAATGATAAATCTTATTTGAAAAACAAAAAATATTTGTAAAGAAACACTTGTCTAGCATGCTCTAGCATGCTCATATTAACATCCTCATTAGATATCTTGTATATGAAGCCTATTATATAAATTATCTAATAATATCTGTATCAAAGAATTCAAATATTGGTGAATATTAGATAAGATATTCTATTCCAAGGCGTTCCAGCAGTCGGATCTGCGATCTGATTAAAATCTGCCTAGTTCCGAGGAATAAAAGTTCAAAAATATCAACTTTATGTGAATTGGACATGTTACTTCGATAGGTATCCTCTCCACAGATTTTGACAGCAGCCAAGTAAGTCGCATGTTCTAGTGTTTACTCAACTCATGTCATATTTATCATAAGTAAAGCATCAATAGTTTTTTTGGAATAACTAATTGTTGATTCAGTTCAACTATTTGCCCATTTAAGCTACAAACTCAAAATTTATGTTTAATTCTCCATTGTTTACAAAGGAATGACAATTATTTAAGCTGTGAGATGATTTCAATTCAACCAAAGTTCAACAAGGATCCAGTAAAAGCTTTTTTATACAAATTATCAAGGCTACTTCACCAGAAGTAGCGCGAGCCAGACCTGATGATTTACAGTGAGTGAGAAGGGTAAACATGCTGTCTGGGGATTTATACATTTCTGCTCAGATTTGGTAAGTCATTTCGCACACTATTCTAAAAGCAGAAAAAACTCATGTGTTACAAATAAAGTCACATATTAAACGATTAAATGAAAACAGACAGAAAAAAACAACAGCTTGACTCATTTGCAAAGTTATGTTTATGGACATCTAAAACAATAGGTAAGCAACAGTCTTAATACTCAGAGAGACACAACCTTGTGACAGCCTATCTGTTCGCTATTCTCTACAAACGATACCTTTTTCTTGTACATGCAGCTCCATATTTTTCTGAAAATAGGATACATTTATCAAAAAGGCACAATTTTGTGCTTTCAAAGCGTGCAAATTTTGTTTACGGAAGTAGAAAGAAATCTATCTCAGTATGAGAAGAGCAATGACTTTATTATCTCCCTTTACATATTGAAAATGACTTGCGAGTCTTGGCTCGGAAAAAAGTGAAACATTATTATAAATCAGATATGTTTATAACTTTTGACGTATATGTAAGTGAAAACTTTGATAATATGGTATAATGTAACGATCCAACATCTCAAGTTTTGCCTATGGATGGACAAAATACAAGCGCACGTAAAATCAATAAAAATTGCTGGATTATGCTGTTGAGTTCGTTAACACTGACAGGTAGTCAGGTATACCAAAGACATAAATCTAATTAAAATCAAAGTATAAAAGACTCCATCAACGAACGGTAAAGTAATAGCGTTACACACACATAAAATTCACAGGGAATCTTTCTTACCCACGTTTTACTTGTAGGGGACGGATCTTTCTTACCCACGTTTTACCTACATTTTATTTACGATATCGGGTTCCTGTGATAAAATCACACCCTTGAAACTTTCAAGTATTCTTACTATTGTTTAAATAGTCTATCTAGAATTTTAACATCCTGCTACATCAGCGTATACATGTCTCCGCTAATGCTACAACCTGTAGCATTAGCGGAGACACCTACGCTGATGTAGCAGGATGGAATTTTAAGGGATCGTCATGAACGCCGTAACACATTTTTTTCTTGAGTATTGCACGTCAAAGTACCAGGGGTACTCTTTATTATCACCGTTTTACAAAGGCAGGAGCCAGTGCTATACATCTCCTGTGCCCTGGCATGGTATTCTTAAAATTCTTTCTTTTACTGACAGCTCGCCTTGTTACTAATATTTAGCCACTCGTGTCGTAAACAGTAATTCATGGACACTCATATAATATCCTCTATTTATTACCTACGAGGGCACATACATAATTCTTGACACTTTAAATACTCTGGTCGTTTCGACTTTATTACAGTTTTAAACCTTACATTTCGTAAAAATGATGGTTTAATACTTTACATCAGTGTAAGCAATGAAATTTCATTTGTCTCTTCACTGAAAAGAGGTGATAATGTAGGTTAGTAACAAAGTGAAAACAGTGAAGTATACATGTATAGAGAAATTAAAAGTTTAATATGTTGAATAATCCTTGTTCTCGACCGTTTTGGCTTGAAGCGATAAACGTTTTGTGAAATTACATCAGTTTAGATGTCCTGTGCAATGTTACATTTTGAAAGATAAAGCATCTTGGCAAATCATTTTATCCCGCCACTATTGAAACTAGGGATTACATTTTTAAAAGAGCCATTTGCCCTGTAGGTCATCAAGGCTATGTAATTGATACAGCCGTTCAGTTAAAACTTTAGGTCATAAGGTAACAGCTTATCATCAAAGATTGGTGTACACATGGTTATGCCTAGGCCCTTTTCTTATAGAGATAACAAGTGAAAAAGGTTTTAGGCCGTGTCGTGATCCGTGGGAACCTTACTAGGGATCAAAGATTCACCAGATCTATATCAGCTAAGCAGTCTCATGGTCTTGCTGTACCAAAGCTTTCAGCTTTTTGGGTCGTCTGCTTCTAGAGAAGAGACCCTACTGTTCAAACTGTTGCATAGTTGAACGCAGCACTGCATCAGGCATCATGGCAGCAGATTCCTCAACAATGCATACAGAGACTGACATATGTACCATGTCGAGGAGGGCCAACCAAGTCATCCTTGCACAAGGGTCATACATTATTGCCTCAACACTGGTTTACACTATTCTTCAGGCCGCAATGTTACATTTAAAAATAAAATGTAAAGCCATCCACTTAGTGTTGTCCAGTTCGTCCAGTCTACACATCCACCACTGGATACCAATTTGTATATCTCTATAATCAGGAATACGTGTGAATTACGTGTATTTATTAAACACTAGTTTAATTTCTGGTGGCGCTCAACTTTTCTGAGTATATTTACCTAAGAGATCATTAAATTGTTGTTCAGCCTGGATATTATCCACACTTATGTTGACTTATACATATAGTCATATTTATATAGAACATGTTGACACCTATGTCTTGATATTGATATGGCCATGTTTTTAATTCTTACATTAAAGTCTAAGTCTTGCAGTCTAAAACTTTACGTAACAATGACCTCCCCTTATTGAGTCCTTGAGCTTGCAGTAGCACGTTTTTAGAGGGAATATAAGGTGATGTCAGGAAAATGAAAATTATTATAATATATAATTATATATACTAATTATTCCAATTGAGAGACAGTGTATTTAAACTAAACTGAGCGGTAATGATTCACATATCTCTCAGAGTTTAGCCATGCGATTCCCTTTTCTTACACAAAATGAATTAAAGGTGTCCAGACAAAATGGCCGGTAATTGATTCTATGTGAACATTAATAATAATAATACTAATTCATTTGTATAGCGCCTATTATCCAACTTTAAGCTGCTCAATGGCGCTGAACAAGAGAACTATCACATTTTAAGTGCGTCTCTAACCAGGTACGTTTTTAGACAGCTCTTGAAGGTCGTCTGAGAAATTGCTGTTTTAAGTTCAAATGGTAGACTGTTCCACAAGATGGGGGCTATTTTCGAGAATGCCCGATCAGCAAGTTTAGTTGATGTCACCGGCACGGAGAGATTCAGCAAGTCTTGAGATCGGAGATTCCGTGTTGGAATCACAGGAAGGAGAGTTGTCCTCATAGAAAGCAGCATAGGTCAGGGTCAGGACTTTGAACACTACTCTTTGCTTGACTGGGAGCCAATGCAGTTGTTTTAGAATGGGGGTAATGTGTTCACGTGGTTTTGTCTTTGTCACCAAACGAGCTGCCTTGTTCTGGATTCTCTGCAAATTGGACACAGAACTAGATCCAGCCAACAAAGCATAATAATCTAACCTTGAGGTCACGTCATCATTGATGAGGAGTTTGGTCGTTTCACGATCAAGATACTTTCTTAATTTACCAATGCTTGCAAGATGATAGTTTACAGTTCTGGGGATATTCAGGGCATGGATGTCTGGAGAAATATTTTGATCAAAAACTATACCAAGGTTTTTAACTTGCTTCGTTTGGGAAACACAGTGTCCTCCTACATCGATGGTAAGATTACCAACTTTGCGAAGCTGTTGTTTTGTGCCTATGATAAGAAAATCTGTTTTGTTGTTGTTGAGCTGTAGTTGGTTTGTTGTCATCCATTTTTGAACGTCTTTTATGCATTGTTCCAAAATTGGAATAGCTTTATTTATTGTTTCGGGTTTAACGGAAATATGCAGTTGATTGTCGTCTGCAAAATAGTGGTATTCTAACTGGTGTTTCCTAAAGATGTTTCCAAGAGGAGTGGTATATATGGAGAACAAGACAGGACCAAGGACCGAGCCCTGAGGAATTCCATGTAGCAAACTGTGGGTTTTTCTTCTTCATACTTTGTCCATTGACCATGAATGATTGGCTTGTGTAATGAGATTTTTGACATTGTCAAGTTAATACATTTGGCATTAACTTATAATTATCAGTGAAAATGCAAAATATATAATTATCAAAAAAAGTGCTACTGCTCCTTTAAGAGACCTTATTGACATTCATGGAGGATACACTCATTACTGTGCGTTCTGGGACACAGCTTTCATGATAGTCTCGAATTGTGTCATTAATTATTATTTGAATCTGTATATATCTGACCCAGTAGACTGAAACACCTGCATCTTAATGTCTTGTGACATATTTTGACTTCATATATATATAAAGGTTGAATTTCTTAATATCACACCTGTTTCTTCAATTAGCAATTAGCAATTTTCATACCCCAGTGTCATAGCATAAAACCTTTTTTGTCTACCAGATGCTTGTTAAGAACACAGCAAATTCTAAACATCTCTTTGTCTTTCTTCAATCAGGCTTATATTCTACCAATTCTATAATACAACAAAACAGGATCTTATTAAAATACTTTTATTGCATTTTATATAACACCCTCAGTTTGAGGTACCTTCATAAGATTAAATCTATACAATAACAATGCTAATAAAATGATGATGACATATATATGACATTTGAGCTTTTTACTCAATCTAGGCAACAAATATCCACGTTTTGTACCCACAAACATATATATCTAGTATAAAAAGAGGATATTAATATTCTACCATAGCTATTATGAGATCATAGAAGAAGAGAAAGACATAAATTTACAAATAATCTTATGTTTTCAGAAAGAGATTCAAAGCCTGGGAAATAAAGTGAATGTAGTTTTGGAAGGTCACATTTCAGCTTGAGGTAAAAATAGATGAAAGGGTTATATATATTCATAAGCTATATGTACATGCTATAAGTGGAAAAGAAGCCTTTGTTCCTCTTTGTTTACTACAGTGTAATAGCAGGTGAACTATTGTTAGCACAAAACACGTAGAATTGGCTGGATAGATGACATGGTTGTATTGGGGATCAACTACTTCTTTACCGATAAACATCATCTTCCATTTGCAATAACCTCAGCTTAGCTACCATTTCATTGAAATGATAAACTAATTCCTCATTTAAATACTTAAATGGACAAAACATATCATAGAATTTTACAACACAAACTATCATGTTTGAGAACGAAGCTTGTAAAAATGAACAAAATCAATAAATATCACTAACAGAGAACAAGTATCAGTCTTGTTATAAGAAGCACCGTTGCCATTCAGATGTTCACTGATTAATGAACTACACAGTCGTAGCGAAACCTGCAACCTGACCACTTTGGGTTATATCAAAGCAATTATTGCAACAGAATGTAAATGTCTTACTCTGAAGGCAGTTTCTGACTACACAGAGGAAGCGTGTCACCGGGACTCTCATCATCAATAGCTTGTGTCTATTATAAGGCAATGTCACAGCACATTGTACCATAACCACAAATAGAAATTAGATAAAAAGATAATCTCTTCTCTTTGAAGAGTAATTCTTCAGTATGAATAAGTTATTATTCGTTATGCCTCCAAAGTCTTCATGTAGTTCATGAACAAATATTGGGTGCTGAGGAGTATTGTCCCTTTGATGTCACTTTCATCATTATCAACGTTCACAAAGGATGTTGACTTATGACATTGGAGTTGACGAGAATCATCACGGCAGTTCTTCAGTGATTCACTTCAAACAAATGCTCTCTGATGATAACTGTCAACACGGAGGAGAGATGAACATACATCAGTACCATCAGTACTGAACTATCTCCCTTCGTAAAATCCATGCATCTATTAATCACTATGTGAACACAGCTAGCCCTATCATTCCTACTGACTTCTAGAAATTGTGACTGCATGCTAGGAGAATCTGGTGAGCACATTGTTGACAGCCGAGTGACTTCCCATGAGCTACGCTTTCAGACAAAATCTCCTCATAGCCTGTGAGACAAAAGAAATAAGATATCTTAGAATACAAATATTTGACAATGGAGTCATAGTTATGGAGTCAGTAAATTGTTACACATATGTTCAAGAAATAGATTTTACATCTGTTTCATCTATTTATGAAACCTGAAGACGACATACCTGCTCATATATCGTCCAAGCCATGGCAGCCATTAAAGTGCGTCGAAGGGTTCTAGGAATGATTCCACGCCAAAATCCACTCAAACCATCATTCTGAAACAAGAGATCAGATAATAAGAATTAGATTGTGGGAACTAACTGTGACAAGTATGCAAGTAAGAACACTAATTTCATAACAATAAGTAAGCACAGATGAACAGCGCGAAAGTGAAAATGTTCACAATGTGACATGTGCAGATTAGGAACAGTTTTAATCTGTGATGGTGAAACATCATCAAAGTGGTTCAGTTAACCTCACTTACCACTCAACCACATATTTCAGTAATTCATAGATTTATCACTTAACTAAGTTGTTTTTACAATTTTCATTAACCTTGTAACTTGTAATGGTTTGTAACTCGCTATTGCTGGTAAAATGCATAATCAGTCACGTGTTCAAAATAATTGATAAACAGGGTGTAAATTAATATTTATAAGAGTATATTTTATACAATTTGTAGTAATTGGTCTGGTACCTGATAAACATGCAGCACACACGCACTGATCCGTCCCTCCATACCGGAGTTGAGCTGAGCGTGGGTCTTGATGACATCAGCTGGTTGTGTGACGACAGACGCTAGCGCCCCCGCGGTGATGCCGCACATGAAGTGAACGACCGGCGACCAGTTCTCCTCAAGCATATCTGTAACAGATTAGTGTTTACTGTTTAGTCTTGCGGTAATATTGATGTTATGGCATCTCTGCAATACCTTGGTGTTTTAAAGGGACAAATCATCAACAAATCAAAGGGTGTCATTTTAACTTATTGGAGGATATGAAGAGGTATCAAAGAACTCCTTTAAACATAGACACTCTTGATTTCTATTGTTGAATAACAATGACAAACATTTGCATATCAACAAAGAGAATGTATGAAACATACCTTCTGGCAGTGACTTCTTGAGTTCAGTGTAGAACATGAGGTAGATTGATGAGAAGGGGACATCCCGCATCAGGGTGGGGCCCAGACCACTGTACAGACCTATAACCAGTTGGCAGGAAAACATTATCTAACATTCAAACTATTTCACATTTGTAAATAATGAAGCAGGTCTTTGCTAAATGAAAATGTTCCAAGAAAAATAAGGAAATTATTCATTATTGTTATCCCTTATAATTTCCAACAAAAACATATATTTGTTCAAGGTAAACTATACACAAAAATTACAGCAAGAAAATAAGAGGTATTCCTGTTTACCCCCCATGAGTGTAGCTGAGAGTTACCTACCCCTGAGTCCTTCCTTCTGGTAGGTGACGATCAGCGCTCGCGCCATACTCGAGTACTGGAACTTTCCGCTCTGTACAACAATACATGTACATTTCTTAGTCACTCAACTGGTCAGAACAATTCTTTTCTTAATGTACTAATCTTTGGGAACAATACATTTCTGTATCAACCAATCAACTTGACAAGAGGATAAATCTACCGTCAGTTTAAACTATTAAAAAAATAAATGACTTTCACAGCAAATAATCCATTACATGACCATCAATATGATGGGCACTTATAGGGTTTTTTTTTCTTGAATTCAGTTACCAAAGATTCGCTATCAACATAACAGGTATTAAGATATTATTGAACAATTGAGTTGCCACAAGCACTAACCTCATATCGGGTTTTGATGACTGTGAACGGAAGGACTGCAACCCCAGCAAATGACCTTGCTGTTGCGCCCATGGCAACAGATTCCAATGGATGGGGGTTTGAACTCCTGAAATAAGGAAAGTTATCCCGAATCATTTCTAAGTACAAATTGAAATACTGTCTTCATGACTTTGTTTGTAAATTACCATACAGTGTATATATTATATATTATAATTATCACTAAAATAAAGTTATTTATATTCTAATATATATCTTAGATATTAATTCATCTTAATCTATTTGCAGTCATAATGTCAATCTTACATGTTTGATAAGACTCGCAGGGTTCGAAATTAGCACTAGCATGGCTAGTGAAAAAGATGCTGGGCTAGTAAAATGCAATCATTTGTAGTCCGAAGGACTAGTTGAATTTAAAGAAAATATGATTATAATGTTGTATTTGGCTAGTCAGAATATGTTTGGGGTAGTGCTCACAGGAAATCACTTGTCCGAATGGCTAGTACCGTACCCTAATAGGACTAATTTCGACTCCTGAAGAGAATCTGTATGTACAGCAAGATAATCACTTACCCATAAGTAGAGCGAAGATAATGGAGAGAAGAGAAGTAGATCCCTACACCCGGCACACATCGGGAAATCGACTGTTGACAAGAATATTCCAATTTAAGTTTACGCCATAATCTCAATATTACATGAAAGATAAAATGCAATACTGAAGGTTCTACTTATAATAGTTCATCTTTGATAATGTAAATGCTGGTAATGATTCTAAATTACTTCAGCTCAAATACTTCAAGATCACATACCACATACATTGTTTCAATTGAAATCTGTATATAAACTAGAGGAACTCTGACCTTTAAAATTTTTAATTCTTGTTTAATCATAAGGTAACGGTATAAGAATCTATATCGAAACGGCATGAGAATCTAAACCGAAACATTACTACTGTCAAATTAAAAAGTTGTTTCTTTGAGAGGCATTTTAGAAGTTGGAATGACAATAATGCGAGGAAAGCTGAGAATCTGTGTCAAAATGTTGCATACACTGAACAAAGAAGTTGTTCATCCATAGAATTACTCTTGTCTTCCTTATACTATCAACTTCTAGAATGCCACTCAAACAGCTAATCATAAACTTTGTTTTTGCTGAACCTACCGGCACCACTCCTCTCCAGAGTCCAAGCAGTCGTTCATTCTCCACCACAGTCGTGAGAACATTCAATATACCCTGATGCTTCCTGAAAATAATATACCATTTTTATTTTCTATGTGGTTAACAAGTACTGAATAACAAATTCAAATTGTTTTGAGGCAGAACATAAATCAAGACAAAAACCATAACATGACAATTATTTAATTTAAGCTTTGTAAAATGTGAAGCCTTATGAAAGGTTTGACATAAATGAATCTTAGATGACAGATATAAGCGTTAAAGCTCATTCATATCTTAATGCACTAGATAGGCATGTACACATTAATCAGCATGTGGAGTCGGACAGTCTGGAAACTTTCAACTGGTACATTTGGTTGTTTTTATTATTGTCAATTAACAAAATGACACTATTGGACTGTCTTAATTTTTATGCTTTCAGATCATATTTTAATTTTTGCACCTGTGTTCTTATCCACCGAGTTTTGATTACCGGTAGATGCAGTTTTCAGAGCTTATTGTAATATGCTAATAACCAGGTACACATACATTTTATTCGAGTCTAGTCTCTGGTCTCAGTTGGTCTGGTCATATAACTTGCGTGTCTAGGGACTGTACTCGTCTATTTTCAACCAATCAGAGAGCTGAAACTCACCCAATATTAATGGAGAGCTGCACTCTCGTCTTCACAAGGTCCAGTGGTTGGAACAGCAGCGTAGAGCATGTTCCACTGAACGATCCAGCCAGAAACGATTTCACCAATGGTGACTGCAACAAATTTAAATTGTCTCATAAGTTATGACTCTGTCATAAATTAATTCCCTTTTCCTTATTCAAAAATCCTCTTTTATGGGAAAACTAAACTGCCTGTGTGCTAATGTGATGATAACTGTTGGTTACCTTCGGTGTCATTTATTTATAGCATGTAGGGCAAACAAGTAATGTCACTCACAAAACATAAACCTACACTACAAATGATCAATGAAAATTTAAGGAAAATAGAATGCTCTACCTTCAATGTCTTGATATAATCAGTGAAATTGGTTTACATAAATTACATTCATATTTTTTTCTATCTCCTGTAAACTTGAAACAAATTTAATAAATTCACAAATTGAACTTTTTAATATTTGCATATGTCAAGGTCACCAAAGTCATTTGGGTTTCAATTCACCAGTAAACATATCTTCAAACTTGATATGCAATTTCCTTTTGGAACATAATTTTTTTTGGCTAAAACCTCAAAATATTTTCAAGGTCAATAAAATGAACTATAGCCACTGATCTAGGAGCTCAACTGAAGTGACTGAGGGTTGTCAACTTTTCAGTGACCTTGACAAATCTAAAGGTCACGAAATTGACTAGCCAAGTGCTGCATTTTCTCCAAGAGAGACATGTCATATGTGGATGATGTGAAGAGAATTGTGCAAACTGCTCTCCGGGTTTCTGTGCTTTTGCAATGACAAGGGTCAATCAATAAATTATGTATGTGACCTTAAAACAAAGGTCAAGGTCGAGGAAATGTGATGACCTAGTCACCTATATATATAGCTTTCTATTATGAATGACATTGTGTTGAAATGTACATGTACAGCATCTCAGTATGTCTTGATATCATTTATGATAAGCTTGATACAATACATACAACATAATGGGTTGTATATAATAGTGATCATGATGTAAAACATGTATTACACATAACTATCATATTAACTAGGGAGAATTTCAAAGTTTTTTTTGCATTTTATTGAATGACATTGTCGTTTTTTAAATATTATTATATTGTAATACATCTAGATGTCAAATGAAATTAATCTGACCAATCAAAAGCCACGTTAATATCTGAGTTGGCAATGTAGATTGAAAATCATAATATCACACAAATATATTTTGAAACCGTCCCTAACCCCACTGCCCTTGTTTTCATTGATATGTTTACTCGGCCGATATAGTCCAGTCAATTTAAGGTTTAACCTTCAACTCTCTGCAAAAGAAACGCTTTTAGCAGAAATACAACATAAATGTATCCCTAAACAACATACTAAAAGTCTAGAAAAATCTAAGTGGTGGAAGTATGTTAATTTTGTGAATAAACATTAACCTGTATTTGTTCAATTTCGCTATCTTTGCTGGGCCTCCATAGAGTCAAAGGGAGATAACTCGTGACGTTTGTGATAACCGTAACGTAAGTCAACGTAAACATCTCGCATTTGAATCGGTTTTATTTCACAAAAACTTGTTAAGTATATATTGTTTTTAATCTATAAGTGTTTCAAAGACAGACTAGGTGGGCAGGGAAATTGTATACAGCATCACATTTGTAAAAGAGGCCTGTTTTTTTTTCAATATTGTCACGTCACATTACTGAACGGCTCCCGGTTGTTGAAGCGACTGAATTTTGAAAATAAGAAATTGATTTTGAACATTGAACTTGTTATCTTTTAAATTATCATAACAGTTATACATCTTACATACCGATTGATTGAGATCTGACTGTAATGCAAGCACTCTTAACGAGTGATTCTGTTTTACCCAAAAACCTACGGAAGCCCTTTTTCTCCAAAATGCATCCACAAGACTATTATCACTTTAACTGCTAGTAAAAGCCCATCTACTAATATAAACTGTCACTAAAGAAAGTGAAATAAAACTCCTGGTAATGTTTGAGATATTGAACACATATTCCTGCAAAAACTAACTGGAAATCTAACTGGAAATCTTTTTAAAAAATTACAGACAATTTCAAACTGCCCATTAGAAGGGCACTGATGGCACATTTTAATCTTATCTCGAGTGTAAGAGTATTTTAATGCCATCTCATTATAAAATTCAGATTCCATTGTATTCCATTTTTTTTTTTAAACAAGTAGGGGATATTCAATTTTGAGAGCGTGCTACTAGCAAATGCAATTGCAGATCAGAAAACGTTACATATATTAATACAGATGGAAAATTTCCAGCAAAATTCGCGCTCATGGGGCAACATGGACAACCTCAGCATCTGCAAGTGATACAACTGATGATAATGGGGGTTGACTACAAAATTTTCATTTTCATGATTTCGAGTAGTATACCGGTACCCATTGAGAAAGGCAAATTTTGTTTACATAACCATTGATATGTGTCGACTAACATAAGCTGGACGGCTACATGTCCTAGGCATTCTACATATTGGCATAACATAGGCCCTTGTGATTCGAACCCTTAATGTTTCACAATCTGTCATAAGCAAATTGTGGCCTGTAAAGAATAAACGACGTTCGGGTCGACCAAGGGCGAAAACTAATATAGAGGACAGATCCCATGTTTGAAAAGTCCAACAAAGAATAAGTTGTTGATGTCAGGATCGGCGTCAATGTCATAATCGACGTTGGAGGAATGTAATGTTTTTAGGTGAATCATGGCTGATTTCCTGGACAGACGCAAGAAGATGTTGCGTCTACGAAACAAGCGTTCTCATGACGCCTCGTTATCAAGTAATGGTGTGATGTGTCATCACTGCCCCTGAAAACACGGACTTGCATGTTATTGGACGTGTCACAGGCCAGTACTACCGGAACACTATCTTGGCAACACATGTCGTGCCGCTTGCACGTCGTCACGGCCGTGGTTTCATCTTCAAGAATGATAAAGCTAGATGTCACAGAGTAAGGATTGCTTCAGGTTACATAGAACAGTACGTAGAATATCAACACATTACCATGGCCAACGAAACGTCCGGACCTGTCGTCCATCGAACACGTCTGGGACATGCTTGTAGGCCTACAAAGGGTACGCCAACGTCAAAAACCTCCATCCACTATATTTAAGACCTTGGAGCTTAGTTGCTAGAATATTGGAATAACTTTCGTCAAAATGACTTAAGACACCTTCATATGAGTATGCCACATCGTATCCGTGCCTGTCCAGCCAAGCAAGGGGGTTTACTCGTTATTGACTGTGAATTGTTTTCATGGTAACTCTGATGTTTGACCCCAGATTTGGTTTTGCACTCGTTACAGAAAAACTCTGTTTCACCGGAAATTCCAAAGTAAAGCTATAAATCATTAACTTTCCCTGAATGTCCTTGTTTTATCCGTGACCTTCTCATCTTGAAAATCCATAATCCAATACTTTTAAAATATTAAAATATTTTCAACACAGGTGAAAGAACGCTTCTACATCGCAATGTTAATCTGACAATAATGGTATTAAATTTGTGTTTCTCACAATTACTAGGTCATACCACGCCCTTTAGGTCTATTTAGACTTACTAAGGTCAGTAAGGTGTGTCAGTGGACAGCAATAGAATGGACATACTCATGGGGACAAACAACAGAGTAAGGAGCAAGAGGAAGCACACCTTCCTGTTATTGGCATGTCATAAGATGTATCTGAATAACGAGACTGTGAATCAGAACTTTGTTTTCGGAGGAAAACATACTAAAAAGACATTCCATCATTAAAATTGTATCTTATTTGCCTTGCATACGTGAAAAAACCCACTAGTGCCGTGATATTCATTCAAAAAACCCTAAAACAGCTAAACATGGCAATTTATATAATGTAAATATATCATTAAAAATCGAAAAACACCATAATAAATGCTTACCATTTACATATATGTAAGCTAAATGAGCTTTTAAACACAATCCAACCAAAGTGTATCTGCTTACTGCAAGTGACTGACGTCATTGTCCGGTTTTCGATCAACATGACAATTCATAACTTTGTATTGTCTCTCTTCAGTGCAGATTGTACGCATTTATATGATAATGTTTTGCAACAATCACTTCTCGATACGATGATATATCATTGATAACATTTTGCATTCGTAAATTTTGTGTTGTTTAGTTACAAGTGGAGTCACACACGGATATAGAACCCTGATCTTCGTTACAGCAGTTCATCTGGTGGCTCTTCAAATGATTTGTATGATAATCAAAACACAAGAAAGCTTATATACCATTTAAATCCATTTGTGACAATCTCAATGCGCTTGTTTATAATGCTTAGAAAAGGTATAATACAGCATTCACTTAAAGGTTTTACAAATACCTGTGAAGAATCGCTAGGCTGTGTGTGAAAATATTTCTTCTATTTTATATATATAAATATATCTTACTCGCAAAATGCTCAGTGAGACTATTACTTCAAAAAGAGAATGCTATGTACCAAATGAAATAATGATGTTTTGCCAATAAAAGTACATTGGCTTAAACGCATGGATTTTTGCTTCACATTTTGTTCTGGCGTTGCGTTTCTTTTCGCCATCAGTATATGTATGGAATTATTATTACAAGCCGGTTCAAAAGAATTAATGTCAATGTAACTTATTCTAATAGATATTTAGACTTCTCATCCATTATTTCTTTTTATGTCACTCAATGAAACTAACATATATGGTCAATAAACTAGGGTATAGAAACCGCGACCTGCACAATTAATTAGGTAAAATTGAATTGGATTTTTAAAAATGTTCCACCACTTAGATTTTTCTAGACTTTTTTTTCTTCAACCACAAACACTTCTTCTTTGCGAAAATTCATAACTTGTTTCTTTTGCAAGTAGTTGAAGGTTTAGCCTATAATTCAGTTAGATTGACTGGACTAATATGATGCAATATCTAGTATACTCACAGACAGCGCTGCATCCATTCTTCTATGAAGATTGCTTTTGTCGGAGATCTCTAACATCAACAATCAAGTCTTGGATCAAATCAAAACATCAGCAAATGATGACCCTGCCACGGCTTTGAGCTCCAGTCACGATCACGATCGAAATTTACTTCGCTGTGAGTTTGTGTTGAAAGTGCAGCCTCCACAAGGCTAACACTGAGGGTTCAACCCCCCATTGCCCTGGTCTGTGTTAAGGTCGCTTTGGCTAAGGAACCACTGCTCTAACAGCTTGCTGTAATGACAAAATCACATGTAAATATTGCGCTGCGCCTTCTGCGATTTCAACAAGTGATATTGGTCATGAGTGATACTGCTTGGGGCACGACTGGTTTTGAACAGTCTGTACGTAGTAAAGGCGTCTGTTGGGTGAATGCTTTTTTGTGTGTCAGGTCGAGATGACCACGATTTGTAAGATACCACGAATTTGCGTGATGAATAATGATTAATAAAACATAGATAGTTCTAAGCAAATTTGAAGAACTAATCTAAAACATATATTATAGGCTACATTATATATATATCTTAAAATGCCATTTAAATGCAAATAATAAAAAACTATATATATATAATAATATAAAACACTTCAATGGTCTGAAAATATTATAAAACACCACTTGAGTAGATACGAGTTATATACACATGCAATGTGAGATACAATGAAGATTGAGTTAGCTTAGTTACAGATTTAAATGAACCTATCCTAGTACAGAGTAAAATACAAAAGAACTTGTTTCAATGGGTTAACATGTAACACCTTCGTCTTGATTGAATTCTGTCTTGTAAGCATTATGTGTATGTCGAACAAACGAAGGCTCTCCAGTCTCCCCAATGGTGACTCGAATAGATTCAGCGCTCGAGATATCAAACGATATATGGCCTTGCTCAGCGGGAGAGCATGCCATTTCCTAAAACTACCTTTTACATCTAGAATATATATACCACTGAGCAATAGAAACTTATCACAGCAATGTCGTGACTTTATGAAAAACAAATATTCATATAAAATTTAGTTAAAATGTCCTTTAAATGCCAAAATGTTATGACGTCATGTAACAGTTATTTCAGTGGTAACGCAAACCCTGCGCTGGCGCTTGCTCTTTAGCGGAGAAAGCGGCGAGTCACTTGGAACCGTCTAACAGTTGAACAATCAGACAAGCCTTGGCATATAACAATCAAATTATAAATGTTAAACATTGCATGCTGACCCTACTTTGTCATCTGCGAACGGAGATTCTTTGTCAGTATCTGTCTGAGATGTCGAAACGCTGACTCAAACTGTCAAAGGACCTAAGTCTCATCTAGTCTACACGCCGACCTGTCGTATTTGCACTCTAATACGTCACCTATCGGCTATCGAGACGTTGACGGTGGTCCAATGCAAGTGTAAGTGCGCTTAATCGGGACTTTGATGTCCGTATCTTTGGTTATAGATATAAATAATTTTTGTGGTGAATATAGAATAATTATTGCCCATTTACAAGGGTTTGAAAGGACCATAAATGTATATTTTTGTTATGCATCTGCTGGTTTAAATGCAGGCATTTGATGACATTCACCATCACGTGAATTAAGTTACTATCGATGCATGTAATTTGATAATGTGTCAGTTTGTGTACAGCAAACATTACCGCCAGTAAAGTGAAAATTATTGGTTGTACAATCATCACGTAAATTCAACCTCTAAGAGAAAGAAGTTCATTATGTAACATTGGTCGTTCGGCAGATAGTAGGAAAGCAACTCTATATCCAGCCATGACTGGTTTAAACCAAACAAACCCATGTGCTTGTAGCTGAACCAGCCAGCACCGCTTTCTTCAAAGAGCACTTATCAGCCAATCAGATTGCTGCATTCCGACACACCTCCAGTGAGGTAATCGCCATTTCGATTCAACTGACCTTGATCTAAACAGTTTACCTATTATCTTCAAAACAATTATGCTTATATTGACACAATCAGTACACATTGACACTTATAAAATCACAATGAAAACAACAAGCAATACATATGTTAATCAATTGATATTAGCACCAAACTCAGTCTACTATCTTTGCATACATTAACACAATTCTGTTTCTGTTTACTATTAGCTGGAACGCGATTGGTTGATAATGTAAGGAATGTTTGAATAACGTATTGATCAATAAGCTCCGATGTAAGAAAACTTGTTCAAATATTCCACAGTTCTCCTGATAGTATCTTTTATTTTTAAAACGGCAGTCGATACAATGAAATCTAGATATTTCAACTGACCTCAATATTGGACACTGATATTCGACTCGGGCAAGTCAACATAAGGATTTGTACTAGGCCTGTATAACGTTACCAAGGCCACAACGGATCGTCCCTCTAGTTGTACAGATTGTTTACATTCATAAACAAAGACAGATAGTCTCAAGATTTAGAGGAGGGAGGGGGATCATCCTGATGCATGTCAAAGCGAACGCGACTAGTACCCAGTCGATAAATAATTTGCTTGAAAACGGTGTTAGTATTTACGCCGAAACGTCGCACCTCTTTACAATAAAGAAGTTGTAAATCCATATAATTTCTTTTACGAAAGAAATAACATTAACCTACACACCCTTATGCAGCCTAGCTGCGACTTTTAAATGAAATATGCAATGGCTGCAGAAACGAAAAATAAACGATTGTTGAAAAATCAGTTCACCACAAGCTGAAGGTAAGTTCAGAAAGGAACTAAAACCTCGAAAACTTCTACATTTATATTCCATTTATTTCCATCAGATAAGATTTATGTCAGACAAGATATAAAGTTTTATGATGTGTCCATCATGAACAGAGCCGGGTTAAACCAGGAAATCGTTATATACCTATAAGTAAAGAAAAGGTTAAACATTTAAAATCTGATTTTTCATTCAAAACTGAGTTCCTCAGGAATGACAACTCCTAGTATATATTGTTTTGACAGTAGCTTTGAACAATGCCCTGCTATCGGCAAGTTCATGATATCATAAACGTTTTGCATCATTTAGTAATAGGATATTTATCACATTTCTCAACTTGTGTTGATACATTTGCTATCAGAAGACCTTTGGGTGCATCTCTGCTTATTTGATAACCTCTTGCACAATTAGGAAAACGCTCCACATGTACCAATGCCAATGGCAGCCACGGACATTTTCGGAATGGAGATTTTGACATGATGTTAACAATCATAGACGTATTTATCAATCCTTTAATTCTGAATTATACCGTTATATCTGCATACTGTGGACCTTCACCATATGTCTTCTCCAGTACTCTCGCAACACGTAATAGAAACAGTGAAACGAAGCATAAATTAACAAGCACTTGGTGTTCAGCTGAAGTTGATAAATGATCGAACGGTTGTTTTATCTCAATATCCATAATATATCTGAACGAAAACGGAAAATCAACCTCGACTATACTTAGGAGATAAACATACTGTGCTTGGAAATCAGCGGCATATAACGGAATTATTATAGCTCTAAATTTAATTTAAAGTCGAACGCGTAGCGTTGCAAAGTTTCTTTTGGAATTCAGTGTACATCAGCTTAATTTATCTTTTATATCATTTACCATTGCCCTACCTTTGTAAACGGGGAATTAGACAAACACGTATTTTTGGAGGGAAAAAATCATTGAAATAGGCTTTTATACAGAACTGACATTTATAAAGTTTGTAAAATTTGTACATCAATTTGAACGACCGACTGACTTCTAGGTTGCTTTTCACACAGTTTACACACTAGGTAGTTTGGGGTACATTGATCAACAAAGAACTCGAACATACCTGTAAACAATTTGCACCAAACTATACCTCTACTTGCAGATGTAACCAAGTATTAGAGATGAGGTACTCCTATTTATAACCACGGACCATATCGCACACTCACCGTACTATCGGTCAATGACCTCGGTAGATATAGCACACAACTATACGTACAAATCGGGAATATCACCTGACCTCGCAGTACACTCACGGGAATATTTCTATAAACCCCAGTAGAGCAAAAATATATTCGTACATCGGGTAATGAATACAGGTTTATCTGTGAATTATTCGTTCCCTTTCCTCCAAAACGTTTTCTCATAAATTAAATCCATTTACACGATCTGAGTTCGTTGCCTAAAATATCTCTCTAAGAAATACTACAGTAGGAAGACAGCGGAGAATAGATTGTAAATCCGACAACATGCAAAATGTTATAAGCGTTGTTTAAGTAACTTTAGAGCTCTGTTTACAACAGCTTACTATATTCAAATCCAAACCCTCACATATACTAATATACTCCTCAAAAGCAACTAATTTCGATCTTTAAAGAACCTGCCATTTTTCACCAAATGCATTTTTTCACACATGTAATAGTAAATATACTGTCGTCTGTTACTCTTTATAATATGCATGTGCAATCCGTATCTTTATTTATTACTTGCTCATGTACCACTGTGCGTGATTTAGAGAACACAAAATCTAGAATCAAGAATCTAATGCCCTAAATTGTTAATTTCCTCTACAAAGTCGGTTTGATAAGCGACCCCTTTTAAGCGTTATTCCAACATAACAAACTGTAAATATTTAATGCAAACCTTATAGTTAGGGATAAATGTCAAAGTTCTATTGTCTAGTTACTATGGCACTACTCGGTTCCATGCGCCCCACGTGCTCTCTGTTTACATGCACGTGTAACTGGTGACGTAACAGTAAACAAATAACTAACTTCCCTCTGTCAACCAATCAGATTCTTCTGCGCAGTGCCTGCACATGATACAGCGTATAGTCATCTGAAATATCTACCATAGTTACATATAGGTGTCGGTACATATTATCTAGATTGTTTTGTTGAAAATTTCCACTTCAGATCAAATAGAATTAATTCCTTAATGACGATATTTTTAAGTGATTTGAGACCTCTGATCACAAATTTTTCAAATATTTATTATTTTTAACTATTCATCCTTATTAAATATCATTATAAACAATGAAACATACGATATATCTAGAACCGAAAATTTGATATGCTTCTTATGCGAAATGAAAGACTTATGGTCAAAAGGCAATCGACTGCACGTCGTCGACCTTTCAGGAAGGAGGGAGGCCACAGGGTGCATGCTTATTCCGTTTCCTTTTTATGCTGTCATGTCATGGTGTACTCTACAGGCTGTTTGTAAACAAGGGGTCGATGCACGGTGTCTTGCCATAGTATCGGCGGTTCTTCTCCACGACTGTATACAGGTGCATTATTAGAGTCTCTAATTCAGTCTAGGTCCTCAATAAGCAAGTCTAAGAGAATGAAACAACAACACTATATTGGGAAAATGCAAATTGATACAAGAGTTTAATTATTCATGAAATGCATATTTGAAAAAAAGCTGTTATGGCACCTTACATAAAATGACCTGTGTGTACATCTATTAACATATTTTGATAATAAAATCAAGTTAAGAAAATATCAAACAACTGTTAATTATGTAGTTCAGAATTTCAGATAGAATCGATGTTCAGTAAAGTTTCAGTCTTCATTGTACGGAACACAATGTTTGCAGTATCCAAAGAAGGTGGACACATATTGTGTGAACAATTCGATAAGTGAATACTGAATAGACGATTAAATGTACGGACGCGCATTGGTACAACGATATTAATCTTAGTTTAGAATTATGGCCCCGAATTTATAATGAATGAACAGATTAGAATCCCAAATGAATATCTATGCGTTATCTTGATCAAACTTCTTATTTCAAACTTAGTCATGAATTGAAGTTTGTATATTATCTTATCTATAAGTATGAAGATTACATGATGTTGAACATTACACAGGACTGGAGATATCATCCTATTGTTAACACCCTGACCTACATAGCAAGTATGTACATTGAGTAAGCGTGTGTATGAATTGTAACTTTATCTACGTTCAACACGAGGTAGCATGTCACGTTACATCTAGTTAAGCCGATACTGGGTCTATGCTGTACAAAAAAGAATTTTTTTTTTTATTTCTTATAACTATAAATTTCTATATTATAAATGAATACCATAAATCCTTGAATAATCGCCCAGCGATTATTAATTTCCAACACCGATTATTCGGCGATTATTCAAGTCAGGCGATTATTCTTTTCAAAACCATACTATGTGTAAGCCTTTTGAATTCAAATGAAACAAAACAATCACCAATGGCAATTTCTTATTGTGAGCATTGAAATACAGTCCCTTATCAATCGTTATGCGTTTCATTCATATGCATATATGCCAGAAGTACTTAGGAAATGTGACAATCAAAATTTTGTTGACATTGCTAAATCACATCCGGCGATTATTCAAGGCAGGCGACTATTTATTTCAAAGAGGCTTCAGACCCGGCGTTTATTTGAGGCTGGCGTTTATTCAAGGCAGGCGATAATTCAAGGATTTACGGTAATTTGTTATATATTTTTGGTTAATAAGAGGCATTCTCATATCATTATATAAAAATGAGTGTTCATAATATATGCATACACACGGAGCATACTTTAATCACTTAGACATATTGGATGAAATTAAAGTACGAGAAGAGTGATAAGAGGGAAGAATGATAACAGTTGAATGATCATAGCATATAAATTTAAGCAGACAATTAATTTAATCTGTTTGACAACATGCTGAAAGAATGTCTATGAATGATAAAAGGTCAGTTTTGAGTTTCGATTTAATGACAGCCAAAGATGATTCAGACAGACAGACAGATTTTATTTGCATAAATGGCCATCCAAAGATGATTCCATCTTGTTCATGTGAGGACATCAAAAAAATAGAAGCATTTCTGAAAAACTTCCGAAAGACATGTCATAGGTCGGAATCCAACTCCACATTCATTTATCATCATAATACTATTTTAACTCAGATATTATTTATTGTAGTTGTATTTTTAACTGAACATTCACTCAAAGCTTACAGATGATTTAATGAAGAATGTCAACAATCTACACACGACGGAAAGATCCATTCATGTATTCTGAAGCCAGACACGTATGCGTTTTCCAGGAAACATTTCGTTTCAGGAACAAAGGCATCGTCCTTTTTAAACTTTGAATGTGTTTATCAACCGTATTAAGGGTATAGTCTACCCAAAAATAAAAGTTTCAAGAATTTTCTCATTTTTGGTGTAAAGGTACTTTTTGATGTGCTGAATTCGAAAATGAAATTAAATATGGGTGTCACCGAACGATTTAAAGAGTTAAATGCAATTCAAAATTTGGTACTACTTGAACAATCTGAAAAATAAAATATCTTTCTTTTAGTCGTAACTTCTTAATTTATGATTGTTTTTGAAAGATTTTTCCAAATTTAGAACCAACTTATGGTAAACTTGATATCATATCATAAAAATATTAAATTTCCACAGTTGACCAAATGTATATACTAATAACGTCAGCAAAATTTTTCCATTTCCTCAATTTCAAACTAGGATATCTAGAATTCTTAAAACAGCACGATTTATGTGTGCCTAGTTAATTGTGTCATCTTTTGATGCATTTTGTTTCAGACGCAGTGACAGAGGCGGTTAGGCCGATGACAGCTTAAGTTCAGTGTGTCAAGTATTTCAGAGGGTTATGTAAACGAATGGCTCACATACCTGTCATTCTTACAAGTTTTATTAAGAGTTATATAAGTCATGATGAATAGAAATTCCAATGGTTTCACAAACGTTCTATTATGTATTATGCACAAGCTACGTTTTTGTTAACAAAATGCTACAGGTATACGACTAATTATATAAGATAAGATTTTTGTGTAATAGTAGGCCTATATATCTAGAAATGCTGACGTTGATAAAGACTATGTTATATTCATGGTACTGAAGCCGAATAAATACATATTTCTCACATATATATGACACACATATTCGGATATATACATGATAATAAATCCATCAGACGTATTACTGAAAACGATGCTTGATCTTCATACTCAAAAGTTTGGAAACAACGCCCGGCTGTGAAATAACATTTGATTTTAAGGATCAACCCCCTGAGGAGTATGAAATCAGAAGTGTTGTATTTGGTGCGTTTTTATCATTAATTCAGCTTCCTTATAGCGCCGGGAAAATGGAAAACACCATGAACAGTTTTGACTCTTTATTAACAGATATACAAACAACTAATGACGACAATTGTTTTGGATAAAATGTACTCCTTCATGTTACCATTTGGCACGGCAAGGGACAAGCAAGCAAGCAAATATTTCTAAAAAAAATCAACCAAATCTCAAATAATTGCATACTAAAGGAACCTAACAATTGAGTTGATTAGTTGTATATCCTAAGTGTATATCGCTGATATTTCAACATGTTTTAGTTGACTCGACTGAACTCACAGCTTGTTATGAACAGTAAGCCATATGTTGCATACACGTGTCAAATACAAAATAAATAAACCTTAATAAGTAACATTGTATTACCTACACTAAGCCTGTCGCATACATGATGGAGACATTAATGAGATTTTAAGTTGATAACATTAGCATACAATAGAAACCGACTGGCAAAATGTACACAATCGATAACTAAATGGCATCTGAATTGCAAAGGGATATAACATTTACTGCTGTTTCAAAAGCTATACATTATAGAGGTTTCGAAATACAGAGAAGTGTTGTATTTTATGTGTTTAATCATAAAGATGCATCGACCTATTTGTCGGATTCTACAATAAAACGTTAACAATGTAACTGTCTGCCTGTGGGTACATTTGTTTTTAAAGCACAAAACTTACAAATGTGTCGATAGTTGCGACGAATATTATAGATGCGTCGAATATCATAGTACGTCGAATATCTTAGATGCGTCGAATATCATATATGCGTCGAATATGAAAGCTGCGTAGAGTATCATAGATTCGAAAAATATATTAGATGCGTCGAATATCTTGGATCCGTCGAATATTTTAGATGTGTCGAATACTATAGATGCGTCGAATGCTATCAATGTAGAATATAAGGTTGCAATTATATTGATGCGTCGAATATTATAAATTCGTTAAATATGACACCGATGCCAACTATTACAGATGCGTCGAATGTTATACTGATATGGTATATAATGGATGCGAATGTCATATTATGTCAAATCAAATGGCTGCGAAAAACACGTTTGCTTTGTCAACAAAAAAAAACAAGGCAGGAAAGCGTTGCCGATATAGATGAGTCTAGTGCTATGTCGAATACCATGGATGCATACATTATAAACACCACGGATGTCATAAACTATAGATAGGTGGTTTATTGGACTTTATTGGCATCAACTGATAAATATCTATTAAAAATACACACATTGATGGTAGCAGTAAGATTTGTTATGAGATAAACGACATAGAGACATTACACGATTATTCTCTATTTTAAATGTAAGATGTAAAATGATTTAACTATTGATATGATGCATTGCATCAATACAACAATAACCAATAAAACAAAATGATCAAAGCATTCATATAGGGAATATGTAAATAAATGCAATCTTAGTGCATCGAATGTCAAATTGGTGTCACATTTTCTCTGAAACAGTGTGAACCCTGTCCTCTGCAAGAATTACAAATGGAAAAGTGATTTCGTTAAAATGAGACTCACCTATCTGGATCACGTGTTGCTACTACAAGAATATTGTGGTTTCTGGAGTCGACACAGTGAAGTAGTGGACAAGATTTGAACCCGTAACAGACTGATGCTAGCCTTATACACAGATAATCTCACGTGTTGGCACTGAGGGCTAAACAACCACTTGTCGTTCTAATTTGTTTATGCAAGCTTGTCGTTTGACATTAATCCCTTGTCAAAACATACACGCGTTTCACTTTAATTGTGTATATTCATATTGGAGTGTACATATATGTAATAGGACTCAGACAGCGCTTTTGAGCAATTTCATTGGAAAAGGCGCTATATAAATCTTTGTATGTATGTATGTATGTCTATATTCTTAGACTTTAATGTCATATGTTCAAAGGAACTGTGGCGCGTTTTCTAAGGTCAATAGCGAGACCTCGCAAAAAGAATGATAGCTGAAACCATTTGCAAGAAAATCATTCTTTGTATTAAACAAGGTATCGTTTAAGGTTTAAGTTTCCATTCTTCTATACGATTTACTGAAAGGTACTTACACAAAAATTGCCGCTTTTCTGATACGTAACACCTTTTAGACAACCATGAATAATCGGCTTGTTTATGTCATGTTTACAGGCGAACTATAATTTGCCTGAGCTACTAATTTTAATATGCTAAAACGTTCTACAAGACCTAAAGTAAATCTCCCTGTCGAATTTTGAATGCTATGCTTAAAGTCGTGTAAGTGTTGTAGACGACCCGAAAGCTCCTCATAACCGTGTTGAATCATAGTGCGTTGTTCAGTTCATATATGTGTCGAATATTATGGACGTGTCGAATACAACATTTGTATCCTTGTGCAATATTATGTTAACCGTGTCGAATCTTGCCGACGTACTTTTATTTTCTATACGTCCTTTCGAATGCTGTATGTATATCGGTGTGAAAGGTTGCAGCTGCGTCCAATCGTAAGCTTATATGTGTATCCGTGTCGAATGCTGTAGATGTGTCGAATGGTTTATGCATAGTCATGTCGAATAATGTAGACCCATCGAATGCTTAATGTTTATTCATATCGAATTTTGTGAAGTGTCGAATGCTATAGCTATATTTATGTTACATGTAAATCCGAGCCGAATGTTGCAGACGTGTCAAATGCTTATCTAATTAGGTTTCGAATGTTATAGATGTGTGGAATAGTGTATGTAAATCCCTTTCGTTATTGCAGACATGTAGAATGCTATATGCATATTCATGCCGAATGCTGTATGCATATTCATGTCGAATGCTATATGTATATTCATGTCGAATGCTATACGCATATTCATGTCGAATGCTATATGCATATTCATGCCGAATGCTGTATGCATATTCATGTCGAATGCTGTACGCATATTCATGTCGAATGCTGGAGACATATCGAATGCTATACGCATATTCATGTCGAATGCTATATGCATATTCATGTCGAATGCTGTACGCATATTCATGTCGAATGCTATACGCATATTCATGTCGAATGCTATATGCATATTCATGTCGAATGCTATATGCATATTCATGCCGAATGCTGTAGACATGTCGAATGCTGTACGCATATTCATGCCGAATGCTGTAGACATGTCGAATGCAATATGCACATTCATGTCGAATGCTGGAGACATGTCGAATGCTGTACGCATATTCATGTCGAATGCTATATGCATATTCATGTCGAATACCGTAGACATGTCGAATGCTATACGCATATTCATGCCGAATGCTGTAGACATGTCGAATGCTATATGCATATTCATGTCGAATGCTGGAGACATATCGAATGTTGTATGCTTATTATGCCGAATGCTGGAGACATGTAGAATGGTATATGCATATTCATGTCGAATTCTGGATAAATGTCGAATACTATATGCATATTCATGTCGAATGTTGGAGACACGTCGAATGCTGTTTGCATATTCGTGCCGAATGCTGGAGATATGTCGAATGCTATACGCATATCCATGTCATTGCTGGAGACATGTCGAATGCTATACGCATATTCATGTCGATTGCTGTAGACATGTCGAATGGTGTAAACATGGCTCGTGCTGAACGTCGACTGTTGCATGTTAACCAGAGTCGAATGGTGCAGACGTGTAGTATGCTATATGCATATTCATTTCAATTGATGGAATATCTCGGGTGCTTATGTAATTAAAAGTCGAATGTTGCAGACGCGTCTAAGGCTTTATATCCCTCTGTGTCGAATGTACTATGTATGTAAGTGTTCAATTCTAACGTTTATAACTGCCGTATGCTGTAGACGAGTGAATGTTATCTGTATAACCATATCGAATGTGAGAGATTTATCGAGTGCGATATATACATCTATACCCAATTGGAATGCTAGAAAAGTATCGGATGCTATATGCATATCAATATCGACTGATATTATAGAGTAAAATGTTTAGTTCAAGTACCAGTACATTTGCAAAATGCTATAAATGTACACAGATTGGATCGCGTATAATATTGACATTAACAATTTGCTAAAATAAGATTCATTAATTCAAAGTATCTGATACTTTCGTTTAATGAGTAATTAGTTATAATCGTACAAACAGTATTGCCTATGTAAGCAAGGATATATTAATTTGTTGCATATGATGAGCTTGTCAAATGTTTACATATTCATGAACGCGCCTATACCCACGACATGTTTATATAGAAACTATAAACTGACATCAAAAGACATAACCGCGTCATTTATCATAAACATGCATATATATCATAAACCATACAGGTATGTAAATAGGTACACAAGAAGAAGAGCTCACCTTGCGTGAGAGACCATATCAGGGTTCCTTTCACTGTCAGAGTGGATCAGGACCTGAGTGAAGGTTCGTCTAGAAGACCGCGTACTCTGAAGTTTGTCTTATATATACCTGTAGCGTTATCTGCTACCTGTCCTCGCACCTGCTCTCCTTCTATATCCTGGTGTGGCCCAGATAATGAGACATGAATATTCATGGTTTCAGTCTACATGCCAGGAAATAGCACCTTTGGAGTTTTATAATTTCAACTACTCAAACAGAAATATATCCCATAAATGTCATTCATTATTTCAGTCTACATGCCAGGAAATAGCACCTTTGGAGTTTTATAATTTCAACTACTCAAATAGAAATAGCTCTCATAAATGTCATTCCTAATAAACTTCATGAAAGGAGAGAGCTTACATAAAATATTGTTCTTTTCAATAGAACACTGGATCATGTATAAATGCCACTTCATTTCAAAATTCAAATTCAAGAATATTTTTAAAAAAACATTTGTATTTTGATGTTGTAATGGTTTATCTCACTAATCTTTGTTTTAACATCAATTCAAAATGTACAGAAAAAAATCTAATTAATCCTTTTTCGTCATTTCAGTGGCGCTTGACGTGGTTTAACGGTACGATGAAACCAGATTGAAAGACTTTTCGTACAGATATCAGATATTCACAGAGATAAGAATAAAATATGTTAATTTCCTCAACAACAATAACTAAAGAGTACACTAACTGTTGCTTCAAATTAAACATCTTACAGATTGAACTCAGATATTTGTATCAAGTATCAAGAGTATCAAGTTTAGAATATCTAGGATCTTAAGGTCCCTACTTAAAAGATACCACAGACGACTGAAGCGATGGAGAAGTCATGAGCAAAATGACCGTCGAGAATACTTGGGTATACATTGTTTTATATATGACAGATTTATGAAAAGTAATATCGCTCATGACCGACGTAAAAAAAACTATTAGTAGGTGAAAACACACATGAGTCTCTTTTTTTTAAAGCGAAATTAAGCTTCCACTTACTTATCCACTTATGTCAAGGTCGGAGGGACGGCCAGGAACAAACACTTGGTATAAAATATGTAGAATAACACCGAGGTAAAATTTGTATTAGATGGTAAGGTATCGTTATGAATATTCATTTCGTTACATAATTCGTTTTCGTTTATTACATAACTATTGAGATTTCAACTTAAAGAATTGATAAAATGTGGCGATATGAATTTCATCCGTAATGCTAGTTTTGAGTGCCTTTTGTTGGTTATATTAACAATGACAACCCTGTTTGCAGTATTAACTATGTTCGAAAGATTACCTATGGCAACCTTATTTTTGAAAGACTAAATATGACAACCTTATGTTTGTAAGACTAAATATGACAACCTTATGTTTGTAAGATTAAATATAACAACCTTATGTTTGCAAGACTAAATATGACAACCTTATGTTTGTAAGATTAAATATGACAACCTTATGTTTGTAAGATTAAATATGACAACCTTATGTTTGTAAGATTAAATATGACAACCTTATGTTTGTAAGATTAAATATGACAACCTTATGTTTGTAAGATTAAATATGACAACCTTATGTTTCTAAGACTAAATATGACAACCATGTGTTTGTAAGATTAAATATGACAACCTCATGTTTGCAAGACTAAATATGAAAACCTTATGTTTGTAAAACTAAATATGAAACCTTATGCTACAAGACTAAATATGACAACCTTATGTTTGAAAGATTAAATATGACAACCTTATGTTTGTAAGATTAAATATAACAACCTTATGTTTGTAAGATTAAATATGACAACCTTATGTTTTTAAGACTAAATATGACAACCCTGTGTTTGTAAGATTAAATATGACAACCTCATGTTTGCAAGACTAAATATGAAAACCTTATGTTTGTAAAACTAAATATGACAACCTTATGCTACAAGACTAAATATGACAACCTTATGTTTGAAAGATTAAATATGACAACCTTATGTTTGAAATATTAACTAGGACTACCCACGTTTGCAAGATTAACCATGACACCTGATGTTTAAAGATTAACTTTGACAACATTTTGTTTGTAAGATTCACTGTGACAACCATTGTTTTAAAGATTAACTATGGCAAGCCGCATGTTTTAAGATTAACTATGACAACCTTATGTTTCTAAGATTAACTATGGCAAGCCGCATGTTTTAAGATTAACTATGACAACCTTATGTTTCTAAGATTAACTATGGTAAGTCGCATGTTTTAAGATTAACTATGACAACCTTATGTTTCTAAGATTAACTTCGACAATCTTATGTTTCTAAGATTAACTATGGTAAGTCGCATGTTTTAAGATTAACTATGACAACCTTATGTTTCTAAGATTAACTTCGACAATCTTATGTTTCTAAGATTAACTATGACAACCTTATGTTGCTAAGATTAACTATGACAACCTTATGTTTCTAAGATTAACTATACAACCTTATGCTGTAAGATTAACTATGACAGCCTTATATTTGTAAAATTCTTCAAAGGCATTTAGAAGTTGGTGTGGTAATACACGACAAATGTTATGAATAACAACTTCTTTATTGATTTATCACGACGTTTCTGGGCAAATTCTTGTCGCTTCTTCTGGTGACTTCAGAATGGCCCAGAAACGTCGTGAGAAATCAATAAAGAAGTTGTCATCCATAACATTTGTCGTGTATCTTATATTTGTAAGATTCGACATGACAACCATTGTTTCCATTATTAACTATGACAACCTTATTTTACTAAGGTAACTATAACAAACATGTTTTCAAGGTTCATTATGACACTCCATGTTTGTAATACAAAATGTGACAACCTAATGTTTGAAAGATTAAATATGACAAGTTTTTGTTTGTAAAACTAAATATGACAACATTATGTTTGTAAGACCAAATATGACAACCTTATGTTTGTAAGATTAAATATGACAACCTTATGTTTTAGACTATGTATGACAACCTTATATTTGTAAGACTAGGTATGACAACCTTATATTTGTAAGACTAAATATGACAAGATTTTGTTGTTAGACTAAATATGACAACCTAATAGAAAGATTAAATATTACAACTTTATGTTTGTAAAACTAAATATGACAACTTTATGTTTGTAAAATTAAATATGACAACCTTATGTCTGTAAGACACTAAATACGACAACCTTTTGTTTGTAAGACTAAATATGACAATCTTATGTTTGAAAGATTAACTAGGACTACCCACGTTTGTAAGATTACCCATGACACCTGATGTTTAAAGATTAACTTTGACAACATTTTGTTTGTAAGATTCACTGTGATAACCATTGTTTTAAAGATTAACTATGACAACCCGCATGTTTTAAGATTAACTAAGACAACTTTATGTTGCGAAGATTGACTTTGACAACCTTATGTTGCTAAGACTAACCATGACAACCTCATGTTTCTAAGATTAACTAAGACAACTTTATGCTGTAAGATTAACTATGCCAACCTTATGTTTCTAAGATTAACGACGACAACCCGCATGTTGTAAGTTTAACTATGACAACCTTTTATTTGTAAGATTCGATATGACCATTGTTTGCATTATTAACTATGACAACCTTATTTTACTAAGATTACTATAACAAACATGTATTCAAGGTTCATTACGACAGCCTTATGTTTTGTAAGATTAACTATGGCAACCTTATATCAGTAACTATGACAAAGTTGTGTTTGAAAAATAAATCATGATGACACTTATTGTTAAGGACAACCCCTGTTCTGTAAGACTCAAGATGACAACAACCTTCATGTGGGTAAGATGAGATGTGAAGGTCTACATTTATTTCACTTTTAAGGCTATTAATATCAAGTAGCATGTTTAGCATGATTTAAATAGTTGTAAATTGCTATACAGAGCTCTTGACATGTTGTTGATTTATTACTTGACATTTTGAGTTATTCGTAGGGACGTGCTTTGTTGTTCTAGTTTTTGTCTCAATGTAAAATAAAATCTAAATTACAGCATTACATAAAATAAGACATATTTCAGGCAGGTAGCATTTATGGTTGCTAGACCGTGTCAATTATAAGTATTCTCAACATATCAAGTATGCACAAATAGTATGTTATAAACACGAACCTTAACCTATAAAATAAACATTTATTTTAACAATTTTTGCAAACTGATTGTATGTCTGATAGTAGTTTCAGTACATTTCTTAAAACACCAGTAGGTAATGCGCTTTAAACTCAAATGAAAGGATAAGTGACACTTCATCCGTCGTTAAATACCCACATTTTAACGCCTAAAATATTAATTAAATTGTTGAGAAGCAGTTCTCCTCCGTTACGATTGACCGTAGAGACAATTATTACTTAAGTGCATAAAACATTGAACGGGGATGCCACAGAAGCAGTGTAATCGTTGTATTCCTACGCGTATGAGTGATGACTTACACTAAGATATGGAAAGATTATTTTTTCGAAAAAATCATTTAACAAAATTAGAGTTTCAGATATATTTGCGTTCCAGTAAAACTCTTGGCATGCTTGTCAAGAGGTTGACCGTATGCTAGGATGTATGTTAAGATTAAAATATCACCTATAAGAGTCTGTGTGTTAGAGTATTGTACTACAAGTGTGGAAATGTTAAAGTACTGTCTGCCATTCCTAAGAGTTTTCCATGGGCAGCGCTCGCTTGATATATATACATAGAGAAGAATACACATGTGAAACTGCAGTGAGCTAGACTTGCTACAATACCATAGACTTGCGGGGGTCTTTAAAGATATTTTGTTTCAGGGGTTGTTAGATCAGCGAGAAGAGAAAGCTTGTTCTATTTTTTTAATTTTATTTCTATAAGTTTATCAGAATAGTATTATATGCCAATAATAAATAACCTAGAACATTCTTTTTCATATTTGGTTAAATATCTGAAATGATACATTTGGCACAAATATCAATAATTTACATTTACAAACAAGTGTTTCTGGGTTTACGTTATCCATACATATCATACACTACGTAAAAGGACGGTTGAAGGTCAACCCTCAAATATACACCCTGCTTCATTATCTGCATGCATCGGTGCGTGATACCTACATACCTACTTATATCACGTGTCACTCCACATGATGTGAAGAAACATATATTGACAACATTCACGTGGACTGGTCTAATTGGAGCTTCACGTTTCGTGCTTGTACGGTAGCTTTTAGCAAATTATTTTGTTGAATACATTTTGAAAAAAAAACATTAATACGTTTGTTAAAAATATTTTGCGTATTTTTAACGACTAACTTTATAACGTAAATTATTTTGGAAATAATTAAATTAATAATTTTCTAAGAATATTCCTACTGTGCCATGCAACCAATGTTGGAGAAGGTATTTACTTCAAATAGTCGTGTACGATCACCATAAAGAAGCTAATAAATAGACTTTTCTGTTATTCCTATATTCATATATACGGCGTAACATCGTGTATGTCTTCAAACGATTTATGAACAGCAACCAGTAACATTGGGTTCATAGGTTATTGGTTAAGCTACAATAAATAAACACATACACGCATACATTAAAGGGGCAGTAGCACGTTTTTAGGGGAAGAAAAGGTAATATCAGGAAGATGATTATAAATGTTTCCAATTGGAAGACAATGTATCTAAATTGAATGAAGCTGTAATAAATCAAATACATGTATATAATGTAAACTTCATACATGCGATTCCTTTCTCTTACACAAAATGAATTAAATGTGTTCACACAAAAATGGCCGCGGATGGACTTTATGTGAATCTTTATAATTTGTTCTCTTACTATGGATGACTGGTTTGTGGAATGAGATTTTTGACACTATCCAAATAATACATTTAGCATTAACTTACAAATATCAGTCAAAATTTGAAAATATAAAATTCTCCAAAAAACGGACTACTGCCCCTTTGACATGATAGAAAATGAGCCTGCTATAACGCCTCCCCTGAAGAAATCAAGTAACCAGAACACATGTAAAATGAAAATGTGGTTTTACCTTCTGTATATATGTTAGGAATTTGTTCTATTTTCTTTTTTATGTTAAAAGTATTTTTTTCAATATTTAATACCTCTTTCGTGTACAATATTGAAGCAAATGGACTAATGCAACTGAGCAAATATGTTATTTTGTCACTTACCTTATCCAAATAAAACATCAGGTAATACTGATAGTGCACCGGTTAATCCCTCTCAAATCTTGACATTTATGTACCACATGAACATGTTAATTAATTCAAAATCGCTATGGGCATTATAAAATTTATATATTTATATATCTATCACGCAGTCGCATCTTGGTTCGAAACAATTCCCGAGTTTCCTTCAACTCGGAATAGATAGTGTTTAGAACAGTTTAATATACTGTATGCAGGTGCTCAGTTGCGTTTCGAGTTCTTGAATCTATCATTTACTAAAACGTAAAAAAATCGCCAGGTTTCAATAATCATTCAAGACATTCTTCAGTGAAATGTGAAGCTGACTGTGGAACGATTTAGTAATGGTGCGTCATTATCAAATCCAATTTTTGCCAAAATGAAAATTCGAAAAAGGTTTTCTATTCCAATTTATTTTACCAAAAGCAACGTCCACTATAGGAATCCTGGGACACAGGTTCCAGAAGAATTGATGAATGCCACAGTGCGTCTGCGTGTCTAAGTCATCTCAACAGGAATACCTAACCAAAAACAGACATCTTGTGCAACTCTGGAATAAAAATGTCTTGTGATTGTGGCCAAAACAATTGAAGCACCTGCATGTTTGGAAAGCAGCATGGAATTTTGGTTCATAGACTATTCTGTGTTACACAACCAATGTTTCACTGAAAAATAGCTATTTCGTAAAGCGTAAAGATATTCAGAACACAAATGTTATAATATTTTATTTATAATAATATAGACAAAAGGATACAATAACATATAGATACATTGATAAACGTTACTGCGTCAAGTTCACAATTTATACACATGAATTTATGCAATGACATACAATTGGGATTATACTGCTTCTTCAATTACTTTTCACACCTTGTGTCCTTCACCGCATTAGATAGTGCTACAAATAGTTTGATGTATAATTGTATATATATATATATGACTTTTTTTTAAATGTCATCAAAAAGATGTTTGGATGAATTCTGTCTCTCCTCATCCTTGTGTTACGTTTTCTAACCGAAAAGATAATGGTTTTTAACCCCATGGGATAAAAGAAACAGACTGTCTTCTGAAACATGCATTAAACAATCAAATGTCAGAACTAAAAAGACAACCTAAAATGTCAGATTGTATAAAAATACGTCTGAGATGAAAAAAGAAGCACATAAATGTCAAGGTATCACCGGCTGGTAACAAGAACTGGATGGATATAGCCATGCTTTACTTAAATCTAAATGTAGATAAAACTGTAATTTGTAACCGTCCTTTAATAAGTAGGAATGTTATACTCAATAATCTCTATGCTAAGTTTTTTAACCTTCTTTGGTCGTACAAACTGAAACATTATTTTCATAAATTATCTCAAAACTGTTGGCTGTTTGTGTCATTATATTGTTGATTTCCATTTTAATTCAGAATGTTCAAGGAAGAGTTGAGTCGAGTTGATATGGGGTTTAACGCCGCTTTCAAGAGTATTTCACTTAAATCGCGGTTGCTAGTATAATTGCAGGGAGAAAGCCGGCAACACCATTGTGGCTAAGCATTGCGGTGAAACCTGCGATCATCGGCTGGAACTCGCGAACCATCTGTGGTACTGCACTGTATTCAGTATAGCCTTGCACCCAAACCTGACTGATTCGAACCACGGACCTCCTGATTCGTAGCCGAACGCGCAAACCACTACGCTATCCCGCCCCTTTCCAATGATGACATAATCTAACGACAAGGTATGTCAGCATTCTGGTTATTTCGGTCATTAACCAGATTATGATTAAATGCCCAAGAGGCGATCCATAAATGATAACAAATTTATACCATTTGATAACTCACTGCTCATTGCTGGTATATGAAGATATGTCTGAAATAAGATAATAATAATGTATTTTTCATGTATTCTAAGGGCTCTTTAGATATTTAAAAAATAGAATTATGTTTATCGATAAACTACATTAAAACTGAGAGGCAATGGACGAGAAACGGACAAAGGACGACGACCCGTGGATTTCTCATTTTGGTTTGAACATATCTGATTTGTTTATATTTCCCCTTATATTCACTATTTTTCGTGTCATGTCTTCTCGTTTGATGAACGCTATCTCTAATATTCATTTTGTGAATATATGTTCGTCGGGTTTGTTTTCCTCGAACTTCCTTTACCTTACAACCATCCACTAACGGTGGACAAGAAGATTGAGTGTGTACAAGAAACATCCGATTATTATAATGAATCAAAAGCAGGTATAGCCTATGCCGTGGGAAGATGTCAGAAACTGCAGTACATGTACCTGTTTTACAGACAAACCTACAAGAATAATCACCAGTTCATTGAAATAGTTTATCCTAGCCGCTAACAAACCAGTGTTCTGTGATGTGCGGTGTTCATGGTCATTAGAGGAGATGAGGTGTATACATCCTTGTGACACTAATGATATCGAAACAAGGTCTTCACGCTTGTCTGTCAATTGTCATTTCATACGAATGGTTGGAGTCTCGAAATAAACAAGCTTGATGTAGGCTAAGTTTTTTAAAGCGATGAAAATGAAAATATAGTATAGTATTTTAATAAGGTATCTCACACAAAAATCTTTAAGTACATGGATGTGTTATGAGCTTTTGATTAAAGAGTTTCAAATTCAAGATTCATGTCATATGTCATAATTCTTATTGTGCACTCTTTTGGCCATAAAAGTTATTTCTGACATTAAGGAACATTTTCTTTTTTAGGAGATATAAAATGAAACTGTAATTTTGCAAAGAATAAAATTATAAAAAAGGAATGTCATACAGCTCTTTGTATATCTAGTTACAGAAATACAATTAATTGTCTGATAAAGATAGACTGAACAGATCATATGCAGCTAGTCAAGACCGTAAGGTATTGATAAGTATATTAAGTAATATTAACGAACTCGGGGATTAAAGATTGAAATCCTTTTTCAGAATATTTGATGGAAAAATCCGATATTACTATATGGTGCTGAAGACGAGCAAATCTAATGTAATGATACATGGAGAATGCCACAGATACCATCTAGTCAAATCAGAGTTGTTAAATATTGGGTAAGATTATTAAATATGCCGTCATATCGTTTGCCGGAAATGTGTTATGACATAATGCTACTATATGAAAAAACTGGTAAGAATAGTTTGGTTTCCGATGTTAAAAAAACCCTACTATTTTCCACTGGAATAGTTATCTATGGTATAATCTAAAGGAGAATATCCGTCATTGTTCCTAAATGCATTTACGCAAATATTAAAAGATATCTACCAACAACACTGGTTGGAAACACTCTCGTTTTCTTCAAAATTCAATTACTAAACAATTTTCAAAATTCACATTTATACTGAACGTTATTTATCATGTGTTAATGTAAGAAAAATGTGAATATTGTTAGCTCGTTTTCGATGTTCTTCTCGTGACCTGTTTATTGAAAAGGGAAGATTTATGAATATTAAAAAAGAGAAGACAGAATATGTAAATGTTGTAATAGTAACATTAGAGGACTAATATCATTTTCTTCTTGTGTGTCCAGCTTATGAGGATTTACGTATAAAAATACATAAAAGAATACTTTTTTGTCCATCCAACAGTGGATAAATTTTTCTTATAATTGAATTGTGTAAATGAACATTCAAAATGTTTCAGTTTATAGCCTCCAAACAATGATGTTAAGAAAGTTGTATATATGAAATGTACTATAGGCCTGTGACCTTCTCAGTACTTAAATAAAGATTGATTGACTCTCTTGATAATTTGGAATAAGTGAGCCTAAAAGGCGACGGAGTGGCTCTTTAAACCATGTCAGAAGACAGCAAAACAAACGCTCGATGTTTCATTTTGAACAGCATTCGAAGTAACTCTCGTAAGCCAATACCAATTTCGCATTGTCAAAACAATTTTACTATGACAATGTTCAACGCTCAACAATTTGAGAAAATTTCTTGACTTATACCGATGACTGAAGGCAAAGCAAGTAATGATAAATAAAGCTTCTTGAACAAGCCTTTAAGTTGTTGTTTGTTCGATGATGTTTTGAGAAAGGATTAATCGGAAGAGTAAATATACATGATATATACATGTACTTTGGTTTGCTGGACAAGGGGAAAACACCGTCTCAATTATGCACATATATACATAATCTTCAATCTAAAATATCAAAACTGTTCATAAGAGAAATGAAGCAGATAACTTGATGCATTTGAAATGTCTATATCAAAATATAAATACATAATCTTCAATCTAAAATATCAAAACTGTTCATAAGAGAAATCAAACAGATAACTTAAATCATATGAAATGTCCATATCAAAATATGAGTTACACAATCTTAAATCTAAAATATCAAAAGTGTTCATAAAAGAAAAAGAAAAAATAACCTACAAAATGTGAAATATTCATATTTCAATATATGTTTAACATAATCTTCAATCTAAAATATCAAAAGAGTTCACAAAAGAAACAAATATATTTTACAGCATCTCATATATTCATATTACAATATGTGTTATATAATCTAAGATCTAAAATAACTAAAGTGTTCATAAAGGAAACCTGTTTCTTTTTAACTGAAGGTTCATCTGAATCTGTTTCATCTTCTTTCCTTTGTACCCGTTCTTATGCACAATGTGGTGTGCCCTGTTCTATAAAGCATGACCTTTCCTCTCGAGGTCTCTAATAAAATTAATTTACATACTTTTGAAGTATGTGTTTTAACGTTCTCTTTTGACAGGAGTTTTGACTCTGAGAAGATTAATATGTCAAATCCGCATTAATTCGGTGCATTTATGACTCATTAGGTCAGCATAAGTGGTTTCATAGTTTTGTATTGCAAAAGTATACCTGTTAAATATTTTCCGAGCCTTGTGGACGTATTTCATAAATTGGTGGTTTCATAGTATTAAGCGTGAAACATAGATTTTATTTCTTATCCAAATGTATTAATTTAAAAATTTATACTAAAACTGAAAAAGAATAATCGAACAAAAGTTCTCCCGTTTGCATTCTGACGTCACGTCGGACATCACTGCTCAAAATTATTTATAGATATAATGGTCATACACATTAATCACACATTCTTTATTTTAACGGAAGGTTGTAGTTTATATAGTTAGCTCTTAATTTTTTATACCGTTGAGAAATATCTCAACATTTGTAACGTCTGCTTGTTTCCCGAAGAATTCAACGTCAAAGACACTTAAAAGAAGTGAAACAGTGAAAATAACAGTTAACTATTTAAATTGCTATCTGATTTAAAGTCACATGACCGCTATGTAATGGAAAAGTGTTGTGAATGAAACCTAAATCAAGCATAAGCTATTGTTACTCGAGTTCCTAACATCAAGCGGGATGACGTTAAGTGTTTTAGCACCAATATGCTATTTCTATGACGTCATTTGTTCTAAATAAATATGAATGTGGCACTCCTTTACTCGTGGTACATATATGAGATACCATTGTTTGAGATTTGTGTATTCGATCAAATCTGTTTCAAATAACATATAAAGAAGTACTGGCGAAAAATGTCCGAAGAACCCTGTCAAGTCCGAAATAAATAAGACATCAAATGAGATTCTCTTGAATTAGCTTACCTCATCAAAAGCCGATTTAATGCCTCAAGTAAAAAAGCCAAAACTAGCTAAACACCTCAAAAGGTAGCGTCCCAAACAAGCTTCCATGCCAAAATGTTATACTTATGAATCGTTGACGTGCCGATGACAGTTGTTTGATGTTACATATAAGAGACAAGACATATTTGTTGCACTCTAAAACTCCCTTTTAACTCAAAAACTTTCAGCTTGATATATGTTATATAAAACTTGAATAAAGTGGCTTTGAATGTTTTTAAATAAACTTTATCCCGAAACAGGGTCTATTGTTCTTCTAAAGAAGTGTCGACAGCCGAGAAGTTTGGGGATTAACTTTAACGTTAAGCAAAACTTTTGATCGACTGACTAATATAGCAACTTGAACATGTAAACATGTTTAGTCGTGGTGTGTTAAATGTTTTTTTAGCTGATGTATGTTCACTGCTTTTGCAGATACAACATGCAAGTGCCGTGCTTAAATCCCTGGACTTTTGTTTTATAAAATCAAAGAAGTTTTATTTGAATGATACCGAAAGCAACGAGTTTAGCAACGAGAGGATAAAATGGTCAATGGTAATAGATAGACTTTTATAACGAACGTGACGGTGATCTACAGAACGGCTTGGTACTGGTAGCTAGTCTTCCTGGTTATTTCACTCTTTGGCTTGAGATTGAAAAGTGAGCCCTTTCAAATTTCTCCATGGTACTATCTTTCAGTAACAATGTGTTTCATGGGGCCATAACAGTCCAAACTTTGCATTTCGACGTATCCAAAATAATCTCTTTTACAAGTAAGCCCTTTTCAATAAGTTGTCTTTATCAAATTTCCAGCTGTTTTAAAACATCAATGTAAAGCAACACTTTCCATTCGACAGGTGTGAAAATAGGTACTATCATGTAATATCTAGCACTCAACATAACACAGCGCCTCCTACTGGTAGTCTTCACTCACAGAGTAATGTAGAATAGATTCACCAGTGACTTGCTTCTGGCTCTCACGACCAACATGTTTACTGATGTACTGAGGAATTAGCTCAAAACAATTTTGGTTTTCTTTAAACTATGAAGGACAAGAACGATTTGACCGCCACTCACACAGGAACATAATATCTAGAGAGAATATTAGGAGGTAGTGTTCTTGACATTTAGAGGACGAATATTTGATGCGTCAGAATCAGACTAGACTGGTGGCGTATATCACTGGTAGTGGAAGCATGTACATGTGTAGACCGCTGTTCTCGATCAGTGAAAGAGGGAGACTATATATATACAACATGTTTTGCTGATAGTGCATAGGCTCCTTAACAGTTTGACCTTTGCAGAAGCATAGAACATAGAGAAACCTTTTAAGAAGACATCTACATTATACAAGATGATGATTAGTTATAGAAAACCTTTATGTTAACTTGTACTTTTGGGTCAGTTACATAATTCATATAATTTTGTTTTTCAGTATCCTATACACCAAGTCATGTGAAAAAGTTTTGATAAGTGTTTCCGTCCTTCCATTTAGACTAGAATAAATAAGTTATATTTGTTATCTTGTCACCTACCCTTAACAAACTTTTGTACTGTTGGAACCAGTAGAACCCAATCTAAAGAATTAAGCCATGCTGATGTGCAACACCTGTTGAAACATTTACCAGTATGTATTTTCCTTTACTCTACAATGCACTTATACATGTTATGCATAAGATACAATGACCTTTTTGTCACTTTCAATACTTCAACCTTGAGCAGATTGAAGGATACCATGGAACATCAATACATATATTCAAATTCAAATCATTTCCAGACCTTTGTTTTTTATCCTTATATATTCATATATATACAATGTATCTATTTATAATCAAGTATCATTTTCTGCAACACCAACAAGAGAACAAGATGAGTATATTTGATCATTTATTGTGATCCTTGTGAGTACAAGGTTAGATGATGGAAGTTCATCACAGACATATGAAAGACATGAGAACTAAATGGCTGCCAACCCTTTACTCCGTAGCTATCTGTTGAACCAGTCACCGGTGCTCATCAACTAACAACTTTGAAATCTGACTTCTTAATCTTTTGTATGCATTTAAACCTTGCAGATAAATAGAAAGAAGACAAATCACTTAACAAAGATCATCTACGTTTTAAGAAGAATATTCATGCTTTTCATAATCAGCAATTTGTTTGAGGGAGTGAAGATTTGAAACAAGGAGACTAGTCCCTTTAATAGCCAATCTGTGTTTAAAGTATTTATTGCTTAACAATCAGGACTTTGTTTGAGGGAATTAATAATTTCAGATTCAATTACCAAAACATAAAGTAAGTCATAATTGGTTCAGACAGTATCCTAGCATCCAACATGACTACATCTTAACCCTAACATTGGATCCTTGAAGACAGAATCTGGCAGTTCTTGTATTGCAAACATTTCCATTCAGACAGCAACAACTGAGCAAGTGAAATCAATGATTCCTAACAACTGTTTCCAATAGAAACCTAGATGAAGCAACAGTAGTTGATTCTCCGTAACAGTCACATGTATTTCAAACTCCTTAACAAAGCTAGCTACACTGGAATGGATCAAATGTAAAACTGCATTAACTTAGCTAAAACAATCTCTAACAAGACTTTGCATAGTAAAGTCATGGATGAAATAAAATTTAGCAAAACACTTTTTCCATAAAATACACAATAATGGTAGTCAACAACATTTCATCTGCATCTACATATTAAAGCAATGCAGTATTACCATGAAGACATATCACATATTTCTTTGCTTGGTATAAATAGCTATGACTTTTCACACAAGGTCTACATATTTACAAATACATTATATATATACAATTCTGTACAGTTCATGACAATATATACAATGATTGATTTGATTGTCGTAATACATCTGTTGAATACTAAATTGACTCGAGTATTTGATCTGATGAGAGTGATGATTGGTGAACTAGAACAACATGCACTCCATGACTACTGGGACAGCATGCAACTTGTCCTCGTTTGGTATTGCAGTATGTACAATTAGTGTCAATAGCACTGGGAGGATGAGCACTGAGATCTAATCTTGGGGTAACAGTTTCTGAACACATCCACTCTGAACACATGGGCTGAACACATGAACACATTACACTGCCGTAGCATGACCCTGCTGGATGGCCGCTAACACATTGTTCCGTAACCTCACATACAAGCGTCCTTTGGTCCATGGGTTCTGAAGCTGGAGCGGCACATAGTCGTCTCTCAACACGCGCTCTCGGGCACCGATCACTGCCACGAGACAGAAGTCATACAACTGGTCCTCGGAATACAATGGTCCATCAATGCCACGAGTGATCACTGCCTTGTTGAGTTGCCGCACCACGAGGTTGATGACGTCACGTGCTGAGGTCTTTGTGGTCACGTGAAGCTTCACACTCACACCCTTCGAGAGTCCTGTATCGTACGCAGCGTAAACACGCAGAACACCAGACGAAGTCACCTGACTCATGCCAGCCTCACTTTCACTCGACTGACTTGGTACTTCATCGTTTGGATCGTAGAACTTGGCAATCTTGCGGTTGTCCTTCCCGACGCTGATCTCGTTGGAGTCGGAGGAGAATGACGATGAGTTGTTGTTGTCAGGAATGCGAGACCTCCGTTCAGACTCGGGTGTGTCCATGGCATCAGAGAACTGGGTGATGGAGACGAGAGGGATCCCCCCGCGGGCAGTCTTGTCTCGGGCATAGGTGATGACATCCATGACCCAGCGGACACTCTTCCAGATGCGGTCCAAGTTCTGTTGTAGCTGAGTCGTCACATCCACACGACCTCGTGCAGTGCTCAACTCATCACTGGAGAAAGCCTGTCAACATAAAGCATTGTTAGTTTGTTGAAGAAATGTCCTATTTCATCAAAGAGTTTCAGTGTGGATTCCTAAAGCAATAGGGATTCAAATGGTTCAAATTAAATCACAACTTTTTTTAAAAGTGATGCTTGGATGATTTTTTTCAACATCTTAACAAACATAAATTTTATCTTCAAAAAAGGTCATGATTACAAAATGAGGAGAAAGTATGATATTATAAACTGTATAAGTGCTGTATGACAACAAGAAGTGACAAGTACCTCACGATGAGCCTGCTGAGCGAGACTGACGTCCATCTCGAGGATGGAGGAGAGACGAGAGTAGCGGGCGATGAACTCGGGCTGGTACGTCAGGTAGTTGACTGTAATACAAGGAAACAATCAGACATGGCACGAGGACAATGAACTCTATAAAAACCTTAGATGTAAGTAAAAATACTAGGACTATTAAACAAGACATAGAATACAAGGCAAATATTTAGTGCATAATGAGAAGTCATGTATGGAAATTCATATTTTTTGTAATCAAAATCATTTACAATTTTCTGTAATTCATTTGTTTCCTAGGTACATCTATGATAGTTTTATAGTTTTGGTGTACTTACTCATCTCGAAGACCTGCACAGGAAGGAAAGACAACTCCTTCTTCTCAGTGAGGACGTCAGTCTGTCCGGGGACGATGCACACCTCCTCAACAGGGGGCAGCACCAGGATGAAGGACACGCCGGGGGACAGCTCGATCACCTCACAGTCGTACACACGGTGGTCTACATCAGGAGAGATGCCTGCAACAAGGGATAGTCACAATTTTCATTAACTGAACAAAATTAAACACATGAATTTGAGGTATAATTTTTCTTTAAGCTCTGAATGTACAATTACAATATGCATTTAAGTTGTTAAATCTACAACCTTATAAATCAACAATTTATGTTAAATGTATAAAGTTATGTTGGAAACAATATAACAAAGTTCAATTTAAAAGCAAAACTATGTTCAATGTTAAAATATGTGTAAAATTTTAACAAAACAGTGTTTCTATGTTCAACTTTGTTAAGTATTGAAGTAAAAATATGTTCAACATGTAATGTTTACTGTACAACAATGCTGTGTAGACTGACAGTACATACCGAGTAGAGAGAGAAGCCTGCGAGCAGCCTTGTTGACGGAAGAGCGGAACTGCTGCTGTGTGGAGCTGGGTTTGATGGGACACTCGTCTGATCCGAGACTCTGCAGGTACTCCCACTCCTCTCTGTCATAGCAACACAAGGTTTGAAATATTCATACGGCAAATTATTTCTTAAAAGAAGCTAAATATAATAAGATATGATGGAAAGTATAAGCTATTGAACATAGATATTTCGACTTTGTTTCTCTTATGTAATAGCAAGATAATATTCTTGAAGATTCTAGATGGAGAAAAGCATCCATTTGTATGCTTTGAATAACAATTGAGATAACAAAGGAGGAGTTTGCCACATTTATAAGATTTTATGACACTTCATTCAGTTTGTAAGGTGAACCAAGCTGACTACTGAACAGTACATCATTTTTCATCGATTACTAGAATTTCAATTTTAATTATCACAGAAATAAATTTAATGTTCTCACCGTGAGACGTTGGGACAGTCGCGGACCTTGACGTGGGGTAGCACGTTGGGCATCTTGTGCTGTACAAGCACCTGGAGCTTCTCCACTGACACGTGGATCTTCAGGTAGCCCAGGTAGAGGCCGCACGGTAACGAGATACTGCTCACCTGGTGGTACAGAATCATCTCCTGCAGGTAGAGGAAGGGAAGGTGAGTTAGGGTTTGTTAATTTTATCAGTTATTTAATCATGTCAAAACTTTTACTTGTTGTCTTTGCAGGTAGATTGAACAGGAAGGATTAGCTTGAGTTTAATCTCATTTTCATGGAAACCCACTCATGAGGCAGGGGTTAATTGTCTTATCTTTAAATATTCTAATTTCAATCTCATTTTTGTTTTAAAAGAAATGAATTAATCAAAGAATAAGATAAACTTCAGTAAATGGTTCAATACTAATTATGTAATTTTGAACACATTAATTATTCAGCACTTTGAAATTATATTTTCTTTTATGAGCTTTTTAAAAATTTAACTATTTCAATTGTCCAGTGTACTCACAGGAAAGCTGCTGAGGAGCAGACTGTTTGCATCGTTGAGATCCATGCCGGCGAGAGACTGACGACGAGCCAGCTTGCCCAGGGACACCCACTTGCCGGACCCGAGAGCGACAAACTTGGTCTCGCGGATGTGGTTGATGGTGATGAGGACGATACTGCCGTTGGGATCCTTGAGGGGCTTGTGGTAGAACTGTCCTAGGTCGTGCAGGCCCAGCGATGTCTGTAAGTGAGGGATGAGTTAATGTTATTGAAGCTCTCATATAATCTCTCGTTAACCAAAAATGTAGAGAGAAACATAGATGTGGTATAGTCTGTGGTTAAATATTTATATTCTTTCTATATATGTTTTGGAAATCTTGAGAAAAAAGCAGTGCAACAACTAACTACCTGCTTAGGAACAATTTTTGAAAATGACGTTTCTCAAACTATATCTATCATTTATCCCTAACCAAAGCCTCCTTATCAAGGAAACCTAAAGTAAACCCAAGCCCTACCTGTAGCGTGGAAGCGGCCTGGAGTAGTTTACTACGGAAGTGTACGGTCCCTGCACTACTGCTCTTGTCCATGTCATGCCGCAGAGACTTCACGTCGTCCCACGTACTGGCGATCTGAAGGAGATATAGGGGAAATTAGTTCAGTTATTTCGATGAAGAATTATAAACATTGTTACCAAGCACTACGTTTTACACAACCCTTGCATTCAGATTCACATAGATTTCAAAATTCATACAGAGATCTTATAGTAGACCAAGTTTAAGCTGTATATCATATATGCTCATCAACAAAAACCAATGATAATGAAATTTTAAATATTTCATTTTTCTTACTATTCTGTCAAGCAAATCATTTTCAAAATAAGTAGTAAAAGAGCGTTCATAGAGTCCTGATGAGGCTTCATGTTATTAATAAGCTAATGACTAGACTTTAGACTGACCTTCATCATCCAGTAGAGGTCGGACTGTATGGAGGTCCCGGAGAAGTTCTCGTCCACCTCCACGATAGGCACCTGTTCCTCCGACGTGACGAGCACTCGGTCCTCGTTGTACAGCAGACAGGCCAGGTACACGCCCCTGTGGAGGAGAGAGGGAGATGGGGGTTAGATTGACAGTGACATTTATAGTTTCTGAATCAGTCAACACACGCCAGGTATACATGGAGGAGAGAACAAGATGGTGCTTAGATAGACAGTAGTGAAATGGAGTCTTTTTTAGTTTCTGAATGAGGCAACATTCCCCTGGTGGAGGAGAGAAGGAGATCTCGGTTAGATAGACTAAATGGAGTCTAGTCATTTTTAGTTTCTGAATCAGTCGACTCCCCTGGAAAGATAGTGGTTGGCACCCTGGGCAATGATGACAGGAAATAAAGTAAACAATATCTTTGTTTAAAATGGTTGAATTGGGATGAAAGAAATCACATTATTACTCGTTGTAACGGCCCAAGAATAATATTTGTATATTTGTATATATCTATATATACAAGTCAACGGTCTGGTTGCACAAGGTTCAGAGTAGACTAACCTCTTGAGAGACTTCTGGAACTTGGGGGCGGAGATGAAGAGGTTCTTGATGCTGATTCTCTTCCTCTGCTGGGGGGAGTCACACGACCGGTGCTTAGAGTCTGCGGAGGAGGATTTACATTAGTTGAGAATATTGTCAGAATATAACAATAAAACAATTTGTATTTCAATAACTTCAAATTTATTAAAATAATAGTTTGAGTTACATGATGTGTGCCTTGATATGTTCCGTGAAGTCTGATGAAAGTTTATATTGTCAGAATAAAAGGAGAATTGTGGGTCTGTTGATGAGTTGTGAGTAACTTGAGATAATAAAATCATCTATTGGATTGGAGTTGAATCATGTACAGTACCTTTCAGCTCTGAAGCGTCGGAAGGTCGGGACTGTTTGACCCTGTTGAAGAGGACCTGTAGAGACTGAACCTTGCCCTCCACTCTCGGACTCACGCTGTCCACGTCTCGCCAGTCTGCAATAGGGGGAGAGGTTATAGGGGGCGCTGGTAGGGACATTCAGGTTTACAAATTTAATTGAATTCTAAGTACAGATGTTGTTTTGTCTGTGAAGCTAGATGGAGTTTTATTCATGAAATTTATTTTTGGTACCTTTTGATTTATCACTAATGTCTCAACATTCATGAATATCTTAAGTTATGAATTCAAAATTATCAAACAATATCTTACAACTGGAAACCGATTTAAATTTTTGGCCATTTAAATTCACCATTCACATCTATTACATAGCAGATTGGAACAATATATATATGAAATATTATATTTTCAAAGTTTTCAAACATGTATTTAAAATATGATCAAAATCTCAAATTTGAGATACATTGACAAGTATATGTTTAAGAATTGCTGCACAATGATAACTCACTGGAAGGAACAGCACAGGGCGGGGAGGAGAGAGTGTAAGCTCCACATCCCTTCATGTTGCACGCCGAGACACGCACGAAGTACTGACTGCCCTTCACCAGACCCGCAATCTCCAGCTCCAGTTGCCGAACATCCTCCACAGTGATCTCCCCTGACAGCATCGAGAAGTTCTCCGTCGTACTCCATTCAACTGCAGAAGGAAATTAGTTATGTATCATGACAACTGGGTAAATTTGGTTCAATATAGTACAGTGACTATATGGTTTAAGCATCAATAAATATTCAAAGTGAAATTTATTAGATAGATAGATAGATAGATAGATAGATAGATAGATAGATATTTATTGTTAGTAAATTATTACAAGTTTTTGCCTTGTTATTCATCTATTAACTTTTATTAACTGAAATAAAAATAAAAACATTTACAATAGTTGTGAAGTGATCACATAGTTTACAAATTTTTTTTTTAAAAGCTGTAATTTTTACCTTTGTACTTAGTGACGACAGCCCCGTTATGGTTGAGCGGTTCCCCGAAGTTGACTAGAAGGGAGGAGCTGCTCGCCACGCTCAGTCGCACGTTGGTGGGCGCATCTGGGGGCCCTGTGGAAAAATACATATACTTTAAATACATATTCTTACATGCTAAATTTCTTACTTACGAAAGCAAGCTTAGAATTATTGCCAAGGATGTCTCATCTCAAGCTGATTGATATTGGTCCTTTTACTTTGAAGATAATGATACTGTAAATGAATTACAAAATATTCTTAACACACTCTTAAATGCAAGATGATCCTTAGCCAATGACACTCTACCACTAAAACTCTTGACATACTCCTAAATGCAAGAAAAGTCTTATCCAATATGCCACTCCACCACGCTCCCATATCCCAGAAAGGATCCACTATACCACCATACAACATGTGCTGAACTGTTACTTACTTGCGTGGTCGTAGCCAGCGCGCATCCTCTTGAGCAGTCGATGACGGAACTCCCAGTGACTCAGTTGAGTTTCATGCTCCTGCAAAAAAAGCTCAGTGTAAACACAGTGCAGTCATCAACATGTGTACCTTCTAATCATCTACCTGTGTTGACATTCACTTCAGTCCCCCAGGTAATTGTCAGGTAACCTGCTCTGACATTCAGGTAGGTCCTACAGCTAATTGTAATGCAAGGTCATCTCACCTGGTTATTTTAGTTTCTCTGAAGTTTCAACAACACTTGGTGCTCTCAAGTTTAAAAATATCTACCGGTAATTAGGCATTACATACCCGGACTAAGCTGTCATTTATGTTACGTTGCCAAACAATTTTTTAAATTTTCACTTCAAATAGTGTAGGTCTGCTTCAAAATGTGAGCATCTTAAATCATCAATATTTATGTATCTATCTCAACTAAAAATCGAAGATAGTTTATACCAGTTAGATTTCTCATAAAAGCCAAACCATTATATTTCAAACAAATACATTGTGAAGTGGATGATTGTTTTCATTCTAAGATTCTCATTACTTGTTAATTATTACTGAATCTGACGGAGGCAGTCAAGGATGGACTGCTCCCAATGAGGGGGTTAGCTTACCTTTTGTTGTGCAGGTGAGATGTTTGCATTTCCAGACGAGCTGTTCAGAACGACGGCCGTGAAGTCAACAACTTTCTTCTCCGCCTCTGCGATGAGTGCTTCGAGACGATCCAGCCGACAGTCACTGCTCTGAACTGTGGGCAGATACACCATGATGAGACTACAGAAGAATATCCTTTAACTCACAATTATTTTGAGCTGTTGTAACTTTGATCAATCTCTCAAAATTGTGAAATCTTGGTGTTCCTAAGAGACAAGTACTTCATCCACCTTCAAGTCACCATCCCAGAATGAAACTTTCATTCCCAAATACGTAAGATTGGTAACTCCCCCATACATTACAAAAAAGCTTCTTCTTAAAGATTGCAAGCATACGGTGAACGGAAGACAGACAACCTACTCATGTGACCTTCCCACTGTTCTCCTGATGCCTATATTGATGAGAATTAAACACATTATTTCTACGTTTAGAATGCATTAACTTCATCCTGTTGTCAACTGCTAACTGCAAACTCCCACATCTCGGGAATAGACATTGAAATAAACTATTTCTGTAAAAGTATTTTGGTATTCTATTAACAAATAATGATTTCAAACTGAGAACAAATGCGATATCACTATTGTAATTCACTATTGATTATGAAGAGATGATCACAAATTTCAAAATGAAATCAACAATAACTCCAAACAAATATGTCAATGTAGTAGACACATCCTGTTTACAGACTATGAATCCAAAAAACAACTTACTTTACAATAAAATCCATCTCAAAACAAAGATCACAACATTTTTGAAATATTGAAAGCATATTAGCTTAAGTTGAGAGGCCCAACCTATGAAGCCTCCATACCCCATCATGTAAGCTCTCTACATTCCATGAGACGGGCTAACAACTAACACACCTCGCAGTTCTCACCGTGCTGTAATTACCCAGTCAAGTCGCACCTATTGAGACCCTCATTAAAAAGCTCATTTCACATAACAGCATTCCCTCAATTTTCAAACAGTTAAAGAGAATTTTAGAAAATGTTGAAATATCTTTTGCCGTTCTATCTACACACAGTTACTTGAAGAAGAACAAATACCTCTCAAAGAAGAAACAGTTTCTTGTTTAATCAAGTCCTTTTCTAAAAAATTTAATCTAGTTTTCATGTTAACATTTTAAGCTGCAATAAAATGCATTTATCTTAATAAATGATATTCTATATTTGTTATTCTAGTTAACACTACATGTACTTTCTTGAATTCTGATTAAAGCTGAATGGAATTTTAAATTCTTAGTTCATTAAGTTGACTTAATCACTCATTTCCTGCCTAAGTAGTAGACCCTAGTTGAAATCAGATTGGTTTGCTACCTTTAATTAACCTAAAAAACACATTTTTTGCAGGACTGGAAAAAAATCATTAGGAAATCTTGAGCTAACATGTCTTATTGCCGTAATAGAGAAGTAAAATGTGTCCTTGTAGAAGCTGATATCCAACTAAGGGAAACATATCACACACAGGCTGGAATAGCATGCTTGAAGTCCTTATCAGCATGAAATATACATTAGGCCTTAGCCTTGCATGTTTCTTCCCATTACACTATTACAAGCAAACATTAGATGCCACATTACTATAGGATTTATAGCATAACACGGGAACTGTCAGATGATATTAGAGATATAGATAGTGAACAAATGTGACATTGTTATGTTTCAAGATCACACTATCTGTGAGGGTACAATCTTGTAGTCTTCTAGGTTTAGAAACTTGTGGGAATAGAACCCACACCAAATGGCTACATAAACATGAAATGATATGTTATGATGTTGACAGTACCTGGTTTATCTTTCTGCAAGATGACATTGAGTTTCTTTTGGAGGGACACTAAGTTAGGGAACTTCATGATTCAAAATGCTGTTGTACGCTATCTAGTTGTGTGTTGTGGACAGTCACAGTATAGAATGACCAGGGTCCGACACTGTTATATACTACCTGGCTGGGCTTATTGAGTCTGGGGAGTCAGTGAGTAGACGTAAACTGTTAGAACAACACTAGCTTAGAGGTTAACTAGCCAAGCTCTCCATAAAGCACCTGCTTGATCCATGTTGTTATATCTGATATTGCCCTGTTGTTACAACTGATATTACTTCAATAGGCTCCTGCTTGGAGTTGAATAGAGAATGTTGTTTTTACTGATATTTTGCCGGCCCAGTATGTTGTTTTAACTGATACGCTAACAATGAACTGCTATGCTCCTGGGGAAGCCTGATTACAGCTTTGTTAAGTAGTTTCAGCCTTTTAATGTATATGTGTACTTGAAAGTAACAGTTAATTGGTCTTAACCATGAAGGGATAAATAGTAATTAGTTGCATTGCTCGGTTCCTCAAATACATGAGTTGAGAATGTAATGGATTAACTTCAAAGAGATTGTGAACTTTGAGTCTAGCATTTCAATTTGAGTCCAGACCGGGAATTAGATCACAGAAAGGCTTATTGGATACACGTCAAACTTTCCTATATAAGGGGTTGAAAGGCAAATTTCTTCTTTCAGAATTCTTGGAAGCAAGTACATCTCAATCTCAGTTTTACTTAAATGACTCAGATTCTGATAGTGATAACTGAATAATTGTATCCTGAATTGACCACAAGGTATTTGACTACGGTGATTTTCTAAGCAGCTTGAAAAGCTTCATTGCTATGCAGAAATATGCACATATGTATCTCATTTTGCTCATAAAAGCAAGCTTAATGACACACACAAAGATGTTATGCAGAAATATTGCTACCAATGATTGCTCTTATATATGCCCTTCGATTGAGTTGGTTCTAAATAACACAGCAGTTTGACTTAGGTCATATGTGATACTATTGACAGAGAGAAAATTACAAGCTATAAAGACAATAGTAGAATGGTATACATACATATAGGACTCTCTCTGGCTCCGTTGAAGAGCAGCATCTTAGCCATGGGGATGTTGTTGGTCATGACCGCCACGTCCAATGGAGTGAGGTTGTCACTGTTGACACTGCAAACACAACGCAACCTTCAGAACTCACATACGCCAACAAATCGTGTTGACTCGAGTAAACCCTGAGTCAAAAGCATGCAATATGCTCTGTAGGGGCTAACAACTTGGCAACAAGCAAGTCTCTCACAATGAAATATTATCACCCATGTTACATTTTCTCTTACAATTTGTTTTTTTCAAAAGCTCTTGATTGTCTTATGATCATACAATGTTCCCTTTGTTAGATATTTGGAAGAAACCCCATGAAATGCCTTTAATTCATACAAATTTACTGAATTAAAGCACAATAAATCCTATTTTATCAGGACAGACAGATAGTTTACTAAAGTCTCACCACATATAAACTGTAAATTAACATTAAACATTTTCTCTAAAAAATATATATGTGCCACTCTAAAAGAGTTATGAGAGACTTGTTAATTCAAAAAATATATCAGGTGTCATATAAGGTAATTTTATGTTACAAGATTAAAAAAGCCTTATAATAGTTGTTGAATTATTACGATGATTGAAAAATTGGTAAAGTGTTTTTATTGCAATTAAATTCTCTCCAGCAAGCTTAATTTCTAGAAAACCCAATGAAATTGCAATAACTATATTGATATTTCAGTGTGATAATTTTGTAATAGTCTTAACAACTTTTAAATGTCCACGCATCAATTATTAATGCACTAAACGTATACTATATACTTTGTTACCTCATCAATTTTATGATTTTACAAAGACAATTTAAACTCATTTCATTCTAGTCCTGAAATCAACTGGTACCTTTGCTATACAATGCACAGAAGAATTAAAACCCACACACAATAAAAATCTGCCCCATCATCTATGATCTGCAAACAAAGAAAACTCCATCCTCACCTTGATATCTTTCTCTCTAACAATGCACTGATGACATAAATCACAAAGAATTGAAATCTGTTCCACCTTGAAATCCACTCATCTTTATGCCTCACAATGCAGAGATGATTAAGAACCCCAAAGAATCAAAATCCGTGCTCACCTGTTCAAATCGACTCCCCCTGTCTCGAGTATCTGCTTGACGCCATCAATGTCTTGTTGTTCCACCGCCTCAAACAGTGCTGCAAGGACACAAGTCAAACATAAAGTCGGGGAAGACACACATCAATCTCCACTCCTGTCAAATAACAACTTTATTATTTCCTTCCTGAACTGTGAAACACACGGTCGGTAATACCGGTTATCTCCTTCAAATTTGAATTAACAGCTTATGTAATGATCACTGTCACTTTATATCACACGTTATCCTCGCCGGAGGTAGGGGTTTAACTACCTGCAGATTTATCACATATCTTTATGGGAGATATGCATTGTCCTGGTGAAAAAATGTACTGGGACGTTAATGTGAATGATGACCCAGGTCGACCATAAAACCCATCATACCTTGATATGAGTTTATTGCTGTATAACCTAGCAGATATACTCGGCACTACACTGCCACAAATATTTCAGGGAAACTAAAATGTGAATATTGTTCATATACATGCTGAACCATTCATATTTCTGTATGAAACCACTAAAGATTAATCAATAGATGACATAAGAGAACATACCAGTGATGATAAAATTTGTTTTGGAACAAATATGCGATTATATTTATCATTCATGTTAAGCAATATTTCCAAAAACAAAAGTTGTAAAATTGAAAACACAGACAGGTTAAAGACTATCACAGCCAGACTTCACGTAAACATTACATTGTCTGATTGTTGAGCGAAACCCAAGCCTAAATGAACCTGCCGCAAACTTAGTTAAAAAGATGAAAAATAAAGAAATGTGGAAACACGTCTCACCTTAAAGCAAAGAATAATCCATTTAAAAAACTTTGTGTAACTATTCCCATGCTAATGAAGAGCTGATTAGAATTGTACGACTGTCTGACATCCCGAATGGTGCTATGCAAACACTCAAACATTTAAACTACACCTCACACAGACTAGCACCTGAGATACTTGTGTGCGCTCTGATTGGCTGGAACCTAACACTCGTTAACTCTACCTGTAGATTCTGCAGGTAAACTCCAGACTTGCCTCAGGTGTGCTCTCAAGCAGACTGATATTTGCCTACCTGCCCGGCCCTTATCCCCCTTTTATTACCTGTCGTTAATACGCTTTGATGTCATGATAGACCCTTTTGTCTCACCTCATTGGAAGATTACCGGGAGATTGTATATACATGTCTAACTTGCCATAAAGATTAGTTTCAGTAATTAGGCAATAAATGTTGTGTGTGCAGTTTGATCAACCCTGGTTAATACATCATTGAAGTTGATTAAGATATTATGCAATAATTATCACCTTTTTTAGTTTAGAATATGTCCATTTCCTGTATTGATCCAACCGTAATATTGTCAATTACAAAACATGCTTACAGTTTTCTTCCAAAATCATCATATATCATCTGCACTTTAAATCTAAATGGTTATTACATTTATTTTAATTATTCACCTAATTTTCCTAATCAATTTTTTCAATGGACATTTTATACAACTCATCTTAAACTTGAACTAGCTTTGAACTTTTTCTCACAACTTACTAAAAAATAAATTATCCAGGATTTTGAATTTTATGTATTATCTCTTTATGATTCTAAGATTTAGTAAAAGTGAATAATTGCATGTTTGATATATACAAATCTTACTTTTTCTTTCCAGTGTTTTATTGTCATATCAAATATAATTAATACATTTTGATTTAATTTGACATATTCTTTGCACACTTTTAATTGGAATTTTCTTAAATCTCAACATGAAGTAACTTACAAATATATTTTTAAGTCCAACAACAACTTAAATTCTATTTCCTAGAATATCTCTGCTATGTTTTGTGTCTACCTGACAGGTAACAAAAAGCAATTAGCAGGTGGGTGTAAAGCACGGGCAGGTAGAGATACACACACAGGTTGGTGATCCCCCCAACAGACACCTGGATGAGGGGGATGTCACCGCCCGGAGCCGGGGAATTCGGACAGGTAATTAACTAGTCATCAAAGATTGCAATTAACGACACTCCTGTAACAAGACCCCCCATCATGATTCGGTAAGTCACAGACTGGCGACAATTCAAAGAGGAATTTAGGATGTTTAAAACCAGCAGAGAAAGAATGAGAGAGAAAAATAAACAAATATTGTTTTAACGAGTTGGTCTTAAATATCATTAACAATTGGCATTTACACTTACATGTGGTACTTTTTTTGTATAAAGTATCCGTTTCACAATATAAAAATAATTTTGTTACTAAGTTTTTACTTCTTTCACTAAAGGATGACATTGAGAAATCTTCCTCTAAATGTGTTATTCTTTTGATATTCATCATCTATTGTTTTAATAGCTCACCAATAAACCAAAACTCCAAAACATGAAACAGGAAGTTTCACAAAAAACTTTACGATTAAAATGAAACATCTTACTTATATCTTTGAAAATAGGGCACTCAAGAATATTGTTTGTAATGTCAATGTGACATTCTTATCATATTAATCATATATTGTCTTTCACACATGTTTTTTTTGCTCACATTGCTTATTTTATTTACATTTTTTAAAGCAAAACGAATATAAGACTGAGGACTACAATGTGACAGACCCAGGTGACAGTAGATTACAATTGGTGGATGAGACATTAGTCTCACAAAGCTTAACTCTAGGGTGTCGTGCCTTCAGGCAATTGATTTAGTAAATACAAATATTTTTGTTGAAGATTTAACAAAATAACAATGATTGACCTCATCTTTGATTCTTTGAGTCAATATTTATCTTTGTATTATTTTGTAGTCAGTTGTTGGAAAAACAAGTTGACATCAAATTAATTCTTTAGATGATATTCATTTTATTTAATCATAATACATTCCACAAATTTCCACAAATGACATATTCCTGATGACTTGGATATCTTGAGAAAATATAAATTGTAGAATTTTGATGTTTTTTTTGTTTTTCTCATATTACTTTCAAATAAGTCAAATGTTAACCCTACATATCAGCAAGAGATTTTCACTAAATGACCAGCTGCATAATTCTTAAATTGATATCCCAAATGTCATCCTTATAGTATGTTGATTTGATTATATCATTCTTGAAGAAAAAACATAAACTGTTTCAACACTAGAAAGAACAAATTCAAAAACTGAAAATGGCCAACTATTTGAAGCAGCCATAAAAGGTACCAGTGTTTCTCAATGCTAACAAACGTGGCTATTCCTTTTGAAAGTTTGCTGCATTTTGGCTGAATCAGCACATTCACTGTTACAAGTACGACTACAAGGTCAAAACACCTGTCTCACAGTTACAAGAGGTTATTTAACACTTATATATCTAGACAGTTCTAAATCTAGTTTCCTTGTCAATAATTGAGGAACCTTTGTTATTCCCACTTCCTCCACTTACAAACAGACTTTCAACATTAAACACTTTATTTCATTTGAGTAAAAGCTCAAAATTGTATTTGAAATGCACTATTTCTCTAGTCTATATAATCAATAGTCTTTGAAACACAATGGAATTGTATGATTTTGTGGATAAAAATTCTTTTATGAAAACCATGACGTTTCTGAACAAGTCTTCTCTTCATCAAGTGGAATGTGGGAATTACAAACTACGATACATATAAAGCTATGTAGAGTAGAATACAATGGATACCCCGGTACATTTTCCAGGTTAAAATGGTTGCTTCATATTTTAATTCCTGAAGAAATCTAGCTTGGCAAACAAGCAAATCTCTGCTTATATTAATGCCAGTGGATACATCAAACAAATAAATTCACAAAAACAGAACAGAACAAATGACCAACTAAGAGATAATCTAATTGCAGTCTAGGGGCATGCGTTCTTGTATACATATTCCATTTGCAGTTTTATTTCATTACACTTTTGATAACATTATCTTGATTTTCAAAGCGTTTTAAAAAATGACAAGTGAAATCAAAGTATCTATATACAGAGTTGATTTTAGGGTTATCTCCAGTCTGATTAAAATCGCCCGCGTTAAAAAAAAATGTATCAGGGCTTTCTTCTCCACAAAGGTCTGAAAGCATCCAAGCCAGGTGCTTGTTCAACACCAGTTTAGCGAAGACAAAATGTAGTCACAAGCGGACCAATCACATTGTCCCTTTTAACAATAACATCACCGTAAAAGTATTAATGTGGACTAAAGGACTTTTGCTTGAGGTATTTAGTCACCTAGTTGAATATTGCTTTTGTCAAGGTTGAACCCAATCCTTTTTAATCTTTCTCTTTATCAATTTATTAAGTGGATAGTTAGGTACTGGTTATCTCCCTTGAAGTACTCTCCACCCAGATCAAGCTCCTCCTAGTTACCTAGTAACAGAAGCAGTATGCCAACAGGCTATCAGCTGGTTGTCTGGCACTTCAGACATGAAATTGGTAGATCTATCCCCGTCTGCTGCAGCAATTACAACCAATTAGCAGGACACAGACTCGTCAATTATCAGTCCTAGGACAATGCTAACTCATTAAGAGCAATAACCTTACAGGAGGACTCGGTGACATAACGCAAGGGCAAAATTTGTTTTCAGGCCCTGATTTTGCAAACCATATTTCATTTTTCAAATATCAATCAAAAAAGGTTAAGTCTCAATAATGTTTTAACATGGTAATAATGCAGAGGAATATATGGATGACAACTTCCTTGTTCATTGTAAGCTTGAGAATTACACAAAAATCTGTGTCGAAATGTCGCATACTATGAACAAGGAAGTTGTCATCCATATATTCCTCTGTATTAATTGTCATTCCAACTTCTAAAATGCCTCTCAAAGAAGCTATGTTTCAGATGGTACTTAAAGGAGTACCATGGAGGAGCTAAGGAGTTTTGGTGTAGATATTAACATACATTATCAAGAAAATCTGGTTCCCGGACATGGTATTTGTGTATCTCTTCACTAAACATCTAATGTTACCATCGGATAGAGGACACACTATACTATTTCATGGCTAATTAACTTAAAAAATCCTAATTATAATATAAAAGAGCTGACACGCAGATTTCATAAATCAGCTTGCAATAAAAGTCATAAAAACAATTCCTTGAAAAAGAGTTAAATTTACAACTTCAAAATCTGAAAGAACACCTACCATGCATGTCAGTCAAATGAAATGAACAATGAAAATAAAACTTACCATAAATGTCGTAATAATTTCTTTTGTCACTTCTCCGGCGCTCGACCTTGGCAGGAGAGAGGCTCTCAAGGTCACTACTTGAACCTTTCTTCCGTGGAGTGACTGAAAATAACATAAAACCGTCTGTCATGAATGGCTTAAAGACTGATATAACTGTTTCAATGACAAAAGTACATGGTTTGTAACATAATGTACTTGAATGTCTGACTGTGGGATACCATTTGTCATTCTGATTAAAAAAGTGAAATGTACCTTTAAGCAGATACTATATTCTTTTTACTTTTGTCAGTTTTGATTTGTCATGATGTAATATTTTTTATATATTTGAGGAAATACAAATACAATGGATTTACAACTTCTTTATTGCAAAGAGCTGTGAATATGTTAAGAAGAAATTGCAAAATTAAGAAGTATAGAGGCCCTTACCTGAGAGAGAGCGCGGGTGTCGGAGGGAGTTGGGGCTGGGAGAGTTACCTCCCTTGCTGAGGAAGGCGGGGGCGCTAGGGGAGGCGGTGAGTGCTGGCATGTTGTCCATACCAGGGTCCTCCGCGGCCAGGATCTTTATCGTCCGACCATCACCGCTGAAATGGAACAGACAGGGTTAATAATCATCTACAATGCTTTTAATACGTTTAAGACATTATCGTCATAATGATAGAATAAACTCCCATTTTGACTTGTTGAATCGTTTTGATTCTTAGATTTTTTTGTGTGAAAAACAACATTAATCGTGAAAATGAGTCTTCACTGAGTGAAAGAAAATGCAATTCTAAGTAGCAACTTCGGTCACTATATAAATTGAATTTAAAACAATACTATATTAAATATATTAAATAGATATTATTCTATTAAAACATACTGAGGAATTATCTCTGAAAATGAAGTAGTCAGGGAGGATAGATAAAAGTAAAAAATAATACTTTGAATGCAACATATCACCACTGAGGTTGCATATTAGCACACCTTGGGAAATATTTAGCCATTAGCAACATTTTCATGGAGAACACTGGTTTGCTGATAAGCAATCAAAGATGAAAATTATTGGTTAGGTCAAACAAACTGAAGACACAAATGACCTAACGTATTTACAATTAGTAGACAGGTACATGGCAGTCAACATACATTTTCTGTTAGTGTCAGTAGTTCAAGATATGGGGACATGCTTATCTACCCACTATTAGGCTTTTTCTTTTGTAGTCACTGATATATTGTGATGATATCCTCATTCTCAGAAGCATGCTTTTACAAGAAAAGTGCAATTATCTTCTGATGAAATTTAACGGTTAAAACATACTAAAAAGATTTTTTAAAATTATGTATAGTATTTTTATTAGGATGGTCAAATATTTCCAAAACAAATTTTGAGGTTTAAAGCTAAGTAAATTCTATGTCTTTAAGAAATTAATATTTCATTTGATTATTATTTGTATAAAAGATTTATGACTATAGATTGAGAAATGTCATAATTAATATACATTTGAATTTGAATAATATAAACAGTAAACAAAAAAAGCAAAATAAAATGAGCTGACGGAACCCATAAAGAGTCAGAGATAATCAACACTTACAGATCTGAATAATCGTCAAATTCATCACTCTCCTCCTCACTATCATCGTTAATTTGACTCTCAGACAAACAAGGCAATAAGCGTCTAGGAGTTGAAATCTTTTTAGACATTTCCACAGATTCAGAGTCTAAAGACACATTTTTGGTACCATCCTTGTGTCGTTGGTAAGAAACATTGTCACCGAAGAATAAAATCTGCATTTGGCCTAGATGCATATTTCCCAGTTTGCGGTGTGTATTCCTTGTATAGATGTCATTATAGGTAAACACGTACCCCCTATATCACTGGGTATCGGGGCAATGAGTAACCATACCCTTTTCAAGGGGATCACAGTTATAAATATCTTAAACTAAACCTATTGTCAAGCTTGAATACTTCATGAATGAACACATCATATACCATTACATGTATCAATCGTCATTCAGGCAGCACTAAATATTTAATAGAGGAAAATGGATAAGCATAAAGGCTATAAGAGTATTAACGAGCTCATAGTTTGCCATAACTGCCATGTGATAGATTTTGATTGAGTTCAGCAATAAGAGGATTGGAGGTATGCAACAACCCTGTAGTACCCCTGCTTTGTAATGGAGATTACACCGCAAGGGTCATGGTTTCAAAGTGGCTGTGAAAATTTGTTAATTAAGCGTGAAATAACATACCAAGGATATCTGTAGAACAGGAGTAAATACAGATGACATAAGGTGGTACCAATATTTACTGTGTTACAGGCATGTGTTTGCTTAGGAATAGGTAACAGATGAACAAACAAAGGTCCTGGATTAGAATATGTCTTCTATATTAGGCTCATATCAGTGTTTTTAAAGCTTAATATTGAGAACATTCAACCAAAAATTCTTTATATTGATGTAAACACTGTATATTTTCTGACGAGGAACCAATTGGTTCAAGTCTAAAGTTCATGTTCTGTTCTGTTTTCATGCCAATTCCTTAAAATTGATAACCATGCTTAATAGTCTAATCTACCAGTTACAGTATATATTGTTATAGTATAGGAGAAGAATCTCAAACAAACATTCAAGATAGAAGGAGAGACAAATCTGTTTGCATGCAGTAATGCTAAAAACCAAACTGCTAGAAAATTAACCAATAGTCTGAAACCAAGAACAAACAGAAGAGATGAGAAACCAAGAACAAACAGAAGAGGCTACAGAGAAAACTAGATGCACCAAAGATTGAAAGTTTGATTCAGGCAGGCAAATTCATCACTCAAGAGACATGCAAAAAACTGAAACATGCTTCAACGGATCAGAAGATTAAAAGATTAAATGAACCAATCAGGATGCACAAAAACAGCATCAGCCAATAAAATCTCACCAGTCTAGGCTGACTGATCGCTGACGGGAATGAGACTCTGCGTCCTTCCGATCTTTCTGGCTCAGTCGCCGTGCTAATTTGTAAAAACTTCCTGAACTCTCCAATCTGTTGAATCAAAAAATACTTGGTAAAAAAGGGGAAAAACAATTTCCAAGATTGCTTCACTTGTTCAGCTGAAAGTCTTGGATTACCAGGACAAAAATGTGTTAACAGCTTTATCTTAATTGCTGAAAAGAAATATAGAGTTCATTAAAACAAAGACGTAAACATGAGGGAAAAGAACCAACCTCTTGAGAAGTTCACAAACCATATCCAAGTTACTCTGGCCTGGCATTTCTAAAAGTCTCTTGATATACAATAGTCCCACAAGGAAACAAGTCCTATATCATAAAAGCCATCATATATAGGTATAGATGATGAGGACACAATCTTCACACAACAAACATCACTATCCTCAAATCACCATGAAAATGACATGAATCTGTCGAGACCAATGACGAGTTAGAACAGAAGTTTGTAATGGTGGACTGGAACCTGAACCAGACATTTATACAAGAACTTCACCAGAGATGCCATAAAATGCTGTCGGCAGAAAATGGGAAAGGTTAGTGATACCATAGACAGACCCGAGACCGAGACCTGTTAGATAATCACGCCTTCAAGGATAAGACTTAATTCCAGTCAATGCAACATTTGCCAAATCAATTTACGCAACGTGACAACAGCAGACATGTCAGTTCCGAGCACTTGAGTGTTTCTGCACCTGTACAGGTGAGTGATAACGAAGACCTTGACACACTGTCCTACCTGGCGGAGGCGGTCGGTGGGCGATCGTGTTTGGTCAGTCGCCGTCATTTAAACACTCACTAAACATTCATAATGTCATAATACGAGTACTTCACCTATTTATTAATTAAACTGATGTAAATAGTTCCTCTGATGAGCTATAACCTTGAATTACTTCAATTGTGTCATATGCTTTGGTTCAAAAGATTCTGAGGAGTAAGTTGGTTAGTGTTTTTCTGGATGCTTAAAAGGTTTTGATGGACATTTTGTCATTCAACATCATATACCAAAGAGGTGCAGTTGAAGAAGATATTAACATCATGTTTATGGATGAATTATATGAGAGATTTCAAGTGGCGTAGTCATACCAGCCCAATTAAAACTCTTAACCTAATGAGCTTAGCTAATTACTTATGACGTATTCATATACAAGTGATTTAGAGTATATTCACGTGAGCTCTTAGTAATATAAGATCATGGTGTTGAGTGTAATAGAAAATTTAGAATGCATAGTTTTGAAAAGTTCAGTTTTATCTGATTACTTAATTGTAGCTGATGCACATTATTAACATGAGACTAGATATAATACATCTGTTAATTGAAAGTTAATTTCAATTGGCTTTCAAAACATATTGAACATAAACCTTGTAAGTATTTGATTTGTTAAGATATCAATTACAATTAAACTCATATTACTTGAAATCAGCAACACAAATGTTTGAAATTAATGGCATATTTTACCAACAGTTATTCATACAAAACCTCAACACCTGAACAAAGCAATGCCAAGAGCTTAACTGTTTGACAAATTATCCTTCATTCTTTTATTCATAATCCTTGACCCTACAAACTATGAGATTGAGTTTTGCGAAGAAAGTACACAATGGAGCCTGCAGCACACAATACAATCCAACTATACCTACTGCTGAGTCTAACACTACAGCTTCTAGACTGGTACTGCTGAGGAACTGAGATCTTCTGGCTGTTCAATAATAATTTAACTAACACTGTTTACCTGGCTGTTCAATAATAACTAACACTGTTTACCTGGCGGTTCAATAAGAACTTACCTAACAGTAATATAAGGCTGTATATCAATTACTTACATGTCGTCTACATGTCACACTACATGTCTACTATCAATAAATCTTTTGATTTTATCAATTTTGAATTATTCTGTTTAATTGAAAATTGTTTTTTACTTAATGATCATCAATAATATTGTCTGCTTATATTTGATTTCAGGTTGCATAACCTGTTTACATATTTACATGCCCATTTTTGAAGTCACAATAAAAACCATGATTTTGTTTTAACAATTCTGTGTAGTTGATATCTGTCATCTTTTTATTTTGAAGGGATTGCAATGACAATATATACAAGCAATAAATATTCATCTTGTTCCAAAGTTTGTCCACTATAGATGAATCCAATTACAATTTTTATTGTTTTATAATGAAACTTAAAATAGACATGTTTGCTTATGACTAAGATTACTGATGTAATGGTAAGTTATGTTTACACCAGTTACAATTTGAACAATGGTTGTCAGTTGTATAAAGAAGCTTTAAATAGACCTGTTTGTGTGACAGCATATTGAAAGTAACAGTGGGGGCAGAGATACGACAACTATTACTGTCTCATATCTATGTATTAGCTCCCTGAATGGAGTTAGCTAGGAGATATTGTGCCTCCACAAACCATGAGATATTGTCAATAGAATATTGGCGTCACAGTCTTGTAAATAGTATGTACCAACAATAGATAAATACTTTGGCATGAGTCTACAAACTAATAACTGTACAGAAATAATCTCTACCTAATGAAAAATATATACTAAAATAGCCTGTATGAAAGTAGAAGCTTTATGTTTGTTTTGTCATGTACATTAGTAATGTGTATCAATATAAATAGATAATAAAAATGAAAAGTATTATTACAAGAGTCGGTGGACTACAATCTAAGATCCAGATTGACCAAAGACTTTGTAAACAAATTTCAAGTCTCTAGAGCAATTGGTTTTGGAGAAGATAAAAATGATAAATTAACAGATTTCACAGATTTTACAATTTAATTCCTGAAAAACATTTAAAAACTTGCAATCAACTTTAAATATCAGGAGACAATCCTTAAAGTTTATCTTTAAATAACCTAAATAGAAAGATATATCTAAGTTGTAAAATTTGAAAGTTTGTTTTCAAAAGTTAGAATTTAGTTTTAAGAGGCAGATAAACATAAGGGAGATTAGAGCACACACTAAGTAAGAGGTGATTAAGTACATCTTTCTCCCTCTCACCATCAACAAGTGCACGTAGTTCAGCATCGAGAAAACCTTTATCAAAATTAAACAATAACAAAAACACTGATCTATATTTGAACAAGATTCTTAACCAGGTTTTGTGGAAGCAGTATCATGGATCTATTTATCAAACTCCAAAGATAAACAAGAAGGTTTATGATGATGTCTCACAAATGTTTGTAAACTAAACACTGGAGGAAATGATCTTGAATCAAGTGAATTAGCAGGACCAGATGACGGATAGCTAATTAAGGCTTGTCTCAAGGATAGCCTGCTCCATGCCTAATTTGCACTGAACCTTTGAAAGTGTATTCAGTCACCCCGCAGGATCTTTTGAAGCTGAACAGAGCTAGAGGGACATCAAACATGGCGGGGTTAACAAGCTGGGGCGAAGATAGGGGCGGGGATCCACACCTTGAGAAGAGAGCGGCAGGTTCACACCAAGAGAATATACGTGTAGTCATACACTTTGATGCAGTAAAGCTTAGACCATGTTCAACAAACCAATCAGAAACTGACTGTCATTGGTTCGAACCATTCCGAGTCTATGATGATGTTATGAGCATCAAAAGTCCTCGTCTTTGATGTGTTGCAACTGAGCCCAGTGTGCAATCTTGTAATGAAACAGTTATATCTTTGATCCACTGGCCCTCCCACCATCCTTATCAGACTAAAACAGTGCCATGTCAATATGGATTTCAAGTCCTATGTATCATTTCTTGTAAATAATATCACTATCAGCAATAGTATCAAATGGAATCAAAATGATGTTATAGCATTAATGCACTTATAGATAAAGCACTTTTGATATCATCTCTAAACAGAATTCCTGTCCTGAGGGTTAACAAGAAGGTACTGAGGCAGAAGACCGACCAAGTCAGTCACTGAGTACAGTCTCTGGTTCAGAGTCCATCTCTGGTTCTTAACGAGACATCGCTGCCTTTACCATGTAGAAGAGTGCCCTCTGGCTTTGATCTGAGAGAGTTGACTATCACCATCAGCGAGTCACCTTTGCCTCGAGGCATCAAACACTGATCCCGCTGGGTGAGGCAAAGAGATGCTTGTGCCTCATTAGTGTGTGGTCATTATATATGGTCTCCTGCTGGGCTGGAGGGATCGAGGGGCTGACTCCTCATACTCCATTGCTGATACCTGGGTACTATTGATTGGTACTATATGTACTATAAGATGCCTGTAAGAATTCTGATTGGTCGTTGTATGGTATTATAGGGAGGAACCGCTAGTACCCATCACTATGATGTGAACTGATTGATGCCCCTCCTCACCCTGAGATGAAAACAATGTATCAATATAGTGTGGAGAGTCCTTCACTATAGATACACTTGATGTTGCCATGTATTGTTCTACTAGTCTTGCACTTTTGTCCATAACCCTACTGGTATCAAGAAATTATAAGTGCATTATTAAACAATTATGCAGAGGAACATATGGATGACAACTTCTTTGTTCATGGCATGCTTCTGCTTGAGACGTCGCATACAATGAACAGAGAAGTTGTCATCCATATTTTCCTCTGCACTATTGCCATTCCAACCTCTAAAATGCCTCTCAAAGAAGTCTTTATGACACATCAAGTTTTTTAAAGTAGTTCTGAGAGACTGAAAGCTCAAATCATTTCTTTTCTAGATAAACTTTTGTTATCTAACTCTCTTAGTTGATTGACTAAATTATAACTGCATTATGAAACACATTGACTGAGAGCTCAAAGAACTTCTGAGAGGCCAAAAGCTCAAGACAATACTGCTCTAGATGACAGTTCCTCGAACTGTGTACCTGAGACTTTGTCAACTGAGCTTGTATGGCTTGTGTGACTCTTTCTACTTCTTCATCTGCATGATGTCATGTCTGACTGAAGCAAGGTTAGTAGGTATTTACGGATCGGACTTCGTTCACATATAAACTAGGATATATGAAAATTGTGAAATATTAGGAATATAAAATATTTCTTTATTGACCACCTAATGAAATATTAATCATAAAACTTCAATTATTCCAAACGTGTTTCGCCCAGTTTATATGATTATTTCATTTTGGAGATAAAATAGATTCAAAGTTTTAATGAAAGGTTTTTATTTGGAAATGTTTCAAGTTTCAAGTATAAGAGCATTGGAAAAAAACCACATTATTATATTTATATGTTTACATTCTATGCACTGATGTTAAGTTATTTGGCCTTGAAGCTGATAACAAAATCTGGAAACCTTGAAACTATTATGAAACCTTGGAAGAGAAATACGTTTCTTATAGATAAATCACATAATTGAATTATTACAAAGGAACATCATTGGCTGGTTCCAATTGGCACTAATCTCACTCGACAGCCAAGAAGAATATAATGTTTGTTTTGCGTAAGCTATTTCCACTATTTACAACTTCAAACATCCCGTAACTCATGGGGAATTTTTTTTTTATTATTTTTTTATCACTTTATTTCTTTTTCTTAGGTACATACATAGTTTTACAGAGTAAATGATCACATATCCGGTGTATACATCTCGAAATAGTTGACATGTAAAGAATGAAAAACGTTAAATTTATCTATGTGAAGAGGTTGTGGCAGGATGACCAAAAGGTGAAAAATTTATTGTAATTGCAGTTTGAAAAAGCAGTAAATTTGTCAGTATCATATAAGGAATGTAAGTATTTCTTCAATCCAGTGAAGTCTGGACGGATGTTTATGCATCTTTTACAATATATGTAGTTTTTTGTTGCGATTAATATTAAATTTAGAACATCATTTCTTCTTTCTTTATATCCGAAACACTTGTGTTTCTTATCAAGATTTAGTTTAGTACCTGTATTGTATTCAATCCAGTCTTCTAACTTCTGCCACAACGTTTTCACATGTACACATTCAAAGAATAAATGAGCAACAGACTCGGTTTCAACATTACAAAATGTGCAAAGATCAGATTTTAACAAATTGTAATTGTACAGGTCTTTGTTTGTTGTGATACATCTGTGTATTATTTTATATTGTAGCCATCTGAGATGTGTATTTACTGTTGTTCTGAAGGGTACATAATTGTAAGTTTTCCAAAGTTCTTCTGAAATATCAACGTCTATATCCCTTTCCCATTTTAGTTGGCTATTGAGTTTTGTTTGTAAAGCATGTTTTCTTAGTAAGGTCGAGTAGAATATCTTGCACCCTTTAGCTTCTTTATAAAGAATAAGTAGATTACTTGGCAAAAATGGTGTTTCTGCTTTATTGAGAGTAATATTCTTTGAGGCTAGGTATGCTTTGATGGAGTTAATGATACCTTGATATTCTAAAAAGTTTGTATTGATATTATAAATAGTAACAAAATCCTCATATTTGTAAAAGCTACCATCTGTTTGAAGTAGGTCGTTAATGAATTTAACATTTTGTTTCAAGTATTGTTTGTAGATAATAGGTCTATTTCCTACGACTATGTTGTCATTTGCCCATATGTATTGTTTTGGAGTTTCAGTTTGAAATTCATTTATTTGCAAAGATTGTATGTTTGCCCATGATTCATAAACATCTTTCCAAAATAAATTCTTAATATATGGAATAATAAAACGTTTTAAATAGTTTGCTCCCATCTCTGTCGGGTGTAGGCCTTTTGTTGGGACAGCATAATGTTCAAGATTGGAAATATTGGAATGTTTGACAAAAGTTCTCCGCAACCATGAGAGTTTCTGAGCTTGTATTGTTTCTAGAATTAGAGGTACCTTTAATCCTCCATCCTTATAGGATTGAATTATCGTATTTCGTTTAATCTTATCAGGCTTTTCTTTCCATACAAACTTGAAACATTTTTTCTGCAAGTTTAAAATTATATCGTTATTTGGGTTAGGCAACATGGTAAACAAATGGTTTAGCGAAGGTAATATAAGACTTTTAAGAACAGTTATTCTTCCAAAAGGAGTGAGATCTCTTCTTAACCACGTTGTCATTGTTTTATCAATTTGTTTTAGTTTATCTTTATAGTTTCGTTCAACCATTTCAGCCTGGTTGTGTTGGAATTGAATGCCAAGTAGGGTAAAGGGTTTTTGGGACCAGTCTAGTTTGAAGGTCTTACAATATTGTGAGTCAGAAAACATCATCGAACCAATCCATATAATTTTAGTCTTTTCTATGTTTATTTTTAGACCAGAAAATTCAGCATATTTCTTCAATGTTTCTAATGTTGCTTGAAAGCTTTTTTCCGTTCCATCAAGAATTATGGTTGTATCATCTGCGAACTGGGTTAACAAATATTCTACGTCAAGAAGTTTAATACCTTTTATCTTGTTATTTTCTCTTAACATATGTGCAAGGATTTCTGTACAGATTAGAAAAAGGTATGGCGAGAGTGGATCCCCTTGTCTACATCCTCGAGAAATGCTAAAAAAATCACTGGAGAAACCATTTACAAGGACACTTGAACTAATATCATTATAAAAAGTTTTAATCCAACGTGTAACGGAGGGTCCAAAATTGAAAAAGTCTAGACATTTGTCAATAAATTTCCATTCAACAGAGTCAAAAGCCTTTTCAAAGTCGATCAATATTAGAAGCCCTGGAATATTCATTTGTTCGGTGTATTCCATTATATCTGCAACTAGTCTAGTACAATCACCAATATACCTTCCTTTCATAAAACCCCTTTGATCATCACTTATGATAGTTGGTAGAATTTTCTTTATACGGGATGCTATAGTTGCTGAAGCAATTTTATATGAAATATTAAGAAGGGAAATAGGTCTATAGTTTTTAATGTATTCTCTGGACTTTCCCGATTTTGGTAAACATGTGATAAGGCCTTGTTTTTGACTTATTGAGAGTTCCCCATTTAGATAAGCAAAATTTAAAGAATTGATCAAAAAGGAATGTATATCTCCCCAAAAGAACTTGAAAAATTCGGTTGTATATCCAGAGGGTCCGGGGCTTTTATCATTTTTCATTTGTTTGAGAGCATTAAGAACTTCTTCATATTGAAATCTTCCTTCAAGTGATTCAGCATGTTCAGTGGATAATTTTGGTATATTTGATTCTTTAAATAATTCATCGAGTTTGACATCCTTTGAACTTTGAGAAGAGTATAGTGTCTTATAGTAGCAATGGACATGTTTTATGATTTGTTCCTTACCAGTCACTAGTGTGTTTTCATCTTTTAATTTAGTTATTGCTTTATTAACAAATTTTTGTTTTTCTAAAGAAAGAAAGTATTTTGTTGGTTTTTCTCCTTTCTCTTTCCAATTTGCTTTAGCTCTTACCATTATTCCTTCTGTTTTAACTTTATTTATTTCTAATTGTTGAATTTTAAGTTCATTTATCTGTTCAATGATTTCCTTTTTTTCTTTTTCATTATTTTTCTCATCCAATAAGGTTTCCAAACTTTCAAGTGATTCATCTATTTCTTTTTCTTCTTTTAATCGTTCACGTTTTTTAATAGAGGAATACTTTATAGTTAACCCCCTTATATTACACAGCAATACTTCCAAAAATAGTTGATCGTTGATAACTAAGTGTTTGTCGCCATCCGCATCTACTCTACTGTATTCATCGAATGTATCTCTTATCATTTGTTTAACTTTGCATACATACTCTGGATCATGTAATAAACTATTGTTAAATTTCCAGAACCCACGACCCCTTTCAAGTTTGGTGAACTGTAGTTCCAGTAATATCAAGGAATGGTCTGACCTATAACTTGTTAAAATTTCAGATGAAAGAACTGATTGTTCTAGGTTTCTACTGATCAAAAAGAAATCTAACCTAGCTTGTTTCAGAGGGTTGGATTTCCTCCATGTGTATCTTTTTGTACCTATGTTAGCCTCACGCCAAGGATCGTATAGATTGAGTTCTTCTGACATATCAATTACAATGTCCCTTGCTTTGGGATTATTTACGTGCTTATAGTTGTATGTATCTAATTCTTGATTTTGTACAAGATTAAAATCTCCACACATAATATTAACTTCACAATCGAGTTTATTTATTAGAGATTTAATATGTGTGTAAAAGCCTGGTGTATCAACATTTGGACCATATATATTTGTAATGGTAAAAACATCATCATTGGTTCTTACTTTAAGAATCAAGAAATTTCCGTTTTCATTGTCACAAATTTCATCTTCTATCGTGAAGTTAAAGTTATTCTGGAACAAAATTGCCACCCCCCTTGATTGACTACTAAAGGAACTAAATCTAATTTCTGATCTCCATTCGGTTATAATTTTCTGCTCTTTCTCTTTTGTGAAATGAGTATCTTGGATACAGTAAATGTTTCCTTTTTTTTGCTTCAAATTTCTAAACACATCTCTTCTTTTCTTCTCATTATTTAGTCCTTGACAGTTTGAACAAAATATTTTCAATTTATCTACCATTGTTGAGCATTCTACGAGTCTTCACGGAAACCAACATAGTGGATGTAAGATTGTATGACCCAATTTTCTTTTGTAAACATGATACGAGAGTAGTGAATAAAGTGATTCTATAAGTGCTGAACAAAAAATGAAACAAAAAAGAATACATCTGCTTCCGACTGGTAGCAACACGAGCAATACTGCTAACCCACAGTATATAGATTGATAAACATAACTTCTAAGATCAGTCTATGTATGTGTTGTGGAACCAATTTACTTATACTAAGTGAATTTGGTATTTAAATAGTTCTACTTACAGTTCGATATGCTGTTAATGTCCTTTTTGTCCAAGAATTCACAATTGTTGTCACAATCACAAATCACGGAATGAAAGAAAACACAAGTCGAGTCCTTTGAGCAGGTCGCAACTTTAACCCCAATGCGTCCAAGGTGAGACGGTAACACGTGGTTTGATGTGCACGGAGCGCACGGGGTGTTTGTAGTGCTACTTGTTGTGAAACTGTCTTTGAGTGTTTTAGCGTAGTGAACAATTTATAACATACTTAGAACTTATATAAAAGATAAAAGACGTTAATTATGTAAAACAATTGGGTTCTTTTGCTTAAGCCTAGAATTTAATGCTTTAAAAACGTAAAAGTAGCGTTAACAAACTCGCTTAAGACAGCTACGTCCCATAAGCAGCATTTTTTCATCACTGTGAAAAATATTCCAAAAACAAATGCAAGTGAAATGTGGAGTTAATCATACGGTTTCCATGTTGAAGTGGGGTTATGGGGTTCTTTTACCTCAAGAACGACATCGATCCCTACAACACGTACACGGGTCCAGAGCTTTTGTTGATCTCTCGTGTTTCGCCCAGTTTATATGATTATTTCATTTTGGAGATAAAATAGATTCAAAGTTTTAATGAAAGGTTTTTATTTGGAAATGTTTCAAGTTTCAAGTATAAGAGCATTGGAAAAAAACCACATTATTATATTTATATGTTTACATTCTATGCACTGATGTTAAGTTATTTGGCCTTGAAGCTGATAACAAAATCTGGAAACCTTGAAACTATTATGAAACCTTGGAAGAGAAATACGTTTCTTATAGATAAATCACATAATTGAATTATTACAAAGGAACATCATTGGCTGGTTCCAATTGGCACTAATCTCACTCGACAGCCAAGAAGAATATAATGTTTGTTTTGCGTAAGCTATTTCCACTATTTACAACTTCAAACATCCCGTAACTCATGGGGAATTAACTCTGCACGATTTCAACCAGAAGTCCTTTATTTCACTTCAAGGGGAATTATATATCTGATCAACAAACGAAACGAAAAAATATTTCCTCAGAGAACATATGCTTCTTATCTTTGAATCAGTAAGAAGGGGAGGTAACTCTCTCCATCTATGTCTAACCTGATACACATGTTTAGAGAGCTCAAAGATCCAAGGCCTGAAGCCTCTTGAGGCCACCATAATGACTAATGGAGCATTGTAAGCATACATGTAAACTTGAACACCAATTGGATTTAATCGTAAAAACACATGATGGGTGTCTATGGCTCCACCTGGTGATGGGAATGGTAAGCTGATGGAAGCGTGAATCACTCAACCGTGTCTAGAGTATGTGTGGTCCCAGAACAGAGGAATAATGTCAGCAACAGGGAACTCTATAGTCCTCATGGCTTCTCCTGCCTCCACATCAAACACTCCCAACAAAGAGACCTCACTCAAAAGATTCCAAAACATCTCTCTAATGTTTGAACCTCAAAGTTTTTCTTTTCTTCTTTTGATGAAATATTATTTACTTTTAAGATTTTTTTCAATTCCAGGTGCTGTAAATATCATCTGCAATGATTTTATTTCAATAATCGACTTAAGATCCTTCTGTTTTGAGAAATTAAAAAAATCTTTTCTTTGAACCACAAGGACTCTAGGATGATGCTGATTCAGATAACTACTGAAAAACACTTAACCCAAAAATTATGTGTACACAAACTAAGCAACGTATTTAGAACAGAAGCAAGCATCAATTAACCACCAATGGTCAAGTAACCAAACCAGGCCACACATAATGGAGTTACTCTGCTTTTAACCCGTATAGTCTCATTTTACCTGGCATAGTGACGACCTGCTCCTAACCTAAATATTTCAATCAGAGATTTTTACTGAAAAGTATGAACTTTCTTATGTTTACAAATACCATGCTCATTTCTTGTATTGAATACGTAGGTAGAAAAAATTGCTAAAGAGACATTCTAGATGTTGAAACCATCAAGAAGAGAGAATGTTACATGGATAATAACTTCTTTATTGTAGACACTCCATTGAAAATAACATTTCACAGCGTTTGTCTTGAATGATGATAAAGATTATCAGATTTACTGTATCCTGAAATTTATTTTACTATTTGAACTACTCTTAGCTACATTAAAGTTTATTTGTACTTTTAGAGAAAGAGACCTTTTAAAAATGTTACAGTACTTAGACAAAGCCTTTTTTAATTAAAATGAAAATTTATCAAAATATTATCTGTTATCAACGTTCATGATTTTATTTACAATGAGAATTTTTCAAATATCATCCCTTGAAAACTTCTAGGATTGTGTTATATTCAATGACAACATTATGATTTCAACATTATGATTGACCAACTCCATGAAGGAATTCTCCCCACTATAACCTACAGTGAACCCAGACAACCTGAGCTCCATGTTTACTATAAAATGAGCAACATGCCCCTGAGAACCCCGGTCTGTGTCCCGTACATGCTATAAAATACCTATCAGATACCTACATACACACAAGGTGTTTATATTGCTCTATATATAGGCTCCATGTTGATCAAATCTAAACCATGTGAAATTAATGGGAACCATTCCCCCTCACTGCTATTATTGTGGTTTATATATGCTGAAGATATTCCTCATATGTTGGTTTTGCAGCAAAAGAAATATTTTGACAATGTGCATTTTTTTGCCATATTTATTGACACAAAAATGTTTTTTTTCTTACCAAAGCAGTGTCTTAGCATACTGGTATTTACTTAGCATCTGTTTCTCTATTCACTACTGCAACTAAGCTATATTTGTACTGGCTATGCTATAAGTAGACAAGCAATGCTAAAGATATAGCACAGGAAGTCAATGGGTAGTGGTTTTGCACATTATCATTTAGGCGGGCTAGTTTTTTCTGTGAAGTACAAAAAGTTTACAATGCTCTGGGTTCATGCTGCATAACAAACATCATTCACTTGCATTTTTTCAGGCTCTTTCAATCAATTAGTAACTTTTTTAAAAGTGCTAATTTTCCTCTTAGCGCAAAAATCTTTATTTGATAAAATATATTCCTATCATTCTTCACTTAAAAAGGTTTTCAAGCTCTTTCAGTTGTGAAATATTGTCTAATCGTAATACTTCTTAAATTTGTCTAAAACATAAAGGGGAAAGTTAGAATAGTCATACAACAAATCAAATGAGATGTAAAGAACCATTCTGTCATTTACATAATGATGATACGACAATACCATCTGTATTCCCACATCATTTGTATTTATGTAAATATTCTAAAAATAATGAACTTGAATGCCTCTTATTAACATGTGCCCTCTAGAAAACTGAAAGAATAAGTTTCAATACATCTCTTGAAATATAAACCATAGAACTTTTATTCTATATCATATTAACAACAACTAATGCCTCTCAAAGAAATAATACATCTCCAATAATTTTTATCTATTAAGCTTTTACTCCAAAAACAAATCACATAACTTCCATGATAGATACACTGTACAAGTCTTCACAGACACCCCTTATGAACATGACAAAGAAAAGTTCAAAGAGTTCCCCATAGAACACAGTTGAAAATCAGGAGGAGCCAATTGTCTAACAAAACTGTCATGTAGATAAAACAAAGCCTTCAAGCCATAGATCTATCACATTTCAATAACAGAAAAGGAACAGATTCATAAATACAAAATTCCACATATTCACAACAAAACATATTCCTTTAATGACAGTCAATAACAGACTGTTAACAGCAACAGACCAAGATGTTGCCTCAATCATATTTTAACTTCTATCCAAAGAAACAAAAAAATAAGAAATATGAAAATTTTAACTAAAAAATTAGATATTAAAGAAAAAATAAATTGAGCTACCTTCGTTTGATCTTCATGATGGCGGGCTAGAGCTGGCACCTCACACAGTACAGAGTACACTAGCTGGTTCTATCCTACAATACACTGACTGAGCTGCTGGATCTGTGCAGGAAGTCAAGTCGTGCCTCAATGAATGGGGCATGAGACCAGCACACTCTAAATCTACTCTCGACAAGCGGTGACAACTGCCTCCCGACAATCGCTGACAACTCGCTAATAATTGGAGCTTTTGTTTTAGCCTCTAAGCCGCTGTTCAGTTCTACACAGGGATTTATAGTAGCGTCATCTCTCGTCATTTCCGAGCTGGTGGTCACCCCACGTGTTGGTCCCCCTCCCCGGCAGACTAAATCACTTGTAGTGTTGACTTAAGACTGGGTTCAAACCCGGGAAACAATAGTCCTGTCTGTGACAACTCACTCACTAATTATAGAACTCCGGAAGGCTACAGTTGAAATTGTTTGTATTTATTTATATTTTATGTCTCATTGTACTTTTATTAGATTATTACATAATTTCATATAATGCAATTAAATGATGTTATTAATTTGGTTTTATTCACATGTGACAATCAAGATCATTTATATAATTTTTCTTGCTAGGGAAAATTCAAATTTTTTCTCATTTCGAAATTCTCATTCATTCAAGTATGAAAGAGCAGGCAAAAAAAAGAGAATTACAGAAAAAAAGAAAGAAATTAAGATAACACGATAACAATGTTTATTCATACAATCTAAAGATGAAGTAAATCATGATATTAATGGGCAATCCAAAGTATTCAGATAGGTGAAGTCCCAATGCTAATTGAGGGAACAAAAGGTTTCTCAGGAAACTATTGCACAAAGTTTCATCAGACTGACGGCAAGAAGTGAGAATGACGGGTCTGAAATCAGAACTAGAATAGAACTCTCTGCATCATGGGAAATCCTAACTGTTTCCTGTGCGTCTTATCTTTCAAGTTGATAACATGTGTCACCAACCCATGTGATATTATTGTCATATGTCACCAAAGTCATAAATAAACATGATATCAACATGTCATATGATAACAACTACACTGTGTTTAACATCATAACTCATGTTCCTGAATTGCAAAGCAAGCAAATGAGATCATTCATTCAGAAAGAGTACAAAAAGATTTATAGAACGAAAAGTACAAACACAAAAACATTGATTATCAATCAAATAGATACAAACAAATTAAATGTGGAAAAACTATGATGTATTCAATGAACACAGATACTCAAAGGCTCTTATCAGAGTTTTTTTTAGGAACTGCATTTTCTAAATCAAATAGATTAAGGGCAAGATATATATGTAACAAGAAAATGCTGTGAGTTACCTATTGTGGTATAAGTGGACAGGTAACAAACACAAGAATACAGAAAATGATTTAGATCATAAATAGATGTCAACTCAAGAGGACAGCCCTGGCATGTTCAAGTACTAAATGAGAAACCACTGCTGGAGAATAAATCCTTCATATACTAAACTTACATTTCTTGTTTCAATGACCTAACCATTAATTAATACATTCAGTTTGGAATATTTTCATTTCGTAAGTGCCAATTTGATTATGTCAACGACAATTGATAAACTTTATATGCCGAGAAACTTCTTATATGCACGCTAAAAGCATGTATGATTTTGTTTACCTCAGCTGTATGTTTATTACTGAATAATGAGGAGATAATCATTAGAAGTATCTAATAGAAACTAAGATAAGATGCAATATGATAACTTAAATATTTTGAAAAAGATTAAGACACCTTTCAATTGATATCAATCAAAATCTAAACCTAAATATGACTTATTTCTCTAAAACCTTTTTTATCAAAATAATCATTGACTTTTCATAATTATTACGAAAAAAGAAATAAGAAGGAAAAATGTTTCATAATTGTGGTCCAAATCTATGACGATGATTATTACAGATATAAAATTGTTCATGTTTCTTACTTTGACCTTTTTGTCTCACACAAACTATTTCATTTTCTTTATTTTCTAAGAAATTACTAAATCATCATAACAAACTAATAACCTCATATTCTTATATATTGATATGAACTATCAAAACATTTCAAATACTCAAAAAATAATAAAATATCTCTAAGTTATATACCCCCCTTCTCAATCTGCCCCAGCACTAGAAGGTGATGTCGGGTGATGTCAGGTGACACCGTGTTCCCCATCACCACCCTCCATTGCCTCCCTCCCGCGTGTTCATCACTTGTACATCTCCTCTACTTGAACTGATGGGAGTTTAAACTACCTAAAGTCCCTTTCTTATTTTCCATTCAAGTTCATCAAATTCCCATAACCCTAAATCCTCCCATTGAAACACACAATGCTAGGATGTACTGTATCTTTACCATTCACTTCCAACTGTCTGGAAAATCATAACAGAAATAAAGACTAACCCTTCCAAATCATCATCGCTGCTTCTTTTATATTTCTCTAGCTGAGCATCACGTAAAACGTAAATGTTATGCACCTAGAGGTCATTCCTCTTTATGTACCACTCAACTGTGTAATCATGTATGTAAATACAGGTGCATCATTTTACTTACGTACTTACAGAGGGAAGTTGATGGGATGCACTCAAAATAAAGTCCTGAAGACTACATAAGAAAGTTTTTTTTCTGTGCACTCACATAAAAATTAAAAGTCATCCATCACATATCATACATATTTTACTTACTTATTTACATAGAGAAGTGGATGGATTGTACTCAAAATAAAAAATAAAAAATTATTAGTCTACCTAAGAAAGTTTTTTTTCCGCACTTAGATAAAAACGTAAATGTTATGCATTTTCAGGTCATACATCATTTTACTTACTTACTTACATAGAGAAGTGGATAGTACTCACTATAAACTACCTAAAGACTACATATTAAAAGTCATGAAGACTACATAAGAAAGTTTTTTCTGTGCACTCACATAAATGTAATTGTTTTGCATTTACATGTCATACATCATATATAATACATATTTTACTTACTTACAGAGGGAAATCGATTGGGGTTCACAATAAACTTCCTAAAGACTATGTAAGAAAGGTTTTTTTGCTGTGCACTCACTTAAAACATAAATTTTAAGCATTTACAGGTCATACATCATATATATCATTTATATTTTACTTGCTTACTTACATAGAGAAGTGGATGGATTGTACTCACAATAAACTACCTAAAGACTACATAAGAAAGGTTTTTTTTGCTGTGCACTCACTTAAAATGTAAATGCACTTGGATAAAACGTAAATGTTATGCATTTACAGGTCATACATCACATATCATACATATTTTACTTACATACTTACATAGAGAAGTGGATAGTTTGTACTCACAATAAATTTTCTGTAGACTACCTAAGAAAGTTTTTCTGTGCACTCAACATAAGGACAGTGGAGGTTACATGGACAGTTGCTAGAGAACTGATAACTGATTTATGTATATATGGTCCACTTGTATTCAAACTGGATATTTGTCTCGCTTTGTGCGTAACACTGATCTACAGATGTTACAACTGTAAACTGATACTGGAGTATATTTATGAATGGTTTCTACAGGTGTGGTAGGATGGACAGTTGACAATGACATAAACTAGCTTTAGATTAGATTATGTTTTCCTATTTCCTTGAAGAATATACCCCAGACACAAGCTGTAATATACCACCATTTATATATGTTTTCATTTCCAGGAGAATTCCAGTATATTGTGTCTTGGTATTTTGGATCAACTTGGCTGCGATTTTAATAATTTGATAGTTTTTGTATGGAATCGTAATTAACTGCTGTGAGTAATATCATTCAAGATTACCCAATCAATCAATTGACATTTCTAAAAAGAGTAAGGTGCCAACAACCATTATCAAAAGCCAAAGCATATAAAGAAATTAAATTGGTTGATAAGGTGGTATTGAATTGTTGTCAATAAGAGCATTTTGAAAAACTTAGACGTTGTAGGAAAACATTAGAGACAATAGGTAAGAAATACAGAATATGGACAAACTTAAAGACCTCTAACATGTGAGTACACTGGACTTGTCTTTTGTGATCCAATGATTACTTAACTAGGAGTGTAGTATTTACACTATGACAAAATTGAGAGATATATATTTTTGAATCCGCTACTCTATGTCATGGTTTTGACATGTTTAGATTCAGCAGATAGAAGTAATTGTAGTAATACGCTAGAAACATTAGCAAAATAAGAATTTTTAACTTGGGAATCAGTTAGTTCAAATAACCATGTGTATTAATAAAAAAAAAAATCATTTTTTTCATAGATTTCTTAATAACTTTAAAAGCAAATTTTATGAATAATTGATTTTTCTTGATAAAGTTAATTGAAAAACTGTTTCAATTTTACAGTCATATCATGATTTCTGTGGATGAATAACTCTGAAGATATGAGTTAAATTTTATGTTGACTTAACACTGAACACTTAGTCACCAAGGTCATAATATAAAGCAAATCTCACCGATCGAAATTGGCAATACAGAAATGATATTCCATGGTCCAACATCAACTGAATCAGCACAACTCTTAAAAAGAATTTTCTTTTTATTATTAACTCCCTAGACTCCAATGACACATTGTTTTACACAAACAAACCTGCAGATCTAGAAGATATGATTGCTTACAGTGAGAGAGTAAGTCCCAGCATGTAAAGATAAGAATGCTCACCTGTAGATACATGCTTGCGGGTCTGAACGTCGTTAATCACAGGTAAGTCAACAAACAATTCACAAACAAGCACAAACTTCTTATCAGTCTCAACTTTAACAATACAAAGCCTTGATAGAATCACAGGTCACAATAATCCACAAGGAAAACATAATTCCACAAGAATTCAATTCCCACAGATTCCTCGGGTATTATATCAATTGGAAATGTAATAAATATCGGCGGTCTGAATGCCAGCACTACCCCTGAGAGAGTGGGTACACAAACAGGACTACACTGCACCCGTCGTCCCACAACAGCTTTCTATGGTTCCCCTTTCAGTGGATATATGAGTAAGCATGACCTCACGCAGGTAGAATACTATTACTATGGGTCTACAGATATGGGGGAGCACTCCATAAACATTGCTACCCCCTTCATTCACCCGCGTGTCAATAAACAAATATCCTCCCTAAATGTCTCTATGATGATACCTTTGTTAAATTGAGGTTTAGGTTGAGAGTGACGGAGAACTAAATGTTATGACATGGCTTCCCCCCTCTACCCCTCATTAAGGACATGTGATAGGCTTGAATGTTAGGCGTGTGCAAGTTGCAGCTTGCAGTAAAAACATCGTCCCCAGATGGGTATGTTGTCTCTTTGAGTTCAAGATTTATGTTCTTTTCATCATCTTGTATTCAGTTGTCGACGCTTTTATTCTAATTATTTTCCTAAGCATTCCTCAGAGTTTTTGTAGTCAAGTATATCAAAGGGAGAAATTTTTATTGGCTCTAAAAAGACAACATTTCCAAATATGTAATTGCAATTGTAATTTTTAAGATATTTATGTCAAAAACAGCAGGGAAGATAATTAATATTCCTTAATTTAACATATTCTAATTAAAAACAAAACTGAGAGTTCTGTATTATGCTTATGTTATTTGTTGTAATGAATATGCTATAAATACAGAAAAATTAGGAAAAATTCAATTAGAAAATTCATAAATTGGAAGTGTGCATGTTCTGTTAATGAGACGTTGATTAATTGGCCAGGTTAAGGCTCTGACAGGTAATAACGATATGCTTACAAATGTATAAACTGCATGTTGATCATAAATTACTGTCAATTACAGATATCATAAAGAAAACAAGATGATATGTCTAAAGATTAATGACGATATTAAATCTTGGTGCAATTTATGGCATGTTTACTAATTAACCGAACATATCTATATCATATTGAATTAATCATTTTCCATGTTAATCATTATCAGAGGTCATTTTATGTCTGTCATTCAGAATGTAGAGCACTTTTAAATAAAATGTCTTCTAAGTTTAGAACATGTTGCCATGACTAGATGCATTAATTCTTTTAAATAGCTACTAAATCAAATCTATTTACTAGCAATTAGCGAAACAAGAAGACATAGTCATCAACATCCCCCGTCGAAATAATTTTCATTAAATCTCCCAACATTTTCCTACGAGGACCATAACTCTGTTTTATATAATTTAATAAATCTCATTTTCTAACTCCATCAAAGTATTGATACCCTGAAGACACACACCAAATTTGGTTTTCATATCTAAAATAGTTTCTGAGAAAAGTTGTCCCCTTATAAGGCATCGTCGAACAAGAATCCAAAAAGTGGGAACAAGGGTTATAACTCAGTAAAAAATAATTGCGTGATCTTGATTTTCAAACTCCATCAAGGTATTGATACCCTGTACACACACCAAATTTGGTTATCCTATCTTAAATAGTTTTTGAGAAAAGTTTTCCCCTTTAACTCGGACAGACGGATGCATGGACGGACGGACAGACGAAGCCCAAACCAACCGGTATATTCCCCTCCCGCTTCGTGACGGGCGATAATAAAACTAGAAGAAACAACCTTCAGAACAGGTCCAAAATCTTAACTTATACAATGTAATACATTTCTAACTTATAACACTTAATCATTTTCATGTACAAAACGGATTGATCGAAGGGCCTATCAAATACAATCTAGATGGCCCAGTAAATACAGCTCAGTATTTGATCCCATTGAAATAGGAAATATCTATAACCATTTATTATGAAAGCTTGTAAGTATATCACAAATCTCTCAATCCCATTTACAACTGACATTCTCCTCTCTACAATTGACGACACACAGAATACTCCTTTAAATAACCAGTATCACCTTCTTCCAACAACCGACACTTCGAGGCTGCAGAACCATATTTCTTCTCTCAATTGAACTCCTTCATGGAAAATATATCACCGGTGTTAAGTTGAATAACTCAAGTGTCAATTCCATTCCACCTTGTAACTGACAGATAGTAAAAGTGCTGATAAGAGTTATCTCCCCTGCAGATGGACAGGCACTTGATACACTCGTTGTCCTGGGTAATATATCACGTATACACTGGACATAGTACCCTCATTTAGATAACCACTTCAAAGCTTTCATTCGTCATGCCTTGTAAGTAAATGTGGGTACTTGTATATAGACTGTAAGACTAAATGTAGGGCTGACCAACTATTCATTGTAAGTAGAAGTAGATGTAGCTGTCTGTGAATTGAAGGGACCAGGTCACCCAGACATAATACAAATACACGGATTAGAATACCTCCGTAAGTAAGTAACATAGACTTGTAAGTATGTGGTCTCGTAACTGGATGTAAGCAGTTAACCAAGGGAAGTGATTTAACTGGGTAAATGGTGGATAAACCAATGATTTAACTGGGTAAATGGTGGATAAACCAATGATTTAACTGGGTAAATGGTGATTTATTACAACTTGGAGAAATGAAGAATCTGATAAATGAAAGATAAACAAAAGAAGCTCTTGTATTGACAAACTCTAAAACTGAAACAATTGATAAATGGTAGATGACACCAAGGAATCTTGTTATTTAATGAATTTTACAATTGAAACAATTAAGGTAGATAAATGTGGTAAGTGGTAGATAAACCTAAGAAAATGTGTGAATTGATGAACTATACAGCAGAACCAATTTGGGTAGAAGAATAGATAAATGGTAGATAAACAAACCAAAATTTTGTTAATTGAATAACACAATTGAGACAATACAATTAGAAGAGGATTCCATAGAGAACATGATCTTCAATGAATGTAGAAAATCAAACTACCTGTGTATAAGTCGTAGTGAATGGCACCACACCTTTGTGCTACATTGTGAACTTACTAGGGACATAGTGAGGTACACATGATACAAGAAGGATAATGGACAGAAAGAAGGTGCGACCAATTAGCAATGACCAGCTGATTACTAAAGATTTGTTCCTCCCATATTGATATCAATATCATCTATAAGTAACAATGAGTCACCAGTAAAGATTAACAAAAGAATTCCGGATGACACTAATGATAGAGTTTAAGACAAACAAAGACTACACAACCAGGTATTCAATACTGGTGTAACAAATCTTTTAACCTTTGAATAGAAGAATTTCTAAGCCAGGTAGATATAACTGTACATTTCTGCACCACCTGTGAAGTTTATTTCTGTTAGGTAATTGGTCAGAGGCCCAGACCTCCTAAACAAGAACAGAACTTAAAACCTTTGAATAAGAGGAATTTCCAAACTAGGTGGAGATAAATGTACATTTCTGCACCACCTGTAAATTTTATTCCTGTCAGGTAAGTGGTCACTGAGGCCCAGATCTCCTGAACAAACTGACACTGCTTTGTTGAGCTGCAGTATAAACAGTCCACGATTGCTTCAGTACTGTTTAGAATTCACCTCACATTTCCTTGTCCGAGGTAGATCACAGAGGTAAAACACAGGTGAACTCGTTAACCTGTAATCAAGTAACTAGTCGCCCGTCTGACAATCACTGTTATGTTCTTTAAATACCTTTATGTTGCCAAGTCATTAGAGCGCTAATTATTGTCATTATCTCGTAAATGACACTTCCAATGTTATGTTCAACTTTAACACCACCATTAGTGGTTTTATCTTTGGTGAGAGGTCCTAATTAAGCTTTGTTTCCATGGTAATGGGTAAAAATAGTCCCTGGTTCTAATTCTTACACATGACTAATTAGAATGATCAGCAATGAGAATAGACTGACAGACCACCACAGAGATTTCAAGTGGAAACTCACTAATAATTTCACAAAAATATTTCAATAATGAAATTAAAAATTATGAAATAAAATCAATTTCAATTTTCTTACCTTCTTTCATGATCAGGGCCTTTCACCATATTCTGTAACAAAAAGAAAAGTTTTTAAAGTTCTGGTAAAAAGTCATCAAATAAAAAATCATCAATCAAACCATTAACCATCAATATAATAACAAATAATTAATCACAAAACAACACTCAATCAACAAAAGAGATAATCATTTCACCATTGACTCACAATGTTTGCTGGGTGAAGGAAGAGCGTGTGTTGCCAGTTGCCGACGTTGCCGAGCATTGTGAGAGAAGACATTAGCACCTAGGATAAGTTCCCCCGACCACTGATTGGTGTCGGAGTGACAGACAGACAGGGGTTCCCGAGCCGCTTCATATCAGAGATGAGTGGAGGCACTTTGAAGTGCTGACTGCAGCTTACCTCACTGATTCCCTTCCTCTCATATCTCTGTGTATCGGAGTTTTATCGTTACTATCATAGGAGAGGGCTTGTCATAAAATATATGTCAATGACCGCTTGGGAAGTTCTAGCGAAACTTTGTTTAAACTTAGTGTTGAGAGAATGCCTGTATGCATGAAAGTTCCACTGGACATGTACCTTCATTCAATATATCCTGTGCATAAATAGCTCTAGAAACCAATAGAATGTATTTTTTTATGCATGAAGGCTGGACAGTAAATGATAACGCACCAAATATTCAATTTATAGAAGTGTTACCAAGTAAGCATGTGAAACTCATGGAGTCAGTGTTGTGAGAATGCCTGTATGTACCAGTGAACAGGTAACTTCTTAAAAGACCCTGTACATAAACAGTTCTAGGAAGTTCTTTGCTCCAACCGAGTTGACAGAATGCTTGTAAGCATGTACACTGGACAGTAAATGATACTGCACTGATGATACAGTTCACAGAAGGGTTACAATTACAACTAAGAGACCAGGTGAAACTCATGAAGTCAGTGACCTCGGTGAAAGGTATTGAAGCACTTTAGTTCAAACAGACTGGGGAAAGAATGGGTCTGTTTGTAAATATGTATCTCTGGAAAGTGAGAATACCCCAGTGACTCCTCCTAAACTGTAGATAGTTTGACAAACAGCAAACAACCGAGTGAAATAGCAAACAGCGAGTTAACAGTCTGGGTGTTTGTGTACTCTATTGTTGACAAGAAACTGCCAGTTTCATCCACCAGACATCAGCATGTCAGTCTGGCGTCCGACAGATACAACCACTATCCATTAACAGGTGCCGAGAGAAATTACCCATCCATGCCGTAGATTGCGAGCAATGCTACAATTAGTAGAGAATTGTACTTCTTTCTGACAGATAGCGGAGCTATTGGACTGCACAGCCGCGAGGATACCGTGTTTATCAATACCTGTTAATGACGGGGACTAGGTACAACGTAGGTAAAACAGAGAGAGTCTGATAACTGACTGGCTGTTAGTTCCCCATCGAGCCTCATCAGCCCACTAGGAGTGCACAAGGTGGCCGAAATCAGATTTGCAAGGAGTGGACGAGATGTTATTATTAGCGGTCGTCAAACTCATCAAACGGACCTGAACCACTGGTTCAATGATCTATTATCTCCTCCTACACCAAAGAGTTCCTTCATCACGTGCATCTATTCTGGATTCATAATGTTATGCTTGTACCCAATGATACAGGGATGGGGACCTTCAAGGGACAATATTAGCCAGTTATGTGTTTCTGATGAGAGATAATGTGAGCTACTCCATAGCTTTAACAGTTCATGTGGTGTAACAAAATATCTTTGAAAAAACTTTGGCTCAATAATTCATAATTTAAAAAAAATGTTTTGATGTAATTAAGTTATTCTCAAATTACTGGTTATCATCACTTAGGGTTTAAAATGTATAAGAGATAATGTCAAATAACTGGAATCAAAAACGTAATTCAATGAATGTTAACAATGTTCCTGTTGATAAAACAAAACTGCTATCACACAATATATGACGTCAATTCACTACAACAAACATTACTAGGTTTTCATGAATCATAACAATAGAAAAGAACACAACACGACATGACATGGTCGAACATTGCATGGGTATAAACAGTTATATGTCATATATCCTTTGTTGAGAGATCATACGAGAACGAACTGCATGACACTAACCCTACTTGAACCATTTCCTGATTTTGTCATGATTGTTGGCGTCAACAATGGTGGCTGTATGTTCCCTCCCACTCTGATCCATATCATCGGACTCCGTACCGTATTCCCTCAAATAGACTCCAAAACAAACTTGGAGTAAGAGGGACGCAATGTGCACATAACCCTATTTATAATATAACCTGATCGAGCTAATAGAGACTTTGGAGTTGTACAATCCTACCGTATTTCGATCCTCAAATATAGACTCTTGGAGTAAGAGGGACACATAACCCTATATTTATAACCTGAGCTTATAGAGATTTCCAAGGGTAATGAGGCTGTTTTGGGGATATTATTGTAAGAAAAAGAAATGGGGTGCCAAGTCTTACAAAACCCTTGAAACTAATAGGATGATAGATGTATCACTAGAGGAAATAGATTGTATTTGTCATTTTGTTTAGTTTCATTGAATCAATAATTTTGGAAGAGTTTAATTTCAGTGTCCTAATTGGGCCGAAGAACATTTGAATGTTCAGAAAACTGTTTGAAGTTGACTATGCCATCAAAAGGTCAATTTTTACACACTTATTCAATATCTAAAATACATGTAAACTTTCTAAATTCAAAACCAAAGACAAATTTGTTCTCAGCAACTGCAACATTTTCGAAAATTATTTGTGTATCTTGTCTGTACATAATGCTGACAACCAAATCTACACATTAAGTGGTGTTTGTTAGGATGCGAATGTATCAATAGATTTAGATCAATATGTCTAATGTTAGATGTTAGAATACTTTGCAGAATATCCTTGTGATCATATTTCTTTATAAAAAACATGAATATCTAAAATGTCCAAAAAACATTTCTTTAATATCATACTTCCAAATTAGATAATGATAAGACATTTACAACATTTCAAAACACTTCTCCTGCAAGTAGCCTGGTATCTGATATCATAAATCTTGAACCAATTGAATTCACATTGAAAAACACTTGAATATAAAAGCCAACCCTTCATGTCTATAAGTTCTTTTATCAGTCAAGTGTGCAGGCCACACGTACAAGCCTGGCCTCATTCTGATATCATATCTGCCCAGTTCCGATGTCAACCCTTGATCAAATTCGTATTTTTTGTCCCGTTCGTCCAGTTGCCACTAGCACCCTCCCACATGAAACAATAGTGTGCAGCAGACATCAACTGGAGCAGTGGGTGTAGAATTCATTGAAGCAGACGCCTAGTTCAAGAGCTGGTGACCAATTCATTAGAACAGACCCCAACTTAAACAACTGTACAAATCAGATGCAGACTCAACCGACAGACGGAATGGCGGCTTATTGCCCAAATATAAGAAACAGACGTAACTATGATTATTATCAGGAGGAAGGCAGCCATGTTTTCCCTGTGAAGTAGCGTTTGAACAAGAAACTGATGTAACAATTAGATGTAACTACACAAGTTATTTGTGAGATTGTTGTGAGGTCCTATTTGTGAAGTGCTTTACACATTATATTTCAACTTTTGGAGACATACAGGCATTGCTTTGATGATGTAAGGAGACCAAAGTAGCTGTTTAAAATGCAGATGAAATCAATAATTTAGGAATACTTAACACGTTCTCATGCAGATATGACTTACAAGTGTGATTTTGCCTTAGTACAAGAAGTTTCTCCGACAATAAAAAATACTTCAAGTAGATGCAGAACCCCAAAATAAATAATATATAGTTCAAAGCTCAAATAAGTCAACCAATTTCATTTGTATGTCTAGAAAGTTGTATTCTCTGACAAAGATACACACTCAATTAATGAAAACTTTCAGAGTTTGGTTACATCTTTTTTAAGGTGCGAAGGTAACTTCACAAACTTTAAGTTTTAGTGTATATTTGACAAAGGAAAGTTTTGAAATCAAGTCTTATTGATAATTCTGAGCTCTAGTCATCAACTGAAGGGTCCTGAACTGCAAGTAACATCAACTAGATTCAGGTTGGACCAGTTAATGTGCTATGACACAACAAGGGTTAATAGTCTTGCATTGTCTATTGACAGTATTACACACGGACACCACAGGCCTCATTGTAAGATCTAGTTCTACGGTTTCCTGTGCTTCCTGTTGGACTTGATTCAGCCATTACATTAACTGATATAAACCTTGCTAACGTTCCTGTGTTTCAGGAATCAGGAAATACTTAGTATCAATCAATTGAGAGAACTTTCAGTTTTACTTTCGCAGAGTAATATATCAACATCATCTCTCATTTCCCATAGCCTCGTAATATCCCATCCGTACCGATATGAAGTGCTCATATCATCCCCTCTATATCATTACAATGTGCATTTATCACCTGAAATGTTACACTTGGTACCAATAACCAGAGAGCTGTGACACTTATATGGAAGTATTCAATTTAGCCAAGTACTTTGCCGGTATAGTCGAGTATCATTCATTTAGAAAGCGAACTTGCATAATGAAAAATGCCATAAAATTGTCTGCGGTCCAGATATGTTCCCTTAGGGCCTTACAGGAAAGTGATAAAATGAAATATGTATGACAAAATAATTGAAAAGTACAAAGAGATAAAGCAGAGATTACCATAAAAATCATGTTTATACTCAAGGCAGAGAAATAAAGTGATGAGAAAAGATTTCCAAGGATAGAAAAGTTTTATAACATTTCATGTGCAATCATTGAACAACCAATATCATACCAAATTTACCATGAGTGCTGGCTAATGTTCAAAGTTCAATTCTTCAAAGTTCAAATCAATGCCTAATGTATTTTATTTATTTTAGGCCGATACACGTTTAAACCATTACAAGGAGATGACAAAAAAACATTTATTATATATATGATTGATCAGCAATGAAATACTTGGTTTTAACAGTGGGCCACTCATGAAATATCAACTTTACCCATGACACTCAATGAAATAAACGTGGTATTTGGTATACTACAATAAGTATCCTCTATATATTGATAGCTGAGAGAGAAAACATAGGGAGTATTGTACATGCAACATCTCTGTTACCATGCTGGTCCAAGATAGCATGTGACAAGGTGGGTTCTTTGGGTTCCAGCTTCAAAATGAGACTTGACACATAGATTTAGTCTAGACGAAAGGCTAATACAAGCAGTCACGCCCTGTGGCCTGACCAAGGATATCCAGAGTCTATTGCGATGTATCCATGAAAGTCGAGGATTACATGATAGCTTGTATGGGAGACTCTTCAATAAGTCTCCGCTCCTCATCTCACGGGACCCTGATGGTCCGCTGCTAATCACTTCATCCTCCAATTTCCTGATCTTCAGGTCTGATGAGCACCCACCACAACATACTCTATCCTGCCTCACCCCAGATAACCCTCACTTCCTCCTACAATTCCTGGAAACATCTCCTGATCGATTTAATCCATCCCCACCTCCCTACCTAAAATAAGATATAAATCGGCCCCGTGAAGTACAGTCCATATCCATTTTCACCTTGAGTATAATACATTAACCCCAACAAAACTGGTTATTGTGATTCATGATAAGTCTTAAGATACCTCATTTGATTCAAATATGAAGTAACATATTGCGTAAAGGAAAAATTGAACATTATTATCATAAGCTTTCTTACTTTTCTTCAGAATTTCAAAAGGTATATCCTTCTGTAAAATCAGCTTTGCTTAGTTATGCATAGAATTCTCTCAATAACTAATATGTTACAAATAGATAAGAAGTTTACACAAAGGAACACATGAAGTTATTTCATCATAAAAGTTATTGTAGCAGTAATTCCCAAAATGACATCAATGTAATTCCACACCGACACCGAAGTATTCCTCAGATGTAGCCTCCATTGGTGAGATAGTCACATACAAGAGATGTTAACACAGCAACATCCTGCAGGCCGGCTAGGAAGGGGAACAATGTGTCTCTGAATGGGAACAATGTAGGAATGTCTTCTCCTACAATAATGTGTCTGACTTAACTCACGATGGAGACAAATGAGCAGTTTATGGCTCTGATGTGCTTGTTCTGCAGGGTTATCTCCCCTTAGGAATGTCCTACAGCTGTCGATGTGACATGTCGGTCTCAGATTAGCTACAGACGGTAGATGATCTTGCTATTGGCAATGAAGCTCCGTACATGGTATAGTTAGGGGGTTGACAATATTTGAAAGCCATAATTGGTGCTTTTGCAAAATCTGCATCTCAAACTGACATCTGCGGGCATCAAATATGCGAAGAAACTATAGTCTTCTTTGATTTAGGAATAGTTCAAAAGTTAAGCAGGAAAGAACAGTGCTGATTGCACAACTTAATTTTCTGCAGACACCGAGAGGTGAGGTTAATTGGTGTTAAACACCACAATAAAGCGTATTTCACTTATATCACGGCTACTAGTATTATTGCAGGCAGGAAGCCAGCAACACTGTTGTGGCTATTCATTGCAGTGAATCCTGCAAGCATCATCTGGAATTAGCATGAAATACAGAGTAACATTGCAACCAAACCTAACCGCTTGTAGAACAGTTCTTTACTGTAGACAAGTTGTTGTGCCCTTGGCAGGATTCGAACCCCAGACCTCTTGATCCGAAGTCAAACACGCTAACTATTATGCCACCTCCCGCTGACACAGAAAAAAGCTCTTATTGTTACAGAGGTACTTGAGTAGTCTCCAAGAACAGTAGTCAAGCAATTTGAATTGAATCTTAATAATTCTGACAATCTGAGCTTGATTTTTTGTCACTCTTGGAAAAAGTGAAAAAAGTTGATTTTTTTTCAAACTTGGTTGATTACCAATGATCATAGTCTAATATCAGTATATCTTAATGTATTGGAATTCTAGCAAGCTGGATAATGTGTGTGGTTGTTCTGATTGGTAATTAATCCTCAGAACAGTGGTTTATGAGAGAACAGTGCATTTATCCCTTCCCACAATCTGACATCAGGTCAATTGTTTCCTCCACCTAACAACATTGTATCAGTTGAGGCTGACATTACCCAGTGATTCACTATGAGTCATTCAACACATGTTTATAACTTTGCATATTCATGTCAAGCACCATGTCATTGGTTGGTTTAATTACTTGATGTAGAAATCTGACAACATTAATCTATCTGCATTATAATCTACAACTACATCAGCATTTCCATATTTGCTTTCAGGTCAATAAAACATAGAACCTCAACTTTAACTCCCCCATCTAACCTCAAAAACCTCTTAACCAAAACCCCAGTTTATCAGGTGACAGATAACTTATCCAAATTTTATCTCTATATTTCAGCAAGATGCATTGTACAGTTATTGTCACACATCCTTTTTCAATAATGGTCCAAGCTATTCTTATCAACTAACTAGGCTGCCCTGATCTGTTTCATTGTGAAACACTGCATCAGCATTTTTTTATCTGCTGAAGAGCAACCGTAAGAAAATCATTAGGTTCCCCTCCCCCATCCTCAACTTGCCCTAAAACATTCACCCTCCCCTTCTTCAAACAAACCGTGTCCCCCCTCCCTCCCCCGTTTATCAGGTGACAGGTAGTACAGGTTGTGTCCCCTCCCTCGGTATCAGCGCCGGTGGTGATAAGGCGCCAGCATGTTCTGCAGATGTTGCTATGGGGAGATATGACAGGAAGGTGATACACAGTGTTATCTCCTCTCCACGCTGTATCACTCCAGGTGTACACACCTATGGCTCTTCATTATCATTGGTCAATTGGGCTACTGCTTAAATATTGTGTATCTTGCTGTAATGGGTGTTGAATGATTATCATTCATGTTTGTCACATCATAATAACACGTACATTTAAAGCAAGTACGTTAACTACTTTACGTTTATAGGTAACCAGTAACTGACAAAAAGATACCAGCAACGTCACATTGTCACACTATCATTGTCTGGGAAGAGTCCCTTATTGGATTTGAACCCCCACCCACAGAGTAAGGCAACACCGCCAGAACTCAACAGCTTACCAACTCGGCTACCAAGCCTGAGCACTAACAGTTGGAAACTTGTAATGAACCAAAGAGCCACTTCTATGGAAATATCTATCTATGCATGCACACTATCATTATGTGATGTGTGGTCGGATATATAATATCTCTTAATTCATAAATCTATAATCTTTCCTACACCTTCATTTATATGGGAATTCATATTTTCATAATAAAAAAACATAATGCACAAAAGGGGGAAGAGTTAACAAATAATGGAATAAATGATTATTACAATAACTATCATCATAAAAATATAAATTCACAATTTTGTCTAAAGTATCCAAACTGATGACAAAGAAAACAATATTTCTTATATGAATAATCAATTCTAATTTTCTAATTCAAAACCTGCCTTACTTGTGAGAGTGAATCCTGCGAATAGACAGATCCAATACACTGTCTTCAATGTCATCCTCACAACAGAACCAGGGCACTGGGGCAGACGTCAGTGGCAGACGACAGTACCAAACAATAATGGCACACAACAATGGCAAACGGCAGTAAGAGCAATGGTCCAGGGAGATGACAGTTCTTAGTGTGAAGTTGTCAAATATTCACTGAACTTGAAACAATCGGACAGATTATGGAAAGCTGTTGACTGGTTATAAATTCACAGCGAGCAATGTCAAGCTGATGGATGATGGTGGCAGACACTAGCTCTTCAGAGAGTTGTCATCAATGTGTTGGATTATGTGACAGATATACAACATTTCCAAGGATTCCTTTATGAAGTGACTTCATGACCAAAGATGATTATGATCTTCGGTAATATGTCCACCATTTTCGAAAATGCTACGTTTTCAACACATGACAATGTTTTTCTTCCAATTTGATCCTTATCTTTGCATACTTTCTTGGAAACAATGTTCAACCAACAAAGTCACTTCTGTCCAAACGTCTTGGGCAAAAATCAACCCTCTAAAACACTTCTGAAGTGTAATGAATTAATCAACTTATTCCATTTGGATATGACTAGTTGTTCCATTGATGATATGACAAGTTATTCCATGTCAGATATGACACTTTATTCCATTGACAAATTATTCCATTGATGATATGACAAGTTATTCCATTGACGATATGACAAGTTATTCCATGTCAGATAAGACGAGTTATAACGCCACCGCCCGATGTATAACAACTGTGAGAGGTAGGATATCCACCTCGTTCCTTCACATACTCCACCTCTCTCCACCTGAGTGCAGCCAGGTTTGAAGTCACCTATAATGCTTATATAATTATGCTGAGTGGAGGAGCCTGCCTGTTTAAGCCTCAACAGAAGCTGACTCTGAATGCTCTCAACGTAGAAGTGTCCCGATAGTCGCACGTGGGTTCCGCTCTCTACCTATCTATTGGAAACAGACCTCGACCTGCCTTCTAGACTCCGGTCTTGAGTTCACCCAGAGTTGAGGATAGTTCCATGTTCAACTAACACTACATGAAGATTACCTATCTCAACATTTTTCTGATATTTTAAGAAAAAAAATTATCATATACATTTTCAGGTACCATGTTTGCCCTAGTCTTACTTGATATCTGTGTTTTTTACTAAGAGTCTTTGATAAAGTCTAGGTTGCCATTAATCAAGGCTAGATTTTATCAATTCGCAACAAGACTACGAATTTAACACTCAGAATTATAAACCAAATTTTAGTTAATTTCATTTCTTTGTGGAATATATGTATTTCTTGATTTCAAATCATATCCATAATAAGCTAAAATATTGTTTCTTACAATACTTTTACAGACATTCTGCTCTGGATCTTGAGTCAAACCAACTTATTTAGGAACTCACATATGCATGTTTCAAATTTTTTTCAGACAAACTTGTTTTAGCTAAAATTGTAAGTAGTGCATGGTTCACTTGTACATGAAGTTAGATAAAAGTGAACACTTTTGGGAAAATTGATTATGGATTCAACTGCTGAATTCATTAGTGCAAACCATTCATGATAAGCAAATTTACAGGAATCATAACATATTGTTAATGGACTTTGACTTGCCATGAGTTAAACAAAGGCTACATTATTTGACTTAAAAAAAAATATAAAAATTTAAAAAATACAAAAAAGGTCGAAATGTTCATGTGTTTATCATTTAGTTAAAATCATGTTACAGCCTTCCGTCCTCACAACTAAGCCAATCTGACATGCTGGTTCGAGACCCTCAACTAGCACTCTCAACAGAAACTGATAATGCAACATTTTAAAACTTTGTTAAATAATTAAGTTCAAAAGCAATCATTAACTATCAACAATCTAGTTGACAACAAACAACAATCAAGACTTAATAGACGGATGCTTAATAGAAAAAAAGATCCTCACAAAAACAATCTTGATTTAATGACGGTATCTCTGGTAAACTTGAAGAAGAGTTAAGAAGCAAGAGCATCTTGAGTCACTCAGAGAGTATTGTAAGTTACTTGAGGTGATTATAAAACATGTCTCGAGATGTTGAATCACTTCCCTTAAGAGTCCAATCTACATCAGTCTGTGATGTTACGTGCCGGCCAGATGGGTAAACAGTGAACATCATGTACCATGCATTACTTACATTTCAAACAACTTATCACAAGAATGATTACAACACGGCTAATTTGGAACCCCCAACAACCTCTTAAGGTCATGACCCCTCTTTAAGATCAAACATTAATAAGAACGTGCTAATTCAAATATTAGAGCAGCTCTGGTTACTGATTGGCTACTTGGCTTGATCAATCGCTGTCTCTCCGAGCTTATTCTTTACGATATCTGATTCTGACGTGACGTCCTTACCGATTCAGCTCGTGAAATGCTTTGATCTTGTTGAGATGAAAAATATTCATTTGGAAACTAATTAAATCTGCCAAATATAGTTTTATGGTCATGTAACTGAATGGAGTAATTATTTATTGGCATCGTCATTACAAAAATAGTTAAACGCTTAATGATTTTATGAACACTTTGAAGTTTAGTAATAAAATAACAAAGATTTGTTTTTTTACCACATCATCAAATGCTTAGATCAAAATAAAATTTCCAACAATCATCAGTAAATATTTCCACTTTGTTTCTACTTTGACATGGCACATAGAAATCTTTATTTACAGATAAACTTTACAGAATGCATGTTTTTTATTACAAAAAACTCTACAAAATCTTTCCAAATTGCCAAGACACATTGAAAACAGGAAATACCTTTCAACAATTTATGTCAGAAAAGCTTATTCAGTTCCATATCTTGCCAAATAACTGTTTGTATAAGAAGACATATCAAAATACTACTTTCCTTACACCCTACTGTGTGGAATCCTCCCCTGGATCATAGGTAATGATTAGTTGTAAGGTAAATATCTCCTGCATATCAGCGCCAATCCATCTGTCATATCTAATACATCTGGCTCCTATTCCTGCATATGCTTTCACTTAAAACATTATGAAAGAATGACTGCATGTTTAACCTGGCTATCAAATAACCAAAAACAACGATCTTTTACCATTGATGCATGACGTCATGGCTTGCCGCAGATTACGAAGGGTAAATAGTTTACCTTGAATTACCACTGTCGGTTAGCCTTTTTCTGAAACTAAATCTGCATGTACAGATGTTCAAATTTAGATGCTGCTCCGTGAGTTTTACGCTAGAGACAAGAATTCAGACTTCGCTAATGGAAGTTTCATGCTAACTCTTGGAGGAATGGAGTTAATGAGAAGTAAGATGGAAACAAGAGGACTTGTCTTTTGTCAAATTCTTATCTTTTCTGCAAACAAATTGATCAACTCCTCATCCCTTATCTTTGTTGTAAATGTTTGGAAAATGATCTGCGCAAATAAGTAAATAGATAAATGATGGCAACAAACAAACAAATTTCAATCCCACTTTTTAATAACCTACTTTTTAACAAATTGATATATATGTCTAACATTAAAACCTGTTTAAAACAATAAAAAAATGACTGAACAACAAAGTCAGGTATCATTAACATAAAAAACCAAAATTGAAAACCTTTTTTTTTATTAAGTTTATCTTTAAACCAATCATAGGTGAAACAAAAAAATTTATCTAAAATAAGAGGATGCATTTAAAAAAAAAAAAAATTGTATTTTATTGGAAGAAAAAACCTTTTTTTTTTACAAAATATCCCCGCCTACCTGAAACCATTGGCATTATGACAAGGTACACTGATCTACGTGTATATATTGAAATGATGTACCTTCATCTCATATAGCTTTAGTGGTCAACATTGATACATATGTCACTCAACCTGTCAACCCTTCCTCATAATAGACATATTACTGACACATATTTAATAAAACTGTCTCAATCTCTTCAAATCAACTGAAATTGATGGCCCATGTGTCATTCAATCTACTCTTGTGTCTATTAAAGGGAACAATTACATTTCAATAAAGGTCAAGTGAGAATATATCTATAATTCTTTTTTTTTTTTTTCCATTAAAATCATTAAGAGTATATTTGATTTTTCTCTGCATTAATTGTTTATAAAGAGAATGATTGCATCATCATCTACATATAAACAATCCCTTCAGTATACTAAATCTTTATAACAATATAAATATAGTGCACATACTGCTCTGAATTAATCCCACAGAAAATTTGAATGTAACATTAATAATAGATACTTTTAATAATATACAGCATATAAAAGATATGTTCATTTTTTTTCAGGAAACGTCTAATTGTAAACAAACATATTACTTATCACCAAGCAGTTCAAGTCAAAAGAAATTATTTACAAATAAACATGTATTACCTGTTGCATATAGCATATAGTAAGGAGTTCACCTATCCAGTAAGATTCACCTGTGCCAGGTAATATTCAAAGTAAACGAGCACATTACCTGCATAGAGCAGTAGGTATGCAGTTTACCTGTGCAGCAAGTTCAGGTGTGAGTGTCACCTGAACCGACTCCCATTCACAGGTAAGTGGTATTTTCATTAGCAATCGGGAAACGACCAACCAACAATTAACATGCCGAAACTTGCTCCCCCACGAAAGTTCAAAGGTGAACCAAAACAGCAGTCAATATCGACCCTATTTAATCTCCATTTAGACCGGCCTAGAACAAAGCGTGAGTGTCAGACTGAGGGACTTACCTGGAAGAAATGAGGGAGTGGAATGAGGTAAAGGAGGATTTTACTCTACTTATTGCTCGTCCAGGTGTCATTACCTGCAGATTTACCTGGATTTACCTGTGGCATTGAGGCAAAGCATACTGACACACATACTGATGAGAGGCTTTTGTGACATCACAGGGGTATCTTCCAGGATGTTAGCAGATAAACTCTCACATCATCATGATAGTTTATGAGAGTTCCAATACTGATTGATATTTTGGTCATTTACAAAAATATTTGAATGTGTATGACAGGAGTACTGATTCATCAGTATTTTGGAAGTTCATATTGAACATTGTACCGTATCCTCGAACTAAAGCCCACCACCCATTTTTCAGGGTTGAGCAGGTTGGGGTCATTCTCGGTTTATAGCCCACCCCCCAATTCTCGGAAGTGTGACGATCGAGTTAGCGATGTTTACACCGGAAGCAAAATGCACAAGTTTACATTGATGTCATTTCTTGAAAAATAAAAATACATTGTCCTGTTGTTGTTTTTAATGACTATATATACATTGTCAATTAATAAAAATAAAACAATATATTGTTTTTGAATATTCATGCATCATTAACGTACTGTTAAATTTCAGCAGAAATCACGATGTATGTGGCTTCACTTGCATCAGCGATCGGGAATTAAAATATTTGATTCCCAAAATATAATTAAGAACTATCGCTTTATAAGGCTTGTTATCCATTCTAAATGTTTAATATGGCATATTTCCGAACTTATTTATCATATTTAATCAAAGTTCAAAGATATCTTTGTCAAATATACTTTCGCGAAAGCACATTGTTTTACTGTACTTGGAATCCCAATCATAATTTCTTGACGACAAATAACATTATTAATATTCTTTCGTGCTCATTATCATAATATTTGCAAGTTTTTCTTCGAATTTTATATACGTAAATATTTCAATTAACTGCATGTTGTTTTGGAAAATGTAATATATCGAAAATGTTAAACAAATATTGGAATATTTAGACATTTAATATTGTATCGACAATATGTTGTCATGAATTTATTACAACCACGTTTCAGTTTCATACATTGTTTTCAAATCGACTTGCTGATTGGTTGACCTACATTTCTGGGCCAATGAAAAGGCTTGTAACAAATATCTCTCTACCCGTAAACACATGCAGCAAAAGCTGTCGACTGATTATTCACGTTCGTTTTTCATGAGAATAATATTATGTAATCTGATTAAAACAAACAACAAACAATGTAAGTTAGCATTTGCAATTTCTTTTATCATTCTTTTTAATAATATACGTCTGGAAAACGTGCCATTTGATATTTAAGAAGACCTGAACAACAGGTCAAAAGTATCGATGTAAATTTTCAATGCAACTTGCATGAAGGATTTTCTTGGTTAGGGTCACTCGCGGTTTAAAGCCCATCCCCCTATTTTCAAGACATTTGTTTGCCGGGCCCCCTGATCTTATACCCGCGAGGATACGGTAGAACAATACTATTTTTGTAACATTTCAAATGAATCACCATACTAAAATTTTTCTAGTGTCATGATCAATATTCCAGATCAACCTTTTAAAATTTGTCTAGTAAAAAACGTCCCATCAAGATGTCAGATCAAGGAGAATCATGACTGGGACAGAAACAGACTTAACTATTGAATCAATGAAGAAAAATTTGATGCAAAGCGAGCCACATTGTTGTATGTTTTTTTTTTTTACGATGAACCATTTTAAAAAAGTATTTTTCTTCATTTTAGTATTTTCTGGATCATTTTCAAGAAATGCATTTCAGCAAGAGCAAACTAACCCAGGAATCACACATTGAGAGATCTAGAAGCCAGAGAAGATAGGAATCAACCACTCAACTCTCAGCTAATACTCTGCTATCTCAAATGAGTTTAATAATTAATTTTGCATTAAGTGTTGGTGCCAGAAAACCAGTTTCTTTTTTTGTTGCAAATTTTCATTTGGTTTTCAATGGCAAGCAATTTTACTGACAAAAAAACAAACTAGCGGTGCAACATTTTTTTACCATGTATAGTTCTCAAAAGGTTTAAATATTGAGATAAAGATCACTGAAGAACAAAAACTGTCATCATCAAATAAAAATTATTGAGTTCAATAAATGACATTTACGAAATATCTGAAGTTTACTCACTGCTCTTGGGGGCGTTGTGTAGTAGAGTTGGGAGGTCAAGCGTGAGGTTGAGGGGTCATCAGAGTTTGTGGTCACGGTCTCGGAGGATGCAGTGGAGTCGGTGTCGTCATCGAAGTTCCATGCTGAACCTGCAGACAAGGAATTTCATAAGAATCATACAGTTAAGAGAGACCATGCCTGAATTAATATGGCAATAAAAAAGCTTGTTTTGCAGTTAACTTTATCTGTTTCTGTTTTTTGTTTCATGTTGAATCTTGAAATGTCCTCAGAATTAATTTAAAATTTGATAAAAATTGATTGGTAATTCAGAATAAATACATCAAAATGAGTTAGTAAAATTAATATGGTTTGTCAAAGGAATATTGCATTGTAAAATTGATTTTTGAATCCTCACTAGAACACCAAATATATGTACATTTATATGTTAGTTGTCTCAGGTGATTGAGAGATTTCATAAATCCAGTCCTATGTAACAGTAAATACATAGTCATATTGATAGTATCTGTAATTCCAATGGTGTCAGCTGGAACTGAACATAAACATAAGCTGAACATGTTTTTCTAACCCTGCGGTTTCTATCCTCTGTGTAATAACTTAAATCAATCTATGTGATAATGATTGTTTTTTTCAAGGCTAAATTGCATGTGCGTGTTTGCATTATCAACAACTGTTATTTATTCCAACAGCTAAATAAAGAGAGTTTCAGTTACGTTTTGTTTATCAAGTTCAACATATCTTTACATGTTTGTTCAACAAAGTATGAATTAACAAATTAATCCAATTATATTCTCATACAATATCAGACATGTTCCATTTCCTCATCAATCAAGGATCATAAACATAGCATGTGTTCATATCGCTCGTAAATCTAAACGGTAACATAACGGTATTTATACTGAAGAGTTACTCTTCCATATCAAATCTAGAAGTAATTGACTGTGGTCCTTCAAAAACACATTTAAACACAAAGGACAATTTCAAACTGCTGGCGGCAAGCCGAACCTTAGGCTGAGAATCGACTCCGTAAAAATCTAATTTGAAGGCTGCCTGGTCGACACCCTGGATTTGTGATAACCCATTACATGTGCGACGAGGCGTGACCAGACACTGCTAGGGACTACAGCGGGACTACACCGGCTTCCTTGCTCTAACTCTGCTTGATAAGGGGGAGATTACTAGCGTTAGTGGCGCCTTGGAAATTATTTTTACATTTTTGACATTGTTAGACAATAATCTGTAGCTTCTTACAACATAATGCTCAATTACTAGTCTAAATGATGCTGATAAGGACCTGGATTATTGAATTTGGTTAAAGTCTGTTTTTTTTTTATCAAGATTTATACTGATATTAGAATTCATGTTTAACTGTATAATATCCTGGAATCTTAGAAATATGTACACTGGATACTGATATCAATACATATTTCATAACATTGTTTATTTATATCTTTTCTTATGCTGAAGACTTTGTTTATCATATCTAAGTAAGTTTAACAAAGTGAATTACAGTATTCATTTCCTAATTATTGATAATTTTCATTATAACTTGTTCATAGTAAGTCAATCCTCATTCCAAAATGATGAAAATATTTAGTCAAATATAAAACATTTTTTGAAGAACGAGGCATGCTCAAAGTTTATATAGGCAATTCTGAAAAAGCAAACAAGCCTGTGTTCTGAGATAAGCAGAATACAAGTCAAGACAGAAGCGTGTTTAAGTCACAATACAAATTCAATTAGCATGCTACAAGATGGGAGATAACGGTTAATAACGGTGCATGTCGCTATAATCATAGTCTTCTCCAGTCCATTAACATACCTGTCCACCGATAGGCTCGTATTCCCCTGGCTTAATACTTCATATTAACATATATACAACCTTTATAGCTACTTATTATAACATTTTTTTTAACTTTATCAAACAGTTATTTTCAGATCCTGTTTCTGCAATAATCAATACAAGCCTTACCAATATAATGATAAGAAATTTGATTATTTTCGTAAAAATTCCTTAGTCAGAGTAGTGTATCATTTTGATTTACTATTCATATGATAAATTATTAATTACTGATATTATAAATGCCATTATGTGTGTTGAAATACTATGTTTTCATTGTATGTGCCTTAATTATGTATTTAGTGTTGAAACAGAATTACAATTCCCACAAACATAACAGTTTACATAGACATAACATAGATAGATCCAGTTTCTCAATTTGGTAAAGTTGCATTTTCAAATCAAGTACAAAGAACTCAGAAGGCCTGAATAATAGCAAATTATAGATAACATGTATTTCAAAAGAAAATATTTCCCAGAAGAGTTTAGATATTAATCAAGATCAAATGAAGAATATTGTCAGTCAGCCCCCAACAGACAGCGAGAGCAAACTGGTGCATGAAGACTGTAGCAATACCAGACCTTACACCCCTTGGGCGGTTATATCCCTTCTTTTTTCAATTGGTTTTAACTCATAACTACCTTCTTATAGGTGTTTACCCCTTACACCCCTTGGGAAGTTATTGCCTTTATTTTAGTTGAATCTTACATGCCGTGAGCTCCATCCGCGTAGGTTGGTTATATCATAACCACCTTGGTCGGTTATACGATTGTTAACAATCGCAAACATTTGGACTTGTAAAATTTGGATTTTTAATCAAACAAGAAAGTTCAGATTTATGAACAACGAAAGTGGGATTCGAACCAGGGACCTCTATGTTGTTAAGCAGCGCTCGTACCTGTTGAGCTACCGTGGATCCATGCCAGTTGATGTAAATTTTTGTGTGTCATGTTTGGTTTTTTATTTTCCCCTATAAATATATATTAATATTGCAATAAAATAGTTGTTAATGTAAGGAATCAAGTTTTTAGTTCTTAAACCCTTAGCAGGGGGTATTGTAAGTAGTCTAAAATAGTATTCTTATTAAGACATATCAAACCCGCATAATGGATCACTAAAACGTTTTTCAATTATTTGTATGTAAACCAATTAAGTTGTAACACCGTAATAAAATAGTTTTTATTGTAAGAAATCAAGCGTTTATTTCTAAAACCCTAATATGGGGGTAATAATGTATTTTTTTTTATCAAGAAATAATAAACCTGCGAATGATATCAGTATAACGTTTATAAATTAATTGTTTATAAACAAATTAAGTTGAAACTATTGCAGGAGTCTTCCGCGGGAGTGTAAGTGAAATAATGACCCGTTTGCCTCGGGTTATGGAAATAACCTCGCGAGGGCGTAGCCCTCGCGAGGTTATTTTCCATAACCCCTCGGTACCGGGTCATTATTTACTACTTACACCTGCTGATACCCACAGGTTGTACACAATCACACTCAATCTAAAGATAAAATATTTTACTGTAATTCCAACTAATTTGTAAATACTTCACACGAGTCCTGTAGTGCGTTTAACTGAGAGTTGCCACGATCATACGGTACAGCGATACTAGAGAGATACAGCTACACGGCTAGATGTAACCCGTATAGACCCATTGCACTGCAGATTGCCATTAAATATCACCAACTGTGATATGTTACTATAAATAGTGCTAGATTATTGACCAAATTGTGTTGGAACCCTATTATTAGATTTCCATATCTCTAACATTGATAAGGAAGCGCCCCCTACAAGCTTTCTAAGATAAAATTAATTCTAAATGCTTTGATATATATCAAGATTAATTTTATAAGTACTTTCCTAAAATAGAAGCTGAGATTAGAATAGGAATGCATTTAGGGCAGTTTATACAATTAAGAGAGAAATATTTAGAATAAATAGACATAACATAATGAGTTTTGATCTTCTTGGGTCTTCCTTAAAGATTGCTTATCAATGTTTCACATGTACTTGATTGCACTAACATATTTTCAGTCTTTTGTGAGGTATTTTTCAATTTATGATATATACAAATACAGGAAAGTTTCGATTTGAGATTTACAAAATGAACATACAAATGAAATATCAATTGACAAATAATCAAACAAATGTACAAAATGTATTTTAAATTCCAATAATTACCTAATAATAACATTTATTCTTTAAAGCTGATATATTTGTTTGAGAATTTACCTTAGATGAACAGAAGAACATATACACTTGAAATAATGCATATAAATGAAAGCTTATGAACAAAAATTATTTAAATAAACTATTTATAGAGTATCATTGCAAACCAAAGATGCCTTCAACCTCAGAAACCACAAAGCAAAAGCACAGAGGATCAATCAAACTAAAAAAACAATCAAGTTTAAGTCACTTCTGGCCTATTTCACACATGGTTATCAGAAACAACACTTTACCAAAACCCCAGAACAAATGTGGAGATAAAATAATATTTATTAATGGAAAGCAAACAGAAGGAGAATTCTGTCTTGCTGGAAAAGAAGCCAGACAAATCCACTTTACAGGACAGAAATATTTACAGACTAATATTTACGAACATAAATTATCGTTGGATAGTTCAGGCCACACACAGCTGAAGAATAGTCTAACATTTAGTCTCAGAAGTAGTTTTTTTTCAATATTGACAATATTTTTAAACAAATCATGTATAACAACAAAATGGTGCCCAGAAGATGCTTTGACTTCAGAAGCTGAGCGATCTAGACTTGCTATACTTTTCTAGACTGGGTTGGTCATCAATTAAATATTTTTCATTTTGGGTCAGGCCACACACAGCTGAAGAACTTCCAGCCACACAGATAATGATCAGACAAAATGACTCTTGGTCGAGGGCAACACCGGTGTCAGTGATGCACATCTTCATCAAAGACATTCCGTATATGATTCCAGCCAGATGGGTATAGGGACAAATATCTCAGATTAAATTATGAGTATCGGTGCTGGATTCACTAGTTCTGAAACTTCAGTCATGGGCTGTCATTGAGTTTATCAATGTTGGAATCTTAATGAGAAATTTATTTGAGTGTTTTTGAGGTTCTTGAACAGTCTATTCATTTCGGATCTGTTAAGTTGCAGAAGATCATAATCTTCTTTACATAATACCATTTACATATAATAAAAGAAATCTATAAATCTTATAACTTTCAAAACTGCATAAGGGTCTACAGGGCATATGTTTATAGGGCCTTCAATCTTAAATGGAGTTCTGAAACAGCACTTAAACTACAAGTTTGAAAAACCTTGCGACAGGCTGTAGATAGAGTATGTAAATTCTACTCCAATATAAAACAGAAAGCAACTGACACTACAGCACTTGAAGAATCTCACAGGAATGTAGTTTTTCTATTTCTTCAAATTAAAACCAAGGACTCTGGATGTGTATTTTGGTGTGAAGTTGGTAAACATGTAATAAAACAGTGAGAGGCAGGAGACAGTGAGATGGATAAGCTACAGGGGAAGTTGTCTCAATCATTACCTCTAATTTGGTTTATGGAATCCTTGATAGCCATTGATTCTCTTACATAACATCCCTTTCTACATTCTTATTGTATATAAGGTTATCTTTGAGGAACAAATATAAAGCAAATGTATCAAGGCTGTTTGATGTACAAGGTCATAAATATAATAAATGTTATACATGAGGTTGTACATGACCATTCATTTGAAAAATTTCACTTTGTAATATCGGATTAATAACAGAAAGTATGTTAAACATGATTAAAGTTTGGCCTAATTATACAGATGAATCATAGACAAAACATGAGTCATGGTGACATATTCCTTTTTAACTATAGATATAAGTTTTAAAAAGAAATTCTCTAACATCTTTGATTTAAATTAAAAAGAGCTTAGTTGATGGAAAGCTGAGTGTTAATAAGCATAGCCTGTTTCATGTATGTACTTTTTGCTAAGATCTGTTCAGCATAAATAACATTTGTAATATTCAGGCAGATAGAACTTTCATTACATATGATCCCAGACAGCATGTTAACATAACTCATCTAATTAACAAAGTTTATGTAACAAAATTATAAAAAAAAATCCCACAAGGAACTTCATCATCTTTCACAAGCGCTATATACAACATTCATCTCAGCATGAACTCAACACGCTGACGGAACCTCTCAGCCTAAACAGTAACTAAAGTTGACTTGCTAAAATCAAAAACCAAAAACTAAGCTGCCTACTGGAGAAGTTGATGGGTAGTAATCTCAGACCCAGCTTGTAGTGCTTACACACGGGAGAATCAGTTAACCCAGACAGTAATTATGTACTATTTCCCCGCCCTCCCAAAGAGACTCCAGCTAATGGACAGGCTGAAAATAACTGTACTAGGTCTAGATGAAGAGTTAGACTGACAATAAGGCACAGAAAAAATCGTTTGGAAAAAAAGACAATTCTTTCATTGACTAGGAAGTGCCTTCAGAGAAATTGTTGCGTATGTTGGAGTTTGGAATTGGGCAAGTGGAGGTGACCAAGGTCTTGCTTGCATGCTTGAGTGCTTGGTGGTTGTTTGAATGCTCGAATAAAGGATGTAGTGCTTTACCTCACTAAGACATAATAATGTCAAACTTGACCATTTTGGTGTAAGAAATGATGAAATGGACAGTAACAGTTCCTTTTTAAAATTAACTGCACTTTTCATTTGCTTCCAGATAACAGTGAAGGAAAGCTCCTGTTCAAGACTTGTTGGTAAAATGATCCAATGATTGATTTTAATTAATGATTGAAGGATTGAATGATTACTTATATACTGATTTAATGATTTGATGACTGAAGAAAATAATCATTGGTGTGACTGAAGTATAGAATGCAATTGGGATGACTGGATTGATTAAGATAAAGTTTTTATGGTGATGGTAGGAAAGATTGTTACTGAGCTGAATAAACATTTGAGAAAAAAAGGGTTTGGATGACTGCGAGACAGTCTTTGTTCCTGATTGATGTGCAAGTCTGAGAGGAAACGTTATGAGAGGAAAATATAACTGTAAGGAGAGGAACAAATGGACATTTAGTAGCGAGGTCTAGTGAAGTGAAGTGCTTCATCAGCAGTTTTGGCAGGTACCCAGGTGTGTCAGTAGGGTAGCAGGTCTACAGGTACCAGGTGCAAAACCTAATCAACTCTACCTGGGGGTTCCACTGTACTCATTGTCTCGCACAGGTAAAGTCGTTAGGTGAGAACTTGGTAAATTACAGGTAAAATGTTTCTCTCAGTTTAAGTAACTTGGAACTTACAAGTAGATTCAAAAGCCAGCTTAAACACAAGGTAGCTTCATTGTTGTACAGGTAAAATCATGTTTCAAGTTTAACTAGTTGTAAATTTGGTTTAAATGAAAAGAAGGTTGATAAGAAACATGTTCCTTTTTCTTGATAATATTATCAGAAAACATGACGAATATTTCTAAATGATTTGTTTTTAGAAAATATTTCTTATACGGTACATAATTACAAATGGTCATCAGCAGATATCTAAAAGTGGCAATCCAATCCAATTTTTTTCCATAATTCTTTTTTCTCGAAAAAAAAGGAAATTTGAATTTAACCAAAGTATTAATTGTTTAAACCCTGTAATATTAACAGATTCAAGTGTTGTGCAATGCAAAATTAGATTAAATGAATGATGCAATGGAATTTTAACTTGGTTAACTGAAATTTAAAATTCATGAGATGGTAACTGTATGAAGATCAGAAGTACAGGGAAAACATGAAATCTTTTACTGAAGTCGCCGTCCAACCAAGATTGAGGAAAACTAGTCATCATCAAGCATCAGAAACACATGACACTGAAGAAACAAATACGGCCTCCATCGTTTGCCTTTTATACTACCGGTACTACTGGAATATCAGGATCTTCTACCTTCCACAAACTTCACTGTCTCACCACGCAGACACTGACTGGGAACAGTTTTCATCTTTATCAATATCCAACCTTATCCAATGAGTTTTAAAGGGACAGTAGCATGTTTGAAGAGGTACATAAGGTGATGTCATGAAAATGAAATAAATGGTTCCAATTTAAAGACAATGTATCTAAACTAAATGAAGCAGTCATAAATCAAATATATGATTTAAAGTTCAGCCATGCGATTCTTTTTTCTTGCCCAAAATGAATTAAAGGTGTTCATACAAAAATGGCCTCAAATTGACATTATGTGAATCTATATAACTTTTTCTGACTATGGATGATTTGAAGGTAAATGCGTTTTTTGACACTATTAAAATAACACATTTATCTATAACATAGAAATATCAGTGAAAAATTTAAAATATAACATTTTCAAACAAAATGTGCTACTATCCACTTAGTCATTGAGCTTTTATCAGTTTCTACATAGTCCAATGGTGAGGAGGACAAGACAAATAGTGAGAAGGTTTTGGTCCAGAGAGGTTGCTGTCACATTGTACTTGTTTAGAGTCTTTCAGTATCCTTTGTCCAGTAGATGTTTACCTTACAACTTTCAACTGTTCTGTTACATATAAAAGTACTCTCCAACAATGATCATCAAAGGTAACTGTGAACATTAAACCTTTCCCATTAACTCAATCTTCAAAAAGTCAATGATAATAGCCTTCATGATAACTAACAATTATCTATATGATACCCTTTATCACATCTAAAGGACTTGCATTTGAAAATATTTGTTCTTGCCTACTTATAAAAATATGAACATTATTAGATTTCAGCAATTGAATGAATTCATGAATCAGCCAAATTGCAGAAATCAATCATTGGCCTTTGAAGAACCAAAATATTGCAGACAATTTCTTAATTCACTCGCTGCCACCATGAAGTTTTTAATTCCACTACTTTGTCACCACAACAACACAAGCAGCTTAATGAAGTTCCACGGTGTTCCTTGCGAAGGACATGTATATATATATATATATTTCAGTGTACAGAAAGCAAGACATGCTGATGAAATAAACACAGCTGTTGATCCCTGCATCTGTAGATAGATGTTGACGAAATGTGATTACTTCTTCAGGTCATTCACCTTACAGCATCCAAAGAGAGAATAAACACGAGACAAAAAAAGAAGAGGAAATTGTTTTTGTACTATTCATGTTTAGGGCTGACAACCTGTCAGTTGATAACTCCATTGTGTATTTATCATTGCCCAATCTTCAAGATACTCTTCCTAGGCTGGTCTTGTATTGAGGTGGTATGTTTGTTGTCCTCCTGGATGCAAGATAGATTGTTGTGTATTGATATTGGGTCAACAACCTCAACAAATTAGGTCAGAAGTTTCCCAGCTTCTCATATTGTCATAATCTATGTAAACTAATCATTTATAGGTTATCAATAATAAACTGCTTTATAAAAACAACATACTTTTTAAAAACCAGTTAAATATTGATTACTTACTGATATCAATGATAGAAAGTCATTCTTCTTAAAGGAATACAAAGTGTTTACAAAGAAGGGCACTCAGAAGCTGTTCAAAGTTAGTTGTTTTTGTTGTTGATAGTTTTTATATTTCTTTTTATTGAATTGGTTAATGTGTATCTCATAATAATTAATTTTCTTATAAAAAAAGGAGTTACTTAATTGAACATACATGTCATGAAGAGAATTGATTTCTATTTATTGAATTGGTAAATGTTTAACTCAATAATAATCAATTTTCTTATAAAAAAAGGAGTTACTTAATTGTACATACAAGTCATAAAGAGAATTGATTTCTATTTATTGAATTGGTAAATGTGTAATTCAATAATAATAAATTTTCTTATTAAAAAATAGAGGTACTTAATTGAACATACTGTAAAGTAAAGAGAATTTAGTATGTTCCAAGATGAGAGCCGGTGTCAAATCCATTGTGTTATTGACTCCATACCCAGAGAGATTGTTAAGCTTTCTCTCATTACTTCAGCAGGTCCCGGGGGAGTTGGAACCATATCTGTGGCAACAACCGCTTCAGAGTGAGCGGACCTACTTTGTCATAAAGTGACTCTACATTAATAGAACATAGCTCAAATTCATTACCCATAGCTAGTAGGTGTGACCCTCGATGAGTCGTTGCCACTTTGCCCAATTCATTCCAAGACTGAGTGATGAAGATGCTTATTGATATGGTCCCGATAGAGTCAGGAGAATCTAGACCAATGACCAGCGAGGAACTTCTTTCATATTGTCAACGTGGAGAAAGAGCAATCTCCACTTACATGAAAAAAGAACTGATGTGACATGTCAATGACGATCTCAATAAGCCAGGACTTATTTGAATGCAGAGGAATATATGGATGACAACTTCTTTGTTCATTGTATGCAATGTTTTGACACTGATTCTTGTATCGTATGAAGAATGGTAAGATACACAGTAAAAACAACTAAATGGAAAGTTTTTTTGTGTCAAAACGTTTCATATCATGAACAATGAAGTTATCATCCATATAGTCCACTGCATTATTGTCATTCCAACTTCTTAAAATGCCTCTCAAAGAAGTCATCATCCATATAGTCCTCTGCATTATTGTCATTCCAACTTCTTAAAATGCCTCTCAAAGAAGTCATCAGGACTTACTTGATATGATCAATAAGGAAGATTATTTTATGGATAATCAACTTCTTTATTCTTTGAAAGGGACGTTTCGACATAGATGCTAATGTCGTTGTCAAGCAAGCAATTAGGATCTATAAACGTCCTTTTCAAAGAATAAAGAAGTTGACTATCCATAAAATAATCTTCCTTATTGATCATCACACCAACTTCTAGAATGCCAATCAAAGAAGTAATCAAGATATGTTTTAAAGGAGAAGAATAATCTCAACAAACAAATTGTGAGCAACTTATTTAATATTGTCAAAGTAGGGAAAGAAAAATCTTGTCGAAAAACTGTTGAAGAACTTGTTTGATACAGTCAAAGTGGAGAAAGAACAATCTGGATCAACACCAAGAGAAGGAGTAACTATGTCAGAGTAAATATGTCAGAGAGGACATGGCAAGAAGATATATATCATGGAAATAACAACAATATTTTTTTTCACCAACGATATCAAGTCCAAAAGTCAAATTGACAAAAATATATCCAAAGTATTCATTGGTTTACTGTTACCATTAAAATAATAAAAAGATTATTTACATAATTTGGATTATGAGAAATGATTGCTCTTTCCACTATTACCAAAGATTGGAATGTAATATTGTAATGACTGAAAGTATTTCATATTTTCAACATTCTGATTTCTGTTATTATTTATTATTCTATTGCAAAAATCCTGATGGTACAGCCAGAACAATGTCTGAACCTTTTTATAATGAATAAATGAACTGGTACAAATTAATCAAATGAAAGGGACTCTCAATATTTAGACAAGATTTTGTTAAGCAGCTGTAAAAGACCTCTGTTCCATTAACTGACCGAGTCTGGAGGACTGACCAACTGAGACCACCGTGGATGAAGTCAGGAGCAACGTGACTCGATCACTAGAAACCCCTGAAGATGTCACGTATTGACCGACACACAGCTTTCATGTCAACACCTCGTTAGTACTGGAACAATTAGAAGTGCAGTAATTACTTTTCAAATGGGCTCCTCATCATGTTACTAAATAGAACCTGAGGTCAGTGTCTTAAGTTATTGCATTTAGCAAATTGATCTTATATGCCTGCTTATGACTTTGTATATGCTTAAAGAATTGAATGTCAAAACTATTTATGCTAAAACAATTTTTCACTATGGCATTGATATATTTCAAAATCAATGTAGTTGATTGTTAAGATCTTCTGTCATCAATTGTTATATGTAACCCTTGCTACATAGATATTCGCATGTGAAGTGAGGAGTGAGATTTGTGCTTTAAAGTAAGTCTGTGTGCTCCATGCAATATTGGTATATTTATGAATATGAAATCCTGCTGTTTATTTCTGTTGTTGAAGACCATGAAATGCATGGTTATTAACGTTCTGCACATTCTTGATAAAATAACCTTCTTAGGTAATTAAGTAATATAATTTGTTATATTTTGGATAATACTGACTGTAATTTATCTGCAGAACTTGTTAACAGCAGATTAGAACAGTTGTATATTTCCGATTGATGATATCCCAATCTCAAATTTTACACAAAGATGTCAAACTGTTATCTGTACAAATAAAATTTTATGAACTTCATTTAAAAATAATTTCTTTATAGGTTTTGTGTTTATTGCACGGACACCAGAATAACGGGTGAAAAAAAATCAAAATTGATAAACTTGGAAAATGGTTGCTGGTGTGACCGTTCTTTTATCAGTAAACTCGACACTACGTTTTTGTCAATGAATACGTTGTTTACTCCAACTAGGGCAGACCATTGAAGTCCCTATCTCCCCGGAGGAGCGTATCAATGCATTATCTTCTTCAACTTCTGACATTCTCCATCTAAATATTAGATAAATGTGCCGAAAAACCATTTTCCTGAAAGCATGACATATCACATTAGGGTAATCGTTCACAACAAGCGTATTCTCTGACACCAGTAGTTCCTGTGAGAGGTTCAACAACCTCAGAAACTATTTTCATACAACTATCTATACTCATTGTGATATACCCCTTTTTGTCATTGCTGAAATCAGTTGATTTTCACATGCAATGATTCATATGTTTACGTGGGTGTCCTTCACAGTGAATAGAAATCTCATTTCTATCAGATTTTATTAGTTTGGAGTTGACATAATGTGTTTTCTACGTGTAGATGTGAATGAATAGATAATTGAAAAATCATTACATACTGAATTTGATGCTTTCTACAAACGAAAATAAGCTGACAGGGAGATAATGTTAATGATTTGAACTGATAATCTTTTTTACACTTTTTACTTACCAAAATAAATAAAATTGCCACAGTAGGAGGTTTTGAAGTTATAAAGCATAGATCATTTGAAATTTGAAAAAACAAAAGTTGTTAAAATTGCTAGCCAACACCCTACATCAACTGAATTTAACAAACATTATATATTTATGGCTTTCAATAACCATTTGTCAAACTGTTCGATCCGAAACACCTATAATGCTTACCATACAAGCATATTTGAAATTAAGTGTAAAATGATCAAGAAATAATTACATATATGTATAAAGAGGAGAGCCATTCTAAATTTGGTTTCCACAAAAATACCCTGATAGAACTGTCCCCTTAATGAAAGTGTTTGAAATTTCAATTTTGAAAAGTATCGACCAGGTATGGAGGTTCCCAAAAATGAGCTAAGTCAATACAAAATTTGTTTATCAAATAAACCATGAAGAGGGGAACTAACATGAAGTCTTGTAGAAAAAACTTAATGCAAGACAAAAAAATTTCAAATTTGCTGACTTTCTGAGTTTGAGTTGAAAGAGCAAAGGAATTAAAGTTAAAGATGCATATCTCAGGTGCAGTTGTAACTACCAGGCAGACTGACAGACTGCGATCTCGCGTCACTCACAGGTATGTTGTCGACTATCTTTACATCTCTTCATTACCATGCACATGCATACTCTTAATTACTCAACTTTTTTATCCCCTTTGGTATGTTTCTTGTCGAGTCAGCAAAACTACACACCAGGTGTCAGAATTTGTATATTTGCACTCTGTGAACCTATTTTTAACTTTATTTGGTCAATGTTGACCACTGATATAAAGGGTATGACATCTTTTACTGGCATTCTAGAAGTTGGTGTGATAGCAAGAAGGAGCTGTTTTTATGGATAAACAACTTCTTTATTCTTGACAACATTAGAATTTATTTTGAAACGTAGCTTTCAGAGAAGAAAGAAGTTGTTTATCCAAAAGAATCTCCCTCTTGTTCATAAAAACACATCGAAAACAAATACATACCTGTTATTAATTGAAGTAAACTGTGAAATGATTAGGCATGACCGTGTCATAGGGCAGGGTATCAATACCTTAATAGAGTTCTAAAATCAAAACAGGGCATTTATTATATACAGGGTTATTGGCAACTTATTGCCCTTGTTCCGACTTTTGAACTCTGTTCGAGGGTGTTGTCAGAGGGGGCAATTTTTCTCTGAAACTATATAAGATAGGATAACCAAATTTAGTGTGTGTCTTCATGGTATCAATGCGTTGATGGAGTTAGAAAATGAGATTTATACAATTATAATGAAGGTAACACCAACAGAGGAACCCAAGTTCTAGAGACATGCTAAATGTTCAGAAATCACACAGAAGACTAGCTAGTTACCCATTGCTTCAGACTTCAAGGATTTGGTGTAGTTTTAAATTGATTCTGCTGTGTTTAAGTGACAGTTTTAACGTGTATAAATCACAGAAAACAAGGTACCCATTGCACCAGAATCCATGGACATCCTATTATGAAACTTGCAAGTTTTAGAGCAATAACTCTTTAAGATTCTGAATAGTTCCAAGACCAAATTTACCGCCTATAGCCAAATTTTGAAGTCCTCTGCTCGCTACCATTATCTGTTCTGTTATGTGTGTTCTCTTAACAAGATATGGCATATTTACATGATGAAAGGGGTACAAACAAGTTTTGTCTTCAAACATCTTCAGTCATGTAACATTTCAATCTTACAAAGCAGCACCCCAAACATTGCTGGATTGTTAGTGTACACTTTTGAACAGCAAATTCTGTGAACAGGTTATTGTGGTACTTGGGCTAGATCTTGTCATTGTGAAATATCAAAATAATCTTAGTCTTGCAATGTCTCTTGAGATTGATATGATTCAATATTGTTATATGCATATCAAGAAAAAAACTCATCTACAAGTCAATATGTTGCATTTGACCAGAATAACTAACAAATCATTTCTTGCATCTTGAGTTATGACAAAATATCAATTTTGTTCTTCATAAAAACAATATTCTACGAAATGAGACCGTTTTAATTTCCTGTCTGCATAACCCAAGCACCTGCTATGTCATGTTGACAAGCTCAGCGCAACCCGTGTACTGTAGGTTGTTGGCCGAGAGAGCTTTCTTTAACTGTGCAGGGAGTTCACCTCATCATCTCTGAAAGTTAGGAATATCATCTCTCGGTGCATCAGGGAAAGCATGATGCATTGTTTAATTCGATAATCAGATACACAGTTTGAAAACCATCTTTTTCTCTTTTATCAGGAAACAATTCTTTTCGTTTGCTTTTTATAAATGAATGTTCACATGTAGATGGTTCAGGAAAGGAGGACGGAATACCGTCTATCAATAGATTTGATGCTCTTATAATGAGTAACATGTTGAACTTATGACATGAACACCAAAATAATCTTTTGTAATTTGCTTAATGTAGTGTAATAGATGGTTTAATGAATTCAAATGATAATTACATTTTCAAATTCTATAAAAAGAAAAGATATTTCTGGGGGCATGATTTGTCTGGAAACTTTTTAATACAAGAAGAAAAAACGTTAAACTGCAGAAAATGTTTCTATTCTTCACTTCATAAAAAACCTTCCATTGATTTTCTTTAGAAATGGAATGTCTGCAAGGGTAAACTTTCTAAACATCTGTCAACATTCTTCCAATAAATACTTCACCTGCAATTCTTTCCCATTTTCGGCATCTAAATCATAGAAATGAGACAGGCACATGTTTACATCCATATTAAATTTGTGAAAACAAGTTCAAAACACTTAAATACTTGTACACTCAGCAGTTTTAACTGAGGAAGCTCACTGGATCTGTAGTTTCTGTTTCTTCTCTAAGGTACGGCAGAGTGGTAGGACGTTCTCACATATGTTTTACCATCAGTCACCTACCTTGTGGCTTACAGTATATAAAATTAAAATGGCATCAGCTTAACGAAGACAGATAGCTAACGATGATACATAACTGACATCCTCATCACCTAAGCTTGTTTAATCTTCTAAAGGTGGTATGATGTATATTTTTGTTCCAAGAAGATTTATAGATGCTCTTATCCTCATTTACATGAGTAGAGTTAACTATTTTTACTTGCATAATATTTTGCAACGTAGTGAATATTTTAATTTTGTCTTAAAACATTTCCAAATATTTATCTTTCCTAACGATTCAAAGGTTTACAATAATTCAAATGAGTTCCAGGACTTCATCATTTTGAACTTTTTTTCAGTCATTAACATGTTTCTCTCTATACAGTCTTCGGTTTTACAAGAAAATCCAAAATCAGGAACACGTTTATAACCATTACATTTATGGCAAATAAATTCATAAAAATATTCCCACTAATCAAATGTACATAAAAAAAAACTTCCAAGTCAAAAATAATCCTTAAAATTTATAAAAAGATAAGCAAAAGCAAATATTTTGAAATGTTCTCCAAAAATAAAATCATTCGACATTAAAAATGGAAACTACTTAAACTTTCTCAAACTTGTTCCGTCAAATCTTGAGTACAACTGAAGAAAAAACCTTCCTGTGCATGCTTGATGCTTTGGCTGTCAGTATGACGGATGATAAATTGTACGAGGTCAAGATGACGATAAAACAGACATGTTTCGAACTGTTTTACTTCCCCTGTAACAGGTAATGCACCCATTAACTTGAACACATTGTAAAGCTAATATTACAAAGATGCATGACTTCCCAACATTCCCTCATTCTCTCACTGAACACTCGTTAACTTCTTTGTGGTACTCGGTGATGCAACCAAAATAGAGTTACATCCCCTTGATCTCATGTGGATTACATATATGAAACAGACTTTGATAGCTGGAACTGTTTTTTAACTGTTGTCGCATTTTTGGCAGGGAAGTTTAGTACTCAAAAGGGCAACATGAATAACTTACTGACCTTTACTTAATATTAAAATTGTATGAAATCGATTCAGTTTCACTAACAAAAGAGTTGTCATTCAGATGGTAAATGGTAAATTCAAGATAAATACAACGCAAAACTATTATTTTTATTAACTAAACTAGTTAACAATCAATTATTGTTTGTCAAGATGTCTCCAACTAACCATTATCTTACTGAAGAAATAAATAAAAATTAGTATGTCCTTGAGTGTTTTTTAAATTCCTTTATCTTGTACAATTGATAACATATCAACGAGCTACAGGGTACAGATCGAACCACCTCTGCAGAAGCATGGACACGACTCTTATTTGCAGGAGAAGATTTCACAGCACTGTATCTCTTAAATCCACCGCAGAGGTCAACAAATGTCAAGCATGTGCTTGAGTCAACTACAGGTACACTAGAAGTGACAAGCTGACTTTACCTGAGAACATCGTTAGTACTGCCTTCTAACACACCTGTGATACCACACAGAGTCAACAAGCACCTGCATGGTAACGACTTTAGGGAAAGAAATCAGAGGATTCGAATAGAACTTTTGGTGCACCTACTTAACGATGTCATTCTTTAAAACATGATATCAAGACACTGTATGCTCCCTCTTTACAAATCAGTTTTCTAGAAGAACAGCCATTGATGCTAGAGAAAATTTGAAAAAAATTTGGCATATGGTAATAGAAAATGCTTTGAAGAATCTGTAGAGTGATTACTCCAACAGGAAGTGCTTAAGATATTAAAGTATTCTTCTAATCTCTGTGAAAGATTTTTAAAAATGTTGGTAAAATTCTGTTTGAAGTCTAATTACAGAAAGTTAAGTTGGCTAAAAAAGAGAGTTGCTCTCTGACCCATATTATCCTTGTATGATAACAGCTAAAACTTTGAACACACCAGATGCTCATCATTGCTAATATAGTTTTGTTATCGACATAATCCATTAGAAGGGGAAACATTTAATATACTTAGATTTGTACATGCCAAAAAAGTAATAGAGAAATGTACCATACGAAAATAATCACGTTGTTGCTTTGAAATTATTTTCCTTTTTAAAAGAATGTTTTCTCTTTGAAAACTTAAAATCATCAATCAGAAATCCTGAACCTGGATCCAAGAATGCACTTGATGAAAACAAGCTCTGTATGAACTCCCCAACCTATGTTTTCCAATTACTGACGGCGACAAGTAATATTTCAAATCAATCACATATTCAGTGATTTGACCCCTGATGTGTACACAAGATGAATTGTGCTTGTTGGCTGATAACACTGCCTGTTTTGTTCAATACTAGCTTACTGTAACAAGTTGGAACAGAATTCTATGCATACTAAGCAAGTTGTAATCAAACTTCCCTGCTGCAGCGCATAACGACAAGTTGTAATCACGAGAGGTCACTGACCGGGACCCATCACAAGCCTCAAGTACAGTAATTGGCTTTCTGAAATGAAATTGTTCCTTCTCCAAGTTAGCCTCATGGGTTTTAAGGACCAAAAGCCAAACCAGTGCACTGAATACTCTTTGCTTTATATGACATTGGACTTGTGGTTTGACATACCAAACAGCCATCTTTGACAGAAACTTCCATGTTCAGACATCCATTTAATATACAAAATTATAAACCAGGTTGCCAACGGTTGTGTTTTCCTTGTTAATTGTAACATTAGTAAATGCAAATATCTGAATGTCTGAACTGAGAAACTTCAGTTTGAAGTCTTCACTGTCATACTGTACTCGTGATGATCACATTGCTGCCCAAAGTGACGTAATGATACCCCGCTCTCCATTGATAAGGCAATGGAATGAACATCTGGTCTACTTTTGCAAAAGTTACATTGTCAGGGGCGGTTCCAGGATTTTTGTTTGGGGTGGTCACACATTGGGTGTCGAGAGCTAAATTTTAAAAATGATTTTTTTAACCTATATTTGGAACTCCCCGGGTGTGCACCCTCGCACTCCCCCTTTGGATCCGGCAATGCATTCTTGAAGCTAAAAGCTGTCAGATTGCATTGTTGCTTCACCTTAAGTGTGTCTGGAAATTGTGAGCAGAAAGCTTTATCAGTGGTTGTATACACGGTGCGACACGAAGAGGACCCTTGGCAACCTTTTGACATAGTCATGGCATTTTGATATTATTGATTGAGTTGACATAACTTACTGAAATTAATGACCTCTGTTGATGGAAATATTGAATTGATCAACCTCCTTTTAAAATACTAGTTACTAACCATTAACTCTACCTTGACCTACCATTTCAATGATATGATGAATTCTCTTACTAGCTAAATCTATAAGCTTAATTGTTAAATGATGATGTGTAATGATCATGTATTCATCTTGACAGAATGAAACCTGAAACAGAATAAACTTCACTCTAACCACTGTCTTGGGCCATCTTGAGATATCTTCAAGACATCGAATCAAAGACGCATAAAAACACCAAACCCTTGATGTTTGACAAACTACCTTTCTCTTCCACTATTTATGCAAAGAAAATAGGTAGGATTTATCATACAGAATCTGCACAACTGAGGCTATCCAAACAAAGTGCCTGCACTATTTATCCTTTTCTGACAACCAGTTGCCCTTTATGTCCCCAGAAATCATCATGGAATCGATACAAGAGTTTTATGGCCCCTTAAGATGACAAGACTGTCTGTCAGACCAGAGTGAGGAAGTCTATCTGTGACTGCGGGGGTCGAGGATTAGTTTGCCATTCCCAGGAGGAGAGAGAAGGGGGAGGGGGGAGTGGGGAGGGGGGGATGGAAGAAGGAAGTGATCCTCTCTGATTGAGTGTCAGATCGATATCACACTGACTTTTTGTCAACCAGAATATTGGAAGCGTCTTTATGGTGCTTCTGTATGCTTGGAGGGAATACTTGGGAAGTGGCAATTTTGAAGCATTTGATAAAAATATAAGACTTAAATTGGGCAAATAAAAAGAGGTTTGCATTGATAATACGATTTTTATCCTTATAAGAACTATCTTATATAAGTTTTATTGATTCCTTCATATTTGTGATCAATGTAGATAATTGTCAGCTCTGCTTAAGATAAGAATTAAGACATATGTTAACCAATTTTATTGGTCTAAATAAAAGCTCATTTTGGAAGACATCTGACTGTTGGTTAAAAATATAATTCTTAAATTTCTATAATAGCCTATTCAGATAGCCACCTCTATACTTATTAATGGAAGGATATTTCTCCAACTTGCTCCACTAGCTCAACTCCCTGAGGAATATACAACCAATGCTGCATAGAGAAACAGGATCTTTCAAAAGAAACCGATGCCATTACAAACACCACAACTCAAACATTGTATATTTCTCTGCATTGTATTTGTCCAAACAACCAAACCTTAGTAATAAGTCATCTTGAAAATACTTTTTTCTTGGCATTACCCTTGTTTGACTTGACATAAATGAAAACATTGGACATATTTTTCATTAAAAGTTACCTTTATCACAGAGATGCGTCTCTCATAAAATATGCTACTTCACAGAAACTACTAACGATCATCTCAATAACAGTAAATCTTCTGAACAAAATTATTAATATCCAGGACGCTTCCAAATATAGTGCCGCAAGGAAGCTAATTTGAGAGTAATTTATCGTCATAGTGATCAGGTCAGGATTATATGTGTCCCAGAATGCCCTAGAGTGATAAAACTGTCCTATTCTGCAAGAAACCTCGTAAAATAGTTGCCTTCATTGCAGCTCCATGCCTTAAAGAGCCTGTCCTGTCAACTTCTGGATCGTAATATTGTTGATCAGGGAAATGTAAAACAGTAATGATAAATCTTGAGTTTGTAACAATTTCATATTCTACTGACAACAAGTTAAATATTCGACATATTTACAAGTTATCATGATAAGAATAACAACAATGGCTTGTCCTACCATTGCAAAGTTTTTCACACTTGTATGTCCAAAGACTGACTTCACTTAGAATTGTTTTTTTTTTACTGGGTGTGGTCGTTCTTCTTAATTAAAGTTGTGAAACATAAATCAACAAAATTGTTACCCCTAGCAACATGTTTCAACCGGAGAACATTGTCATCAAGTTTTTAAAACGTGATATGTATATACTGGAATGTGCCCTTGAAATTTGTTTAAACAGAAAATATTCTGATAGGACTGTACCTTTAAATGCACTGACTTAACACACAACATTGCATATGATTCTGTACAGCATTGAAGAACATTGTAGTTTGTTTTTTTTCTTATTATTTTGTACTCGTTGAATTCAAGAATGCAAAACCTAAGAACAAACATGTTTTGTTTTGATATCATTGTTACTATTTACACAGAACACAAATTATGTTTATCTATAGGAAACAGATTTGTAATTAGTGACCAAATGATAACCATGGCAACTAAAGAGATGTACTGTGTTTGAAAAAAAGAATTGGATTTTATAATAATACAATCTGATAAGGGTTTGGAATGAGAAAGTCCATTTGTAAACATTTATTTTTATCAGATTTTCAGAATATTCAATAAGTGTTTGAATCATAAAGAATTTGATGAAGCATCAATATATGTTGATCACTGATATGAAATCCCTTTTATATGAAATGTTTTCACATAATGAGATGCAGAGCTACAAAGCTACCTTAGTACACAAATTTACTGATATTGATATTCTAAAATTGGATATTTATTGAAGGAAAAAGTCAGGGCACATTTCCTTCAATCAATGAGAATGAAAATATTTACAAAGAATCTGAATCATTCAATTAAACAAAAACAGAAAAAAGTTGGTAAAAGTGTTAAAAGTGATTTCAATGATTATCAGTGTTCAGAACAAGTGAAGAATGTAGCAGTATGAGTTGATCAAAAACACAAAGACAGTTGTAGATGTACAATGACGGTGTTTCATTACCTACAGTGGTATACACAGGTGGGTACTCACAACGCTACCTGGCAACTCCTTAATTACTCCCACCTGCAGGGTAATCAGCGCTAATTACCCACATGGAGGGATTTTCTTACTATCTGCTCAGGTACGTTTGTCATAGATTTCAACCAATGACTATTTGATAATGTTTTTCAGATTTTGATTTGAATCTAGCTGGTACTGAATAAGGGTTTTACTCTTTTATCACAAATTGGCTGCACACACATCTCAAATCTTATACCTGCAATGTATTCTCTTTTCAAATCTAATGGAAATTATTTGCTTCACAACACGCTGGCTTCAAGGTTAGAAGGAAATAAGATATTTTGATGATACCTGAAAAGATGTTTTTGAAATTAGAAGAAATAGATTTGAAGGCAACCAAATAAATTATGCCTTTGAAGGGTCAATTGATAATGAATTAACAAAATTATTTTCAAGATTACAAATAACTTACGAGGTTTGCTCGGTGGAACAACTTCAGGACAAGTGATTTCCGTCGAACTTCCACATCGGGGCAGAGAAAATATTGGAAGTGTTTCTTTTCTCACTTTCCATGACGATGATCGTCGAAGATGTTGTAGCTTTGTATGTCTATGCAGCATGATGACTGATTCACCAAATGACAATCTTCTAATCTCTTCAGTTGAAGAGTTCCTCAGTGAATCTACTGCTGATGTGTAGGTGGACAAACATCTTTGAAAACTCAATCATGTTGGGCAGAGATTTGGATGCAACCCACTATATAAATATTGTTTTCTCATTTCCTCCTAATGAAATTAGCACTTGCAGTAAGCTATGGCACTATCAACTGGTGGGTATACAGTGGAGCGAACATTCTCAATAGACTTAATGATGCGGAGCCACCAGGGTCACAGCATTGCGATCAATCTCTCGGTGTCACTGACAATGTTTAGGTGCATGCATCCATGCAGTTGGATAACCTTCAAGCAGGTCTCTTGTACGATTGACACCCGATCTGTATAATCCCTGCTTTTCAATGGTGGGTATTGACTTTACACAGCTCTAGACTCCCACTTGCCTACCTGGGGAACAGGTGTCTGTCTGTCTGTCTATTGACTCAATCAGTCCGGTATGGATCCCAGGTTCCTCCTGCTTAAACACTTGGTGAGAGTCTCTGTGTGAGCCAGTACAAAACTTCAACACCAGATCAACAAGTTAGTATTGAACACTTTATGAAGTTAATTACAGGATGGCAAGGGAAGTTATCACAAATAGTTAAGCCACCTGATAGTGCTAAATGAAAATCAATCCAATCACTCTTAAACACTTGTTTGTCTCAGTTACCAAATAAAAATAGTCCCAACAGTGTCACAATCCTTTCTGGGTGGTATTGAAAAACTGTTATCTCAGAAGAGGCAAGCTATTTAGAAATAGCCATAAAAAAAGTCAGTGTCAAAAACACAAGACAACAGAACCCTGTGAATCTACAGGACCATTTTCTGAAATCAGTAACTTGTCTGTAACTACCTGTCGCAATACAACATCACCCGTTTCCAACAACACAATCCTTTCCTAAAAGACCATTCCTGGACTCCGTGTTTTCTGGGGTCAGAGTTTTCTGGAATCAGTGTGAATAACTCATAACATGTCAAAGCTTCCTGTCTGCTTGTATTAACAAGTATCGTTACCACGGAGATCCGACTGTTTCCAATAATCCTCCCAATTGATGGATGTCACTTGCCACTGCTGTTGACTCACGTCTCTGTTTGCGGCAACAATGCGGAAACACTGATACAATGTCTGAAGCATTAACTGAGAATAATGGACACACTACGAGCAGCCCAGAGTCAATCCAGGCACAGATTAAGAGGCCCAGGAGGAACTCGGGAGCAAGGAGAAGATCTGAAGAACTGTGGTCAGATTAATAGAGTGACCACCCCCTGCAGCTGGTAACCAATACCGGAGTGGTAATGACAGTGCTGCATCCGCAACACCCGTGGTGCGACCACACTGATCAATACCACGTAGATCAACGTGTGATTCAGCTTTACGACAATCGATCACGCAATCACCCTGCAATCTCTCCCTGGGTTGACTGCACGGTGACACTTTTTTTCCACTCTGAGCTTCTTTAACTTCATACCAGAAGAGCGTGACATGCAGTCACCTGATGGGCCGCCACCGACATTATCATTTAGACAGCAGCTTTCCAAATTTAGCACTTCATTTGTAACTGAGCTCTTAAAATAAGAAGAAAAGTCATCCATCGGGACCAAAGTTTATTTATAGTGGCAAGATAATGCCTAAAGCTATTCCCGGCTTCATTGGAAACTACTTGCTATTGATGGGTTTGAAAGTAAGACGTCTTTAGGGATGGATTCTCTGTGATGGCATGGCTAACACCTATTGAACAGAAACCAACCTCAACAACATGAAACCATGTATCTCTTTGAAATGTTGATAAAATAAATGACAAAGTTCACATAAATGACATAAATGACAACATAATGTGTGTCAATTTCCTTTCTGATCAAAATTTAGGTGACTGGGTTTTGTGATACTTTCAAGAGTATTGCACTTCATAGCTCCTAGTAATATTGCAGGGAAAATTTTAAAATTAAAAACCAAAACTTTTAAAGTAGACATTTGTCATTTTTCAAACATATCTTTAAGTCTGCTATGAAAGATCTTAAAATTTCCAAAATAAATATAACCAACATCAATCTTTTAAGCCATAGAGATTTTAAATTAATAATACCAGTAATTGTCTCTTTTAGCAATAGCTTATTCTACACCTATGGAAAGATGTAAGATCATTGATTTTCCACACAGAAAATAAGTACAGATATGTACATATCATTCTTCTCCTAGTAGTGTCCATAATAAATCAATCAGTCACTATCTTCCCTTTGTACTCATAGTCATTAAATCCTTCAAGGCAATTGCATTTAGATCCAACTAGAAACAGCAGTATATCCAACGTTTTGTGGAAAATCACAAAATCCAAAATTTCCAAATCTGAACTTCAACAGTTTCACATACAAACAAAGAAATCCTAATTTGACGTCTGCTCCCACCAATGTGTCCCGGCAGAAGACTTTGTATTCACTGCCATGTCCGGTGTAAATGTGACCAGTCATCCGTGTCCTGACCCTAGTGGGGGGAGGGGGGAGAGGTTGTAGGGGGAAAGTACAAAGGGGAAGTGAGGGGGGTTACAGAGGATTATGTCAGTGGGTTGATGGTTCATAGCATGTCCGGTGATATAACAGTGAAATTAATTGTAGTGACTGAAGTGGACAGTTATCTGTCTGGCTTTTAATTAATTAACCATACTGAACATGAAGATTGTGGGTTTCATGAATGAAAATTTTTGATTGAAACTACACATTCTTACCTATTGGAATAAAGAATAATAATAACATAATGTTTAATATTTATGTAAAATTCTTCTGAATTATGATACAAGTTTAGACAATTAATATTATTTTATCTTATATGTACAATAACTCAACTGCGATATTGTGACTATCATTCCCTTGATAAAATGAATCACAAATAAAGCTTTATGGAATGTAATCAAACCTTATTGCCATGAAGCTAACATTAGAGTTATTGCCCTAAACTATATTCACATCAAAGCAACATCTCTTTGAACTCTTGTCACCTAATAAACAAGCAACATTACAAAGTCACATGTATCCGTGGCAATAAACCAAGGGGGAGATAACCCATAAAGTTCAGTGAGGTAACAAAGTTGGGACATAAAGCAATGTTAGCTACAAATTACAACAATGTTACACTGTATCTGGTGAACCTAACACTAGTATCTACACTATCGGAACACTTCTACATTGTTCACTTAGTTAGAGCGATATAGTCACACATGGCCCTAGGTAGTGTTTATAAGTAGTTACTCCCTCTGTGGTACCTGCCCGTGACCCTGTGATACGAGGGATTATACCTATATAGCACATATGTAAGCGTTATCCCTCCCCCAGGCTGTCTAAATGCTTGAACAGATTTGTAAATCCTTTATAGTATTCAACGGCACACCAATAGGTTATCATAAAGTGATTTGAATCTATTTGACAATAGGCCTGGAAATAACATATGTCAAGCCCCCAGAACTTTTATGTGACATTCATTAAGTAGACATTTGATAATCAAATATGTATCAGAAAGATTTCATAAAGTAAATGATCACATATAAATGCCAAGATGTTGTCTTTTCATGAACAGTTTTGGATAAGGATCGAAAGTTGCGTTGATAATTTAAGTCATTTACACATTTCATTAGAAGTATTCTCCAATCTACAAAACAGTAATCATTTAAGAAATAACAACAATAAAAGATATTCCCAAATTCAAGAAGTTTGTACATAAAAGCCAATCTAAAGTCTGATGTAGTCTAACACATAGACTGTTGATAGTTCCTAACAAACCCTCACGAAAAGCAAGTCTAGATCTGAAGTGAACTATACAAATAACTGAAATAACCATTTTTCTGAAGTACTTCACTTAGTATAAATAAAATGTTTATTTTATGGAACATTTTCAGACTGAACATGAAACTAAGCCTGATGTTAAGAGCCACAATATCCAGAGAGATTCTTGTATACCCACGGTAGCAATGATCATAGCAAATATATCAATTCACACTCAGAACAGACAGTATTCTGCTATCTTTGAGAACAGACAATAATCTGCCTGTTACAACCAATACTTTACATAAACATGTTTTTAGTCCAGGAGGAAGCTTAGATGATGCATGAGACAATAATGATCAAAACAATCTCTCAAAATATTAAATGTGCTGCTAGTATATATCTTATCAAGTTTTGAGCAACAGGGGAACGCATGTAACTTAATCATAACATTTTTGATAGAATACTGCATTTTTAAGTTAAATTGCTATATATGACAATGCTGTATAATAAGAGAGGCAAGACTTATTGGGAATCCAACACTCGTAAAGTATTAAAACCCATTGGTTTTGATGATATTATTGCAGAATCAAAATGTGGATTTTGATACAAATTTTGTTAACATTGCAACATAGAGACTGTTCATTTTCACAATAATGAAATTGTTATGAAGATACCTCTTCTCATTGAACAGTAGAAAGATCATGAATTATAAGATTCCTACTTTCAAACATGTTAAGGAACCAAACATCATGTCTTACATAAAACAAGAGCTTTTAATACAGTCCAGGGACTCATTCTAATCCGGACAAACAGACAATAACAAAGATATCAATCTTATCATTTTTTTAAATTTATTTCAAAGAAAGTTTACACCTACCAATAGATATATATACAGACAGGCATGATTTTAAAGTTCCCTATGTTCAGTGACTCAACAGAGACATCAAAGGGCAGGATTCAATAAAAATAAATAGAGCCTTAATGCAGTCTAGGTACTCATTTAAAGGTCTAACTTCAACTGATTTCAAGTTTATGAAGATTAAAGGACCAATAAAATGCCACATTAGTTTGAAATAAATTCAGAGAGTTAAGTTTTGCATACCTATAGATAGACTATGATTTTGAAAAAAAGTTACTCTACCTTCATCCATGTTACTTTATTTCTTTAAGCTTTAATCTCTAGACTTGCTGACTGAGGACCTAGACTGTTCAAAAGACTCCTTTATAATACACAGTCATGATGGACTACTGTAGATACATAGATATATATATATATATATATGAACATACAAAGTTTGTGGAATGAGTTCAAAATTCAAAGTGTTTGGTGTAGTGATCACGGACCATGACTGTTCAAAAGACTCCTTCATTATACACAGTCATGATTGACTACTGTATATATTATACATATATATATATAAACATACAAAGTTTGTGGATGAGTTCAAAATTCAAAGTGTTTGGTGTAGTGATCACTGACCATGAATCATCACACAAAGAGACCGAGAGACCATCCATCATACGGTGAGATCACCAGATATATCCTCTCATAACGGTCTCTTTCAAGTTCACATGTTCCGCTTTCAGAGTAATTAACATTCTTCAAAGAGCTCAAAACGTTTGGAATATCTAATATGTCTAGAAAGTAAAAGTAATAACACTGACACAATATTGAGACAAGTTATAACTTCAAAAGAAAATTAATTTTCAAAAGATATTTTAGTTTTAATCCTTTTCAAGAATCAAGTTAATTGAACAATTATACTTTAAATTTTGTTTTGAAATTTGCAATATAAATTTTCATAAAGAACACTTGAAGATATTGAAGTTCTGAACGCTCTGAAAGTGTCTCTTAAATACCAGGAGGAAAATAATAATTTGACCAATCAATTTTAGGGAGAATAACCTTTAAGTGGAGCATCATTTAATTATGCAGGTGCTTTTAAATTTCCACTTAAACTCTTAAAAAATAAACTCTCAAGTGTTTGCAATTACAAACTAACTGATGTTGGAAAATTCTTAAAACTTTTAAATAATTTTCCAAGATTTTAAACATAGAGTAAATCAAGTTAAATCATAAAATCTCCATAAAATCCAGGAAGACTCTCAAGGGATCATGTGAGACGCACAATGTATGCGAGTATCTTGGGTAACCAGCGAAACGTGGGTAATATGCTCACAGCATTATTGCCCTAGTAATTACAGCCTATTATCTCCCATCTCGCAGGCTAATATGAGCGTGTATTATAGGGTAATGCTCCCCCGAGGCTGCCAGTCTCGGCCGTTATTGGAACTATATAATGTAAGTGTCCTTGTTCTGCTATTATGTGATATTGTCATGCAATCTGTACTTCACTCATGTGTACAAATATTGGTTTCACATGAAATATGGAACGGTTGTGGGGAACTGTTTGCTAGTAACCATTAGTCATGAGACTCAAACATTTTATTTGAATATGGAACGTTTGAAAATAAGTTAAGAATCAAATCACTTATACAGAATCAATCAATACCAAAAAAAAAAAAAAATATTCTGTGTGTTTTAAGCATGAAAATTAAAAAACAGAATTTTGATAGATAATGTTACAAGGTAAACCGTTTCAAAACGTTAAATGTGGAATAAAAAATTTAAAAATTATTTTGAGGGACAACTTAACAGGATTCAACACTGGTCAATAAATGGACTACATTTGAAACTTGTTGAACATTACTGGTCTCAGCATAATCTACCAAACTCGGGGTTGAAAGTTTAAAACATGCATTTTCAAGAGTAGAAAGTTTCTTATGTAGATAAAGATATCTTGACAAAAGTTCTACAAATGCCACCAATTCATTGACATTGTGTTTGAAAAAAAGGAGTTTCAAAACAAAAATCAAAAGTTAGTATTGCTACAAAAAATAACAATAATTCAATGTATTCATGGCTACATAAATGTATTTTTCTTTTGAAATGACTGTGTAAGTGTTAGTATTTTTCCTGCTTTTCGTGGACTGATCCATTATCAGTTAGAGGTACCAGCCTGAATATTAGCTGTGCACTCAACCATAAATGTTGTTGTTTTAAAGCATCTAAGATCTGGCTGTCTAAGTTTTGGGATGTTACCACCATACCTATTTTAATATTATGGACAATCTGTTTCAGAAATGAGGTACTCTACTGTCTGAGAGAAATATAATTTGAATAAACTGATATCTAACAGTTAAGTATGAAAATATCTTAAAACCTGTTTAAATAACACTAACAAAGTATGTTAAATATCTACACCACACAAAAGTAAGCATTTCATTTCAGTGACAAAATACGTTAACAGCAAATCAAAATATACATATATTTGCAGGATGAAGACGATAAAGACACTTTTCTATTCCAAATTATCTGTTAACTTTGGAATTCTATAGAAATATCAGTAAGGATGTTTCTCACATCTTCCAAGGTGTGAGATTTTATAAGAGCTTCAAACTTGTCTCTAAACAGAACTGTTATAACCTCTTTAGATGCCAATGATAACAAGACTGCAAGAGTTATGTCCCTTATACTACACAGCTTCAACAAGAAGAAAACCATTATTTCTATAAAGATAACTGTCATTGTCAATTTTCAGATGTATTTTAGATAAATATTATAGGATTTTACAGTTTTAACATTGCTGAGTGCAGCATTGACATATAAATATATATATATATATATAAAATAATTTTTCTTTTACTTTCTTAGACATACTGAAATAAATTTGTATCCTCACTGATGTTGATAGGGTAAAGCACAATGTGTTTACTAACCATCTACATTGAGGAATATTTGAATTGAATTCTTGTGTGGTATTACTGAAATAAGTATGTTTACATTAAATTAAATGTCTGTAAAACAAAATATACATGCAAAAATAATGTATATACCGGTACTCCAAATATCAATGTAGGTGTATCAGAAATCAATATTTGTAATTTCAAACTACACGTAGGTGTATTAACAAATCAAAATTAACATAACAAGATAAGAGTTTTTATATTCTAAATGAATGTAGTCTGTAATAAATGTTAACCCAAAACATAGACATTATAGAAATGAGTGTATGTACTCTATATAACTTACAGGAATAAAACAAATCAACAGCTATAAACAATACACATGTAAATCAATTCACTATGTGCAAGTAGGAATGAGAGAAATGCGGCTGTAGTCCAACTGATGATTAGTACTACAAGCACAGGAAACTCCAAGTGAGGTGAGTATACATTCAAGTGTAACAATTACTTAAAAACCTTATCTATGTACTGTCATTATTCATGTAGCTGTGGGCGAGGGGAACCCACAAGCCGGGGATCAAGGGATTCCCAGACTTCAAGGAATTCCCAGACCACAAGGAATTCCCAGACCTCAAGGCATTCCCAGACCTCAAGGAATTCCCAGACCACAAGGAATTCCCAGACCACAAGGAATTCCCAGACCTCAAGGAATTCCCAGACCTCAAGGAATTCCCAGACCTCAAGGAATTCCCAGACCACAAGGAATTCCCAGACCACAAGGAATTCCCAGACCTCAAGGCATTCCCAGAACCTGCATGTTTACATTTACAACTAAACCCAAGAGGGAGGTTCATATGTACTGATAAAATGTACTCACTATGACTGCAGGAGACTCCGAGGGAGGTGAAGACTTTCCTCCGATCCACGCTGTCACTACGCCGTGCTCTGGTCCGAGTATCCGTCTCATGGCTCCGATCGGAGTGGTCTGCAACATGCAAGAAGATCACTTTGAGCAACTTTGGAAATACCCTTCACATAAAACTAAGCAACATGTATAATTTAGAACATCTTGTCTTATTTACATGTATATTGTTGGGTGTTGTGTTAAAGAAATCTGACATATCAATTGATTTAAGATAATGTTTCCCTTAAGTTATTTTGCCTACATTATCCTTTTTTTTTAGTATATGGCTACCTAGTTTGTCTACATATTTTTCTGACAAAATATTATTGATGCTCAAATTTTTATAAGAGTACAAAATATGGAATTAAACTTTTGTCTTTTCAAATACAATTCCCTCTTGCAATAATTTCAAGCAGGTACAATCCCTTCTCAAATCACAAGGAGGATAAACATAATTTTCTTGGGAACATTTTCATCCAAAGCGATAAGGGCGGAGGATATTATTTTTTCATTGAATCAAAAATTACTTCGGAGGAACAAATTATTTGTATATTTCTTTCAATTCATACTTCTAACATAGAAAGGCGGTGTATATATCATTGAGCTTGAGCTAGATCTAATTGTGTAATAAGTATATAGACTTCATGGTATGGAGAATGTGGTCATTTATGAATGCTTCAATCAATTACAGCAAGTAACTTTCTCGACTTCCAAGACTAGAACACATCTAATCTTTCTCATAAGGTATACAGTTTTAAAGTGTTTCTAATCATTTAAGTAGATTTGTATGTTTGGCCTTTAAATAGATGGTTAGGTTGAGGAATTATGATGCCAAATTGCTGATCATTTTTACCATAATTCCCCTAATAAGCACCCGGGTGCTTATTTTTTCAGCACCCCTTTACCCACCATGCACTTATTAGAGGCCCGGCTCTTAGTGGAGGCCTGGCACTTATTTCTTTCATAGAAAATTGAAGTCTGTTTTAAGCCGGCTTTTTACAATGACTATCTGTAAATTGTTTACTAAGGGACATTTAGTCACTTACTAGAGACCCGGCCCTTATACGAAGAAATACGGTATACTATAAAACTATTCATATATTTCATCTGAAAAAAAATCCTTTTCAAGTACATGTATTCAAACACTCACATTTTTTTTTTATTAATAAATGTTGAATTGAAATAAAAAGAGAAAGCATAATTTAAAACTTTGTCAAAATTATTCTTAAAACAAAAATATTGATTAAATAGTGCCAAACAATGTTGAGTGGCCAATAGTTGCAAAACCTGCTGATGAAGAAAATGGGCTTGTGTTTGACCAGTGACTAATATAATCTTGGTATAGCAGGTGACCACAAATAAACGTAAATTGTCTGCACTTTTTGAATGATCTTATACCAATGATAATTTCTTTCAGTGGCATTTTAGAAGTTGGTTTGATGAAGAAATACAAATATATGGATTTACAACTTCTTTGTTGCAAACACCTTTTGCTTGAAAACAGTGTTAGTATCTACACTGAAATATTGCATCTCTTTGCAATAAAGAAGTTGTAAATCCATATATTTGTATTTCTTCACAAGTGATAATGTCGTACAAGTAAAAGATGTAAACAACATTATATACAGAGACATAAACACATGAGTAGCAAGGTTTTCTGGCTGGGTAATCTATCTGAAACAACATGAGCGCATTACCATCCAAACAAACTTGTTTTTTGTGATGTATGCCACTTCCAAATGGCCTTCAAAGATTTAAGTAAAAAGCTGCACATTGAAACAACACGTGCCCTCTATACTGTGTGGTGTCCTTGAAGGATTTTCCAATTATCACATAATTTCAAGGAGTAAAATCAGGATGGTGTATAAATATGAAGATTTACACTATTTGAGTTCACTTTTCTACGATCTTGTTGCTATTGTTTCTTAGAGCCAATGACATCCAATAAGCAGGAAATCCTGAATTTTTTAAAAGAATTCTTTTTTTGGTTTCTTTTTTTAAGTCTTGAAGGACCTTTATTTTCAAATAACAATAATGTTATTATTACTTAATTAGAAGTATAACTCATGACAATGAAGACTTGGAACTACAAGACTAAAAAATGTGAAAAAATTAATTATGTTATCACTAATTCAATTTCTAAACAAACGAAAATACTTAGCGCAAATCACAGTATAAAAGAAATAAATATTTTACCTTCTTTAACTAATGAAAATTCATGGATAAAAAAAAAGAAAATTTCAAACAATCTAATGTCCAAAACCTGGCACAATTTTCAAGATCATTCAAGGAATAACATTTCAAGGTTCTAATCAGCAAATGGGAAAGACTCCCCCGATGTAAACCTGAGGTTGTACGAGTGTAAATGTGAAGTATCAGCTGCCACTACAGGCCCCACGTCAAGGGCTACCCAGCTCGTGTCCTCAACCAGATGTGGTCAGCGAGACTCTATCCAATATCTGATTAGCTTAAGACAAAACTCTTCTCAACCTACTGACACTTTAGAGTTCATGTCATGTTACGGCCACCTGTGTTGTGGGGTCATGTCATGACCACATCTACCAGAGTTGAATAAAGTGCAACAAAAATCCTTAAAAAACAGTCTTCCCTACAAAATTAAGGTTACAGACTAAGTTTTGCAAGGTAAACACCTATGCATCTCAGGCATATAGTTCATTACATGCAAACAGCAATCTTTCCCCAGTTGTGTGTAAAAATGAAATCAGACTTTTGCATGCATTCAAACTCTAAATTTCAAACAATACTACCCTTGTTTGTTATCTTAAGACACGTCTTACCACTTCATTTCACAATAGTCATGAGGAATTCCACCTAGTATGATGCAAAGAAAACTCAAGAAGTAATAATCGAAACAACCAATTGTTGTATTAACTAACAGAATCTAAATGGTAATCAAAGGTAAAGTTTGTACTATTCTGACTAGCATTGCTTCTTTCATCACTGTTACCAACATCACACAAGGACTGTCTGAAAACGTTACAAATTGAGCTCACTGTATTTCAAGATAACATACTAACCTAGTATTGAAAATATCATATTCAATAGCTCCCCCTTACTTCATCTTCCTACGCAAAGCCTATATCAGCGCCCCATCAGGTGATTGTTAGCAACCTCCAGTTAATTTCCGATTGGACTAATTCTTTCTTTTAAGTAAGCTACAGAGCAAGCACAGAAAACTCAAGGGTCAGCAGCAAGGTATAAATCTGACAGTTCGGAAACAGGCGTTTCATGGTTTTCGAAGGAAGATGCGCTTACCTTGGTACATGTAGAATAAAGTGTTGAAGATATTCCAAAACCAGATTCAATTTCAAACCTCTTGTTTGGAGGAGAATTTGTACACAACTACAGGTGCCTCTCATTCCCTATGTACCCACCCCACAATGCTACCCCTTTCTCTTATAATATGCAGACAAAGACGGTCTACAGACTTGCACTGACAGTTGACACCATTGAACCTGTTGGTCTAGCTGTGCTATTAATCTATACAACCAAGAGTTGTAATCAGATTATTGCCAGTAAGTCTTGCCCTGGCAGAAGCCAAGAACTTACGATCTTATTAGTTAAATACCCACTTACCTCTTGACCAATCTATTAGCTTTATGGCTGTGCTAAACTTTTAAGTCCCTCACATTTATAGAATATTAAGCTTTCTCTATGGTCTACGAAGGGTTGATGTGCTTCGAGTCTATATGTTTCTCTGGTATGTGTGTTACGTGGACGATTGATGGAACGTCCTCAATAGTTTGTCTGGATCAACCACTATATATCTGAGGTTGAGACAGGCGTATTGATGACCACTTAACCAGGGACAGCCAGACTGACCGCTCTTGACCAGTTCCTGATCTTTCCTGACCACCAGAACAAAGATTGTGGAATTGCTTTTCATTCTCTTTCTGTGTGACTGACTCTTATAAGCTCTTAGAGAATTCTTTGTTTGAGATTTTAATTGATTGCTTCTAGGAGGATATAATGCAGAGTCAAAGAAATCCTCAGTTATCATCTGGTTATAGCAAAATTCATTATTTAATATCTGTTCAGATTAGTGTTTTTTTTTGTTACAACCGTTAACCAAATTTCCAAATGAATGTGTGCACCATTGCCCCTGTTGAATGTCAACGCTGTAATGAAACAAGAAGTTCACATATTTCAACTGACAAACATGATGAAAATTAATGCATTATGACAAAATTGCCCTGAAAGTACCGGAAATGTGCTGATGAAATTCCTTGGAACATGTTGGTGAAATACATGAATCGTTATTCCTGCCTCAAAATCATTTAGACCTTCTTTGTCAGATTTTGCACCGCTGACAGTTGCTAAACACTTGGTCTGAATTCACTGAAATACTTGTGCTCCAACTGAATTGAATTTGGGCTTTGTCCATCAGGTTACAGTGCAAAACTGATCAAATCATAGTAACATGTGTATTGTTCCAGACTCATTTGGGGCAAACAAATCATCACAATTGGACAAGACGTAGTTAAACCAATAATGATGGTCTTGAGTTATGTGGAAACCCCTCTATTCATACAAATAATGTCTGAGTGGCCCCCCTGAAATCACATAAAGTTGCAAATATAATTGTTACTACTACAAGTCAAAGATTGCACTGATATGAACTATCTAATGTAAATTGGTCTTATATATCACTGGGCTTAAACAAAGATACAGGAATGTATCTGGAGAGATTATCAACCAATCCTTTTGGTATGCCTAACGTATATTGCAACTTAAAACAAGTTCCTTCTAACAAAGTAGTGGTAATACTGTGACAATCAGGAAATAGTCTTGAGAAGAACGTTATAGAGGCACAGTTCATTGACCGTGGTAGTCATAGATGAATAACAGACATATATATTTGGTTTCCAACGATCTATTTGGAAGGTTATTGCTAAAGACAGACAAGAAAATGGTCAATGATTTGTCTGAGCGAGTGCCTATTCTCAGAATATAGGTATATTGCTTACCAAGTTTATTGGCTATGTTTGTCAGCTGTCTTCCAGGGCATCAACCTTCAACTTAGCCTACAAATGGCAAATAGGGACCACCAACTTTAAATATGTATAGCTTCTAAGGTATGAAAGATGTAAAATAATAAAATGTAGCCATATTTTAAAGAATGTATTTACCTTATATTACAATGTATAAAGCAAATATTTTATACCTGAAATTGGGGGGGGGGGGGGGGGTCAAAGAAGGGGGTCGCCTAGTCCATAATGTCTATGTTTCATATAAGAAAATAGAGGCCAAGTGAGGGGTATCTGCCAGCTCAGCGAGTAAACGTTTACAGGCAAATGTCACACAAGTTTTAGTGTATTTCTCTATTGTACTTTTGACCATGAGGCCCCTATGCAAATAAAATTCTGTTCTGTTGGCATATGGCGAGTAGGTATGAAAAGATTTTTAACTTTAACTGCCAATGTGATTTGAGGTAAAAGCATGTAACTGTTGTTTCAAACTTAGCAGGAGCTCCATATTGGAACCTCAGCCAATGTAAAATTTCTGGTATGTTTTTGGTAAACCAACATCTGGCTGCCAAGCTGATCCTTTAGAAAAGAGGGAATGATGTTAATAGCAATAGGAATAGGAAACAAACTTTTCTTTGTGACTCGAAAGATGTTTCACAATAACTAAGGGAATATCAAGTTATTGTGACATGTCCAATCTTTAACAAATTATTTGGTACCGCAAAAAAGGTTGGTCGACTTCTATGAACAAATTGTGTTTAATTATCCAGCAAATTCCTACCATATCAGGCCTTGCCCACTTCATTGTCTAAAATTTAAATTTTGAGATTTTTTTCAGCTCATGACACATCCTTTAATCTTTAGTTTTTTACCAAATTTAGTTCCCAATTCATGACATACTTGTAAGAAACAAGTTCATAGAAACTTGTGAATTAAAAACTCAAATTGAGTTGTGAACTTTTATTTACGGTGAAACAAACACTTGAATGTTAAATTAGAAATGATTTGAAAAGCAATGCAAAGGAAAATAATTTTTTCACTTTTGTCTTGAAAATCATAAAAAAAACATAGATTGTATCGTTTCAAGAATATTTTTCTTGTCTAAAATGCCGAGTTCCATTAATAGTGAGATCAACCCACTCACTACAGTCAAGAGCTCTTGACTAAAATACCGGTACATGCTGGGGTTTCAACCTTGAAGTCCTCTTGTACAGGTTACAAAACAATAAAACAAAAACAGAATGAAGGTCAGATCTGAGGGAAAAGAATTATGGCTTTTTACAATCATGACTGACGTGAGTATAACATCAAGGACACAACTATGATATATATAAAAAGGTCACGGTGCATATACATAAAAAGATCCCTATACCTATTTCAGGTTAAGAACAATTATTCAAAACTTATTATAAGCAAAAAAAATTTACTAAAAAGATTTAAGTGAGAAATTGAATAAAGTCGCCCAAAAAAAAGAGCCCTAAAAATGAAAAGTTCATCTTAATGTGATGAATACTCTACATGCCATGTTTCATTGAGCTGATAGTTGCATTTTTTAAATTCTGCTCAAAAGATAACAGATGCACAGACAGACAGAGGGACAGACAGGGTGATCACTATATTCCACGGTATTACATACCATTTAGACAAATATAAACAGAGAGAAAAAATCAGATTCAAAACAAGTCGAGTAAGACAGAAGGTTCCTGTTATCTGTTTCAATACAAGTCCTTTTAAATATTAGCCACAAGCACTGCATTCAGTCATCAATCTTAATAATTTGCTAGACTGCCCTTAAATTCTTTGCTGAAACATTTATCCTGACATTAATCTAAAGGTCATGCCAACTATTGATAAACTGCCTTTAAAACTGTAAACCAACAATATATCAAGTAATGAATCTAAATAAACTATGCTTGAATGTAGCTTAGCTGCACATATCAGCATCCATGGACTGCAACTAGGACCTAAAACTCAGGAAGATATAGCTGTTTAGTGTGTTAACCTTCGAGGTATCATCTTCCCACTATAGTAGACATCAATAGTCTATCCTACATAGTGTTTGAATTAGCTATCACATGCAAGGCCTTAATAACCATCAATCTTTACTTTCGGTTCTACTTCTACTTTCTTATCATGTTGCTTGAATCCGATATGTTTTCTTGAGGGGGTTAAAAGGATTAAATTCTAAATTATTAGCACTGTATTTAGTTTTCAATATCAGCATGCTGTGAGACTGCCCTAACTAACTAACTAACTAATTAACTATAAGTTAAGAAAAAATCCTTTCATCTATCTCAAAAGTAATGCACAATGGTATCAATTTAGTAAATAAACTCTTTGCTTTACAACATATCCAAGGCATCAATCTCAATCAACCATTGCTTATCTGAACTTACCACTATTCATGTATATACAGTAGCTCCAGTACACCAACCCGTAGGAACCTATCAGTTATTTTTTTTGTTAACTTGGGGGTATCCATTTCCTCTTTTGCTGCAAGGATTAGATTGATAGTAAAACCTTCATAGAGTTTAAATGAGGAATAACATGCAAGTTGTAAATAACCATCAATCTTAAGTTTCAGTCTTACTTGTTGTTAAGCTTTCCAAACGAGACGTTATCATCCAATGAAAAAAAAGTCAATACCCATAATACTAAAAATCTTTTAACCCAGTAGATAAGTTTGTATCATATTATAACACCTTGATAGAAGAGACACTTCTTATTCCTTTTATTCTAGTTTCAAATATATTCACTTGGTATAAACTGACTTTATGACAACTTGAGGAGTCCAATACACTCTTATCATTTCCTTAATACAAAATCCATGTCTGGAGTGTTTTATAACCAAGCTTAATGCTCTCCTGCATAAACTACCACGTTCGCCACAGTTGCCGACCCAAAATTGAATTTCCTAAAACAAATAAGATTGGCCATCCAAGATATGAAGCACTTTATTGGATGTAGGGCATCGGTTACGATCAATCGAAGTGAAATTAAAAGACTTGAATTCCAGGAAGCTTTCCTCAGCTACTCAGAGTTAATCTTGCTGACTCAACATCTCTCCAGAAGTGCGGAGAATGTGTATGTTCTCTTTGATCAGCGGATCTTCCTGACATGCATCTACAAACAAAGGAACGCAGCTCTTTGATGTGGCCAACAAACGATGTCCTCCGCCAAAATACTGACAGTATCTTTTAATAGATGGGATATTTATCCATAAGGTGTAACCTGAAAGGCGTAAAGCTCATATTTCTGCTTTTTATTAGATCATTTGACTAAATTTCTTAAAAATTCAAATTGATGAAATAATCAATCATTATATGAGTGATGATTCGGATTAAAAGAATTCAAAACTCCAAAAGATTTTATTATTTTATCTTGGGGTTGAAATCAAAGTTTCAAATATCTTCCATTTGGAAAGATAAGATGGCATAAATATATAATCAATTTTTCACATGAGATCATTTTCCATACTTGAAGAGTCTTGATAAATATTCAAATTGAACAACTTTACAGAAACTTCACAGATTATTGACCTCTTCATTCTAATTCTGACAAAAACAAATATTATCTTAATTAGATCAATTTCTTCAATAGTCAAAATCCATAATAATCCTCCTTCAACAAAACCACTTGAACCAAATCAACTCAGCAGAAAGAAAAACACCTTCAAATATTGATTGGGAAGAGAAGAACTAAAAAGTTTATTCAACAATTTCTAAAACCAACAGACCCTTGGCAGAGATCCTTCGTAGGAGCGCTTCATGCCATGAGTTATTGAAGGTGAGAGTGCAACTAGGCCGCAGCTTGATGAAGAATACTTAGTGTCACCTTGTGCCAATAAAGTACTGCTGAAGCTCACATGCTTCGCCAGGTTTTAAAGCCATGAGAAAGGCGTAATGAGGGAACTTAGTGGCTCGTCTCTATCTCAGGTTCACAATGACACTTGTTCAAGGTCAATTAAAGGATTTATTACCTACGACTGCAGTCATATCGAGGTTCATATTTTTCATATGTTGCCCTAGGGCTAAATATCACTTTTTCATTGTGACGTCACATTATAAACAATGCTTTGACATCATGATTCACCTATAACATCAAAATCTGGCAGCAGCTAGTCCACCTATGCTGAGACATAGGTTTTGGGAATTTTCCTCAATTTTGGGACCACAATAATAAACAGAATATCATATTCGTGCCCATGACATACTATCTCAGATTCACAATGACACTAGGATGTATGATGCAATGACAAGAACTTACTGTTGCATGAAGGCTTGTGTTTGTTGAGCGCCAGTTAGCTACACAGTGATCTTGCTTTGAGGACATCAAGCAATGAGGGACATCGTGGCTCAGGATTTGTTAAAGGTCAATGATAACACTAATTTGTTGCCATTTTCAAAATGCAAGGTGGTAAAAAACCTAGCCAAAACAGGCACTTATTGTTGTTGGAGGGTTTGCTAATGCTGAGCTCTAACTTGTCAAACACTTGTGTGATCACCTTCAGATGTTATCAATGATTGCTAGTTATTAACTTACATTGATCTATTGAAGTTGGGGTTTACATCCTTGAACTGTTTTAAAGTTATATCTAGATAGAGTAGGACAGGGGGGTAGCCTATTAAGTTGACATGACACTTGAAACCAATCCTGAAGTCCTACCAGTATTCCTCTTTCTTACAGTTCACACCTAACAGAACTATCGATGCCTTAGTTCATGTCATGGATAAATGATAGTGGGCTGTCTTGGATTACCTATTGAGAAAACTCATTTGCTGCAACTCACATCCATTACATTATAAGAGGATCTAGCAGTGATCTAGCAGGTGCTGCAGTACCTGGCATCCAGTCTCGATATCTCAACTACCCATTCTATCAAATAAACAACAAATTACTCCTCCTCATGCGGTCTCACATTCAATTGGTCAATAACAATGAGAGGAACTCATTTCTGCAGCTCACTTCCTTTACATGATCAGCTCAGAGGACCTAGCAGTGTCATGGGTCTGCAGTACCTAGCATTGAGGCTGTATTCTTGAACTCTCTTTTACCATGCTATTAATCAAATAACAAAAGACTCCATTTCTTGCAGACTCCCATTTGACTGACTATCTAGCACAATGGATCTTGCCACTAAAATAAATCATTTAGGATATCCTTCTCTTCAACAGCCAATCTATACCTCAAATCCTCATCAGCATCAATTTAAAGTTGATTGTCTATACTTTATTACTGATTAAAACAGTACCCTCATGGAAGGAAATACAGTGCCTATGCCCTAGTGCTCTAGAACTCCTATAATATCCAATGGAGACGTGACATGGGTTACAAGACCCTGATCTGCGAGAGTTGACATTTCCATGATGGTGTCTGATCCCATCACCCAATATTTTAAAGGATTTTCTTGATAAATGTCTGCCTCCATTCCCCACTAGATGGCGGTGTTATCCATTCTCATGCTCTGACTTGTGACGGGAGAATCTGGCAGGAGGAGACCCGGGGCGTTGCTGTATAGAATTAGCCTGCTTCCCTCCAGTCTGTGGTCTCCACACAACTACAACAGTCTCGAGACAGGATTCCGGTAGCGCTACCTCCGTACAACTCACAAAATATGGAATGAAGTCTTCACTTCAGTGTCAGTTGCTGTGATCTACCCAGACAGGGTCAGAAAGACAAATATCAAGGTTTCACATAGAGCTTGAAATGCATATAAATAAAAAATATGTGCCTAATGTTTTTCTTTAAGTTATTTGACTCAAAGATGGATGATGCTTTTGTTTTCATACACAATGAGACAGCATGAGATTTGAAGGTTGAAGAAAGACTTTTTTGTACTCCAAAACAACTTTGTCAAAGTCAAATACAAAAAGAAAATAATTTGACTTGCAAAACATGCCCTGAAAACAAAAGATTTACAATATTGTTTTTGTTTTGAAAAGAACTAAATGATAAAAGTTCTTAAACACTTGTTATTGATCTCTAGCAGATCTTTAGCAATGCCCAGGTGACCTCAAGTCTCTTGTTCTTACGATGGCTTAGATTCAGCTCTAACTCTGGGCCATTAAACAAACCTCTTGTTATCATTGTTCAATAAAAATAACAAAGCTGAAGTTGAAGTTAACTTTATGTTCTTGTTGCACTTTTTTCAATAAGGTTTTGAAGTGCATTTATCTTCAAGTGAACAATGTTGTCTTAAAACAAAATAATTAAAATCTTTGAAAAACATTCTGGTAAATTATTGTTTTTTTAAAATATATTCCAATTCTTATCTATATTTATATATATATATATACAAATATGACTTTTTTTTACCAAATTCAATAAACTGACATTAGAACCCCTTTGTACTTTTAATTCAAATATTAACATGTACTATCAATTATTTCAAGTGAGGGTTTTAATTACAAGCACTTTACTTGTCCAAATAAAACATTCCTTTGATTGTATTCTCGTTTCAATTAAGTGCTATAGTTAAAACTTTATCAATAACATTCACAATATTGTCAACTAGGTTAGATTTAATAGGTTCCTCCAGTACATTTGTATAGTAACCTGTGGCTTTTAGTCTAGACCTATATATAAATATATATATAGAGTCACATCTAGCTCCACATATAATAGTGCTTGATTAAAGGTTTGTGAACCTTGCTGCCTGCCCCCGCGGCTACCATCTCTCAACCATGGGCTAGCTTCCTCAGATTAAACACAATGCAATTATCCCATCACGGCCATAAATAGATGGAACAAACTTAATTAAAAGAGGAGCTACTTCCTAGTTGAAGAGATTTAGTGTCCTCCGTGTGATGATCATATTAACACTTCTTTAACAGAGTAGTTGGTGGACATCCATTGAGCAAAACATAGCTTTCTTGTCTTATTGAGATTTTATATTTCTGTTTAATGTTTGTACAACATTTTTGTGTCTGCAACAATGAGGTGGCCTTTGTACTAATAGGCCTGTGGCCTCACAGTTTCGAAATAAAAGTAATAATACTACTTCAGCTTTGAAGGAATCTTCTCTTTTAAAACACGACTAGTCTTTTTTGAAAACTTAAAATATTATTTTGAATGAAGTAAGCAAACAATCTAGGGTTAAACCTTTTTCCAATGAGGTTTTATGTTGATTTTTGTCTTGAAAAATGGCTTTAACAACATTATTGTTATGACAGGTTACATGTCGACAATGCTTTGAATGACATATATATGATATTAGCAGTTTACCAGATATCATCATTGCTTCACAGACACATTAAATCATCCAAATTATTTTTGTAAAACATGAAAAATTAAAGTAAAGCACAACACTTTGATCCCTCAAAGAATATTTCATCAGTGAATGGGTTAAGTTGGTGTAACTGCAGGTGGTAATTCCTTTTTTTGACAGCATTTTTCTTATCTCATATGTAAAGCCCACTGCTATAAGAAGCACCCTTGGATCCTGCGGGGACCAGAGTGACAGAGCCTCACCACCACGCCTCCATTCTAGCTGGTGAGTTGTATTCTCCAAGGTTGAGGTAGTGAAACACCAGATGGACTGATGGCAAATTTTCTTTCTCTGAATTTCTATTCAACTCTTATGTTTCAACACTGCAATCTTGACTGGATTCAATTGAAGGAGTACATATCACAGTAACATCTTCCTCTCAGATAGGTGTTCAATATCACCTCTTGCTTCTGTTCATATGAATTTATTAACCTTTGAGTTGCTATCATTAAAGTATTCAAATAGGTTTTTTAATTATATTCTTACACACAAAATACGCAAACGGTGCTTGAAATAATATCTGCTGATGACAGTAATTAATATGCATGTAAACATGGAAGCTGCATGTAAGAATCACAATTACCAGTTGAAAGTTTGAAACACAGACTCACCAGAGCTGTTTGAGTCGTCTCCGATTGATTTCTCAATTACCTCCCCTGGCGCGGAGTGTTTTCTGATGGTCGTGTTGTCGGTGACCTTGAGACTGTTGCTGGAGGTCACGGGTAGGATGTGACTGACGTCGATGATAGGTAGTGTCTTTGAGCGATGGAGTTCCTTTTTGCTGAAATTACAATATCACACATTAATAAACAATTGAAAGAATGATAAAGAGGATAACATCCTGCAGTGAAGAATTTTCTGAAAAGAAGACCTTGAATTGATAGATACATATTGCAAAACAGATTCAATGTTGCTGACTTCTATGTCAAGTGTAAATCCAAAACCTCTTAGACTGTGCCTATTAATAACAAATTAATAAACATACAACTCTGTAATGGTAGCTTAAAGAAAGTCTTTCATTATGACTAATTAAGTTCAGTGTAATTGCAGAGGTAAAGAGATTTGTTTAAAGAGCAATTCTGTGAGTTGTCAGGGGTCATGTATGCCAAACTTTACCAAAAGTGTCATCTGATCGAGAAGTATTGTTTGTTGCAGGAAAGTTTCATCTTAAAGCTAATCGACATCATATAAAGACAACAGGACAATTGCAAGCGTCAATCAATCAAACGTAATTTTGGAAACTAATGATGCCATTCACGTTTGTATCAAAGCAAAACAATATGTGGTGAAAATCACGGAGTGGCTCTGTAATCAAACTATAGTGAGATCATGACAAGAATTGAGTAGAAAAGGGTATAAAAATAAGCTCATCCATTGAGACTAGTTAAAAAGTTTTGGTGCATAAACTTTAAAAAGAAATTTCTTGAAACAAAGTTAACATAATTGTTTGCTTCATTCAAAAAGAGAAGAAATTTCTCAATAAAAGTGTCCAAACAGTTCTAACAGGAGAGTTGTCAAACATGAGAATCAGCAATCTGATACACCCAGTTAGTAAGCTCTTATCCTACAGAGGGAGACCCTGCATATTGAACTTCAGTTAACCAGAAACACAACTAATGACCACAAAAGCAACATTTACTGCACTTCGGGGAGCCCTGAAAACAAGATAATCCACGTTTGTGACGTATTCCTTACAGCAATCAGCATCTGCATTCAGAAATTGCTACATGCCCATAAACTAAACTAACTCAAAGGAAGTAAATTACCTTCTATGTCTCCTAAGGGAGTTACGGAAAAAGTTTATTAGATTCACAGATGTCATAGCAGAACGTGTTTCATCTGCCATGGCAGTGTATGAGCCCGTAGAGGCCAGTGTCATGAAATAAAACCTTTGGCCTACTCAAGCATCGGTCCTTGTCACTTCATCATCACTGGGTTCCGGCACGAGAATGTTAACATAACTACTTCTTATATTCAGAACACTCTCCCTCCTCCATCTTCGTGCACGGACGTCACTTCGCCGCACATGTCAAGCTTCACCTCTTGTTAGCAGTGATCCATATTGCAATGTCGTCTTCAATATCAGAAATATGCTTCACTTCCAGAATTGTTTTACAAATGCGCGTTTGAACAATACATGATTATGAATAGAAAAATGTTTCCATATCTACCCTGATGTTGGTCTTTCAAATTTTATAAATCATGACAATTTTCTATCATATAAGAAGCTGAATATAAGCTAGGCACTTTCAGTAAAACTATCCACAAACTTGATAATCCAAGCACTGTGCAATCACCAATCACCAATCACATTTTCCTTTTGCCTATCCACTTTCCACTTGGCTATCAAAAAGATTGGTTATACACAGTTGACTATCCACTAAGCTAATGAAAAACCATCCAGTTTGTTGTTCACAATCTGACCAATTTCCGCTATCCACTGGGCGATAAACGTTGGACTTGGCTATAGAAAGGAACTATCCATTTGGCTATTAAATTGATCATCTTTTGCACAGAACAACTATCAAATAAGAAATCCACTTGACATGTTCTTCTCTTCACACAAGTTCTGTCAGTGGACCTATGGCCATAAGTATACTCATATGCATACCTTGATTCCAGTTGATCTAGACAATCGGTCAGGTATTTACCTGGAGGAAATCCACACTGATATTACACATCATTAAAGGCTTTATGTCACAGCTCCTGATTAGAGGCCACAATCTTGATGATCGCTCACCCGTGTAATTTCCGACTATATCAAGCACCTATCAGCAGCTTATAGGATTTATGTAATTCTCTACCGGTATCCTAAACATTAGTCAATACACCATATATGTGCTTGTGGCCTTGAAGTAATGTAACATGATATTATTTCTGAACTGTTGACACAGGTAGGATTTATCAACCTTTACAAGCTGAACAAGATCATTGACATTTTATATGATGACATTTAAGCATCACTATTGAATTACATTCAATTTCCTGTAGTTAAAAATAAAGTTTTCAAAGTTTGCTTCATATAACTGTATCATCAATTACATAAAGGGTACTTTTGTGCCTGTCATGCAATATCAAATCAACAATCAAGGTATCACAAAACTTTGACATCAACAAATATAGATACAAATCACTTGAAACAATCCCTGCAAGTATCCATCCACAGTTGAATCTAAACTGATTTCACGCTGTGTCCTCCCACAAGAAATCAAGTTCCTTAAAGTTCACATTTGAATACAGCAAGTTAAGCACATTTTACATCGAGTGGATGTCTCGAACTACAAGAGACCACATTGCATGTCAAGGAAACATCCGTATGACCAGAAGTAATTTATGAAATGAAGACCAAATCCTCTGTGCCTATATACATGTCAAGAAGATACGCAGCCAAGAGATGGCTTTCTCAGTTCATAAACCAGAGCGATGACATCGAACACTGAAATTGATTATCTGAAATCATTACGTGCTGTACATCACATGCAGTACCTACAATAGAGTACAGTTTCAGTGAGGATGTGAAAGGTTTTCACTCAATGAGGTCACAAGTGCACTCTTAAATATTTAACATTTATCACTGTTTACTTATTCTTGCAAATACAAAGGTTTAAATTAACTTCTTATCATCTAATGTCCTAGACAAGTCAGGGGACTAGCTTTGCTAATTCGTTTCAATGAGATTTAATTTTTTTTGTGGTTTTTGTTTTGTTTGCAAAGAAGTGTCAAATAAATACTTGAGATCAATAAATGATTGATTTTATTTTTAGTATCCTGAAATCTTTAGAAAATTATATTCACCACTGAAATTTGTATAAAAGAAACGATACTCTAGATTATTTAAACCTCTTTTTAATGAAAAGTTTTCTTCCTTAGTTTTGCACATATAAACAATATTTTAGAAAATCTCTGAATATGAAAAGTTTACTTTTGTAATTTTTTTCATTAAAAGCAAACTCAACTTGAGTGTGGTAGATCTAACTATAAGATTTAATGAACAAGATATGACCAAAGTGAAAAGAAATATTTATCACAAGAGTCCAGCAGGGAAAATCTCTTATTGCATTTTGTCTTACACCGGTAATATTTAGTATAGGAAATGTTTTCTAATCTTTTATAAAAACCATTTGCATTTGTGACAATTTTGAACAAATCATATACTTTATTTCCATGATGTTTTCATCCCAGTGTAAGTATTGTCAAATAACGACAGGAGAAGCTACACTGAGGGATCAAGTCAAACTTAGCCCGATAAAGTTCAATCACTATCCTTGCCAAAGCTTTCTGCACAAATTCAATCTTGGCAACAGTGCTGCATGTCTACTGTGTGACTCAGGGGAGGAAACCATCCACCATATCATCTTTGATTGTCAAGAACTTCAAGGTGCAAGGTCATTTGACACTAGTGCTACCCTGTCTGAACTTCTGACAAATCAAAACATCTCATGGAAAAATATTGTAGACCTATTCAGAGAGAGGAAAAAGAGGATACGTGCCAGAGCGAAAAATGGCTGATGCACGAACGTACTCAATAATAATATTAACCTACACTGAATTGCCACAAAAACCTAACTGACAACAGCAAATGAATCAATATGGCGACCCTAACACACCGAACAAGGAAGCCATACATGTATGTATTCATAGATATGTCCAAATTCCTCTTCAACCTGCTATTTAGTACATGATATATCTCTATCACATTCCTGCTGACAAGATAATAGACTGGACTTATCTAGAGATAATCTCAGCTCACTTACAAGGATTAGCTATTGACCTGTACAGATGAGTATCAATACAAGAACTATCAGTTACACAGTTTGACATAATCAACTATAAACCACTGATCATGGCTATTCATAATGCTTTAATGCATCATTTGGTATGTATTTGAAGTGGCTACATTCATTTGGTAAATTACATAAATGACAAAATATATATGAGTTATATGAGTTACATATATTGCCTGATTGTGACGTCATACCATTGTTTTGTCAAATTCATTGTGACATCATAACGTCATAACTGTATTTTGTTAGACTCCCTGATGATACCATTGAAACATGTTGGAGTTTTGATTGGCTTCGTGTCATTTTTTATCTTGTCATTATATATATATATACACACAAATACACACAATTGATTATGATATAGCATATATTTATTCATATTGTATTAATTGGTTAATGTTCAGTAAAGTATTTTTAAACAATACAATTGATAGCTATCAGTAAAAGGATCTAATTGAATTGGGTTCGAATTCAGCAGTCATCAATGTTTCAAACAAGTAGTATTCTCATTTACATCATAGATTTACAATAAATAAATTGTGTCAATCTTGCTAAGGATATGTATCATACTTAAGTTCACGTTTTACAGATTGAATTCTCACAATGTTAGCTATTTGGATTATTGAACTTCTAAATGTCAAATTAATTACTTAAAAATGGCAACAATAATTCCAGATAAACAAAAAAAGCAATCTCCTCTTCTCTTTCCATTTTCTTCAAAGTAGAGCAGTTATCAAGTAGAGCAGTTATCAAGGACACTAGATTTCCATATATATTTCACTTTCCATTAGCCAGTTAATTAAGAATGCCACTTTTTTAAATGAAATATGGAATATGGATTCATGTGGTAACGTCTCAATGTCAATTCATTACGTTTGAATAGCAACAACGCGTCCAGCATGTACAATAGATGACAACAGCAGGAGCAGCTATATACTACAGATTAGCTTCGGTAACAGTATCAATATCATTAGTAAACAAATCCATCTTAAAGGGGCAGTGGCACGTTTTTTGATAATTATATATTTCAAATATTTCACTGATAAATGTAATGCTAAATGTATTAATTTGACAGTGTCAAATCAAAATACACAAGCCAATCATCCACAGTCAGAAGACAAAGTATGGAGATTCACCTAAAATCCATTGGCGGCCATTTTGTGTGAACACCTTTAATTCATTTTGTGTAAGAAAAAGGGAATAGCATGACTAAACTTTACGTTATATATTTGAAATAGTACTGCGTCATTTAGTTATATACATTGTCTTTCAATTGGAACCTTTAATTTTCATTTTCATGACATCACCTTATATTCCCCATAAAAATGTGCTACTGCCCCTTTCATGAGAAACTCAAAAAGCTCATCTCCCAGTGTTGTAGCTGCAGTATTATTTTCAATTGATGAGTATGGTTCCTCCTTGACAGAGAGTTTCCATATTGAGATCCACTGCTTTAATGTGGGTCAATACAATTATTATGCATCACAACGGCTTTTACTGGGAACAAGGCTCATGCTGGCTATTAATCTGTGTCATTATTTGCATTTTTTGTTGTTGATTTCCTTGATCCATATAAGACATACAAATTCCAAATGACAACAAAGGTTTATTACCTTACAATAATGAGCATACAACAATATCACCTGATAAAATAGTTAACGATAATCACAATAAGATGTGTGAAGAATTGTTATTTAAAAAGATTAAGTATCTTATAGAACATTGACTGTTTGTTATAATTTCAAATTCATGTCTTGTGTCAGTCTCAGTTGAAGTCGACTTGATGGAATTATCTTTTTCAAATCTACCCGTAATCTAATGTTCAGGTCTTCGAATGCAGACTTATCCATTCCTTATCTAAAGATATTCCTTAACCAACATGTTAGAAAATGATATAATCAAAAGTAACATAATCATAGATTATTTTGAACTTGTTGCTGAGGTTTTATTAATCCTTGAAATCAATTGAAGTGATTTTATGTAATTGATTGAGCTATTGAGGATAGGAAATAGGGCGATTGAGAACTTCCGAGAACTCCCACCTGGTACACACATCTCAGCCTTTACAAGGATCGAGTCAAACAGCTCATTGGAGGCAAACAGAGGCACCCAGTCGCAAATATTGGAACATTCATCTAATAAGTAGACCAAACATGTCAGCAATACTGCGTGGTAGGTGCTGATCAAGCGGCAATCATTGGGTCGGTGGGGAAACTGGCAAGTTGGCAGAGGGTTGTAGCAGGTGCTTGTTTTACTCTTTGTCTTATTGTTTATATTTGATTATTTAGCATTTCTAGATTAGATGATGTAGAATTTTTCAAGGAACAATGTTGAATGTTTTTAAGAAGAAATAATTTCCGTACAGTATTATTGTACACCAATGAGATCTTAGAATATCTTGTTTAAACATAGTAACAATGAATTATTCAATGTAACAGCAATAAAAGTGAAATATGTGCCGCACAAGTTATTAAACATTTATCAAATTTTCAACATGAACTATAAGAAACGACATGTCAAGACAGATGATGTTGATGGAAAAGTTGCATTGCCTTTTTTCTGCATATTATCAATGCATTGAGTAGGAAAACAAGTAAGGAAGTATCTTTTCAACATACTAGTAAAAATAAAATAAAATATAGAAGATATATCAATTGTTTCCAATCAATAGAATCATGCTAGTTCCTGAATATGAAGCAAAGGTCGGTAAAGTTACTTTGAATGTGACGCTGTATAAGCTTTATGCATAAATGGATGCAATCTTCCAGCATGTTCTGCTTCAGTGAGAAATGATCTATGCAGACAATTGTATCTCTCTCTCAAGCCTGCTTCAAATCGATGCAAGTTAACTGATCTACGAGCGCCGATGTTCAATAATTTCATTTCCAATTTCCATCAGTACAAGAGCAAAGATGCATGTCGACAACTAAATAGTATTTTAACTTCATTCAGTTTAACTTTGTTAAATCATTTTAACTTAATTGTGAACTCACAAATTCATCTGGTAACTGAATTACAGAAGAAGTTTGCAAGGTCATCATGACATTTGCTGATTCAGCGAAAACCAAATTAAGTCAAGACTGGTACCAGTTGTCTTGGAAACAAACTGCAATAATCAAGCTCAACTAATTAGATTAATAATAAAGCTGATTATCAAGTTAAGAAAATTTATAAAAATAATTTGCAAAACAAAAAATTAAATCATAATTCTTGAAATGAATTTCAGAAAGTTTGTATGCTTCAAGAACACTGAAATGGTGATTAAATAGAGTTTTGATTGGTTCAACACAGACAGAGGAATGTTAATACATAGTGCAACAATGATACAGCATGATGCTACAATACCATCAGGACCATCCTGAATTAACCCTTTGGCCTAAAAACTAAACATATCTATGATCAAGTATACTGGCTAAATAATTTAACTAAAGCATGCCTTGAGATTGAACACCTTAACACCCTATATACTGACAGACCTCAGAAATCAGTAGTACCACAGATAACAAGTATTTATGGAAATTCAAATAAGCGCAATTACATTTGTAATAAATCCACCTCGTCGTCACTTTTTCTATTAGTAACTGAAACTGTATTTGAAAAAACAATTTCAAAGCGAGTCTCAACTCAAACAAGAAATATTATAATTTGCCCACTAAGAATTACATTAAGAAAAGTTTTACTTTGAAAAATACATTACTGATTATCATTTAATTTTCTGAATTAAGTCATCAATAATTAACCTTTCACAAGCCCGATTTTTTAACATTTCTATTTCGATGTGATATCGATATAAATGTCACAATATTTATGCAAAATTTAGGTCTGGAAATGCAGTATTTCTGCCTTATTTACCTGAGCGGATATTATACAATCACCCCGAAGAAAACATCTTAAGACTAAGGATGGGCAGTGCTTGAGAGATCCTGCAGGCTGGAACTGACTCCTGTCTGCTAGCCCAGGGCTCCAACAGCCCCTTGAACCAGTAACATTTAATTACGAGCACGTACGTCTCCAGGTTCCTTGTCTCTACCAATAAACACTAACGCTCGTAATTAGGTGCTTCATGGCAGGCACTTCATGAAACGGGATCAATATCTTAGCGTGATGTCCGACGTTTAAAAAAATTCAAATTTCATCAAAATAGTTGTATGAAATCATTTTTTATGACTTGTTAGCCCTTTTTAGTTGAAATTGGCATTAACCTCTATACACTGTAATTGAATTTTGTTGACTTTTGACATCTTGATAAAAAAACCATAAAAAGTGCTGACTATGCAAAAAACGTGTTTACAATAGACTGTGTGATCAGACACATTGATATATTCACGGTTGTTGTATCACAGACCATAATGTATTCCTACTGAAGAGAGAGCTTTTCTTCTTAGTCATTCGAGTGTCCTTGGAGAATTCAGCATTTTGACAACAAACTGATCGGGACTTAAAATTTTGAAATATTAGATATATAAGAAGAGAATATTTCATCCTGTTCTCATTGCTTGATGTCCTATTGATTTACTTCCAAAGTTTGAAAGGAATTCAAAAGTTAACTTTTGCACAACATCAGTTTAACTATTCCCTCATGCGTAATTTTTCAAAAGCAACTTTTACATAACCTTACTCCATGAAAAACAATGCATTCAACATAGCCTAAAATGGTAAACAAATTAGATAATAAGAAATTAGGAATTCAAGAGAGATTATCAGAAACCCCATAGCAGCCGCTATTGACGTCATCATATTCTATTTATTCCAAAACTTGGTACAAGAATAGCTGGTGAAGTATTTTTGAAGAATAAGATTAAGTGATGCCTTGTAATGAAGTGATCTATGTGTTATTGTGAGGAAGCCATCTATGGCTTGGACTCCTGTTCTTCCACTTGAGTGTTTCCAAGAGTTCGACATTCTATCAAGGTTTAAATCAATAACCCGTGCCTGCCCACATTGCTTGAACTGTTCACGGCTGAAATTGTTTTTCAGATTTACATTTTGGACAAAAATTCAAGAAGCAATTTTTTTAAAGACTATATCATCTCTAGCCTTTAATGTGTAGGATATGATTGTGTAATAGGAACATAATTGTTCAATTGAGGAAATAAACCATTAAGAAAAGGAAATAATAAACAATGATAATGCTACAATACCTGGCAAAGAGTGATTGAGTGAGTTTTTGTTTTATGCCGCTTGGGCAATATTTCACCCATAACCAGCGTCCAAAAGCATAAGGATAACATTTCTGGTAAAAACATTTTGGTTGATTGACCTATCCTTTTCAGTTTCTATTTCTGTGAATCCCTGTAGGAATTGTGATTTCAGAGTTTCTGGGACATAAGTCAACACATTGTCTATTCTTGTGGATTCTTAATCATGTAAGTTGTCCCTTCTCCAGAGGGTGTTTCTTAATAAGAACTAGCCTGGCGCTACGAGAGTGGACAATTTGGTCACAGGTGTTCATAAAGGGACGGTTTTCATACTCCTTAGTGAAAACTAATTTTGAGAGAACAATCTTATTTATACTTGACACAATAAGTTAGGGATATTGCATATTTTATGATTAATATTGCATCAGATTGTCAATGATGTAAAATAACAATATTCATAATTTTAAAATTCTTCGAATATCCCTATTTTATTATTTGTGTTCAGTATATACATGATTATATATGTATGTTATTGCAATATATTCCAACAGAAGCAATAAGGTGCTGCCCTAGATTGAGCAACATGATAACAACAAAAGAAAACATTCATTCAGACAGAAAATAATGGGATGTAGAACATGTTGTAGTTGTGAATGAGCAGCGAGTTCGGCTGGTACGTTGAGCTCCGTGTTTCAGTAAACACACTCAAAGTAGGTTAATGTGCCATTCATAAAGATAATAGCTTCATTCATGATTTCATTAATATCTAACAGTTGAGCGATGAAACACTTGTTGTTTGAACTAAACCTTGGAAATGGATAAACATGTATAAAGTTGTATTGTGTTTCGTGTTTACCTACCATATCTTTTTCTTGTTTGAAAACAAACATGTTTACACTCCTGGTAAGACAAGACTGAATTAATTACTTGTTCACTGATTGGTTAAGGCAGGAAGGGAAACAGAAGTGCATTACTCTGGTGTGTGTAGATGATATGGAGGGCAAAGTTTTCAGGTGATATGTACACAAGGCAGAGAATTATATAACTTGATTCACATAAGTAAAACTGATTGGGCACAAGTTGTCCACCACATAAAGTCCTATCCAGAATTATATAAAAAAGTAAGATATTCATTAGAATTTATTATTAAAGATCATTAAAGAGATATGAATTTATTATTACTTGCGCTTGTGTTATACCACATATTCAGATTGAGAGAAAAAAAGCAAGACTGTTAATTAGTACCCTTTGGTCCTCTGTGCTGATGTTAGGTTGCGCATAAATATACAGAACGTCATACGTGTGCATTTGGGTCGTTTGTATTGAACGAGTAGATGTCATGGACGCGGAGGAACAACGAGTTCGAAGAACGAGTTGTTTCTCCGCGTCCATGACATCTTCGAGTTCAATACAAACGACCCAAATGCACACGTATGACGTTCCGTATTTATTATATACTCTCTTTTTTACCTTTTTAAAAGTAATTTTGAATTGCTTAAATAATCCGAGACGTCGCACTGCGCATTGATACATAATGCAAAGAAGGCGATTATCTATGACAAGCTCGACTGATGATTTGATACCTCAATTATCTGTTTATTTTCTCATTACTTTGCGTAGTTAAACGTAAGAGGCAATTTTCTCAAGTGTGAAAACTAAATACAGTGATAAAAGGTTATCCTTAGTAATTATTTATAAGTTCTGAATATGATAAACGTAAGTTTAGAATTCCGAGCGACGGAATCCTTTCAAACGACGTCACCATGGAAATGACGTCATAATCGTTGTAGGCTATGACGTCATAGGGCCAAGTGTCGCTGGCGATGTTCTCGGAGTTTTGTTTAGGATTCCTATTTTATAGTGTTTTGCAGTTTCTTTACTAACGATAACACTAGTTTCTCACTATATTATTTTTCAATATCATATTAAAAAGTAGGTTTGTTACAAATGCAGTTGAGATACGTCAAATCCGGTGTTCTAATAAGGAAAATGATTGTTACGAACGGAAAGTTGCGGAAAGTTGCGAGAATTGTCGAAGCTTGAAAAAAGTAGAACCGGCAGGCGTGCAATACGGATTCTGGAGTGCAATACGGAATTTGAAGACGTATTCCGTATTGCACCCTTGTATTACTATCCTAAGATTACATGAGTATATAATAAAGTGTTGTATCATGCATTTACACATGTACTATTGGCCTCATGGCCACCTATACAATAAATTTGTCTGTCTGTCTGTCTGAATTTATTTTACCAAATAAAAAATATTGCACAAATTTTCATTAAAACAAGAAATATCACTGACCATCCAGTTTTAATTTTGTCACCTGAACCTGTACATGGATAATTTTTTTTAGGGTAAAACAAATTAATCTTTAGATATCCCTGTTCACTGTGTTCAGTTAGTGAGTTATTGTTTTGCGCCGCTTGGGCAATATTTCAGCCATTAGTGACATCCTTGATTAGTGAACAATTCCCTTATGTGAAATATTTAACACTTGACTTTTTTATGTGTCTATCCAAATGTTGTGTTATGTGCGGTACTGGAATTAATCTAACCCTTCTTTCCTATCAGCAATTTCCACAAAGCAAAACAACAGAGCGACCAAAGTTTTTTGTTTTCCACTCAAGCTCAGGTGCAAACTTCCAGGATGTTTTTCATGAGGATTTTGATTAGTTTTTTAAAAAGAAAACAAGAGCCTGTTTTCTTCAAGAACCGAAATTACATTTTAGGTCTTCAAATATACAGGAATCCTCTTTTAAGAAAGTGATATACAATTGAAAATATCATTGAGTGTCCTTCCATTGATCACTTGCCAAAATATCAATCACTGACATACAATATCATATCTTATTTTGCCAGTATTTCCATAAACAGAATATACCTTGCTTCATAAAAATTAAGTTGTAATTTGGACCACTGTTGAATTGTTCTTTGAAAAAAATGATGATAGTAACACAGGGATATGTTTTTGCTCTGATGAAAGTATATATTTTTTGTGTTATTGCCCGATTTGTTTGTATGCTGTGGAATTGTGTTCATAGTCGTGAGCTTACTTGGGTTTTCTTGATAAATTTGAATTCTCTATCCTCCATAAAGATTTTTCATGTTTTTAAGCTGAATCATCAAGTTTCCTGAAAAGGCTTCATAGCGTAAAACTTGAACAAATGAAAGACAAAATTTGTTAAATAAAACTAACTATTTTCTCAATGGTACAGCTTATCATATTTCTACTGAAAGAAGTGAATATTCAGAGTTCTTGTGTTAAATGTCTACCACAAGGCCTTTCAATAATTATATCAATTGGCATTGGAAAGTATAAAGTTTAAAAATATATTTTGTGTTTGATGATCAAGTTTTCTTAATTTTTTTAATATTCGTAATTTTACTAATATAATCAAAGCTTTATATTTTGTTCATTATACATGTGCTTTCTGCAACCCAAGCAAAGTACAATATTTACTTAAGAATAATTAGTTGTTGTTAATGAAAATACATGGGTGCTATCAAAACAATAGAACCAATAAATGGTTATCTTAAGGATATTGCAATAATAGCAATGTTCTAATAACTTAACAGAAGTGATTTTGAGACCACCTCCACCAGGATTCGAACCCGGGGACCTCAGGGTTGAGAATCCTACACTCTACCTGTTCGGCCAAAGAGTAGCCCTCTAGCTAAAGCCAGTAGGAATGCTTATATTTCACCCTGTCACATTACCATTGTCATACTTGTAATCTTATCAAGTGATTTGGTTTCAAAAATCAAAGTTCTACTTAAATCTTATTACAGAGCCTGTTCAATTATCACCTGCAATGTTAATTCTAGGTATTTTTTCCATGATAATTGCTTACTACATCCAGTGTAATTATTTGACAAATGATCTTTGAGGAAAATGAAAGCTTTATTTGGTTCCCAGTCAAGCACTCTCTTGCTTAGAAAGGCTAGCCATACAAAAGAAGATTATTTTTAGGATTTAATCTAAAAAGAACTTGTTCATTCTGATAAGTTGGTTCCTGTATGTAACTTGGGATATTAAGATTGATTTTCATAGGACCTCAGTACCAAATATTGTGCTCATATTATTCTGAGTGCTCTGTCTGGCAACTTGTGCGACTTCTGAATCTGCTGAACAAAATCAATGAACACTTACAGTGGAAGATCATTTCCATTATTGCATCTTTGAATAATTTTCATAAAAGTTCTGTTTGCAATTAAAAATAATGAAGTCATGATTATGGACATTCCAATCCAAAAGTTTACCATAATCAAATTCAGGTTAAATTTGTTATAATGGTACTTTTTAATCAAATAGTTTAAACTGTCTTAGAGGCATTCTAAATTTTGGAAATGGGGGGGGGGGGGGGGGGGGGGTGGTTGGGGGAGAGAGAGAGATTTATTGATGATAAAATAAACTTCTTTATTAAAGACAATAGCAGGATTCAGTATATTGACACCATTTTCAAGCAAGAATAGTTTCTGAACTGTAATATTCAAGAATGAAGAAGAAACAATTTAATGAGTGATATTAAATAACTTGTGAATCTATTGCGTCCCTGAATAAATCATCATTAACAGTATTAACAGTTAACGACTAAAAAATCAAATATGGTTGATTCTTTGTATGAACCAGCAATCAAAGGTGTTCCTTAACGAGACCGCACCTTCCTGTTTGTATTTCCTGTGCCCTTGTTTCCGTGGCGATGGCATCCTGATGCGACCCTATTGATTGATAAGTGATTACCCACACGAGAAATTCATAGCACATTTTCTGCAACCAATAATGGATGCCGTGATTGACCAGTTAACCAAGCCTGAAATGATAGAACTAGACAACGCCTGACATTGCCACTGTAACAGAACTGGGTCAAACTTCCAGAAGATGCTTATGTAAACAAAACTTGCATAAGTTCTCTTACAAAACTTTTAGTTGAAATATAGGACTTCTGATTTCAGACTGAATTTGACTATGGAAATGAGAAATCGACTTCAGAAAGAATGATCTTATGAGTCAGAAGAAGATTGAATGCAAAGGGTATTCCTCTAAAACCAATAGAAGCATGATACCTCTATGTACTAGCTGTTGAAAATACCAGAAGGATACTTCAGCCTACCGTCTTTTTGTTTGTAACCTGGATTAAATGGATTGCAAGTTGAATATCCATTATGTTCAAGAGGTCTCCTTTTCATTGTGGTACTAGCTGTTTAGTAGCATACTGATATCAATGTTCATCCAGTCAATAGCATTATCTATTCTTATTGAAAAATTTAATAAAGTTTTTATAGGACCTTTTCTATTGCTTAATGTTTTATTGTCTCACAACAACATTGTTTGTTCCTTCTATCTTCGGAATTAATTCCTGTTATTCATATCTTTCAGTCTTTTGTCAAGTCTATAGTTGAGAAGCATGATCAAGGAAATTAAGAATAATGATAATGTAAAAATGTATATGGCCACTTTTCCAACCCTAGGTAATGCTCAAAACACTACCTACATTACTACCCTGGGAGTCAATACCTTCACAGATGCTCCTTCAATTCATATCAATTTCTTTTAAGTACCAATCTTAACACCTGGCTGAACTGAGTGCAATGTGGATGAAGTGCCTTGCCCAAGGATAAAGACAAGATGAGACTCCATCACAGACAAGCAGCTGACATGGTCGAGCTATATCCCCCGCAAATTGCACAATATGTATAAGTTTTCCTTATCATATTGGCGATTAATTTTTGTCGCACAAATTAACACAAATTCTCCAGGATATGAAAGAAACTGTTCTAATAAAAAAACTAAATCATACCAACTTTATGTTCACTGTTGGGCATAATTCGACTTAACTGACAAAATTAAAATCAAAGTAATGAATTTATGTATTATGTATTTGGATCTCCAAGATCAATTTGAATATTTTTAACAAACATATTTTCAAAATTGTTCTTCATGACACACCAACATAAGATTTTGTATCTCCATTACAAATTTGATCAAAAATGTGATGATAAATTTAGTTATGAGCCGGACAGGACTTAATTGTAACAGAGTCCTCATTTTTGCCAAAAAAGGCAAAATTTTATTAAAATATTTTTTTAATTGTTCTCCATGACACACCTTCATATGATTATGTATCTCCATATCAAATATTATCAATATGTGATGATTAGTTTAGAAGTTATGAGCCGGACAGGACTTGTAACAGTTTTCCAACAGAGTCCTCATTTTTTGCCAAAAAAGGCAAAATTTTATAAAATATTTTCAAAATTGTTCTTCATGACACACCAACATAAGATTTTGTATCTCCATAACAAATTTGATAAAAAATGTGATGATAAATTTAGTTATGAGCCGGACAGGACTTAATTGTAACAGATTTCCAACAGAGTCCTCATTTTTGCAAAAAAAGGCAAAATTTTATAAAAATATTTTCAAAATTGTTCTTCATGACACACCTTCAGATGATTATGTATCTTCATGTCAAATTTTATCAATATGTGATGATTAGTTTAGAAGTTGTGAGCCGAACGGGACTTGTAACAGATTTCTTACAAAATTTACCACTTTTTCTCCAAAATCCTAATATTTTATGTAGATTTTCAGAAAATTGTTTCTCATGACACACTATTACACGTTTTTCATGTCCATAACAAATTTGAATTGAAATGGTTGATTAGTTAGAAAGTTATAAGCCGTACACAAAGTGTAACGGACGGACGGATGGACGGACGCACGGTACCCATTTTAATACCCCCCGCAACTTCGTTGTTGCGGGGGATAATAAATGTGTGATATGATATTGATAATTTTAACAAAGGTAAAAATCAGAAGGTTGACAGAGGAATAGATGTGAAAATAACCAAACGATAGACTCACTGATACATCATTTTGGTATTCAACAATCTTATACTTGGGGTCACTATGTGCAAAATAACAAATAAAATATATAAAATCAATGAAAGCATAATTGTGAATAAGACATAATACACAAAACAAATGTGGTCAGACACAGACTTATAGAATAAATATAGAAGTAAGATACTAATATGAACTTGATTATAGTTGAGAGAAGGCCAACATGAAATGGACCTGGATGATTAGTTCAATGCTGGAGAAAAAGCAATAGCCTACGATGTGTTCACAATAAAGCTAATTAACACATACAATATCTTCCTGGCAACATAGTAGCATCACTGAGCAGTGCTTGGCATTGGGTATTAGGTGTTGAGATGGTAATACGATGAGAAGATGATTAGCAACTATTCCTATCACACATGTCATCTATTTATTTCCACAAAATCATGAGACACATTTCAAACAGGAGCTCAATCACAAAAGGATGATACGCACTTGATTTAATTATTACAAGTAATACATTTTACATTAAGAGGAATATGCAGACAAACTACTTTTGAAAAATGTACTCTAAAAAATAACACACTTGACAAGAACTTTTCCTGATTTGATTTAATTTTATTTTGTTTGATTGAACATTAATCATATGTAGAAATATGAAATTAAAAGAAAATATAGATAAACTTACTAAATATACATATGGACTCCAATCAACAAATTTGTAACACAAGTCTGTAATGTTCTGAGAGAGGTACTTGAGAGATCATATATAGAAACAGAAGGATATTTTCCTATATCATTAAGAGACCAAATATAGCCAGCCTAATGATTATAATCAGCAACTGGAAGGTAAAGTCTGGGAGAGTTCTTTAAGACTGGCATCAAGAGCCCACATGGACTGGGCAACAACGGTCTTAATGAAGTATTATCAACTCTTTTAGACTGACTGGTATTCTCCCAGTGTTGTCCGAGTTATTTCTGTTCAAAATCATCTATAGGGCCATCTTTGGGGCCTGATAAGTGCTTAAAGCTTTCCATATATAGCTGCATTTCAATCTAACATAACTGTCAGAAACAACAAACAAATCGTTCTCGACGCTATTACCGGTCAATTTTCATTGAACTTTCTCTCTTTCTGCAGAAATCATTATATGCTTTTCAGTGATATGTTTGCACAGAATCAATTGGTTACATTTTATGATATGTTTGGCAACACGATACTGAATAGGGCTGGCAGTTCTGGGAATCAACAGCGCGGGTCGGGAGAGACAGGTCTAGCCACGGACGATTTGTACTGACAAGACCTTTTATTGAGCTCCTTGCAGTGCTGAATTGAACATCACTGTTGAGGAAGTGAAAGCTTGGAGAACAAACTCCGTACACCGCAGATATTGATAGCCCAGGGGTTACATTCACACTGGCAGTTAAATGATAATTGATATCAGCTCCAACTCTTACACGCACAAAAAAGTTGAGTAAGAATATTCATCGTGGATCAAACTTTGAAACACGAAATACATCTGAAATATGAGGGTTTCGGGGAAAAAACACAACTAAATCAGCATAAAGTAATTATGTCTACAAACATAGTTTGAAATGAATAATCACTTGTGAGAATGAAAAAATTTAATTTCAAGGTTACCATTAACCAAATTTAAAGTTTTAATATTCCATAAGAACTGTCTAATTTAAACAACTTGCAAGTTTGTTTGTGATATTTTATTGAAAGTGACATTCTTTAATGCAATATTTTGATGTAGACAAGAAAGAGCTTTCTTTTAACAAATGACTCAGTGAACTACTTGTAAAAGTAGCTACAATAATAACCTATCTAATGTCTTAATGAATATCATAGAAATCAAACAAAATCAACCAAATCTAAAAAAAACATACATTTTGGATATTATTTTAGCCATAAAACACAAAGGATGATATTGTAGTAGAATGTTCCAGTGCAGCCAATTCCAGTTTACGATATCGTGTGAGAAGGCGAGCCCACTCTGACTAACGAAGCTGATCACATGCCATGGATACCAACACCTTCGAAGACTATTCAAGACTTAAAAACTGTTCTCTTAACAGAGTTACGCTTTGCCAAATGCCAGTTTAAGATCTCCAGGTGATTGCAGAACCTACTAACAGCTCTGGCTTGAGTTTTAAAGACGCAATTTCTAAATTTAGCAATAGAAAAGCTTGAAGACTGCCACAAAGGATTAACCTAAAACATAGAATTCTGAGGATCACTTCTTGGAGAGACGTCAATCACACAAAGCTAAAAAAACAAGAGATATCATTTGAGTACAAAGTAATAAAAAATTAATTCTGCAATGCTTGCAAAAAAGAAGAATCCTTATCTGCTGTTCTATATTCAAAGGCCATTAGGCAACAAGTTCAACAGGTCCATCATATAATCCATCCAGCAGATAAAAGTGTCAAGGACATGCAATATTCAACAGATTACCATTTATCATCTCCTTGTTAACAGGGAAAGTGTGAAATCACCGGCGCCATTGGTGCGACTTGAGTTCAAGGGAACACAGAACCAGACTAACCTAATCTAAGACTTTCAGAGATTCCTGATAATCCCAGCAGGTTGCCGGAACCTTTTATGTAAACTCAGCTAATGTCATAGCAGCTCAGCTGTCTTGAAAGCATGTGTGTGGAGAAGTCCCCTGATGGGATTTGGGTGTCCTGGTTTCATATTGTGGAACGGTGGATGTGTTCCAACAGGGGCACTTGTCTTGATCCTCCTCAGCTCTTTATCCTGTGATACAGCTCCAGAGTTATGGTCATCTTGGTACAGGAGCTTTGCTTCAAGTATCCTCTTGAGGTTCATATCAAAACTTTTAAGTTTTGGAAAAATTTGCATTTTATAAGTTCTTTGTTGAAAGAAAGGCTTGTCTGCATATTTTGCTATGAATCTGACAGCATCTTGAGACAAAAACATATCTCTTCAGATGTTACACATTGCCTTAAATTCTACAAAGCTTTCCAGCAAATAAAAACATTATATAATCTTGACTGAAGGGAATGTTCTACAATATATGCTTTCTCCTAGGTTTTTTTAATATGACAATGAATTAAACAAGGACCATCAATTATTGGGACAAGTTGGAAAACACAATTGAAAATATATATAATTGTTTTGAAAAGCCACATAACAATAAGTAAATTCCTTCTTTCAGTAAATGGTTCTACTTCATACGTTTGGCACATATCTAGGTTAATAAAAATATGTTAAAGTCATCGACAAAAAAGAAAATAATATACCAAATCAAAGTAACATACAATTAAACAAACACCAGCATAATCAACATTTATTAGATCTCTCGGTGTAAGGTCATCAGACCTCACCACATGAGATCATCAGATTACACTGCGAGTCCCTCAACAAAGAGGAAACAAAAACTGGAGATGAGAGTGATCCAGCATTGTTGTATAACATGATACTAGATCCACAATTAGTCTACCTCTCATAATCAGCTGGGACTGACGCAGATCAGGAAAATAGTTTGATCGATAGCGCACTCTCTTGTGAGTGACTCAAGATTAATGAGTGCCGTATATAGCACAGCTCATGTACTTCATTAATGAACACAGTCAGGGATAGCAACTTTGTTCTAGTAAGTTGTCAGATGGGGCAACATGGTAGCCTTACATTAGACAGCTTTATCATATGCGAGTTGTATCAACAGCATTGCATGTTTCTGACAGCAGTTACATAGCAATTTGGTTCAATTAATCAAAAACAATATTTTCCAAAAGTCTTATATGGCAAATGTGCTGTTTAATCAAGGAAATATTGTTTCTGACAACAATTACACAGCTACTTTCTCCAGTACATCAGTTGTCAAATAGAAACATTATCTTCAAATACTCATTTCTACAAGATCGGCAGCATTTGCTGGATATTGTGGAACTTGCTGCATTGATTATGTCAAACAGCAATAAATATTATGATTTCAAGATGGGTCAAAATTACTTTTGATTCCTTTGGTTAATATTAAAATTAAATTTTCCTAAACAAAACGCTTTTTTCAAATAGTTACCTTTGCAAGAATAATTGAAGGGGAATACACTTTGAAAGCATTTTTACAACCAGAGTTTTAGTCACAAATTCACAATTATATCAGCATGCTTATTCTTTCAAACTTGTTGGTGTTTGAGAAGAAGCTTCTGAACTATCTTCCTTCCTCATTCATTAGGCCAATTGCTTAATGGCTCTCAAAGGAGTGCACATTGTTCAGTCATCACTTCACCTTGATTTTGAATTTGAACATCTAGAAATATTAACATTTTTTACTTTAAATCCTGTCAAAGATGATTAACTGATAATTTCAGGTGCAAACTACTTGACTGACATATGTTACACAGGCAAGTGAATCTATGTCATAAGTACTTTTCTAATTAGACTTTGGTAATACTATAATTTAGAACAAATTCAGACGAATTGGGACAGCTTTATGTAAATACTGACTAATACATAACAAAGACCTCTTGTGAAAGATATATCTGATGGTCTTCATCTCCTCATGTTTTGTAACCAGTGAAAATACCTTACATAAACTAAAGACTAGGAGTCGTACAAGGCAAGGTTGTCACATAATGGTCCCAACTCTTTTCAGTGCTTGGTTGTTATATGAATAATCTTATTCTCAAGAGGTAATAAAAGTTACAAAACAGATAGTCACCCACCCTGCTCCAATCATCACCTAATCATCAGCGTTGGAAACAAATACTATGGCTTTCTGTCTCGTAACTCAACCTAGCTTTCTCATGGCTATTCAGAACAAAATAAAATACTATTACTAAATGATGAGAAGGGTCATAAAACAACTGGTAACACGTCCTTCAGATGGTTAAGCTCATCACATAACCCGAGTTGGTGCGAGTATACCTGGTATCACTGTTTTACATGGATATTCAGAACAAACATAAATACTATTACTAGATGATGAGAAGGGTCAATAAAAAACTCTCTACATGTCCTTCAGATTCCAAGTCTTATCACATGACCCCATCAGTCGGTGCGAGGGCACCTTGTGTCACTGTTTAACAGCATTGTCATTTCTGGATCCTTCACATTGAATATCACCTGATAATTATCAAACATGTGACTACCATTGAGTCATCTTCCGATAACAAGCTCATTTGATAGACATGTTCACATTCTATTGTCTCAGATGTGTATCATGACCATATCTTTATCTTTTATCAAATCAAATTATTAACAACATATCTTTTTACTTTTTCAAACTTGTATTAGACCTATATCCTCCCTTTTATTACAGTTATTTACCTCTTTTATCAATATCATGAAAGCAGTGATAGTATCTACGACATCAACATATTTCATTCCTTGTTTCCTGCACTAAAGGTATTTGATCTGAGCCTAAAATACAATATTCTATACCACTTTATAACAAACATTTAAGTTAATTCTCTTTGCATCAAGAGTAAAGTAATGGTAAAAGCATCAATAACACTAGACACTTTATTCTAGTGACTCCTGCCCCATCATGTTGTGCTTCACTAACAAATCATTACATGTTCAGTGGCCTCTCAACAACGTTTATTGCTGTCATGGACTAATTAATTAATTGTTTATTGACTGGGCCACCCACAACCAGGGTGGAGCCCTTTGTGGAGCAGGATCAACAGCAATGATTACTTATTAAACCGGATCATCAGGGCTGGTATTTTCATTGATTGACAACAAATCATTTGTGTATCTTTTTTTGGGTAACTTCTTGCTACTTTATTCATGTTTCATCAAATGGCTTTATTGTCTAAATGATCTGTAATCATAATCACATATTGTCAGCACTGTATTGACCAGCTCTTGATATCTCATAACCTTATTATTTAACTTTTTAACTATAACATATTGTTATTCATCAAAAGATCATGAATGACGATTGTGAATGTAAAAGACCTTAATAGATCATAAGAAAAGTTTTATCTCCCAACAACCATATTTCTTCACAAACTTAATTGTTACATTTACTGACAGTAATACCTGACAAAAAGATTGTTTCAAAAAAGTTGTTTGACATTCTGATAATGTTGCTACTGACAAGAAATACAGACATGACATACATACATGGATAGTCTAAGAAAGAAAATCAAATACTGATGTTTTCATTGAAATAGATAGAATTTATTTCACAATAATAGAAAAACCTGATGACATTTCACAAAATCAGTTGATTGCCTTTGTAGATTAGGTGTTTAAAGGTTTCAGAAATGTTTGAAAGAAGTGAGTTCCTAAAAAACGAGCCAACACTCATAACTTTCAATGCAAGTACATGAAGTAGACTAAAAACGGTTTGACAGAAATCATTTGCGTTGAAAAGGAACTCTTTTTAAAGGAAATATTAATCAGATTTTGAAGGTTTCATTGGAAACCTGATAGGTTTATTGCAACCTTTACCTCTGTTTCATAATTCTTACTCATCCTCCAACAAAATTTCATTTACAAGCCACTCATTACTCAATACTGCACCGCAGGGCTGGCGATCGATCTTCAATTTGGCTGGAGTTTAGTAAATGGAACAGGCAAGCAGAGCAACAACACCAATACCATTTGTTTCTCATAAGTGTTCAGAAATTTATTTGCCAACAACCTACAGAAAGGGTTTTTCAAAGGTGGGGACATTTTTCAATATCATCAAACATATGAATGTATTAAAGTTGTATATGGATCATTGCCTAAACAATTTTGCCTAAAAAGCTTTCGTGAGATAATTCATTAATCTTGTGAGCGTTGATGATCAAACAAGTGCTCCAGTGCCCTCCATACAGCCAGCTGAATACAGGCTATCTGTGCTGACAGCAATGTGAGATGGATGACACTGCGAGTGTTGTACTTGTCCTGTTTAATGCTTTATCTCATGCATCGACTTCAACAAATTTCATTAAAGGGCTACAAGACGTCTCTATTTCACATATTTCAAATCATCAAGGAAATTCTTTTGATTCTAACGAAGCTTTAAGTTTTCATTTCCTCGTTGATTTGTTTGTGAAGACATGGAAAGTATTAGTTTCATGATTTATTGCAATATGCAATTTGTCTTGAAAAAGTATCCATAAAGAGAATGTGAACTGCGTAATAAAAGCATATTGATTACCCAACTACGTAAATATATAGAAGCAACTAATAAATCAACTTTTCATCTATACATATTGGTAATAAAATAATTTAAAATAACCTTTTGATAATACATTTTCATCATGAAACATCATCACAAAAATCTGGTAAAACAATAAGAAGAAACCAAATCAAGATAAAGATAACAATATATCCTGATATAGATTCCCTTTCAGAACTTCACACTTCCCCCATCACCACTCTCATTTCAATGCACAGAACTGAACCAACCAATTTTCTCAATATCATGCCAAAATTTTAATACTTACAGCTTAGTTTTCTTCTTATTACTAAATTTCTTAAGGAAAGTGGTTGCTGTCATTTCAGCTTTCTTCTTGGTGGCGTCGGACTGGGCGCTCTTCCACTTGTGGTAGAGACGTTGCCACAAGAGGCTCATGGTGACTGGTGAAGACAGGGTCGTGCTGCTCAGGTTCTCTCAGGCAAACTGGAATAAGTATGAACTTCCAACACAAATCTCAAGTTCAGTCGATAAAATCCCCAAATATCAAAGAGAGAGAGAGAGAATCCTTGAAACGTAATAGGATCGAGCCTCTTATGTTCTCCAATGAAGTAATCTGATGTTTTCCAAGCGAACAAAGTTTCGTCTTCTGCGATATCCAAAATCAAAGAAGTCGATGAATGTAGCAGGAGAGAGCTCAAAAGAGGACAATCAAGGGTTGTAGTGAGAGGGTAACTGGGTATCGAGGTCTACATGGAATGAACGTAAGTCTGCTCCACACTGAAATCACTGTTGACAAACTCGCTCCTCCAATAGGGTAGCTGCCCGCATTGATTTTTCCTGTGCACAGTCGATACTTGGGAGTGATCGCTGTGCATGCCTCTCCAGCCTGCAATACAGCCTAAGCTGTTGATATTCACAGAGCATCATCTTCGATACACTTCCTTAAACTCTCTGATGGACTCGAGTGAGCAAGTGTCAGGACTCCTGACTAAGTCTCTCGTAAGAGCGGCAAAACGAGGCCTCGGAACCTGGTGAGGGGTGGATGGGATGTTCTTCAACTCAGCAAACCACTTCACCTACACTGTTAAACAAACTCATTGCCACCAGAGCATGTTTGTTAACCCAAGTAAAAGCATGCATAAAAACATTTCCAGGCCTGCCAATCCAATGATCTGCGGCAGCATTAAAAGATTGTCCAAGACGGAGAATCAAACGGTGAGTGATTGGCTAAATTGATGGAGTTAGCGGCGTGGATTGGCACATTGCTACTACAGAGAGTCACCTGAAACTTCGCTCCTCACTGAATGGCCCTGTTAGGAGCTTGCTTCACGTCTGGCCTTGACGTCTGCTTCATGTGCTGAGGAACATTAATCTCTCTTACACAATCCCTTCACACCATTGGTAAACCTCTTAGACAGAACTAACACTTCAATATTCAAATATTATGATGGATATGAAAATGATTTTTCTGAGACCCTTTTTTATATCTGATTTTTTCTTCTCTTACACAATCCCTTCTCACCATTGGTAAACCGCTTACACAGAACTAACACTTCGATATTCAAATTTTATGATGGATATGAAAATGATTTTTCTTAGGACTTATTTTGATATTAATCTCCTCTTACGAAAACTCTTCACACTATGGTAAATATCTTATACATGAACTGATTTTTCTTTTGTTGGTTTTTAATTTATCTGAATAACAGACCTGAGCAGTGTGTAGATTTTGTTTGAAAATATTATTGACTTATGAATTATTGAAGTGTCAGTAGTTTCAAACTAAGTTTTATGAGGCAGAATTTCATAGAACTCTTTATGGGAAGAAGGTAAATGTGCACATAACACTTTTTCTAAAATTCTGAACTTTTATATGAAATAAAATATTTTCCATAATAAGCAAATAGTTCAAACTGAATTTCAGGTGTAATATAACATGCATATTATTCTTGCACAGATGTTCTGTTTAAGTTTTATTCATCTCAATTACCAAATATCATAAATTTTGTTTGTTCTATGTATTTCATAATTTCTGAAGAAAACTCTACCCATGAATCTAAATAGTCATTGGTTCGTTGGTCTTCCAAGTGTTAAGGCCTTGTTCATGACAGTATAACATGCATTTTATTCTTGCACAGATGTTCTGTTTATGTTTTATTTATTTCAATTACCAAATACCAAATATTTGTTTGATGTAGATTATTTAGCCTTAAATTTTCCTAAATTTGGACTAAATTACTTTTCATAATATAGAATCTCCCTAACTCTGACATACACAAAAGTGTTTGAAGTGTCAAATCCTTCTCTTAAATGTACAAAAGTCTGACAAGTGTCAAAGCCGTAACTGATTGTATTGCATTTTAACTTAATTAAAAAGCATATTCATTTCTAAAACTCCCCTTATCTCTCAAGCATGAATGGGGTTCTGATCGGACATGTTGTGTTCATTTTTAATTCCTTCTTTCATTATTTCTTTTTACTTTTTATCCTTTCAAAATTAAACACGCAGAACTGATTGGTTTTGGAAAAGAAACAACAACAGCGAATAACCTCAGATGTAATTTATTTTTTATTTCAATTTCGAGGCAGCATATTCACTCAAACATAAACATGATAATATTCTTTGACACTGTCTTGATCTTCTGAATTTAAAATCTGAATAGTAATTTCATGAGGATACCTTAGTAAATATTGATATTTGATAACTTAGAATAACAAAATGTCAATTATATCCCCTATATCTTGGGAAGTAGGTTATTTCCTCATAGATGAATTCCCTGTTTAAACAAAACCTGTACAGTTTGGGAGATACAAAATGATAAAAAGATATCATTTATATGATAGTGTACATGTTACATGTAAGAAGTTGATAAGTTAGAACATTTGAAAAATGAAGGTATATAACCAAAGTATACAAAGGACAAATATCTGCAACAAAGTGATAAAATATTTCATTACGCTCAAATAACTAATGTCTGGTAATGAGGGGATGATGATCTTGATGACTGATTGTTAGTAGGAACCGGAATAACCATTGTTTTTTTACCAAAACCTAAAGGTTTTTCTATCCTTTACTTTAGGACTGGCAACTGGGTAAAGAGTGAAACAAACTGTGACAGTTAGATGGACTCAATTACTTCTTCATTTCCCTGATTATGCCTAACATGCATAATGTGATTACAACTTTAACCTTTTTCTCATTGTAATCAAAATGAAACTTTGTCGTTCTTGATTAACTTATTTCAACTCAGTAACATCCCAACACTAATCATCCTCGTCACAGACTTATTGACGCAGCATGAAGTCGTTGTCATTTCATTATCCATAGATTACTGGTGACTTGTATAAGGATGCTGCAGTTTACAAATTGATCATGATCTGGAAAGAAAAGACAGAATTCTGGAAAGTTCCCTATGGATTGTTGCATCACTGGTTTGCTAGAGATCAGGAATCTGGTAATCATCGTGTGTGTTTTATAACACTACTTTCATATACCGTATCCTCGCGGGTATAAGTCCACCCTCGAGCTAAAGACCACCCCCCATTTCCCCAGGGTTGAGCAGTTTTGGGTCATTCTCGGTTTAAAGCCCACCCCCCAATTCTGGCAAATGCTCACGGTCTGACCAAGACTGGCGACATTCTGGACCCGAGCATATCAAGTTTTATTTTCCATAATCCTTCACTTAATGTATTTGATTGCATATTTCAGACATATACTATTATAAAAAGGATGCAAAAAAATAACAAGTATTCACTTACGGTGTTTGTTGTTTGTTTTAATAAGATTAAGTAGCACTTTTAATATGAGAAACGTTCAGTCAATAAGTTTAGCTTGATGACGTGTTTACTAAAAATGAGCTATTCTTTACAAGCTTTTTCATTGGTCAAGAAAGAGGAAGTTAACATAATCGACCAATCAGTAAGTCGGTTAGAAAACAATGTACATAACGTATAGCGTGGTCGTAATAAGTTCATGACAACATATTGTCGATAAAATATTTAATGTCTAAATAGTTTTTTTTTAATAACCTTTTCACATTCTTTATCTTTTCAAAAACAACATGCAGTTAATAAAAATATTTACGTAAAATAAAATTGGAAGAAAATCTTTCAAAATGAATATAATGTGCACTAAAGAATATTAATTATGTTATTTGTCGTTAACAAATTACGATTGAGCTTCACATGCTTTCACGTGTGACAAAGATTTGTGATAAAATACGATGAATAACTATGGGTCGAAATATGCCAAATTAAATCTTTTAAATGGATGGAAAACCTTTTCAAGTGAAAATTCTTTAACATTATCGGGTTTTTTAATTCCTGGTCTTGAGTTGCGAGTGAAGCTAAACCGAAAATAGGATTTTTCAATACATGCTTGCAAGAGACGGAATTCCATGACGATACTCTACTATGATTGGTCAATCCAAATATAGCAACCAATCAGATTGCAATTTCTTTGATGACGCTATCCCAAGTTATTATTGTTCACAGTATCTATAATTTTCACTTCAACGTATCTGTAATTGTAATGTATGAAAAATTAAATACGATTATCACTAAAACAACGATCAAACATTAAACATGGTAATTAAATAATTGATTCTGATATTGTTTCAGTTTGTATAAAAAATCAATAAAATAAAATAAAATATAAAACATAAAATCAACAACATTACAATTTTAATTAATTTATCGTCACTGACAACTGAATACGTCTCGCACCAAGTGCTATTATTACGACGCATGATTTATGTTTTTGTCGATATATTTTGTCAACAGGATATTGATATTGGCAATGATATTGATGTTATTACCAACATAGATATGCAATATGAATATTTAAACAAAAAACTTCGACAATGTGGCTTCGACAATCGGTTCTTTATTACAGAATCTGAAAAAGAAAAACGATGTATATTAATGCATTTCAGGGTACATTAATTTTAATTATTGATATATGTTATTATTTATATACACTAATGTATTAAAATGCAAACAAATAACATTAAACAAAACATCGACTTTCAATAATTATTAATTAACAGTTAGCCGATATGGTCACGGTCGCCATTTTGGATTGGGACGTTTCTATCCTTGAATTTTCATCTTAGTTGGGGTGACTCGCGGTTTCAAGCCCACCCCCCTATTTTCAAGATATTTGTTTGCCGGGGCCCCTGGTCTTATACCCGCGAGGATACGGTAGTTGGGGTGACTCGCGGTTTCAAGCCCACCCCCCTATTTTCAAGATATTTGTTTGCCGGGGCCCCTGGTCTTATACCCGCGAGGATACGGTAAGGCATTTCATAATTGTTGAAGAAAACTCTACCCATGGATCTAAATAGTCATTGGTTGGTCTTCAAAGTGTTCATGTTCATGAAAGTCCTAAAATCTGTTCATGAGAATCCTAAAATCAGTTCATGAAAATCCTAAAACCAGTCATGAGAATCCTAAAACCAGTCATGAGAATCCCAAAATCAGTCATGAGAATCTTAAAATCAGTCACGAGAATCTTAAAATCAGTCATGAGAATCCTAAAACCAGTTCATGAGAATCCTAAAACCAGTCATCAGAATCATAAAACCAGTTCATGAGAATCATAAAACTTGTTCAAGTGAACCCTAAAACCTGTTCATGAGAATGCTATACCCAGTTCATGAAAATCCTAAAACAAGTTCATAAAACAGATGATTTAAGTGGGCTAAGATAGCAGTTTGACAACTGACGTTAGTAGAAGGAACAAAGGAAAACATAACAATGAGAAAGGCTCTCGGGTTACCTGGCATCGATCCACTGGACATTTCATTATTTTACCTATACTTTATAATGGACTCATTACAGAGCACAGTCAGAGCCATTAGGTAGGAGGGAAGTCCATGGTGATAGATTAATAGTAGCCAGTCAAAACAGTGGAAGGTACATTAATGACTGCAGAGATCCTGGAGCAGGTATTATTAACAAGGATGTAGAATATGGTTCCCTTTTACTTAGTCATTAGATTATTGGCAATTTAGGAACATATTCTAATCAACAAATTAATCAATAGATAAGGAATCATAACATACGGTTCATATTCATTCTTTTAAGAGCTAGGCTTCAGAATGTTATAACATATGACAATATGATCTCTATGACTTTCTAACTTTCAGAAACTGACATTAACATGGTAATAGAAATCATTGAAAAACTATTAAAAGGGGCTTTGGACATTTAAATGGTCAATAGTCATCAAACCAAAACAATAAAGACAACTGTATATAAGGACAATCATTTGTCCTGTAGGAAAATCTCCAAGGTAAACAGGGTAAACAACGGTTCTCGAGGAATTTAAGTGCAATGAAAGGGTAAATTGAAATCAGAAGACAACCATACAAAATACTAAAATGAACTCTAACAACAAAATAACATTTTTCAAATCAACAATTTCTATTAGGGCAAACAAAACATCAAGAATAGTATTGCCTCTTTTGAAATCCAAAGGTGAGCATACAATCATAAAGAACTCCAATAACATATTCCAAATCCAGTCAACAGAAGTTCTGTGAAGACCCATGTATACCAACTTGGATACCAGTTGACAACCATGAGAAGACTTGTATAAAGCAATAAGCCATGGTCTTCATTCGTCATGAGAAATATGATGAATGACAGTGTAGGCAGGACATTACCAGACCAATGAAGTCTCATCCTCACCAAGCCTCTCTGATCCCGGGATCACAGCTGATAGGATTAAGGGACACTGATAACTTCACCATCATTTGGGCTTACTGATAAGAAGAGGTTTCAGAGTTGTGAATGGGAACAGGATAAAATTAGATACTATTTACCCTCTCACTACTTGTATATATTACATGGACTTTCAAGATATGAATGGAAACAGAACAACCTTAGATACTATTTCCCCTGTCACTACTTATATATATAACAATCATGGACGTTCAAGATATAAATGGGAACAGGATAACCTTAGATACTATTTAGCCTGTCACTACTTGTACATATTACATGGATTTTCAAGATATAAATGGGAACAGGATAACCTTAGATACTATTTACCCTGTCACTACTTGCATATATAACATGGACCTTCAAGATATGAACACAACCAAGAAAAGAGGCTAATTAATAGGACAAGAAGAATTCATAATTATCATTTAAATGAGATGATTCATTGATAAGCATTTCAAATTGGTATTAAGGTCGTTTGAAAGTCATTTTTCCATCTTATAACAACACCAAACATGTCTCTATATTTACAACTTAATACTAGCCACTTTGATAAGTAGGTCAAAGGCTGGAAATGTGAACAATGACCTTATTATTCTTATGTGGCTTCGAATGATAAAGAATGATTGATGAAATCTATAAGTTGATAAGACAGAATTGCAATAAATATCATTCTGAACATTTAAATAACCATTACATCTATAGATAATATGTAATAACTATCATCAGAGAAGCTGACCGACTGATCCAATCCTGAAGGAATCCTGTTACTGAAATCAGAACCTTCTGTGTCATGTCCTATAGAGAAGCATTTCAGTCATTCGACAGACTTATGAATAAACACGATAAAGACACTCTGATCAAAATCAAACTCAATTCTCAGTAGGCTCTGTCCAGTAATCTAGCATTATGGAATGAATGTCTTCCTCTCAGAATTCACTTTACAGAGGAAATATTTTTGCTTTTATGTTGAATGACAAATCAATATTTGAGTTGACCCATATAAGCTCCAAAGTACCATATACAGTCATAAAACATACCAGCTAGAAAGTTCGATCAATTATAAAGCCAGTTAGGTATAAATTCTTCTATCCACAAATAGATATGTTAAAATGATTAACAAATATTACCCTGAAATCTTAAACCTGTAAGATCTCATTTTACACAAGGTTGTGATTAATATTTCAGTAAATATTATTTTTTCTGAAATTGCAACTGAACTCAATATATATATAAGTAAATAAGCAATGAGACAGATATTTTACTGTCAAACTGACTTAGATGTTATCCTAAATATAGTTACATAAAAATTCATGAATGAGTATTTATTGCCAGCCAGTTAATATCTTCCTTGTTTATGAGGGCGATGTAAAAGGGCTTCAATAATGTCACTTTTGTAATTGACAATATTTTTCAAGCGTCAATGTGTCTTTGTTGACATTGGATCCCCTATAACATCTCAAAATAGACCATAGGTTGATGGGAAAAACTTATAATGATTCTATTGTGATTTGCTTCAAGGGAATTTATCAATAATCTAGAGCTCTCCCAGCACTAAAATGGTTGTAAGCCAATGTTGATGTGTGGTATTATGTAATTACAACAAGCTCAGCAATAAGAAAGCTTCAAAAACTTATAGCCAGAACGATATCGCCGTCAATGAAATTATCAAAATACATTTTCTAAAAATTCTGTGATCGAGTGACAAGTATCAAAATAACTTGATACTTGATCTATTCTCTTTAAACAAGAAAATCATTTATCCAGGCTGTTTATCATACACAAAATACCTCACACACAATCCATCATCTAATGACATCATCCTTACATAAGATTAAAATCACTTGTTACTAAAATAAAACATGACTAACAGAATTGTTTTTTATCAACTGCAAAACAGACCTAGAAGATAAACTCATACTTAGTGCGCCCTGTTTATAGAATATGACAATACCAGAAAGAGCTCTTTCAGCTTGTATGGAACACAAGACATGGATATTTCGCAATTATCAACTTGATGTCCAATCTTCTCAAGAGGTCCTACCCATCATGACCTCAAGGTCATTGATCAGCAAGAGGCTTGTCTCGAATCATAACAAGTCATCCTGCCTCTTCTGTAGCGTTATGGCTGGTCAACCCAAGATGACATTAGCCCATCTGTGTGGTCAAGCATCTAATTAAATTTCTACCAAATAGATTTGATCTGAGACCAATCCGAGGACGCCGAGGACCTGTCATCTTTCGGTGTCTCATCTGATGATTGATATTATTCATTCAAACACTTGCTCATCTAGTCCTGTCTTCATCTCATTACTAATAGGATTCATTCATTGATGATGTGGTGAAGATGGTGCTGTGCTTGTAACAATATGGGATTGACAACATCATTACTATCTGTGTCACAATAACGTTTTCTTAGAATAAGGAAGTTGTTTGTTGTGCTTGTAACAATAAGGGTTTATTACAATCTGTGTCAAAATGGCGCTTTCATTTCAAGTTGATTATACAAGACTCTTGTATTCAGGTCTTTTAAGATATAATGCATGAAATTTTACTTGATAGATGATAATATAAATATTAAAGGTTGATGTTAATGCAAGTTTGTTGATTTTCTCATCTACCGGTAGTCTTGTCTTGTCTCATTACTATTAGGGTTCATTCATGGACGGTGAAGTGCTGTGATGGTACATAACAAATTATTATAAGCAAATAGAATTGATCATTCTTTCATATAAAGTTATATCTACAAGTAAAAATGTTAATTTGATAAGTTTTCTTTGATTGATTTGTTAATGATCACCATTGAACACCAATGCTCGATTGTTCAGTATTCAACTTTGACTTTTAGACATCATGGCATCTTAATCTTGATATCTTTATTATACTTGAGATATGAACGAGTTATTTTACAGAGTGAATAACTTTAATTGTTTAAATGATTTTCAAATGTACTGCATTATCATTTTCATTGCCTTAATGAAACTGCTTTTGGACAATGACAAAACAACCCCATAGGAATTTCAATAAATTACTACAGAAACATAATTACACATGTTCTTATTCCCATTTTGTTTGATCAAAGATTAACTTTGACGGTAAAATGCAAATCATCCATGCATCTTATAATATATCAATACGTTATGGTCCCTTAGATCTTCAAAGAAAATACTTAATATGAGTTTTCAAAAACCCATATCAGATTGTGATTTCATTTTGGCTTTTGAAATTTTACTTATTCATTCCTTTGTATTCAAATATAGAAATGAACCCAATTGACATCTAAATTCTCAGAATAGCAGTAGCACTGTACGATTGTTGTGTCAATAACAAGAATTAAGGATACATAAAAACCTTAGTCTCATTGGACAAACAGTTGTTATACATTGGTTCAAAACAATTGCATCTTAACTTCTTTGAGAGGCATTTTAGAAGTTGGGATGACAATAATGCTGAGGAATATATGGATGACAACTTCTTTGTTCATTGTATGCGACGTTTCGACACAGATTCTTGTGTCGTTCTCAAGCAGAGGAAGAGTAATGAGCTAGGGGCATATATATAAGTAAATGATACAATGCACAGTGACAACAACTTAATGAAGAGAGTAAATGTAATTAAACAGGGATGAGTGGTAGAGAAACCAGTGATGTACAATGCAGTGCGTTACATTTAATTGATAGAGGCCAGTGATGTACATGAGTGATTACAGTTAATTAATTGATAGAGGCCAGTGATGTAGATGAGTGATTACAGTTAATTAATTAAGGAGACGATCAAGGTTACTTCATCCCGTCAGCCTATGATCTTCTCCTTAATTAATTAACTGTAATCACTCATCTACATCACTGGCCTCTATCAATTAATTAACTGTAATCACTCATGTACATCACTGGCCTCTATCAATTAAATGTAACGCACTGCATTGTACATCACTGGTTTCTCTACCACTCATCCCTGTTTAATTACATTTACTCTCTTCATTAAGTTGTTGTCACTGTGCATTGTATTATTTACTTATATATATGCCCCTAGCTCATTACTCTTCCTCTGCTTGAGAACGACACAAGAATCTGTGTCGAAACGTCGCATACAATGAACAAAGAAGTTGTCATCCATATATTCCTCAGCATAATTGCATCTTACTTCCCTCATCATCGTATTCCGTGATCAACAAATTGTGTCTATTTTCAGAACATATTTATGAAACCATACAATAACTTAATAACAGATTTCTAAAAAGGTTCCATAGATGAATGACCTGAATGAACCAGATTTACATGGTTCCGCTGTGGCTGCACGAGAAAGCAAGTGTCCTTTACATTGAGTTAAGATTGATTGTTCATTCCTTAAAACTTATGGAGCTCCTTCCAACCAGTGGTTATAGACAGAGGATTGTCAGGGATTAAAAGAGCAGTAAAATGTTTTGAGGGGAAATCTAAGATGATGACAGCAAAATGAACATAAATGGTTCCTATTGGAAGACAATGTATTTAAACTAAATGAAGCTGTAAAATATCAAATATATAATGTCACGTTCAGCCATGCAATTCCTTTTTACAGAGAACCAAGAAAGATTGATAATCATAAAACTCTTGAAAACATGGTTTCCAATAAAACATCTTTAATGATATTTAATCTTTAACAAAATATTGTAATTGAATTGAGATTTGAGAAAGATTAGATGTGCCACCACTAGGGTTATTAATTGCAGTGTTACATGTGATTATCTGCAAGAAATGTCAAACCGTAAGCGGTACTGGCACACTGAAACAATACATGGCATTGAATCTAGAAACTCGCAACGTGTCACTTACGGTTCTTTTAAAAAATCCTCTTTTATGATTTGCTAATGGTGGTATTTAAAGGTGTCAAAAAATGTTATGTAAAATGCAATACAAGGAAGGATGACTTCTCTCTCTTTCCATTCTTCATCCAAAGGATACTGTACACGTATATCATATGTGCTGTAAGCTGCTTGAGTACTGGAGAACCGAGTTCAATGTTCAGGAATATATAATATATAAGAGCAGAAATTATAGGCAATTTTATGTTGTATTTGTCAAAGCTTGTTGGCTTTGTTATAGAAGAATCTTTTGCCAATTTATCATGGCATGTGCTTCACCTTGTATTTCAGCTTGTTTACCAATCTGATTCTTCATAAACATGTTTAAACCAAGGTTCAGGAAAATATCTTTAGAGTGTATTCTTCTCTCAGGATCATATATGGATTCTCATCAGTTGAATGAATATTGAACTTTGATTGGTCTTTGTAGAAAGCAAATATCAAATTAGACTGATGCCATCTAGTAATTTCATTACCCAAATACCTGTTTATTCAACTTGGTTAGGAAACATGACTCATGTGCACTCTCTGTCCAGATGGCTATACAGCATACCGATTGATACTAACCCTTTCCTCACTACCAGCCAGATCTAGCTCAAGAACATTTTTGTTACTAGTTTCTCGGGCTGAGAGGGTTAAACTATGAGGACACCAAGCTGAAAGAGCCCTGCCAGACAGTAGATCTGGAAGCTGATGGGTCGGTCCCCAGATGAAGCTACATGGCACGGAGATGAAGAACATGACAGTTCTGATTGTCTTGGAGAGAAACCCAGGAACAATGGAGCCAGTTCCTGGAGGGAGATGTGGGAGTCCTATACATCACACAGGACAATAACCCAATAAACATCTTATCACTCGGACATTCACCTTCATTGGAACCAAAATAGCTTCTTTTGTCTTAAGTGCCTGATCAAACTTGTATACCGTATCTTATATATTTGGTGATTCAAAGTACACATCCATATTTGTTAGTTGCTTATTCATTGGTATATGCAGAGTAATATTTCTGACAAGGGCTCAAAAAAGCTATTCACAACATAACTATACAATGACTAACGTATTTGATATTTCTTCAAATCAATTTTTCCTTTGACTCTTTTCTTCTTAGTTTCTGTTTTTTGATTGCTAAAGATAAGCATTGATAAATCATGATGGACATACAGATAAAAGATAAAAATATCAATGCAAATGATTACTAAACATCATAATTTAATATTATAAGTAGCAAAATTCCATTTCATAAAAACTTATTTCAAAACAAGCAATAAATCTAACTGGAAACAAAAAAGCCAATTAACATCTTATGATCTTGCTGGTTGCTGATAATGCATGAACTAATTTAGCTACAACTGTCAGAGAGATATCATTGTTTTGACTTAACAGTATTGATAACAAACCTCAAAGTAAAACCTAAAAATCAGATCTACTGATTAGTACAAACATGTAAATACTAGTTAACCTAATAACATGGAACTGTGTTAATTGACCAATCAATAAGGACTAGGAACCTTCCCATCAGTCTTCACGATGAAGCTGTTCCGTACATATTACTGACCCATATACATTGATCAGCCACTAATTAACTCATCTGTCATTAGGAAAATATAGTATTGTGAACAAATATTGTCAAGCACAGAGGAAATAATCCCAACATAATCCAGCTGCTCCAACATAAGATGTTATTGTTCTTGTCTTTGTGAGTAATGAGAGTCTACCTTGGAACTTAATGGAATAAGATGATTTGGTGTAAAAGATTTCAGCAATTATGACGCTAAATATCAGTTTGGCGCTACACAAATAATCTGAACTGGCATAATTCAATGGAAGAAGGAATGAACAAGCTTCACAATTTAAATGAAAAATTCAAACAGTAAGAAAATATGTAACAGCTATGGATGAATCACTTGAGCTCCTGGATTTATTACGCGAAGCCATAAACTATATAAGTACGCTGGTATCACTGGGTCAGTGCTCTGTGGAATGACTGCACTCCATCTAGTGCCAGGATTTAAACCAGCCATTAAGACAAACATCCAATCTGACTGGGAGCAAATTGTATCCAATAAACCATTAGATCTCTGTAGCAATGACTCTTGACATGTTGGTAGGTATTGCTATCTATGGAGCCTGAGCTACAAGGAGCTTCACAAGCACAGGGCGTGGCCAAGTTGGAGGGTTTGTCGACTGGTCAGGCACATGGTCAAAAGCCTTTGATACTTGATTAAGTATTGGCTGTTTCCATTAGGACAGCTTGTCCCCTATTGAAAGCTTTAGCATACATTTAGAAATGACTGCTAGTCTATAATGGATCTAGTTTCTCAAAGTGTGTCTGATTCAGCGCTAAGTCAAGATTGATTTTTCTCTCACTCTTTCATTCCACTTCACTGCTGTCCTGCTGTCGACTCAAACTTGCGGAAGCCAAATTGATCAAAATCAAATTCTGTCGGGAAGTATGGGTGAAGTTTTGGGCTCCATCACAAGAGTGGACACCTTCTGTGGTAGATGAAGCATTGTAGCATGTGAACATTGTCACTGCTCCAGGAACATAGAGACCTGCTGACTGTTTAGCCGACAAACGGACAGCCGACTTCTCTGACAACGTTAGGATCTCGAGTTTCATACATACTCAACTTGTGGCTGCTTCACTAACTGCAAAATCTGCTTCACAACCACATCAACAGCAGGATTTATAACTGTTTAACACAAAGCATCACCTCATTTAGACTTTGTCAATTTGACTTTGTCAATGCTTTACAATCAGCTATCCTCGATCATCAAGGGATTAATCTTTCAAATACTAATGATGTCTCCCCCTGAGAAATTCCATCATGAAAATTGTTACTCTCTTGAACAGCCCTTGACTCTCAGTATGAAACAGATAGCCAATGAACAATCTTGACATGACTTGATGCAGAGGCTAGTCTTGGTAGATACATTATAAAATGGAGAAATTTGGCGCATATTCAAAGATTATATAGATTTGAAATTTTGGTGTACATTTTTGAATTCATTGATCAAAATTGAAAAATTAATTAAAACAAAAAGAACTTTTTATTTCAAGAAGAGGGCACTCAACATTGAATAATAATCAAACAATAACAAAATTTTCAATTACTTAAGAAAAACATAAATCCCTCTTAGGCTAATATCGAAATACATATTTTATTGCAGGCATATCTATTACATTGGAAGGAAGAAATGATCCTTGAGAAGCATCTATCATTAACACTACAGGATGGCATATGGGAAATGAACCGGAGTAACAGTGAGATACAAAAGTGCTCAACAAGGGTTATATGCTCTCTGCACACAGCTAGATGGACAACAACATGCAACTCAATCAAACATCCTAGTGCAGGTCAAACTCTCACTCCATCATAACGTGACAGTGATGTATCAATTCAGTACAAACATTTTCATTATACCATTATCCTTGAAATTCATATAACAGCAAGCAGATTGAAACGTTATAAGAAACCTAATCATTTGAAAATTAACTTCTTCATGATCAGTGAACTGAATTAATTGTACTGGCATTTGGTAATTAACTGATAATGCACTTTGGTTTTGTCATTCATATCATCTTCATGAAATATTTGAATATGAAATTGCCAAAGATATAAGTTCAATACAAAATTCAATTCTGTTATTGTAATCTTCAAAAGATTTTGAAAGTCTTGAATCACAAGTTTTCCAAAACAAATGATTGTAAGGTCATTAATTGTCTCATAAAAGATAAATATATATATACATACATTCCTCATATATGTCTACATAAAAGGGATCATAGAATAGTTTTAAATGAATCTGATTTACTTTACAAATACACAGCCAATCATTCAACCCTGATGTTGCTGCCTTTCCTCCTACAGGTACCATGCAAACCCTTGAATTGTGTCATACATAGATAAAAGCATGGGATCCAAATTGGCTATGTATGAAAAGGTTGCATGCAGGCATTGGAATTTTCACAAGAAATGGTTTTAGAAAATAATCTTGATAAAAATGTTTTGGAGTCCGCCACAGACAGGGTGCACTATGGGACAATCTACGCTGCATCACTGATTGCCCATCAACTCAAGAGCAAAAGGCTTTTAGACTATAAAATAACAAGGTATCCATTTCCATGGCAACTTAAAAACACAGTGACGGTAAAATAATAGGACATGTGTTCCCACGACGTAAATTGCTAAAAGCTTACAACCATGAGTGGTTATAGTGTCTAAACAACAATATGTTTACATGAAGAGGATCTTTATAGTGTCTCTATGCCTCCATTAGCTGCATGGTATAGAACTAGTCTGTAGGGAAACAGTCTCTAATGAAGGGTCAGCCCATTATCACTTTGCAACAATATACAAATACAATGTTTATTTAATAGGCAATGAGTTGTTGTTGATTGACAATATTAGCTCATTATCATACTGGTTCAAAACACTTGTTATTCTTAATCGCTGTAAACAAGCTTAAACTCATGAAGAGAAAATTGGTGGTGAAACACTCTGGGAAGAAACTACTTATCATTATGAATTTGTTCTTTACTTTGAATAAATCTATTCCCAAATCAAAAGCATTTTGAATACAACCAAACTACAAAGATTAACATTAGGTTGTCAAAGATGGTCTCAAGAATAAAAATAGTTAAACATCCTTTAATTCCAACTTCATATTTATTGTGCACAAATTCCAAAAGTATATCTTCCATAAGTTTGATTACCACAGTACTAACTGTTAAGGTGTGAGTTTGAATACAGCTTTCCTCTTGTGAAAAATACAGTTAAAGAAGTTGTACATTTACAAATAGCGAGTATCATATGAGTGTGCAATGTATACAGCCCAAGTGCTTGAATATTGCACAAGATTAAGGGTGCTTCTGATTTTTATGGCGGCCACTGCATGCTCCATCCATGAATGTAATAAAAAATTTTTACCAAAGTTGTAAAATTTAAGAAAAAACAGGTCAATCTTCAACCATAGACAAAATATAAGACATCATATTATTATTCATGACATCAGTATATCATGGTACAATGGTATTTTGCTTATGGCATCTTAAGACAACAAAACCTTGTAAATTATGAATAACATTATTGTATTTAATTACTTTCTGAATGTATGAACATGCAGTGCAGAGGAATAGACACCAAACCAAGCATGGTTAAGATCCCTTGTTAGTCTGATCTAATCTAAACGGGCTGTGTTCTGGGGAATAAATGTTCTCAAAATATGGATCAAGGGAATCGAAAAAGTTCTATCGGAGAGCTTCCTCTCCATAAGGTCTGAATACAGCCTACCTATTGCATGTGCTGTAACCAGTTAGCGAAGACAAAACCCAGTCTTCAGTGATCAAATTAAATCTTTGTTTTTTAAATAGTATATAGAAGCGATCATGTATAACTAGTGGGACACTGTTGACATCTAGTTGACATCAAAACCTTTTGTCAGATTCCTTGTGATTAGCTAGATGAGATTATGTCATAAACATACGACTAAGGCGGATGCGGTCAGACCTTACGTAGAGGACATATCAGCTGGATTGAGTTACTTTTGAACCCTGATAGTCAATATTTCTAAAATCTTATTCCTCAGGGCACGGTTGATTTTAAAATCATACTGGATTCCTTACTGCTATCCTGATTGAGCTGTAGATAAGTGATTGTCCAGATGGTCAGATGGGCAGACAGGAAGGGAGGATGGCTGGCTACACCAATATGCCCTGCCCAACTTCTGGTGATGAGTCATCACATTGGTCATCATAACTTCACCTGAATGATATCATGCTTTGCCAATAACTCTTTCACTCCCACAAGCCAGAAATCAGGCTCAAAACTTATGTATTAGGGGTGAAAGGTTTCATAAATCAGCTGTTGTTTTGAATCATGTTTTAGATTTGATTAAGCCCACAAGATCTGTATTAACAAGAAACCAATCCCACTGTTTCTCAAAATTGCTAAATTGATCATGCAGTTTGCTATTTTCGGTATTCAACTTAACAACATCATGTCAATAATTGACCCCTGCCAACTATTGAGAAACAAAAGACACTTCAGTCATATTGTTCATTCAAATATTTCCTGTAATATCCACAAATATAACTCTCTCTCAACCAACCAATCCCAAACCGGACATTTTCTACGGGCACCTCTTCAAGCACCTGCTATCAATAACGGCAGTTATGAAATGTTTACATGACTAGTGTTTGGTCAATAAGGGTTGTGTACAAATAGACGTCATACCTCCACGTTTATAATCTACCATGTAATTGAGCTAAATGAATTATTGCATTTCCGGGCATATCCTGATCACATTTTATTCCACTCCGTAAAACGTGATCCGATGAAAACAAATTCTTATTGATCCTGTTGGATTGCCTCACTAATGGAAAATGTTTGTTTTTGCAGAGGAAAGGATCCCATGATTCAGATGTAAACTAGCCCAATCAGGATTAGAGGCATGTAATCAGACACAGCGAGTTCAGTAATTACCTGGAAGAGATCAAGAAAGCTTTTCCATGTTGATCCCGCTATTAAAAAGAACTTAAAATCTGGGTTATCACAAAAATGATTGAAGATCAAATACATTTGTATTAAAAGGTCCAAAATAAAACAGTGCCACTTGTTCTTCAAGATTGTCATTAAACCCTTCAAAATATTTCCTTGTTAAACTTACAAAAGATCTTGAATAGAATAGGAAAGCTTAACAAATACACTTTGGAATAGAAAACGTATTAGTTTGAAATAAGATTTCTGATAAAAAAAGTATCATGTTGAAGCAAGAATTGCAATTAAATTGAGTGTCAAATGAAAATAGGATTGTTGGAAATAAGGATTAAATTCAGCTTGAATAAGCCTTTGGAGCAGGAAACGTACCTGAGAAAGAACACAAAATGTCATTACTTGACAACACTTTCAGTATAAAGCATCTTACATTCCCATTTAGTATCAACATCAACATTCTAAATATAAGCTTATTTTCAGTTTTTTGATTAGAGAAAGACACTATCAATATCAAGATTGAAATAATTCTTAATAGTTTTACCACTTGTTGCCAACCATTGTCACACAAATATTCACATTTGGATTTATTATAATTGTAATGAAAGCACATCATCATGAAAAAAAAAATTCTCAAGAAACTTTTATTTTTTTATATATTCAAGTCAGTAACTTCTTTAAGGTTTTACATCAAGACTTTATCATAATTTCAGCTAAAACATAGTAAACATTGAGACTTTATCAATGAAGAATTGTTCACAAACATAACTCTCTTTGTCTCATGCTGAAAAAAGAAAAACACTTTAACATCATTTAGATAAAGATTTATAACTTGTTACGAAAACTTATCTCCTATGTATCTTCCATACACCCATAGATCAGGGTAAAAACCATTCCCTGATAGACACAATATATCATAATGTAGCCATAAAGTTCTCATTTATGACATTAAAACAATGACACAATAACAAAATCTCAACTACTTTTAACTTCTGATTCCTGTGATTTTTCAATATCATCTTGTTGGCAAATGTGACCTTGACCTCAATTTCAACACTCTCTCAAGATGGACATCTCACTTGAGTATAAAGCTGAACTTTGACATTCTAGAAATAAGCTGAAAACACTTCTCTTCTATTGTTAACTAATGGTGCAATAATTGCAAACTCTGAGCACCTCCAGCGGCTAAATATGCATCTAGCAAGTGTAAGACAAAGAGCTGCTTTCTAAGACCCGAGCTATTTAGACTTAACTCCATGATCTAAAGAGACGCAGTTTGAACCATCACCGAAGAGGCTTAACGGTTCCTGAAGAGTAAACCTAGCTTAGGATATTTTATCTCACAAAAGAAAACCACTAAAAATGTTCTCAGTAAGATATAAACGTTTTGATATCTTAGGTTTTAACTAACTTTCAAAGTAATGATTTCTGAGTGGGTTGTAACACTAATAATCAATAAATTATCTAGACAACTTCTCAAAGATTTTTCATTTACAAGAGCAGAAAAGTTTTGCACCAATGACTCCTCATAAGGTTTTGGGATGATGCCACGTTCATGTCATGACCTCTTGGTAACTTTTAAGTACAATATGATAATTTATCTAATTTATCTTAGAATTCAAGTATGATTCAGACATTTAATTATTGAATGAAAACAAGAGACACCTGAAAGCACATGTCCAGCCACAGACATGTACTAAAGCAGTTTCCTGCTAATTTGTTTGAGAGGCATTTTAGACATTTTCAGACGACAAGAAGTTTTATAGCTGATCAACTTCTTTATTGTACAAGGATCTATACCAAAACTTTCTACAACTTGATCATAATAATAATAACAAGAAGACATGTAGTCATCAGAAATCCCCCGCCAGATTTGTTCTTATTTTAAAAAAAGAAAAGTTTTTGATAAAAGTTGTGTCCGTTGAAGATAATTGGATCAGAGTCCTGGACCAAAACGGAACAAGGGCAGTAAGTGCAGAGAAAAAAATAATTGTGCGCTTCTTATACAAAAAATTGTGTTATCTCATCTTTAGTGGTTTCCGACAAAAGCTGTCTCCTTTGAAGACACCTCGAAAAAAACGTAACAAGGGCAATAACTCCGGAAAACATATTTGCGTGGTTCTGATTTTCGAACTCCATCAAGGTATTGATACCCTGAAGGCACACATCAAATTTGATGATCCTATCTGTAACAGTTTCTGAGAAAAATTGGCTCCTTTTACTCGGACGGACGGACGGACGCACAGAGCTCAAACCTATATCCCCCTTCCACTTCGTGGCGGGGGATAATAACAGGTATTTATTAGGCGCACATTTCCATCCTCTCGTGCATGCTCAAGGCGCTAACATTATTACCCTGGTCTAACCCAAGCTGACATATTTGTCGCGAGAAGGTCACCACCAACACAACTCTTTTCCAGGTACCGATTTCCTGCTGGGTGAACAGAGGCAAATTTTTAATAAAGTCTCTTGCCTAAGTAGACACCACAAGCCTCTCCACTTGTGTCCCAGTGTGGGGCAGGGAATCAACCCTTCAAACTTTCAGTTTATTCAGCAATGAGCGGGTAACCCACTCATCCAAAGAGCCGCGCCCGTTGTTGCTGCACTATACTGATAACGGTCGACAGAGCATTGCACAGGACCACATGCCACCACTATAAATAAAACTCCTTGTCATCTCCCTGTCAATAAAGCGTTATATTATTGTAGATATAAGCTAACTTATGATGTATTTGTGTCCTAAATATATAGTGACACATAACACTAAATACATGGATGAAAGAAAAGAGAAATGACATTTTGAATATTGAAATGCTAAACCACAAAATGATAATTGAAAATTAGTATTATGAAACAAAAAAGAATGATTTCCATTGAAAATGCCAACATTGACATTTCAATAGATGACTTGATAATTAAGTTTTTTCAGAAACAAATTGTAGAACTCACTTAAAACTGGAAAATATCCATTAAATGTTGGAAATATATTACTAAGAACTACTATAAACTAAAGTAAAAATTTACTCTTATCAGATTTGATTCCTTATAATAAATATTCAAACAAACTCTTTCCATTTCGTTCCATTAATACCTGATTTGATTCAAACAATTAAACCAATTTCTCAATACTAGGTGAGTTTCACATTGTCCAAATATTGTAACAGATTCTGATTGCACAATGATGTTTATGAGAAATGTGTTTACCAAGAGTTATATTGAACGCATGTAATTGGCAGAATTATCCAAGATTAATGATTATTGCAATTTGTCACAACCACATCAATGTTGTCTAGTAATGAGAGTTGTGAAACAATTCCATGTACTGTACCAGTACATACGTTTTATTGGAGATAAATTGTCTGAAGATAAAATAAAAATTGGGAAGTTATCAGCCTGTCGTAAGAACACAACAAGATGATAAATACTGCAATAAAACCAGGAAGTGTATTGGTAGATAGGAGATTGATATAGGTAACTCAAGGACCAGACCACAGAGAGACCGAGGAACTACTAAGTAGATAATGGACAGCAGGGGACAGATCGGGACCGTGAGTGTCCTCAGGCTCACAGAGTTTTCTCTACTGCTCCGTGATGAAGTCCGGAGTTTCTGTTGTCCTTATAGGAAGAAGCCAGAGATTTTATTGTTCTAAAGGTAAAATGTCTTTTCCAATCTTATTTTACATAAGAAGGAGTTAGAGATTGTAGAGTCCCTAAGGGGAAAAACATCTCTGCTTTCTGAGTCAATATTGGAAAAAAATAATTATTTGTTGACATTAAAGGCAAAAGTCAAAGATACTTCGATCGTTATAGAGAGTTTCATTAGTCTGAATGAAGAAGTCAGAGATCTGGCAGTCCTCCAAGCAAGAAATCAGAGAATCAATCTCTGAATTGTTTTTAAAAAATCCTTGACAGTCTGTATTATCCTAGCTAAAGGCAACATGTTGACAATATTGCAGTTCCAAAAGAATTGAATTATGAGATTTCTTACTATTCAAATAAATCAGATATGCTTTTCTCAGAAGAAATGGCTTGTTATTATGTTATTATGGCTTGAATCTATAGAAAAACATCATGATTTATGATCTGATACAAAATTATTTTGGGACTTTGTATTTTCTGTATAATATGTATGTTCAGCGCTTAGAGCATATCCCTTGGTGATGTGGATGAAGCACTATAAAAGTACTCTTATTATAATTATTATTATCATAATAATCAGGAAGTGACTCCAGCTTCTATACAACTCAAGGGTAGATCACTTGTATGCAAGGTAAGACTGCAATCAATGCATGAAGGGTGCCACATTTTTCTGAGATCATAAAGTAGTTTAAGCAAATAATTGATAGAATAAGCAGTTATAGTCCGCAAACTTATACAGAGTGGAGTATAACTTCTCCACTGTCTGGTGTGTGAGCTGATAAGCACTTCAACTCATAACCATCTGCGTCTGCACCAGTCTGAGTATCTGACCATCTCACACCGCCTGATTATTGTCTTCAAACCATTAGCGCTGTCTGGCAGTGATGATTGCACTTCACATTCTCTCTCAGACCGACCCGGCATTATCACTTTAACGGAATATATAAACCCTGTATTATGCACTCTTCACAGTCACCGAGTTGTTACTCAGTTTATTATATATTCAAACACATTTTTCCAAAAAGTCTTTCACGCTTTTCCTCAATGCATTAAATGAATCAATCAATAAGTATATCCATATTCATATTGGTGAGGCTTTAAGGCCAGGACATCTACATATTTAGGATGTATCAACAAAATGTATTAAGCAAAAGGTTTTGATGAAATAAGATAACCCTTTCTATAACCAAAACCATATCATTTGATACTTAACCAATAATAACTATTGCCACTGTGGAAATTTAACAATATAGCCACCATCTCTTGTTTTGGGACTAAGATTTACAGAATAAGAACATGTACAGGTTCATGTACAAGGACTACGGGCCCCCAGAAGACCATGTGGCCTCCAACATGCACCATAGCAGAGATCTCCACGGAACATACCAGGAAGTGCTGAGGTTCTGTTTACATCTTGGGTCTCTGGTTCTATTTAAAGTTTCATCTGGCTGATCTGTATCAAACATAGCATGCTCTGTAACAAATAGCCTTTCTTTCCTACATCGTTTATGTCATTGTTATCGTCTCAATCTAAATGAAACCTCCACTAAATACTTTAATTTTCTTCATTGTAAGCATGAGTATATTCATGGATTGGTAAAAAAAACAATGACTTAATTTGGTGTCAACGACCAATGCAACATTTTTTAGGTAAAGAGGTCACCATAATATTTGTTACTGAACCATTTTAAACACTTTTCAAAGAGACCTGAGCAATGCCAGAACACCATATGAAACTAGAACCTGGATAAACATAAGTTTCTTGTTGTTCAAAACCAGCTTATGAGGGCGCCAAGTCAGAAGGTCTTCATTTGGAGAGCTTTAAATAAACACATTTCAGCTACTGTATAGTTTATCAATGCATCCATGAATACAGTTTAAACTCCAGTTTGCTTTGGAAAAAAAGACGTCATGATTATGTTACACTAAGAAGTAACCGAGAAGACTGAGCTAAGTTGGTATGAAACAAAAAATAGAATTGACATTAAAAAAAAATTATCAACAAAGACAAATTTTCATATTGTCAACCATGGACAATTTGGTTTATAACATCAACAACAGTATATTTAAGGCTTACATTTGATCTAACAAGGCAACACAAACATAGCACCTTTTGCCATTGGCCAAATCTGCTACAAGTTGTTCAACATCAGTACTACACACTGTAAACCACAAACCTGTAGGTGTTGTCCAATGATAAGATGAAACAAGCAACAAAGCCAATACAAATTAAGCATTTCACCCATAGTCACACTCTTCTAAAATATATTGTAGGCAAGGTCTGAAGATAAAAATAACTATTACTGGATTTAAGACAATACAAATATAGCAAATGTCACTTCTAACCACATACTATCAAAATAAATAGTAGGAAAGTTTGAAGCTGAAATTAAGCAATGAAGACAATACAAATATAGCCTTGTCCCTCTATCATCATCGTCATCAATATGGTAACCAAAAGTAAGATAAAAATAAGAAAACTAGAAATGGTTTCTAGTTAACAATTAAACCAAACAAGCAATTAACACAAAACATATTAAGCACTTGACATTTACCGTTAACTAGAAGATGGACTATGTAGAAATAGTTTCTAGTTAACACTTGAAGCTAAAATCTAGCAAGCAGGCAATAAAGACAATTCTAAGTATGTCCGTAGATTCCCTGGTCCCTCTGCAGTAAGAAGAGAAGCAAGGGAGAAGGAAGGACAGACCGTCAGTTGATTAGTACGAGAGGAAGACATCTGGATGGAGGTAATTGGGAGATGTTTAATGTCCCTCTCTCTCTCATTACCACTGTACCTCTATCTGGGATGTTACTTCAGAGAATAGAACAGAGGGTTAGTTGTCCGGAACTAGGTTGTTGACCTCACTTAAGGACTCTACTGTTTGGGTTTATGCTTCTCTCAAATTTGTTTTTCTTACTGTTATGTTGGTTTTGTTTTTATATTTTGCTGACGGTACCTCACTTTGGAATGTTCCATAGCGTTTGCCTTTACATTTTCAGTATAAGCTTGTTTTTTTCTTTCAAAATTTATATACTTGGTTGGAAATTTCAACAGTACAGAATTTTAACCTCATTTGGAGGCTCCCAAATCAGTATTTGGATTTTTAGTATCACATTTAGAGCTGGCTTACATACCGGGTAAGTGTTCTTGGCTCAAAGACACACATTTTTAATCACAAGTATTCTTTTAACTTGAGTTGAATTTAACAATGTTAGATTAGAAAGTTCTTGAAAATAACATGAGTGTGTAATGCCAATATGTCATCTTCCAAGAAATATAAAGTTTCGTCTTCACAAACATTTATCCTTTATCACTTAAACTTTTAAAATACTCATCAAATAAACAAAATTGTGTTGTAATTAAATCTATATGTTATGAAATGCTAGGTAAGAACTATTCATTCTTCAAAAAATAACCGAAAAGTGCATTCCTTGTGTTATAAGAAAGATACGAGCCAAGTAGTCGCTTCAAGATTACATAATTTGTATGTTAAGGTCACATACGTAGGTGCTGTTGATCTCTGCTTACGAGTCTTTTTCGTCCCTGTTGATCTGAGACACATGTATAGCAGAACGTGGTTGATAGACATTGATTGTATAGCCTTGAGAAGCTGGCCACTTTGTGAGTTTGTCAAGTAGATTTCAGGTAAGTTTTGAAGTATGTGTGATGCGCCGGAAACTGTCTTAAGCTTGTGTTGTTCAGGCAATCATTTATAGAGAGGCTTCATTTTCAAATAAAAAAGAAACTCATACTTTTTTTTAAAAGTTATGAATTAAAAGAGGCAACCTAGCTAGGGGCATATTCAAAAAAGTTGTTACAAGCGTGATAATTTTTCTTACCCTGGTATATGTGAAACACAAGGAAAAACAAGATGATGACAAACCTACACACAAAACTAGTTCAGCTTGAACTACTATTTATTTCTAGTTGCCTATTGTACAACTAAAAAGCTTCAAACCTGAAATGAAGAAAATGTTAAATGGTTTGTAAATTCATGCCAAACTGAATTAGTTGTCTTTAAATTAATCTTCAAATATTGACCTAGACACCATTAGAATCAGGATGCTGCTTCAGATCTTGTTTTTTTACCAAGATGAGGCTTAACCGTTTTCAGTTGACTGTCCGTGTTAATCTGAAGTCAATCTCCTAATCCTGTAATCCCATTGGCTGGCAGAGCCTCTCAACTTCCCTCCTGCTGTCCAATCAGTGCTTGAGTTTGAGCTGGGGTCATTCACCCTCTCTACTGCAGGGGTTTGCTTAATGGTCTGGAAGTCTGTGAGTTGGAACATCATCACTTTCATGTGCTTTGTTGGCAGATTCTTCAAGCAGAAATTTGGTTGCTTGGGGCACCTGTTTGCTTTTCTGTTATGGAAAATTGTGGTGTACATTTTGAATTGAGGAATATTTATTGTAACAATATATTTTTGCTCCACAAGTAGAAGTAGACAAAAAACAAAACAAACTACATTTTAACATGTGATTTGGATAGACAATGTTTTATTTTTAGGAACTGCCTAAAATATTTAATTTTTTTTAATGCATTCTAAATAAGTTCTCAGCATATTTCATTCATAGATTAAGCTAAAATAGCAGGAGTTTTAGAGATCAAAATTGCATGTCAATTTAAGTGGCTTTAAAAGTAAAAATTAATAAAGGAGTTTTGTTAAAATGCAACCAGATATCCAGCTTGTTGCGAATTCAAAGAATTCAAACTTGCTGTCGCCAAACGTAAGAGCCTTTTTGAATTTTCCCTTATGCATATCAATCTATAAACATAAACAGAAAAAGATGTCCATCAATATCAAAACAACCATAGAAGTCTCCATCTGTAAACAGTTCATCAAGCTTAATTTACAATTAAATTCATAAAAGCGCACTCAATCATTTACAGCAAATTTGAATTTGTTGAACATAACAGTAAACAAGCTTCTGCTTTTTTTTGTTAAAAACCATATAACCCAATTAATAATTAGAAAAATTGCCATTTAGATGGAGATGAGTTATCTCTGAAGTAACATGAGCATTTTGGTGCGGAAGTGACAAGGACGCCCTCTGGCGACAGAGAAACAGTGCCAGCTTGAGCAATGAGGATACAAGCACTGAACTGATTGAGAGATTTTAAATGCTGCCTGAAGCACATAGCGGTAAGGATCAGAATTAGGCAGTAATATCAATATAGGCATTGGTGAATCATTAGGCTTCTAACAGCTGATTGGACAATTTTTTCTTAACTCTGGAACCGGAGAGCTGTAGGCAGGATCATCAAGTTATGAAACTCTGTCAGCGATTTTTCCTCACAACTCGACCAGCGGATTAATTGAGATTTGAAAGTGACAGATGAAGAGAGTCTCCCATCAACAGGGAGATATATCATTGTTCTGGATCAATACACAGAGGGATGGACAGGGATGACAGACAACAAATGGATGGGATTTGAATAAGACTCTTCTCTCTGCCTCACAAGGATCAACACAACATGCATCTCAATCAGAGAGAGGGTACGAGCAGCTGACAAACCACTGCGCACATTAGACAACCTGACACTATCAACATGGAAACTGTGTCGAGAAATTGGCTGTGAAATTGCCCTGTCGGATATGTCCATAGTGGCTGATTGAACTCCTGGCTCTCCGCCAATACAACTTTATAGACACAACCTCAACACAAACACAACTACACATACTTATACATAATGTACTTATGAAATTTAAATTGCTCAGATTGTTGGAGTTGTCTATAGAGGCTTCTTGATTGACTCTCTGGCCCTCTGCCAATATAATCATATGGACGCATAAACGAAATGCACAAAATACTTTCCAAATTGTTAAGCATACTTTGTGAAAGAATTAATCTTTGAAATTAGAGCCATTGGCTCTATAGCTCATCATGCTTCAGGCATCAATCATATTAGGTTGTGGCACAAGTTGTTACTCCCTTAGTCGGGGCCACATGGTCACTAATGTACAAGTTAGAATCCTCATTACCTAACTAAGGAGTCTGTACACAAGGTTTAATTTTTCTTGGCCATATGCTTTTGAAGAAGAAAATGAAAATAGGTTTTAAGTGCATGTGTGGCCTCTGTTGCCCTTATCAGGGGCCCAAAGGTCACCAATGCTAGGAATTATAACCCTTACTAGTCAAGGAGTCTGTACACAAAGTTTCAGCTTTCTAGGCCATATGCGTCTGGAGAAGAAGAGAAAAATAGGTTGTAAGGGTTTGGGGCCACGGGGCCACCAGAGCTACAATTTTGCTTCTGGAAAAGACAATGAAAATAGGTTACAAGGATGTGGCCCCTGTGACCCCTGTGACCCTTATTGGGACCACAGGGTCACCAAAGCTATAAATTATAATGGATAATCATCACTTGTCAAAGTTTCAGCTTTCTAGACCTTCATGGATCAACGTCTGGAGAAGAAGCAAAAATGGACACCATGCCATGCCTTAAGCCAATTGGGCCTTTTAGCCCAGATAAGCTAACAAAATTTAAAATTTCACATTGAATAATACAAGTTTTTTCACAATTTAAAAGAAATTTTATCATCCAAAACTGTGTTCTACAGGAGATATCGCTTGTGGAAGATCAAGCGATATCTCCTAGGAGATATCGCTTTGACAGTAGATTTTGAACAATGCCCTGTAATCAACAAATACATGACATCACAAACGTTTTACATCATCAGCAATGACGTCACAATGCTATAACGTCATTAACAAGATGACGTCACAATGCTATGACATCACTAGTTTAGGAGTTTTAGGGCTATGCAGTGTTCAAAGATGTAAATTTTTCATGCTCATGTGATGAAAAATGATTTTGGATGATAAATAGAATTTCACCCTCGTGTCTTCCGATATCAAATATATCAACACTCATTGATAAAAGTAAAATATCCTCGGCTAGCCTCGGATATTTGTTACTTTTATCAACTTGTGTTGATATATTTGATATCAGAAGACACTTGGGCGAGATTCTCTATATACATTCCAAAAGTTGAAGGTGAATTTCAGGAAAAAATCTAATTATTGTATCAATCCAAATTCAAATAATTCAAATGTTTTAATGATTTTGAAACAAAATAAAAAAAATTCAAAGGAAAAGATCTCTTCAAAATCTATGAAAATCCAAATCTTAATAATAACAATAATAATCAAACTGTAAAAGTGATAAAGACAAGCAACAATTTATCATTTATATCCTCAAAATCAAAATCATCATCAGTCGAATCATGATCTTATACCATTAGATGAAAACATCTTGTAGCTGATATTGGAGGAAATGATCTGCAGACAAGTAATTGAACTGACATAATATTTTGTTTATTTCAAAGAAGAAAAAAAGATTGAATGCAAATCAAAACTGAAAGGAAATTTCAAAGAAACTTAGTTTTATACTAAATTGAGCAATCAATTTCAATTAATTTCCTTGACAGTTGATAAACATTTCTCTCTCATCCAAAATGCTGTTCAAAATGTAGAATTCGTCCACAGAAATACAAGGCTTTGATCTCAAGAAGATTGTACATTTGTACAAGTATTGATTCCTTCAACCAGACAAGCGCCCAGTTTCATTTCTCCAAAGTGATCATTACATATACTCTTACCGAGATCTGTCTATTTCTCACCCAGCTTATGCAACATGAGGGACTTTGTGTGGATAAACACCGCGATCATTACCGGGCTTGATGCCAGTACATTGGGTGTTATACCGATACATACTGTTATTAACTCCCTCTGCTCAAGTTCCGGGAATAAGCTTGGATAGCAAATCAAATATCCAGAGTAAATACCACATTTTCTATCAATGAAAACTTTTGATGAAGTTTGATAATTGACAATTATGCTCTCCTTAACTTTATCTTCAGCTTCAGCCTTTTGATTTCATGTATGTTAAGGTAAATTTGCCAAAAAAAAGCAAGGTTTTTTTTCAAATTCTGAAATCAACAAAATTGATTTATAAATGTTGCTGCTTTAAAGTAGAATATATCAGCAGGTATTTTCCCTCTGCAAAAATCATTAAGAACAATAATTATTCACAAAATCCTTACATACAGATTAAATTAAAGAGTCTTGTTAAGAAGTAATGGAGGCATATTCAAGGAAACAGAGAGGACAAAAGATTAAATGAAAAAGTAAACCCTGGAGATTAAGATTTGAATAATAATTTGTTTTCTCTTTCTGAAAAATGAAATGCGCAAGAAAATGTAAGAAGATAAATCAATAGCTGTAAGCAAGTACATCCATATTGCTTCTTTGAATTAATCATTGTCTTAGAGGCCCTGTAGCACATGCACTTTGTGATGTTTTAAAAGTTTAAAGTTTTCAAATCGTATCTAACTTATGCAATATGTACATTTCCTCCAGAGGGTAAAATATCTATTTACTTAACCAAATTACCCTTAGTTGTAGAATAAGCTCTTAGGTATTATAAAAAACTGTATGGGGCCATTTTAGTGTGAACATCTATGAATCAATTAAGTTGATTCAGAATTCATTGTATGGGGCAAAAAAGCATTGTCTTGCAATTTAGAGTTTGGTTTCCGTTTTGTGAGATTCCTTCATAACCTTTGAACAAAATTCATCAAAATGTCCCGATCATCGGTGAGTCATGACAAGGCTTTGATGTCATTATGTTGATGCATCACAATACCTCATAGCTCAAGAATAGTAATCACAAGTTTAGGGCAGGGTCTCATTTTTTACATACAACCGTTGATGACTGATGGTTGATAAATAACCCTTTCAACTCTTTCAAGAAAATTGTGTTTAAGTATTTGATATCAGAAGGTGACATTTCCTAGTTCCTGTCATTAAACACTTTCCATTTACCAAACAATCATGTAAACAATTAGCGTAAAACAAACATGACATGTTTACAGAATCTTGCATTACGGCACAAATCACGCGATTGATACACAAACTGATTGGTATAGACAGTATCGGCCTCCTATCAATTATACATGTGCTGTGATACCGAATCAATAGATGGCCGGCCGTGTCAGGACACCATAGACTAATATCAGAGATAACTTCATCACTCCGGGCGCTGATTAGTCTAGCAACATTCATACACATCAAATAACCCTTATTGGATGTCAAACTTAAATAATTTCTCATTATCTTATCAATCCATGAAATTATCTCTTCATCTCTACCATATCTTAAAACACTTTGTTGATTTATGTTATTCTTAATAATTAATCACATAAATGTCAGGTTTCACCTTATTTTTGTCAAATTAGTTAAGTTCTTAATATCAATTAACCTTCATCGTTTTAAGTTATTTCATGTAAATACATCCATTTGAGATAAAGGTCCTCCAAAGGTCCAAAACATTTAATGTCTAGAATAGATTTTTGCTGAGATTTATATTGTAGTGTGCATTAATGCCATCAAGACATGATTGAATATCTGAGTACCTTCAATGGCATGGCCCTGGAATATTGTAGTCCCAAAACGTCACCTCTGATCTGTTTGTAATGTGAACACTTGTGTGATTAACTATTTTGACTGTTAAAGGGGGTCTCCAACTTCCAACTGGACGTTAAAAATTAGAAGTTGGAGACCCCCTTTATTTTTGTAACTTCCAGTGTTTTATTAGCGAGGCCCCGAGAGGGTCGGAGAGGGCCTCGCTAATAAAACACTGAAATTAAAAATTAGAAGTTGGAGACCCCCTTTATTTTTGTAACTTCCAGTGTTTTATCAGCGAGGCCCCGAGAGGGTCAGAGAGGGCCTCGCTAATAAAACACTGGAAGTTAAAAATTAGAAGTTGGAGACCCCCTTTAATACATCTAAAAAGGAAATCTTCTTAGGCTGCATATTGATGTATAAAAATTAAGATAGTTGGCAAATGTATACAGCAGACAATAGTACTGTTATAAGATGAACATTTAGATGAAACTTTCAACAGATAAATACCAGGTTGATACTACAATAAGTAGATCAGAAAGCCTAGTGTACAATATCTAGATACACCGTTATGTCGCTTACAGCTATAAGATCTTGCAGGACTTAAGATTTTATTCATATGTAGATAAATAACTAAAGACAATTTTCATCATGAGACATCTGGTTCTTGATGACTTCCTGAAACTGCTACTAGTATTGACAGCTGAACAATTGAAGGTTTTTCTTAACTTATGAATTGCATTAGTACAAAAGAAAATGCAATACATGATATGATCCATCCCTGTCAAATTGATGAAAATGGAACACTGAATTTAGTATCAATACCAATCTATAAATACATGGTATTTCCTCTGGGACACAATTATCGTCTACCAATCAATCGTTGATTAGATTATTTTCAGAATAACCAGACGTCATTGTCTCATAATTAATGCTAATTATCATATACATTATTTACATGAACTTTCTAAATGAGCCTGAGGTGTTGAACCCGACTATTAGTGGACCGAAGAGGGAGAAACAAACACACTCCTTACTCTAATCAGTAGACTTAATATGCTACTCTCTGGTTATAGATAGGACATCATGCTTGTTCTCATTAAGTCAAGATTGTAATGAGTTTCGTCCTTCCTCAAGTCATCTTCATTAACAGGGTCGCTTTTTTAGGGTATTCTTTCATTTGTCAGTCAACAACTATGACAATTTCGAAACACAATTCAGTTTTTTAAATAAAGTTGAGCTTGCTGTTTGCTATATCTTCTACACCTGATCTTCTAGGATATTTCATTCCTGTCAACAACTATGATAACTTCCAAAGCAATTAGATTTTTTAAAATGCAATTGAGCTTGTTGTTTGTAAGATCTACAATGTTTGATCTTTATGTCTGCCATTCAATACAAAACTTTGTTCCAATAATAGGTTTCAAATAATCATAAGTTTGTTTCAATTAAAGGTTTCAAATAATATTTTTGTTCTAATTATAGGTTCTAAAAATGAAGATTTTGTTCCAATAATAAGTTCGAAAGAATCATAAATTTGTTCCATTATTTGTTAAATAGAATCTTAAATTTTTTCCAGTTAAAGGTTCGAAAGAATCATAAATTCATTCCAAATCTATCTAGCTGGCTATGTGCAAGATGACTCATGAAAGGTGAAACAATCAATCATTTTTTTTTATCAAGGCATATGATGATAAACAGAGATATCATAGGGCATAGCAAAGCAAGGAATACTTATAATCAAGCCTATTATCCAAGAGACAGTAACAGATGATAAGTTCAGAACAGATACAGATCTGAGAACCTTGCATAAGGATTCTTCAAGAAATTGGTCAATTAATGTGAATATAGATTGTGTGCTCAATCTATCACTGCCAACTAGGGTTCCATAGCTCTGAGGGGACATTCATACTAATTAGTGGAAAGCATGGAGTCAAAGACAAGGAATTAGTATTGAATTCAACATGTTGATCCATATGAAATCCTCAGTTAAAATCTATGCAATACCATTTTTAATTTACCATTTAATGAATGCTAAAGATATTTCATTTATAATTGGCTTGATAAAGGATTCATATTATTGCAAACTCATGGATGGTATCAATTAGTGAGCCCACGTATTTCAGAGGGTTCTGTGATAATCAGGAATGCACATGAACACTTACAATCACTACTTCACTTAAATGTAACTGTGATCCATCCCTACCACCAAATCTAGAAATGGTCACTGCAAGTTCCATCCAGAATAGGAAATATAAGATCATAAAAATATACATGAAAAACTCTCCCAAACTAAATTAACTTCGCGAGTATTTTTTTTTACAACTTATGAATTTTACATTGGAAATTTCAAATTAAGCTGTGTATGAATAATCAAACCAATGACATCAAGGAAGTTGTCCTTAACTAACCTCCAAGGTTCTGTATGGAAATGGGTCAATTATTGCCCATGAAAATACAACAAGATGAGTGCAGGCATCTGACAGGGGCAAGCAGAGGCCATGTAAATATTCATGGAGGAACGATTCAATCTCCTCTGCTCATCTGTGGCTGCTTCTTCTGGTAACATCCTCTACAAGATCTTCTCGGTGATAGGAGCGGGCGCCGTGTCCTTGTCTAACTGTAGTTAATAAGATTTTGTCCCAAAAATGGAAATAAAAAATCTCAAAATGCAAGTTTTGGTCCGAAATCAACCTAAAGACAATTCTTTGTCTAACATTCAGCCTGTAGTTCATGATATTTTGTAAGCTTTTGAGGCGCTTGTCCAGATCTGATGTCAAACAAAAGACAATTCCGTGTTTAATACCTAGACTGTATATATATATAGATTTTTTATTTCCATTTTTGGGACAAAATCTTATTAACTACAGTTAGACAAGGATTATATAATCTCTTGAAATGTAAGTCTAGATCTCAAGTCAACAGAAAGAGCCAATTTTTAGAGGCTCCTTTCTTACATTATCAAAATATTACAGATTATATATTATAATATATATTTCATCAAAATTTATCAAAATCCACACTCAACAATAAAACCTGGCACCATGTCAATGTGTCTGATTGTTGTAAAAAAATATTTTGTAACTCCTTGAAATGACTCCTTTATATTACTAATCCCCAAATTTGGGAACTGAGGCCTCAAAAACTGAATATCAGGCTACCAAAGTCACTTCACTCGCTAGGCAGAACACCACGACCTCATGTCTGCCAAATAAAGTCATTAGTTACAGTGTATAGGCTCGTCCCCTGCTTCTACTGCTGCTGGTTAAGTGCTTGTGACAATAGTTTGGTGGCTCTAATGGTTTGAGTAGGAGTTCCACAAGTTATGTTCAGCTTGTGGAGGTGCTCTCATGTGTTTTACAGTGATCAGGCGTTCGGGAGAAGAGAACTTGAAGATTTACAGTGATAACTTGCTCACATAAAGACTTTGTATGAGAAATATAGGACTCTTATAGGCTTATTTTTATCAGGAAAATGGGCAATTGATATATGAACGATTCAGAAAATATATAATTTATAATTTTTTTGAAATCAAAATAGAAAGTTATTTTCATTTTAAAGCTGTAAAACGCTTCTCTAAGTAGAAATATCAAGGGTCAGTTTGTGTGGGATGAAAGCACAAATGTAATAAAAGCAAGACAATGTTATTCCTGTCTTGTTTGATTCAATCATAAATGTGGTTTCCATTAGTCTACAAAATTTTGTTACATCAATTCTATAAAAGTTATTTTTTCAAACAGAAAGCCAGAATTCAAATACAATTAAAACAAGTTGTCTTGATGAATTAGGAAGGTTTATATGGAATTTTTAATCTCTTATTGCATCAATTTAATGTTTCAGTGTAGATACTAACAATGTCATAAAGCAATTGAATTTTTGAAAAAGAAATTACCGTATTCGACGTAATAAGCGCCCTGCTCCAATAAGCGCCCCCAAAAGGGTTTTGTAATTATAGGTCTAATAACAGCCCATGTACCAGCCGTAATAAAATTATAAATTCAACGTATTCACTTTGTTTCAAGAGAAATTATAGAATACAATAGCGGCAATATGTGTTATTTTCTACTCAATAATGTGTACGTATGTTTTGAACGTCTGTATCAGTTATCTAAACACAGTTCCATTTGAGTAGTCTTTATTTTCGGTCGTCATTCACACAACTTTAATAAGCGCCCACCCAAGTCAATTTTTTAAGCGCCCAGGGCGCTTATTACATCGAATACGGTATCCCATAACATTATTTTTATATAAAATTTACTAACCATGAGTACAAAAATAGAATTGGAACTATATGAAATATCCTAGTATAGAAAACCATAATATTCCAGGAAGTCATTTATAACTACACAGTTGGTCAAGACAGAAGCAAATAAAAACAAAGTGATCAATAAGAATATTAATGTTTCGTCAACTTGGTGAATCCAATGATTTAATAGTGCCATTACGGGCAACAAGTCAGTACTACAAAACTTGAGTCCATTATAAGAATATGCTTATTTGACTCAAACCTGTATAAGTATTCAGTTACAAATTACAGTTGTTTCCACATATTATACATTATGGACTCATAAGTTGGTTGGGAAACAAAAATCTAGCATACAGATAAGTCTCTTAATTACTACAAGAAAAAACTCATGTTTCTTACTGGTGTCGTTTTTTGGAGGGCTGTTGAAGGGTAAATTAACTAAACATGGTATCATGACATGTTTTATAGAATGAAGAAACTCTATTCAAACGTCAAAATAACTTAAAATTCAAGCCAGCAATCAGAATTATAAATATTTTACACATTTTAAATCATTATTGATTTATCAAGTTATATTGATGAAACTGGATAATACCAAGATTGTGCATAATGACAGGCAGGATTATTACTTTTACGAATGCTTCAATTGAGTTTCTCTTCTAAAGTTGGTTCTGGACTACAGAAGATAGAAGTGCTCAAACAGCCAGCTTTTATACACCAAACTCTGATGGAATTATTATTGTCATTTATAGAAAACAGAATTTCAGAAATTGGTGTACATTACAACATGCCTAACGTAACTTATTATGACAACAGCATTAATTTCTTCCTCAAAAACATTTTACTGTTGCTGATTTACTCGTGTTTTAATTATTCTAATTTCACTTTTCAAGAATTTGTAAAATAGAAAGGACAGCCTTGTTCTATTTTGTTAAACTGTTACTTTCAATTTTCCAAAAGAGTATACAAACAAGTAATTTCTTCAGACTTCTATTACAAGGGGATCTTTCATGGTGTTGACATTGTGAAACTTTGACTTAGATAAAGACAACAGTTTTTCTTATTTTAATAAAGCATATTTAGGAAAAAAGATATTTGCAATGATGAAATGTTTCCAACCTGCTGTGCAATGTACCTTTATTATGTATTTAGAAAAGTATTTCTTGAACATGCAGCCACATTTCAGGTATTTTACAACACTTCATGCGATGCTTAAATATCATGTCCTGAAAAACTAGCTGTCAACACACCAGCTGAAATGTCATTTTCATTTGGTTTCATAGAAAAAAGAAATTGAAAATGAGAACTTTTTTACCCACATGATGTGAATAATTAAATTAAATGCTTGTGAAATGGGAAAAATCTGCCAAAGTCTATCTGAAGGATCAAATACAATTGTGTACCTGTAAAGTCTGGATTCAGCATGTTTTTAATGATCACCGTATATACATCATGATACTATTACACTTACCTGAGGAGAATATTGTCTTGAAAATCCTTCTCCAATAATAGCACTATTTAACACCAAGTAGATGTCACAAGCAAATCAAGTTACAAGTGTATACAATGTACCGTATCCTCGCGGGTATATGACCACCCTCGAACTAAAGCCCACCCCCCATTTTTCAGGGTTGAGCAGGTTGGGGTCATTCTCGGTTTATAGCCCACCCCCCAATTCTCGGAAGTGTGACACAAATCACAATCGATGTCAGACGATCGAGTTAGCCTCGCAATAGCGATGTTTACACCGGAAGCAAAATGCACAAGTTTACATCGATGTCATTTCTTGAAAAATAAAAATACATTGTCCTGTTGTTGTTTTTAATGACTATATACATTGTCAATTAATAAAAATAAAACAACATATTGTTTTTGAATATTCATGCATCATTAACGTACTGTTAAATTTCAGCAGAAATCACGATGTATAAGGCTTCACTTGCATCAGCGATCGGGAATTAAAATATTTGATTTCCAAAATATAATCAAGAACTATCGCTTTGTTAGGCTTGTTATCCATTCTAAATGTTTAATATGGCATATTTCCAAACTTATTTATCATATTTAATCAAAGTTCCAAGATATCTTTGTCAAATATACTTTCGCGAAAGCACATTGTTTTACTGCACTTGGAATCTCTATCGTAATTTCTTGACGACAAATAACATTATTAATATTCTTTCGTGCTCATTATCATAATATTTGTAAGTTTTTCTTCGAATTTTATATACGTAAATATTTTAATTAACTGCATATTGTTTTGGAAAATGTAATATATCGAAAATGTTAAACAAATATTTGAATATTTAGACATTTAATATTGTGTCGACAATATGTTGTCATGAATTTATTACAACCATGTTTCAGTTTCATACATCGTTTTCAAATCGACTTGCTGATTGGTTGACCTACATTTCTGGGCCAATGAAAAGGCTTGTAACAAATATCTCTCTACCAGTAAACACATGTAGCTTTCGACTGATTATTCACGTTTGTTTTTCATGAGTTTGATTAAAACAAACAACAAACAATGTAAGTTAGCATTTGCAATTTCTTTTATCATTCTTTTTAATAATATACGTCTGGAAAAAGTGTCATTTGATATTTAAGAAGACCTGAACAACAGTCAAAAGTATCGATGTCAGTTTTCAATGCAACTCGCATGAAGGATTTTCTTGGTTGGGATCACTCGCGTTTTAAAGCCCACCCCCCTATTTTCAAGATATTTGTTTGCCGGGCCCCCTGATCTTATACCCGCGAGGATACGGTAAAAATGTCCAAAGAGAGGAGGGAAAAAAATAACAACATTGGTCTAAGGTAAACATAAGGTACCTGAAAATATCTAAGAAGGCACAACTAAAAATCCAATGAATAATATTAACCCATTTACAAGCGAGATTCTGACAAAAGAATTTCCTCCACAAAATCTCAAAAGAGATTCTGAAAAAGAAAACACTAAGATTTTCGCCGAATAAAATAAACTCTGATTTACCTGAGGAAGACGTCATCCTCCTCGTCCTCGTCCACTTCCTGTAGCCAGCGCGTCGTCGTCACCGGCTCCAGGAACACCTCCGATGGGATGAAGTCCTCGAAGCAGTACAGCTCCGGTTGATCTTCATCACTCTCTCTGTAGGGAGGGGAATTATCATTACAAATAATTATTTTTTTATGAAAATCTGTTAGTTTGGAGAAATTGTTATTAATTAACACTAAGTGGTTATCATGGAATTCCTATTCATAATTAAAAACTAAAATATCTACCGGTAATTAAAAAAGAAATTGTGTTTCTATACATAATGAAAACATTAAATAAAGAACTTAGTTATTAAATAAAATGATCTATTAGTTTGAAGTTCAAAAATGGGACACCTCAATATGAAAGAAGTCTTTATGAATTGTTCAAGTTAAATAATTTATAAAGAAATGAACTTGCAAAGAATAGCTTAGACAAAACAGAGACAAACGTATTATAAAAGCACCTGCAGATATTTTACTCAACTTCAATTACTATCAACTCTCTGCTTCCCTCTGAACATCATACAAATTAAGAATCAAGTTTTCCCTCTTTATGTCTGTACAAATTAAAGCCCTTAATTGGCAAGAACTCACATAATTTCAAGATAGTATGTGGCTTCATATTCTGATTCTCTTCCAATATTATCATGTGACTCCATTGTTTGACAAAATAATAATTTTCTATCTTTCAAATTCTTCTCAACAATCATTAACGCATAATACCAATATCAGAAAACATTTTCTGGAAAGCAAAAATTTTGACAACATAGGTACTATCATTTCAAATTCAGAACATCTGTCAAAACTAAACAAAATTATCATAAACAAATTATCACATGATAAAAAGTTTGTTGTTAAGCACCTTCTAATATTAATGCTAGATACTTGTTTTCAGAACAATTAATTTCTGACGTTCTCTCAAAAAAAGTTTACTCTCAATCAAAAATTTCAAATCATTATAGAATATTATGGATCAATATTTACTTTTATCTGATACACAAAGTTGATAGAGCTTGAATCAAGTTATGAAATTAAATAATTATTTTTATGGTGATTGTCAACAGAATAAGCAATAATGAAGCATATATAACTGTGATCAATATAGTTGGAAATATTTTCATTTGTTATTGAAATATTGCAATTATGATACAATATTAGCTTTTTGTCTGGAATAAAATGAGTAAATATTTCCTTTGAAAACAATTCTCTAAATTGAATCTAATTACATGTACAAGCAAAAGTCATGCTATAGACTATCAATTAATTTACAGAAGGAAAGAGAGTAATTAATGGAAATGTTTTCAACATGAAACCTTATAGTTATTTAGTTATTATATCTAATAACTAAATATCAAAATTCTATTCTATTTTTCATTTCTATGTAGTTACAATTTCATGAAGAGATTTGTTAATGGAAAAACATTAACATACAAAAATAATTTGGTTTTCTAATATAACAAATATCAATTTCATAATTCTTCAATTAACGAAAATATCATCCCTATCCAAAAAGGGAACAATAAATGCTGTTTGCTGTATCGAAGTATGTGTAAACACAGCATGTAAGAGAGCCTCTCCAATGAGCTTGATCACTATCTAGTTTAAACACTCGCATTATTTCATTAACTTTCAGGAGTTCACCTCGCATAGTGTTGTCTCCTGGGTCATATCGGCTTTCATTTGCAGTTGTTGATCTATTGTGTTGGAGTTAGATTAACAATCGGTCATTAACTTGCAGTTGGTCTCTACTTGCTAATTATGTTAATTGAGACCTGCTCCTTAGATGTATCTTAACTCTTAAAGGAACTGTCCTATCATAGTATTTTTTGTAGAATCAAAATTAAAGAGTACTTCCCTGTTCATAAGACCATATGATTATTTTATGATCATTTCAATCTTATTTTCATATATGTTGGTGAGGGTAACAGTTTAGTTGTTCTAGATTTAACAATATGACAAAGAATAGAATGCATCACTGCATCCTTCGTCTTTTGTTTCTACAAAAAATAGCAGATAGGACTGTCCCTTTAACCTGTCATACTTCTAACCATTTTACAACCAACTCTTCACATAATTGGCAATCAAATTAATTTAATTTAGATTATTTTCTCGTATTACTGATTATATGCTTTTGTAAAGCCAACACAATGCCATATATTCCTGTAAGATAAGAATTTGTTCCAAAAAAAAAAAAGAATTTAAAAAATCTCTAAAAACCTTAGTAACTCAGATCTTTGTCAATAAACATGTTTGAACCAGAAGTTCAAAGACGATTTATACTTGTTGAAATATTGAACATGAATATGTTAAATCAAACAAACAGAGGTATTTTCGTCAACCTTAAGTCATAATCAACATCATATTTCACTGCAGGCCAAAAGATTGATCTCGAGACTTGACATCCAGCATGAAATAATGAGCATAAAGAGAGCCCTTCATAAATCAATATCATATTTGTTGACAGGGCAAACACGTTAAAGTTGTTCAAATATGGATTTGAAAGATATGTAAATCATTCATATCATAAGCTCTTAAACATTTTTGAATTTGAGTGATACGGAAACCATTCATTCTTCTAATGTCATATCAATGCACATTACTATACTATGTTCAAAATGTTTCTTCTTTGATAGTTTCATAAACTTGATGAAGAAAAGTGTTGAAATCTTATAACAAATTAGAAGGTTTATAAACAATCAAAACTTTTATGAAAATCTCATGCCAAAAAACTCAAAAAGAATACATTATTTTTCCAAACAATGTGTTTTCATAACAAATAACATCGCAAATCAATTTCATAATGTCCATTACCTTCATACAAGACATTAAGTGTTACAAATTTATGATCAATTAAAATTAATATCTAAATTCTAGATAAATAAAAAACAATTGAAGAAACAGTCTTATTATATGAGTGGCTGTGAAATATCAAAATCTATCAATGAAAAAGAATTGTTACCAATCACTTCAGTGACAATAACAATGGAAAGTGTGATCTGAGGTGGATGATCTGACATCATTGAACAATGGCCAGATATAATGACACAGTCATGACTTAATGTTGCTTAGGCAATGGGCCTCTTTAGGGCAAACTCTGTGTAAAATATGAAAATAAATAGATAAAATGAATAGCAAATTTGTCTTTTCTTGACAAATACCATGTCTTACTCATCTGCATAAGCAGCATTTGTACATGACATGAGCATCAAATTTACATCCATACATTGCCTCTACAGAATCAGGAATATCAATGAAATTGTTTCTATTTTTGACAGTTTTGTCCTTACGAGAACCCAGGGTTCGAAGACCTCATTCGTGATTCCTAGGAGGAATTATTCTAAATAAAACATATACCATTAACTGCTGTTTACCTTGGAATATCTGGAAACTCCAGGTCCAGATCCAAGACTTCTGGAGAGCCCTGGAACCAATCAGTGAATGGCCCTGGCATCATCGTCCAATCAGCCGGCGGCGCTGTCAGTCACTTGTAGAAGCATCATGCCTGCAAGATGATATACAGCATTTATTCAATTGTATCTTGTCAAACTCATACGATATCACTTATAACCTAATAATGTCATATCAAAAATAGCCATAAAAGTCATTCATACTGTACATGAATCGACATAAAGGCTGGAATAACAGAATAAATGAGGGGGAAATACACATATCCATCCCTGGAAATGCCTCAGCTCTTAAAGCATTATAGACAAAGACAAAGCTCTGTATAGCCCATGCATATGTACCCGGTATTAGGCAGACAGAAAATGATTGCTGGATGTTTGCTTACCCAGATGTTTGTTAACCTCCCACACTTCTTATCTAGTAATTTCTCTCTTGATATATTCAAGTCATATATGTAAAAAAGTATCTACTCAAAAAATTATTTAACAGCTTGATAATGCCCCTTTGATGAAGGCTTTGAAGTGCAATTTTTAAAGAGAGTAGTTAACTTTTCCCCCAATTTTGTTAAATAAAAGCAGCAAATAAAACATCAAAAAGCACATAGAACTTAAATTTGCCAAATATTGTATTTAACCTGAATTCATACCATACTTAAGAAACAAAAAATGTATAAAACTATAACACTGAATATAACTTTTGTTTACTTGAAAATAATAACACAGGATTATCTTTGCTAATATTTTCTTGATAACTATTCTTGTGTTGCTGTGAATAGTGTTCATGGATTTGCTATTTTTAAATCCTTGCATTTGTTCAGTACAGTTAAAAATAAACATTTAATTTGGCAAAATCACACAGGGTGCAGACTGAATCATTTGGTGGAAATGTTGCCAAATTGGTTTCTTTGTTAGTAAATGTCTTCAAGGTAAAACTCACAACAAATGTCAGCTTATCTCGAAATCTATCATTAATGTCAAAGGAGTCTCCTTCTCTTGTTTGTAATACTACTCATATTACTGCCTACCACGAAACCATTCAAATTCCTTATACTTGTAGATATAAGACAGCATTAACATAACTTCATAAAGGTAAATAAAAATATCTTCAATTTTGTTGTTGTTGATTAATTTTTATTGATTAGGTGATGTCAGGTTAAACAAATATAGAATAGATAAACAGTTTCAAAAATATTTAAGAATCTACAAATTGTGGTGTCTAATGATTTGTCTTTTTGATATAGGAGAACTTTTTTCTGCTGATGTATCTATGTTTATATCTGAAATAAATAAAGTAAAGGGGGGGGGGGGGGGGGGGGGGGAGGTACCGTCAGAATTGTCTTAACATGGATTAAGCTCTTATGGTAATGTAAACCTAATGAATCATTGTTAAGTTCAATACCTTTTCTTTTGTTGATTTAGCATAAGCATAAAATAAGCACATTATAGAGAAGTCAAGCTTATGGAATAATCTTAAGTTATGTTATTTTCATCTTACACTTTATACGGCTTTGAATACTTGACAGGTTTATATTAATGTAATTAAGTAATTGTTAATGACATCCTTATGTTGGCATTGCCATCACAACTTAATGAAATCATGACATTGCAAGGATTTTTGAAAATTCTTGAACACTTAATTGGCTTCATTTAACACCACTTGTTGACAAAAACATAATATACCACTTGCTGAAAAATGATATCAAATTAAATTTTTTTGTTGGATACCTATTGAATAAATAGAAAAGTTAAGATAACAGTACAGTTCCAACAATTTAAAGTTACGATTGCTAAATTTTTTCAAATAGTTGATCATATGAATAGAGAAAATGAACTTAACATATTAGATTATGTTCCGTGTGAAATGACTGCCCCTGACTTTACCATTATGTTATTAAATCCTTTCCCAAGTGTATGATTTCTTCATTCTTGTTGCCATGCCAACAAGTATCCTGAAAGTTAAACCTGGTAGATTTTACCATCAACACTGGCTCTTTCATACAGAAATGTATGATTTTCTAGTTTTTTCAAGAATCATGTTCCTGAAAGATTAATTTCATTAATTTCCATCTTAATTTATTTTTTTGGTTCATTTTGATTTTCGTTAAAATATTAATATCAACTTATGAAGGAAAGTCAAGTTTTACAAATATTGCGGATGATAATCGTTAGAAAATGTTGCAGAGTCATAAGAATGATACAAAATTCAATTACAAAATATCTCACTTATGAAAATGAACTTCAAAAACATGATTTTAGTGAATGGGAGTTCAAAGTATCATGATAAGCTAATGATTTTATTCCTATCAGCGCGTACAAAATTCATCCTTAGCTATGTTATGCTGTTTGTTTTGATAATATCTCATATTCACTGAACCTTCCCAAACATACAACTTGTCTTATCTGTTGATTGCATGGTCCTTACTTTAACCCCCTTGGTGCTTCATAAAAATAACGTTGACGCTTACCCCGTGCCAGATAAATTTCTGTGACGTCAACGAAAATTGATACATTTTCGTAATTCAGCTGTATCTTTTTTGTCCGGCGACATTAAATCGCCAAATTGCACCCACTTGTTCACAGTTTAATTTGCTAATGACAGATATAAAAAATCTGTAACTATTTAGATGAATGACGACTGTCGATGCTGTCAAACAGAAAGACCGTGTTTTTACGGTAAATACAGTAAACTACATGTTGGTATCCCGACCCTCCATTGCTTGGAAAAAGTTTCCATTTGTATAAAATGTAAATTATTTTTCACTTTTCGAGAGAGAAAATGTCAGTGATCACAGTGGTGTGTTTACTTCCTGCATGCATCTACTAGATCCGGAATTACTACAAGTTATCTTTTTGTAACCAATTTGTTGAACATTGTTTCTTGTGACGTCATTGACAAACAATGCGCGGAAAATGAACTATGCATAGCAGTCGATCGTTTGTTTTCATGACAAATGGATACTGGGTGAAATTCCAGCCACCGATAGATATTTCTCTCATCTTAAATATGATGTAAATTTCAGATACATAAGCACGGAAATTACTATTGCATTCATCAGACTTCAAACGACAAGTGTTTTCGGCGAGATGGAAACTGAAAACAAGTGACTATTTGCAACTACGTACACAAGTATCAACTGATCATTACATAATGGACAAAATATATCCATAATCAAAGATTGGCAAAAATGAATTCACAGGCATTAAATTGATGTAGTTTTATTTGGATGTTTTAAGTGAAATATATGACGCCTACTTCAAACAAAATCAGATAATTCAATCGGAACGGTGTTACGGCAAATTTCGCCATTACTGTTTGGTCGCATTGGTTGTGAACTTTGATTATCATAGCTGCGCTGAAATAGCGTACAAAACAATTATAAACAAAGTTTTTAGTATTATAGACATCTACAGCAGAACAAATTCAATCATTGATGTATGTGTCAAGTGAAAATGTATAAAATACCAAGTGTGAAAAAAAAACGTGAAATCTAAAAAAAAACAGTCATCACCTCGTTTTACTAAAATAAAACAAATTTACATAACACTTATATCCTACAAGTTTTAAAAAGAAATATTAAAATCATAGTGTACTTTATTTGGATTTAATAGTCTTACTTTAACCGGAAAAATTAGCTTCCAGTGTCCTCAGTAATACATGTATCCGAACCGGTCGTCAAACTTGACTGACGGCCCTTCATCGTGTAAGCTCCGCCCCCTTTACGAGATGACACGGTTTATTTCGCGCAAAAAATATGGCGGGAACATTGCGTAGTTAAATGTTTAGGGTTCTTAAGTATCTCAAGCCTATTCAAGTTTATTTGAATCAGTTACACGCATTTCTAAATTACAAAGAAGTTTGAAATATGAATGATCCCACATCAACATCACTTGATTGTTAGCCACGCCCCCAACGGGCCAAGGTTACAGGGCAGCAAGTTGTCTCCCCTAGACCATGTTTGATAACTGTCACAAGTGTTTGTTTCAGACATGTATGTTTATATACTTTGACGACTTCAATGTTATTCATAGTCCTGCTTCATGACTGTGTATTAAATAGGAGCCTTTTATATAGTCTAGATCCTATTTCTGCAAGTCTAGATTGACTGAAAAGCCCCAAGAAATAAAATAACATAAATGAAGGTACAGTAATTATTTAAAATATTTCATAGACTAAATTTTAGTCTATGTTATTCATTTCTTATGAAGTTATATGACTTGATAAATATTGAAAAATCACATATTCAAAACATACCAGTAGGGCTTGAAAATAACTTGAGAGGTTAGATATGTTGAAGAGAATATTACATAACAAACTCAATGATAATAAAACATGAAAAAAGGAAACAGAATCCCACTTTAATATAATGTTGATGAGAACTTTGAGATGTTTAGTTTTATATAGTTATCAAAAATGCAATTTAAAAATGCTTTCCTGCAAAAAATATTTTTAAATGAATTCTCTTAATTTCTGAAGAATCAAGTCACATGGAAAGAATTTTTTTTTCTCATAACTTGGGTTATCTTTACTTTGTTGAAAGCAAATCAGAGACTTAAAGGTGTCATTCCTGTACATGAGATATATTCATAGATTGTTAATAGGTAATGGAATCAAAGCCAAATTGTGACATAGGTAGGGAAATAAATATATGGAAGGAGAATTTAGACAAAATTGAATGATATATAGATTTTATTTAATTAATATACATCAAATGTAAATATGAAAACTATTGTTTTTTTCTTTTTAAGCAGATGAATAGCTCTCAAGTCCAAGTCATCACATGAACCTGTATTCAGAACAGAAGCTAATATCTGTTTGGTGTCATCACAAACATGGAAGCAGGGCCTACTGTCACCCTACAAATAGATAAATATAGTCTTAGTAAGATATCAGTATTCTCTTTCAACAATTTCAGAAAAAAATGATATTCAAAGAAGGGGCAAATTGATAGCTCTTTGTTTATATTCACAGATTATAATTAGGCAAGCTATATCACTGTCCTACAATTTTTCTTTAAATCACCCTCCCTCTTACATGTACCTTTATAATTATTTGCTCAATGCAATATAAAAAAACCAAGGATATTATGTGCCTTTAGGGTCACTTGTTATCAATGTGCTTGTAAACTGCTTAGACAGCAATATGGACATACAGTACTACCATTATGTTTAATTAAACAATCTAACCATAAGATAAGGATATGTGCCTTTAGGGCCACTTGTTATCAATGTGCTTACTGCTTAGACAGAAATATGGACATATACTATCATAATGTTAAATTTTACATTCTAACCAAAAGATTATATTTCCAATATTTTGACCTTAGTGTTAGTCTAATATGTGAAATGTTGTCTTCTCCAACTGCAAATCTTGAAGTATTTTTACAGGCCAAATGATTGCAGTATCAAATCAAATCAGCAGTTGTTTTTTTCAAGCCCTACCTAAATAACTAAAATCTGTCAAATTCATTTGAGTAATTCTGTAATTAAATTAATTAGCCTGATATTTCTTGCCAAAGAACACACATTCCTTTCTTAAATACTGATAGATTTTGTCTTTTGAACATTGTTTCTGTGATAACATGCTGAATTAACCAACAGTGTAAACTTTTATTTGACATGAACAAATTCTTATAATTATATGGAAAATTACTACATAAACCATTAAATTTAAAATTGAAAATGATAATGATTATTGATACAACAGATATTACAGTTTTGGAAAAACAATCAACTTAACTGACTAATGAAATATTCAGAAATCAAGAAGGCATATATCCATGAAACCTAAAAACCTAAATCCCAAATCAAAACTTCAGTTGCATATTATACTTTTTTGAATAATTTTAAAATACAGAATATAATAATTTTTATTTACGATGACATGTACCTGACTGAGTATGTTTATTTTATTACAAATGATTAATTCAGGATAATTAAATTATTGATTTGAATAAATTATTTTTTCATGTCAATATATGAATAAATGCCTATGAACAAATTAAAACGAATGTTATTTAGCCAGAAGGCAATTTCCTATTTTCTTAATTAGAATCGGGGATGGATTGTGGTACTTTTGAAAATTATTTGTCCATAATAAGAATGTTTAAATTATTTGTCTACACTACATTTCAATGGCAAGGGCTCATCTCATGAATATTCATAGCACGCCGAAATTATCATTAGAATCTGTCAATATCTATGGTCAGATATCTTGTCAAAATCAACAGCTTTATAACAAGTATATAAGTCGTCACAAAACGTAAAAAGAGGAATTCAGCATAACCAAGAAATACATAAAATACCTACTCACACATGTGAACAAGCACTGCCCCCTCCCCACGCGAGAGTTGGCATTGGATTTGAGCGCACCTGGGCGGAACGAACTGGTTTGGAAGTTCTTCTTGTCGCGAGCTTAATTTCCAGACGACAAATTGGCGCAAGTGAAACCGTCTATCGAATCAATCCATATATGCGCGGTTTTACATCAAATATCCCCATTTTCCCTTCACCTGCCATGCGAAATAAAAGTATTCGTAAATATTGAAATTAATACGATTCTTTTAAGTTTAATTATTCCGAATTATTGACAAAATTTGACTCGATACATGTCTAAATAAATCCAGTATATTTCATCACATTCCACAGTTTGACAGCGAATGTACATATTTTCCTTACTCAAACAGCGAGACAGTCCTACTATTTTTTAAACCGAAATTATAGAGTATTGCCCAAGAATGAATTTGACTATGTCCCCGATAGTCTTACAGTTTTCTTTTCTTCTATACCTATTGTACTACAGTGAATATACAATGTAAGTACTGGTAAAATTTATCTAGCCCCGTTATGTGAATTACAGATACTGTACCAATCCAAATTTTTTATAAATTTATTTTATCCACACAAAAACAAGAATTATACACTGCAAGCTTCCAAAATGAACAATGATTATGTCAAGTCGACCAGTAGACGCTCGGTACCGAACATGAACTCTCTGACAGTCTTTAGGGAATGCGAATCTAGTAGTACGTCAGTGACACTGCATCCGCCATTTTGTACATGTGAGAGAAAGATGCTCGATTCAATGTCGACTGTTTTTGGACGGCCCAGGTCTAATGCGTCATGAAGAAGTATGATTTTGTCAAAAATAACAATGAACAGGTAACTATTTACTGGTGTGGCAATTATGTTCGCGTGACATTGTGTCAATAGGAGTTTTTGAACGCGAAAATTACGTAGTAGCACGAAAACTGTGCCCGGTCATTTTTCATCAGAAATGAAAGTTTGTTTACATGATGGCTTTTAGTTACGCGCGATCTATCCGTTGACTAAAACTATGATAAAAGCTTATGGAGATGTAGTTTAGATATCTAGGAACAATGTTCAGTCAATTATAATTCAATACCTGCAACGAAAATAACGTATCGTCTTTTTTTCGTTTAATGTACACTTTATGACGTCAACAAAAAGTCAAACATGGCGCCAAGTTCAAATGGCTTTGTAGTTGATTTTGGAATAATAGGTGTAACTCAAATAAAAAATGTATGAATACCTATTATATTGGTACCAAATTAATGCTGAGATTTTTTTTTAAGTCAGAAGATATTTATTTATATGTAATTATCCATTCATTAAATATATATTTAGTTCTAAGTTGGGAATGTCAGGGAATGTACATTTATGTACACCCCGGCACCTGAATGGCGTTTCGTGTATGTACATTTATGTTCAGGCTGGCGCTAAGGGGGTTAAGGTATCCTATTCTTTGAAAATAAATAATTTTAAGTCTCTGAAAGAGAAAGTTTGTATAATACTTCATCTCTCTGTGTTTCTCTGTATGCCATTGTACATGCATAATGTTTGACTTATAAATGTAAGAACTGTAAATAGAGGCTTTCATTTGAGTTGGATAACTTGTACCCAAAGCTTTCTTCACAGTAAATATGTACAGAGAAGGTCTTCAGATATTCAATGTTTTTGAAAATACATGTGAATGAAATCCTTTACTATTGTACAAGATTTTGCTTAAGAAGATTAAGAATGTCATGACCAACCGTAAGCACTTATATGCAAGTTTGAATAAAACATAGGAGTATTTCAAACCAAAGTAATATAAGATAAACAACATTTCTGAGCTTTGATTATACAAATAAGTGCGGAAATATTTTAGACACGATATTTGCATCAGATGATCGATCAAAACATTTTCGTAAAAAAAACAGTTCATAAAACTTGAGTGTAGACCGCAGTTGACACAAAGCCTCCAACAACACACCAGATAAACTCGACTCAATCTCCACACACTACATAGGCTGGTTTGTATTGACACAATACACACAATCAAACTGTTCTTTCTTGTGTGACCAAATATGCATAATTACCAGCTAGGTGATGAAAACTACAAATTTTCTTCTACCTTCTCGCTGTATATATAATTATCGCGTCCTTAATAGCACCAAGTAGGAACCCATGCATCATAGTGTCAGTCAAATTAACAAAGCGTTGAAAGCTTAAAAGCTGTTGTGGCTAGAGATAGGTAGTTGTCTGCACAGAAGATGTATACAAACACTCAAAGAATGTAGGAATTCATTCAAAAATCTATGAATTTTAAACATTGATCTGTCACAACTAACCATTGATTTAAAGTTTATTTAAAACATGGTGACAAAGTTGGTTTCTGCTTTTTATCTTTCTGCTTTTTTGGATTTGAAAATGTCTATCCATTATTCATATTAGCTAATTACTGAGTACTTGTTAACACATTCTTGAGTGGCCAAATAGCAGTGATTTACTGTCAACCTTTTCAGACTCTGCTTTGATGACACAGTTGGAATATCTCAAAACCCTCAGGAAAAGGGTTAGATTTATTTATCAGGTACTCGTCTTGTACAAATCATGCTTCTGCTATAAAAGGTCTATAAAGAACAACCCCCAGTTTAATGCACCATTTTTCAGAGAAAATATCACATTTCAGATCCAATCAGATCTTGTTTGACTGTAATAACAGACTGCAGAATCACAGTCTTTCATTTACAATATGATAGAAGCATTTTTTAAGCAATCAAACTTGAAATGTGAGTGTTTTGATATATAAGGTGACAGATGAACATGTGCGAGGCAAGAACACAGCGCCCGGGTCTGTAGAGAGTGATAACAAGCTGTATAACCCGATCCACTGGTGTTTACGAGGTATAGAAGTGAAGGCATGTCTCCATGCTTACTCCTAAACAAAACAGTATTGACAAACAGAGGTATTAAGAGCATGTGGATGGATTACAGTAAATACCGAAATATTGGGACCTTATTGAGACAACCCTTGCCACTGGGTTTATGATAGACTGTTGATAGACTCTGTTTGATATCTAACTTCTATGAATATTGATGTCATAGACCTTCCAAGGGCAGCAGCTTTCTTTTGAATATATTATTTTTTTGTACTGGAAAACAAAAATATCCAAGAAATTTCAAATGTCTTTATTGCTTTTAGATTTGAATTGTTTGAATACTCTTTAATCATTTTTTTCCCTTGATGAATTTATTCTTATAACTCCATTTAAAGCAAAAATCAGTCAATGAAGTTAATTAATAATTAAGGCCCTAAAAAAGGTTTCTGGTCTTTGCATACATGTAGAAATGATGTGATGATTAGTTTTTTTGGTTATTTCCAATCACAGGGACATGTATCGTTTAAATACAGCGTTAGAAAGACATGTATACTCACAGACCCGACCCTATTACTATATATAAGGATTTCCTTATATATAGTATTAGGATTCCTTCTATATAGTATTAGGGTAGGGTCTGTGAGTATACAAGTCTTTCTAACGCTGTATTTAAGCGATACATGTCCCTGTGTTTCCAATTTTTTTCTATTATTGAATATGAAAAAAAATCAAAAGAATTGGAAAATAAAAAATTATATTATCTTTATCACTGTGTCTTGAAGGCCTACATGAACAGAAATGCATTACACTTTTAAAAGTAAACATTTCAGTGTTTTATCTAGGCCACGGGACTACATTTCCATTTTTGCCCTTGTCAATATCTGGATAAAAAGCTTGATGCTGGGATTTGAAACTGACGTGGGCAAGAAACCAGAAACAAATTTATTTTCTAGGCCTAATATAATTTCACTGTCAGAGATCATGTGTTTAGATCCAATGAGGTTTCTTTCTCTCATTAACTTGTTAAATATTTATAACAGTAATGTTGTTCAAACGATAATCATTAATTAAATCAATTGATTAAGTCAAAAGAGAGCATCTATGCTAAAAATAAAAGTCAATCATGTTTCAGTGAAAAAAGGGATGTTTTGCTTTTCATTTATTGATTCTGAAAAATATTTCCATCACATTTCTATCCTATGTTTCCAGAATGCCAATTATCTTTCTGCTTTAAAGTCTTCATTGTTTTTGGTGAAAACCAGGATGGTGAACGGTTAAGTTAGGATATTAACTGCAAGCAATTGGTTGTTAACTCTGAGGCCATAGCTTAGAATCAATCAAAAGGTTTTTCCCTAAACAGCAATAAAAAATGTCCTGTTTCAAATGGCGTGATCCCATCATTACATTTCCAATTCCACTTGACAAGAGGCAAGTTCAAATGTAACTGATGTGAGCAACTTTCACAAAGACACATCACTTGTGGGAGAAAAAATTATTACTTAACTGTCACGACAAGAGTGAACAAAATACCAAGTGACTTAAAAATCGATACAATTACCATCAAGCCAAGACATTGTTCTTCCATCACGCACAGCTCGGTTGGTACCAGGAAGAGTCTTGACAAGAGCTCTTGGACTACTGGCAGGGGTTATGATATGTCCCTTATCACCCGCTCACATGGAGAATATACATCAATATCACTGTCTGGTGATAAGGAAGTAATCTTTTGGATGAAATATCAATGTATGAGAAATAAGTTCTTTAGATTTATAACTTCTTATGGCAAGAGTGTGACGTTTCTTTGTAGATACTAACACTGTTAGTTGGCAAATGACAAATGATGTTTCTCATTCATCCTACCAACTTCTAGTTATTTGTCTTTGATGTTTAGTATCCAGTGATAGAAGGACATCTGAACCAAACCAGCAAGAAATGCTGAAAGTAGGTTTAGAACATTTATCAAATTGAGTAGGTGTAGGACAAACAGGGCTTTTACTGTTTAGGAATGACCAGTAACAACCTTACAACATAAAACAACCAAATTGTTCAACATTCTGACACATTGAGACATTCATGCCAACAATATTTCCCAACAAACTCTGATATCAAAGGGTTTGTGGAGTATAAAACTGATTTACTTATTACTTTCATATTCTTCAAGCGGATCTATAAGGCTGACAGAGAGTTTAACCAGGCAACTGGGGAGTGTAGTTGTCAGGGCTCCCATATATGGCAGGAGGCACTAATGCGTTTACATACAGAATGATTACAAGAACAAATGGTCCATTGATCTAGAAGCCTTAAACACTGGCGATCATGGCTTAACTGACTTGACTCTAGAGACAGCAGGTGCCCCCTGCAAGTGAGACATTGTGCGGAGGTGGATCACTGGGTCAATGGACTCCCGGATAATACCAGCCATAGCTCACTCTCATTGCCCATAAATGTATAACTGCAACAAAGGTGACATACAGACCAATTCATTGTAATAAAGTCAACCCCTCAGGAATCATTCCGTTTAGAAAGCAAGCCCCCTAATCTTCTGCATTGTTAGCTTGGAAGTTCCGCAGACAAAAACATTGTTACAATGAGGCTATATATTGTACATAATGTGACACAAACTTTATTAGAGAGGAAGGCGTGCAATTCAGAGTATCTGCCTACGTAATTATTTCTTTCCTCAATAAATGTTGTTTTTGCAACATACGACAATTGAATTTATATTTCATGAAACTTTTGTTTGCAATAATAAAAAGTATTCAACAACAAAAAAGATAGTGATCTGGAGAGAATATTATTTAGATAAGCTCTATGTCTCACTGACTATGTGATTATTCATTGAAGTGAAGCCTATAGAACCCTGTACGGAGATCAGTGACAGCTGTTTTGATTGTGTATGAAATCTCATTATGAAGTTCATTGTGATAGAAAGATGGAAAATAAATATATGATTAAGTATAGAAACACTCATTTCACCCAATGACTAAGTTGGATTTTTTCTAAAACATCATTAATGTCATGGAGATTACTTCTCATAAATATTTCTCATTATGTAGATATATGTATCATACAATATTTGTGGAGCAAGCAAAAACCATAATTTTAAATTTATCCGTAGTGTATAAGTTATAACATTGTTATCATTATCAGTTTTTAACACTTTTAACTTAATCTTCAATAACAGTAATTTTCTTTTCTTAAATGATCTCTTTTTGTAAAATAAAGTTTTCTAAAATGTTGTAATCAATACAAAATAGGCTTTTTGAATTTTGTTTTAAATCAACATTGCCAAGTCATTAAAATAATGTTTTATCTACATAAATAATCTACTTAGGTCTTTCAAGTATTCAAAGAACATCATGCCAATGAATAATTCAATTAAAATTAATAAGAAATATTCTCAAACTAATGATACTCGTTACTAAGGTTTGTAATGTTGCGATCTATTTCTCTACTATTTTTTCCAATCAGAATCTTCTCAAGTCGCTAGATATCAGCATCTTTACAATTTTTCAATCATAATTTTGTTCACCTGTAGATTTTGGATAACAATGCAAAATGTCTATGTGGTATTCAAATAGAATAATCAAGTAATACCGTTTATGTCTGATTTCAGTCACCTTAACCAAATAAAAGAAAAACAATGCAATGAAGCAGATCAACTCATTTTCACTTGATACAATGTTATTGTTGCTATTTGATGCTATGATATCACAATTGTTTCCAAGATTACATCATTTGAGAACTGTCAAAGAAGGAACCCAAAATGAAGTTTATGATACAGTTGTTTGTTGACATGTGCACATCGAAAGATACTTTTATCTCTTCACAACAGAAGATTTTATAAAAGTCGTTCACAGATATATATATATACAGTAGAACACGGATATAGTGAACTCGGATATAGCGAACAAATTTTCAAGTCCTGTCCCTATATAATATCATCAAAATCATATGCGTATAACAAACACCGGATATAGCGAACTAAATTCTTTGGTCCCTCGGAGTTCGTTATATCCGTGTTCCACTGTATGTAAATAAAGAAACACACTGTCAAAGTTGAGGTGAGCATTTAAACAATGTAGACATTTGGACAAATTGTGATTATCAAAAAGGAGAGAAACAACTCTTTCTTTGAAGAACCACTTTGTGACTTTCATGATATTATTTTGCTTTGATACAAACCTAAATGCCGTATGAAGTAATATGAATTCAAAATTTTAAAAACATTTCTTCAGTAAATGACTTATAAATTAAAAATTTTCATGAAAATCTAAGTAGGCAGACTACTTTCCATCCTTCCTCCAGAAGAGATGTGATGCCTTACAAACTTATATTTGCTTTAGGCCGTCATATAAAATATATGTACCATAACATAGTTTCCTACAAGTAGATAAGAAAACTTTCACTGTCCAATACACATCTACTGACAGATTACTTTTTCAGATTTACTCATAAATAAATATATAATATAAAAACTGCGTAACAAAAAACATCACAATGACAGTTAAATGGGTTTAGAAGAGATATAATCACGAACAATAACAAGCTACTATCCAAGTCGTGCTGTGTTCCAATAAACAAAACTTGCCCTACCTGATATCTGATAAGAAGATGAAACACGCTCCACACAAGCTGCAGCTAACGACTAGTACTACACTTGACAAGCGACACATTCAGGGAGAGCCCATGTGAATCCAGTGTGTACACTATCTCTCAATGGAGAGCAGTCCTAGCAGATTATCCCGGACAACAAGCCACTCAGAGGAATACCTGTCCAAATCAATATAATAGCTAATTTCCTCTCGACAGCCGCTGTTGACCAATCGGATCCAAACATACGAGGTATTAGCAATTCCCTGGCTGCATGTATGTTCCCTCTAACAACATTTGATCAAGCTGGACTCTGACACCTCAAAGCATTGATGTTGCATCAAGCGCCAGTTCATCGTAATCTCTAGTCTTTGACCATTGCCTGCTGTAGACATTCCAACTAACCGATCACACTCTTATTAATTCTCTCTTCAAAGGATTTTAGCAAGCACCTGTTTTCAGCTTACAGATTGGTCATTGATCTCCGCTATTCAATGGACCAACTTTACGCTTAGCCTTAGTAGATTCCTTCACATCCATTCAAATATACACTGTTGACATTCTTCATGCACGAATCAAATGGATCCCTAAAGTATCTCTTATCAGCTTAGTCTGTTGAATGATGGAGTGCTTATATTTCACTTGTCTAGCTTTATTTTTTAAATTGGACCATTCTACTGAGGCTGAGGCTGTTGACACTTTACAGACTCCAGATCAGATCCAGGAATGTCTGGTTGATTCAAACTTGCAGCAGAATCATTGACTTTTGATATTTATCCTTTTCATTGCAAGTAGAATTTCCTAAAAACTTTTGATAGTATTACTTATCACAATTTTGCATTTTAACATTTATTAGCTCAGTGTCTGCTGGTTCCAATAGTGCAATACTTGTATGCTCAGTAGGTCTCAGCCTTTGAAGCTACACAGTACACAGATTCATGTAGAGCATTGCAATACTTCACAAGTCTTAGACATCCATTAGGGAACATGTTTTAGGTACACAAAATACAAAAATATTTGTACAGAGTAACAGATGTATTCACAAGTAGGTCTTCCACTGAATTAGATAAGAGTTCAACCTACTCTTATCTGGATTATTTAAATGATATTAAGCACACAAAATCCGAAACAATATTGACGATCCGTTTTCTCTTGCCAATTTGATATAAAGGTGTGCTTTGAGGCCAGATGACAAAAGCAAATTCCTTTACAATATAATATCCACAATTATATGCAGTTTTTAAGCATAAATTTTCAGATAATGATCGAATCAGCCCCACTTCTTCTCTGGATCTCTTTACTTTGACAGCTGACAGCTTCCAGATCCAGCGAAACAAGAACATCTAAAACAGCATTGGATTTGAGAGTTTTCATTTATTTCTCCTATGGAACATCAAGCATTGCTCACCTTTTTTCACGACATCCTCAACAATTTTGACAGATCATGATTTCCAGATGTGCAGTGAACATGCTCAGTTTTTAAGACAGGTGAATTTTTATCCCTGTCAATATGTCTCCAATCTGCATATATATATATATATATAGAGTAGAGGTATTATATTACGAAAGGTCCAAATCAATTCCTGATGTTCATTCACACTGAGCTTTGTCATCATTTTGTCCATATACCTTAAAGGACATTGCAGATGATCACACCAGTATCCAGTAAGTTTCCAGCACTTATCTGCAGAGGATAATGTTTAGCGTCAAATACCCTGTCACTATGTTTTCAATAAGCTTAAACATCACAGGCTCCAAATTCAAGACAATAATGACATCGGACACTATTCAAGAAGCAATTCATCAACACGACAAAAACTAGCATATTCTTACATTATTATGTATGTCACAAACATTTAGACCATTTTCTGGTCTCAGAAAGATAAAAAAGAAAGATGTTGAAGTCCCTGATCACAAGGTACGCAAAACTTCAAGAAGACCAAGAAAATCTGTAGATCTTTAAGTCTGTTGAGAAATGTGAGCAACTGAGAATGGTGTGGTTAGAAACATATCCTTTCCTTTCCTTGATTTCCATGATCAAAAGTGGCTTTGAGTAAGGTGTGTTGATGTCATGTAACAGACCAAGAAAATCTAAATGACCTTTTGATCATTTTGTAAACCGTGAGCTATAACTGATGACTGATGACTGGTGACATGTAAGAAACCAAGAGGATCTGCAGACCTTTAGACCCGATGAAGAACACGAGTGACAGACTGGTGACTGATGACATGTACCAGACGAGCTGGAGCTTCAGACAGTAAGGGAGATGTACTGGAAGCAGTGGGCGTGTGAGAGACAACAGTGCACCGCTAACGTCTCCTCCATCAAGCTGTAATTGCTTTACACCTCTGCAGAACTTTAGACCCGTTGAAGAACATGAGTGACAGACTGCTGACTGGTGACATGTGTGAGACCAAGAGGATCTGCAGACCTTTTGATCGGTTGAAGAAATAAGTGACAGACAGGTGACTGGTGACATGTACCAGACCAAGAGGATCTGCAGACCTTTAGACCTGTTAAAGAACATGAATGACAGACTGGTGACTGGTGACATGTACGCCACCAAGAGGATCTGCAGACCTTTAGACCGGTTGAAGAACACAAGTGACAGACCGGTGACTGGTGACATGTGTACACGACACCAAGAGGATCTGCAGACCTTTAGACCGATTGAAGAACACGAGTGACAGACTGGTTACTGGTGACATGTATGACACCAAGAGGGTCTGCAGACCTTTAGACCCGATGAAGAACACGAGTGATAGACTGGTGACTGGTGGCTGGTGACATGTACGAGACCAAGAGGAACTGCAGACCTTTAGACCGGTTGAAGAACACAAGTGACAGACTGGTGACTGATGACATGTACCAGACGAGCTGGAGCTTCAGACAGTAAGGGAGATGTACTGGAAGCAGTGGGCGTGTGAGAGACAACAGTGCACCGCTAACGTCTCCTCCATCAAGCTGTAATTGCTTTACACCTCTCCTGCTTCTCCCACTGATAAGATATAATGGAAATTGTGATGTTCGATGTTTGTGTAACACTTTCTTTTCAAATGTTAAATGATTTTGCTTGATAGCAGTTTTGTCTAAATGTCTCATCCTTGAAATTAGGAATTTGTCCATTCAGAGAAATCTGTTTCATTCATCTAACCAATTTCTGAATGTCGCTTTAAAGAAAGTTGTACTACCTACAATACAATGAGCGTAAAATGATTCTTAGATAATGTGTTAGTTTAAACAAAACAAATCCAGTAGGAACATATTTTCAGTAAATGATGACATGTATTGGTAACTTATTGAATACATAACAAACAGTTACAGTAAAAGTTAATCCTTCACAACACAGATATGATTGGAGTTGATCTACACAAATGATTGGAAAACAATGATGTAATTATCTAAATGAGATAAATAGTTTACCATGAGTAAAACTTTAATCAAAAATGTCAACTGGCAAAGCACAAACAAACAAGTGATCAAACGCTGTGTGAAGATTGAATTCATTAGAGGGTAAAAGAAAAACACCATCAATAAAGGGAAACTTCTTTAACAGGATAGCTAAAGAGATGTTCATATGTTTAAGCCCTATTAATCAGATTGTTAATTCTTGATATCTTCTCTACTGATGCAAACTTGTGGGGAGGAATTTGATTGCATCGTGTATATAATTAATTTGTTCCTTTTCTTAATGACCAGATTTAATTAAATAGTTTATCAAGCATGATGAGTGAGAATATTAAGATTAATGGACAAACCTCTTTAGTAATATATATGTGGTGCTTAACTGCAGATGTTAAAAGCATGATCAAACAAGTGTTTGATGTTTTAAAAATGCAATTTTAAATGTTGTTGTTACAGAGAGATGTATTAGTCATGATTAATTGATTCCACAAATTGATACAAAAATGTTTTGTTTTTGTGAAGGGAACTTGGGAAGCAAATATCAAGGTCGGCTCTGAATGACTTCTCCAAATGGTTGTTGTTGAAAGATGAACTAAATAAGCTTAATGAATGTATAAATTATACAGTGTTGGTGAGTGCCTTCTCTGTTCCTATCAAAATAAAATATGAAAAGAAAAGAATCTTGATATGTTTTGGGAGCGAAATTTTCCTTTTATCAACTCTGTATACTATAGCTCATTTTAAAAGAAAAATATCTAAAAGGTTTTCTATCACAGCTCGTACACTTTGTCGACAGATATCTTGAACAATGATAATCTGTTTTAAAGCATTAAGGTAATAAATAAACTCATATTTATGATAATTCATCTATCAAAATGCTTCTTACACTTTACAATAAATAATAACACATGTTTCAATACTTTTTTTGTAATTGTTACTGTTCATTGTATTATTATTCATGTCCAAATCATAAGTACTATAATTCTTTTCAAAGCTGATTTTAAAGAGAATACACAAATTCATAAATCCTGTTTATAAGTGACAAAACATACCCTTTATGATGCACATACAAAAGCTGTTTTGAAAGAGCAAATCGTTTCATAAATCTTCTTTTGAAGTGATAAAAAATCCCCTTTCCATGCATGTTGTCAACAGACCTTTTCATCCCCACCAGACATCTGTGCAATCTGTGCAATGTGCTCCTACTATATCCCACATCAATACCCATCTCTCAGGTCTCCACACTTAATCTCTTATTGAATACACTATCTCTCATCATACATTTTGTGGAAAAAATCCAATATCCATTCTCACACCTGTATTCTAATCTGCCGTGACGACAGATGGAAGACGAGAGATGTATTTAGACAGGTGATATTGATGTAAGACCTTGACGACAGGGATCATATTGAAACAAACAAATCCCTCCGATAGAATCTGATATGAAAAGCATGTTAACTCCTTTCATGTGGGGTTAGATACTTTTTCTGATTTAAAATTTCTCCTTATTTATCTATGTGGCCCTGCTTGGAATGAGACAACTATCCTGTTCCTCAACAATGCTGAACAGATGGTTTTCATGTACTTGTAATAGTGTTCAAAATTTTTTACCACAACGTTACAACAGATGCCTTTCACTTTTTAAAACTTGTGCTTTTTATTTCAAAAATTCAGATAATTTATAATTTTTCATGAACTGGTTTACAAATTAACCAGCTAAGTCCTTATCCTTATTATTCTAGCTGCATTTCCTTAAACCTGTGCACCATGCAATTCAAGATATTGCCATTGTTAATTGTTTACATTAGTGTCATTTTTATTCTCTTTAACTAATGAAAAGTACAATAATAATAAGTTAACAGTGTGAAGGTACAATCCTCTTGGTAATGATGCAGGCAACGTTTTAAGCATGTCTTATTACGTGGAAAAGGCGCCATATAAATATCCACATTATTTAATATTTTTACAAGAGCAGTTTCAATTTAAAATCAGACATGGGATTCAAACATGGATCCTGATGATGGTCAAATTCTCCTACATGGTGCCATTGATAAAACCAAGAGATCTTCATTTACATAGTCAAGATGACAGAATATAAAAAAATTGAATTTCAAGCAACACATGGGTTACTTGCAATAATACATAATATCTAAATATTCAAAGAAATGTAGCAAAATATTTATAATGACTGTTCAAGACACAATTTTCATACATCATCATATATTACAACAAATTTACCACTCGTTATTCACAGTAATGAAAGTACTTGGTCTGGTTTAATGGCTGTTGTTTAATCATTTTGTTTGACAAGGGAGCCATTAATATGTCAATATAACAACCAGTGCTTTCCTTATCCTCCCACCTCTAAGAGTCTGTATCTACCAGTTCCAACATTGTCTCCCAAAGGATACAGAAGCTGCCATTCTCCTGCTAAGATTTAAATTTGATGCTTTTGTGTATCTGTGATGTTTTATGATGCCTACATAAACTAAATTGTTCTCTACTCTAGACAATAGACATGTTAGAGTTCACATTTCATGTCTCAATCCACTGTGGGTATACTGAAATAGTAAATGAACAAACCTCGACTAACTTGCCAGCAAAAGAGATAAGTGTATATAGAAAGTAACATGAGGTAGGTTATCTAGAAATAATGTCAGTTTCAGCATCATTCTTCATTTTTGCAATCACTTAAAGAATTAAATTATCAATTTACAACAAAGTTTTAAAAAAAAAAAAAAGTTGTAAAAGTTGCTGCTTAAAGACTTAACATGAAATTCAAACTTCAAATTTCAAAACCAAATTTAATAAGTGTTGGACAAAAACTTTATAATTTTCTAAACCAATGCAAAAACAATTTTCTCAAGCATAAAAAAATTTACCTAGTTACATTCTAAGAAGCACAATAGCATTTAACAAAAGCGTCTTATCAACAATTGGGCTAAAAGCACATGTGCAAGATAGGATCAGTTTGAAAGTGATTATAAAAACCACAAAAGAACAAGCCTCATTAAGCCTGACGGTCCACTGCTGTTTTGGATGACAATAACTTTAACCTGATTTCACTATTATGTATTTTGCCTCTGTAAACATTAGCTGGCAGACTAAACGTCGGTAGAATTAACATGTCAGTTGCAACAAGACATCTCACCCAATAATCACAGGAAAAAGGGATCCAAATCTAACAAAAGAATTAGCTTAACACATGCTTGACATGCTCTACTGACTAAAAAACGTTTCAGCTTGGCGTGCACCGCTTATGTGTGTTACTTGTTCGTGTTTGATTAAATCGGGACAATATTTACAACAACCCTCGCTGTTTGAGAATGAAGGCGGGTGCTGAGCTCGTCACACTACATGTTTGAAGGGAGGGAGGTAAAGGTGTATGGAGCACTCAAGCCTTGCTGATTATCAGCGCAGCGGGCTCGTTTAGCACCTAATAACTTGACCCTCGTCAAATAGCCCTCTATTGCTCTGCTTAGCTACACTTTTCTTCTAAACTCTCGCAGTTGGATAGTGTTGATCCTCTTATCTTCGTAGTGAATTTCAATTTTAGAAAAAATATCAGATGTAAAAAAATTAAATGTTTTATCTGGGTGACAGATTGTTTTTTGGGTTATCACAAGAATAATTTTGTCCCGACTTTCAGCAAGCTAGAATACATTGTCTAACTGTAAGTGTGTGATAAAGTAAAAACATTATTTGTATCTTTACTCTGAAAAATCCTTTTAAATCATAAAAGCAATAGAAACTTATTGAATGTTACAGTTTAGGCCAGTGGATATTAAGATTGATTAACATTTGTCAAATACTGCAGTTAGATTGTTTTATATTGTTAACAAGATCACAACACAGTTTTAGAAAATCTTCCAAAAATATATTAATATGGTAATTCATTATCTAAATTTAAACAGTTTCAAACAATTCCAATGTTTAAACCATTCCTTTATTGGTAATTATTTTCATACTTCTTTCTTAATTCAGCAATATTCACTAATCTATCCAGAAACATTAAAAAAATTCTCCTTAAATAAGGTTAAGCTAATAATGACAAGAGCTATTTGCAGCTACTATTGTGAGTGGGGAGTAGTGAAACTACGACCAAGGATAAATATTATCATTTCACAAGAGCGAGAGTAGCCGTCATAGTGTTTAACAGCTCAAAATTCAACATTTGGTTGTTGACACAATCCCCAATAGTGTCATCAGTTGGTGTGACATGCTAGCTCCCGCCTACTAAACGGTTGCTAAAATAGTCGAAGACGAGAAGAACGCCGTCCCCTCGATGTGGAGATCTGGAATCCTGTGTAAATATGTCTGACATCTCGAGTAGGGTCCGCAATCCACCCGGAGAGAAGCAGCGACCAATAACAAACACCCACAATCATAGCTCTTGTACTCAATGTAGAGGCCCCGCGGAAAGTTAATCCTTGGATTAGAATAAAAGAAATGTGGTGATAACGATCTCTGTTATTCTAATCACAGCAGGGATATTTTAAAGAGAATGTTAAACATAATATGGTGTGGTGTGATTCAATATTGCTTGCTGTTCTCCAGGTGTGGTATTGTGGAGAGTGCTCTCTGTTCATACCTACATACTTACTTACCTTCATACTTACATAGCTGATGACACTAATGAGGGATCTGGTGTCAACACCGCACACTATACTCTTGTTGATGGAAATCAAGAACATTACATATAGGAAATGGTTTTTACTAAGATATAAGGTTACAATTCCCTGTTGAACTGATATCTTTACTAAAAGTGTTCTGATACCCTATATAAAATCACGTTTCCTGGTTTATGTTTCAAATAGTTCAATCGTGTGCTGAGTTGACTAAAACTATATTCTCAAAATTTGTCATAAACATCCTATTAACCCTCTAATTTAAACTGAATTTTCAAAAATTTCTCATGAGCATTTTATTATCCCACTATTTTAATCTGAAATCTCAAAACTAGAAATTACCATCTTATTATCGCAGTAATTGAATCTGGAATGTAAAAACTTGAAATGATCATTTTATTATCCCATTGATTACATCAGAAATCTAAAAATAGAGCCATTGGCTCTGTAGCTCATCAGGCTCCATCATCAACTATGATTTAGAGTGTGGCCAATGTGATTCCCCCTTTGTAGAGGCCACAGGGTCACCAATCATAAAATTATCTAGCCAGTCCTGAAAATTCATTGGTCAATTCCTTTGGGAAATTTAAGAAAAAAATTGAAAAGTTACCAGTCCTGACCAAAAAGTTACCAGTCCTGACCAAAAAGTTACCAGTCCTCACCAAAAAGTAACCAGTCCTGGCAAAAAGTAGCCAGTTCAAGGACGGGCAATATTTTAAACACTGTATATAGGCGACAAGTTTCAGTTTTCTAGGCCTTATTCTTCAGGAGAAGATGAAAATAGATTTGAAGGACGTTCCTGTTGCCTTTATTATTATTAAAAAGCTACAATTCATCATCCTCACTAGTCAAGGAGTCTGTACACAAAGTTTCATCTTTCTAGGGCCTCATGGTTCTGGGGAAGAAGATGAAAATAGGTTTTTAGGGCGTGGAATATGTGGCCCTTATTAGGGGTCACAGGGCCACCAAAGCTACAATTTATAATCTTCACTAGTCAAGGAGTCTGTACACAAAGTTTCAGCTTTCCAAGCCTCATGGTTCTGGAGAAGAAGATGAAAATAGGTTTTTAGGGCGTGGCCCCTGTGGCCCTTATTAGGGGTCATAGGGCGCCCACAGCTACAATTTATAATCCTCACTAGTCAAGGAGTCTGTACACAAAGTTTCAGCTTTCTAGGCCTTATGGTTCTGGAGAAGAAGTCGAAATTCCACAAAGTTTACGGACGGACGGACGCCGGACACCATGCCATGCCATAAGCCCATCGGGCCTTACAGGCCAGATGAGCTAAAAACTTGAAATGAACATTTTATTATCCCAATAATTCAATCTCAAATCTCAAAACTTGAAATAATCATTTTATTATCCCACTTATTTAATCTGAATTCTCAAAACTTGACACAAACATTTTATTAACCTGCTAGTTTAACTTTTTCAACTATTCTTAAAAGCACTCACTCACTAAAGGGGATATAAAAAATTCATCAGCTTATACAATGATATTGTTTTATGTCAATGCTTTATAAACTGCTTTATTCACACATTTAGAGCAAAACCATCTAATAATCACTGTTAAGAACAAGATGTGTTTGTGAAACACGAATGCCCCCGGATGCATCCTGCTCGCTGTGTCAAGGTCAAGGTCACAAGGTCAAATGTCATGGTGTCATCTGAAAGGTCTCATCACAAGGGATCCATATGTCAAGTATCAAAGACCTAGCTCTGACCAATCAAAAGTTATGACCAAGGTTAAAGTTTTTGTGGACAAACGGACAGACGGACAGGTGAAAAACAATATACCCCCGGAATCTCCGATTCGGGGGAATAAAAATGTAGTCTTGACTGGCCTACACAAAGGGTATAAGAGGTCACACACATAGGCTAGCCTGAGAGCTAGACTTGGGGATCCATTGGTAAAGGATAACTGAATCTGATAGTTTGGTGTCTTATCAAGTAAAACACATACAGATAGATTAGAGTGATTCAGAGTTTATAATTAAAATAATAAATCTACTTTGTTCTCTACCTTAGAATTTAAAGAAAGTTGTTTTGTTCAAAAGAAACACTGAATTGACAGAGACTTCTTTCATTCCCACGACAACTACCAATGAACACACACAATCTTACTCATTGGCAGATCTTGACTGGTTAAGAAAAATTGTCCTAAATCATTTCTCAGCACTTGACACAATTATGTCTTTAAATTATAATCCTGAGAATATCATATTCTTCTTTCATGCTTCTTCTAGCAATGATCTAATACAGATTTTTAACACAGATTATCCCAAACATGAATAAGCAATTATTTCAAAAAATTGGTAAAACAGCTTCTATGCGACATCCTCCAATTGAGTGTAAAACACTACTGGGCATTTGTCAATTTAGACAAATAAGCATGCGCAAGATATCAGAAGAGATGCTTGGCTCATTATCACATATACGGGAGAGTATTGGAGCTCAAACTGTCATATGAAATCCATCTACGATACCTAGAGCAGTGTCTGTGAATGATGTACATTAGTATTGTCTGTCAGTAACGAGATAGATGTATACAGTACAGAGGTTGTGGAGACCTCAGGCTTAACCTTGTATCCCTTACACCTCCAGTCCATTGTGTGAGATACAAAACATCTCCCATGCTACTTACGGGTTGTGGAAGACTGAGGTATGTAGTGAGAGGAGAAACTGATCCTACTTACAGGTATACAACCCTGCTTATCTGAATTAGCACTGGTCGCGGTCTGTCCAGATACTCTGGTATTTGTTGATCCTCGCCATTGAAAACATGACCCTGGATTAGGGTTTGAACACTACAAAGACGAGATAGGCAAGAAAGTCTTCAATAGTTTTCTCATCTATGTTGCTTGTGTATACTGTTCATATCATGGAACAGTTACAAGGATTTTAGAGTGTCCTGGAAGATTGCAAAGACAAGATAGGCAAGAAAGTCTTCAATAGTTTTCTCATCTATGTTGTTGCCGTATACTGTTCATATCATGGAACAGTTACAAGGATTTTAGAGTGTCCTGAAACATAACAATGACGAGATAGGCATGAAAGTCTTCAATAGTTTTCTCTTCCTTCTTATTTCATGTCCTTGAATAATGCTGGAGATGTTAATTCTATTGTCTGGTGAATCTGTGATTCTATTGCCAGGAATGAGGGTAATCTAAGCAGCAGTGGCAGCTAGATCGTAACACTAAGTATGTAAGCAGGCTGAAAATAACAAACTCATCAGGTTAGAATCCTTTCGTCCCTGAACTAGATCACTTGGATCATCCAGCAACTTCACTCGAACCAGATTGCATAAGATAACTAACTAGATGACAAAATACATGGGCTATGAATACAAAATAGGTTTCTGTATCCTTTCAGTGTTACATTTCTTTTTATCAATCAATCTATCATCAGTTACTGATGTATGAAGTTATGTCTAAATGATGAGTGCCAAAGGTTGAGTTAGACATGTAAGTTTAAAACAAGATGAGCACTCAGGTCTGAGATTTTTTCCATGATATTGTTTTTTTGTCAAGGACAGTTTTTCAGTGACCAGAAATTGATGGAAAAATACTATTATCCTAAAAAAAGCATTGTATATTACTTGTATCAATGTATCACAATGTTTAATGCTGATCATACAATGTTGTTCCATTAAATTAAGAAAGAACACTGGACACTGAAAGAGGTCAATGATTGAGCTATATTCATAGACTCCCAATATAATCATCATTACAAAGCATTTTTATCACATTGAATAACAAAAAAATTTGAAACAATTTTTAAGAAAGCATAGATATAGTTTCTTATCTGACCAATTCTGTGGAATGATTACCATATGACAATACATGATTCCTAAGATGAAAATTCGATATCTTCATGAAAATGATAACAAAGAAAAAACATGCTATGGAAAAAAAAATCCCCCAAGGAAAGAAATCAGAAATAAAGGGAATTGTATGCATGATGTCTACCAAGAACCCCACATTTGTCTTATTGGTAGTGACAGCAGTAACTGCACTGAACATCACCTGTCAGTATACACAAAAATAGGGTTCTGACTAATTTGGCTTTCCTGACAACCTAGTATTAGACTGGAATAAGATTCATCAATTATGCAAATAGATTTCAGACATGTTATTGTCTTAAACACAAGTATTTTGGGTACTGAGTTTCTCAATCTGTATAGGATTTTGATAAAATGACTCAAAATTTTGAAAAAAATAATTATGTTTAAATGTATCATTAAGTTGCGTCAATTCAAGTTAAACATAACTAACCCATGAAAATCAATTTTGAAAAAGAACAAAGACGTATCCTGGATCGAGATCTTGTTAGGTGAGTTGATAGACAGTTGAGACAGTCAGTGCTTTTAATTGGTACCTGACTTCGACGGTGTAGGTTTGACCCTTGCAATGGAGTTTAGCTAGCTAACAAAGTACAGCAAGTTGAATTTAAACACTGATGAACTTTGTGCAGTTAAATGAGTGAATATTTAGTTTTACTCATGATAGTAACAATTGACAGCTATGGCTGCTTTTCAAGAAAAGGAAAAACTAATATCATGTGCTGATCTAGTACTTAAAAATAATGTGTCCCGAAAAAGAAACAAACATAGATTTAAAAAAATATTTTTCTTACCACATAATATCCATCACATTTCAAAATATTAAATGATGAATGTCATCTATGAATACTTAAGCTAGAGAAATATGAAATTTCTCTTTTATACACACAAAAACATAAAGCAAAACCACTATTCAAAGCTCATAAAGAGTCAGCCTAATCCCCAACAATACAAGCCATTAAACCTACATCAGTGATACAGCAGGCCTCTGCTCAGCTTCCCATGACTAAACCATCCAGTCTCACAACCAGTGATTCAATAAACTGTTACATGTGTGCTATCATTCATAAGAAGGCTACTGGTCGGTGTGTCTGCATTCCTGCTTTAACTTTCCCATACTTACATTCAGTGAACCCTTCACAAACTCTCAGGGTGTGGGGGAGATACAAGGGGCACCTTGCAACCCTTTATAAGTAGCTTGTTCTACATAGGTTATATATGAAATACTTACTCAATGAGCTCTATGTTGAGACCTGTCCCACCTTATGCTACATTTCTCCTTTTGACAATTTTACTTTTCAATACTTTTTTGTGACAACATTCATCTCTTTGATGATTTATGTATTTTTAAATACATGTATGATTAAGAATGTCATATCGATATGATTTTATACATCATACCGCTTATCGATATGGTTATTTATGAATATGACATCTATGAAAAGTTTTCTATCTCATAAATGAGACGGTGTCTTTCAAGAGTACAAAATAATTTTACAAACTTTCTCTCATCTAAACAGGATTAATACTTTTGCACTCAACCTAGCTTTGTTTATCTATGTTATTCGTTATTTGACAGATATGTAATAAAGTTTCTTTTGAGAACTCCAGCGCTGTAATAAACATCATAAATGCAAAGCCAGACATTCTATCAATATTTACTTGCACTGAAAATTAGAAAGAGGTTTATTAGTTTATGGGTTTGTCACTATATAATGATAAATGCTTTAATGCAAAACGCAATAAATACCATTGAGTAACAAGAATTCAAGCTTCTTCAAAAACATTGTTAAGAGAAAAAATAAAATTTGAATAAGTTTTTTATCCCCTTAGTGTTACATTGACAGATTTTGAAATCATATTATAAATATTTTACATGAAAAATTGGAATTTGTTTTCAAAATATATATAAATATTCATGACTAAACCATGTTAACTTTGCAAAAAGTAATCTAACTTTTTTCAAGAAATATACAAATATTCTAGATAATGGAAAAAGGTGAAAAGCGTTGAGAATATTATGTTTTGTTATTTCATTTAAGTTTAGATTTTTTTAATAACTTAGATAGTATTCCTTAAATTTCAAAATATCTTTATAAAGAAAATCAACAAAATGATTTTAATTAGAGGTAAAAGTATCAATAATGAAGGGCCAATCTATCAAGAAGATGAAATCGAGCCGATTTGATTATATATTTTTCAAAAACTTAATAATGTCATTTATATTAATTAAAAATAACATTTTGCATTTGCAAACATGTTCACCTCTGGTATACCCACTTTCAAAATTACCCAAAAAGCTGTTAACAGAGCTTTTATAGCCCATAGTTGCCATATGCCATGTAGCTTTACATGTAACTTCTTTGAGAGGCATTTTAGAAGTTGGAATGACAACAATGCAGAAGAATATGAGGATGACAGCTTCGTTGTTCATGGTATGCATACAATGAACAAAGAAGTTGTCATCCATATATTCCTCTGCATTATTGACTTTACATGTGTTTTGATTGTATATAATATCAAGATTGATAAAATATGAAGTTAATGAAAGAGAAAAGGAAGCTTGTGAAGAAAACTCTATAGGATCATGATTAAGACAATGAATTTAAATCAAGAAATCCTCACCAATCTTATATCTTGCCTAGTGTTACTGACAGGAGAAATCAAATATGTAATCAACAACAGAAGGAGGAGATATGACAATAACCAGTCACTGTAAACATGATGTAGTGTTAATGGAATGCCTCAGTTCAAGGAATCCTATCAAGCTCTCATCTTCAAAGTGAAATCATGCAAGACCAACTACTTGGGTCCCATATTATCTTTACATCTCACATCTCAAGTGATGTACTTTAGTGTATTTTATTGTGGTATGTAAGCATTGCTATGTCAATAGGTGTCATAATCATCAATTTGATGACCATGTCTGTTTAAGTTGTACATAGTTGTAGGTCTCACATGAACCTGAATAATACTTCAAGTTGTAAACATGACGATGAGAGATGTTGAAGAACTCATATTGATATTCAGATACTTTGTCAAGAGTTTCTTTAACATCCACTGTGTAACTTTTATCAAAGTAAACAACAAAATCAATAATGATGATGCCCTCTTACCCAAATGAAAGGCTTAATTTACATTTAATGTAAATAGATTATAGAAAATAATAATGCATTCAAATGTTATAAGTAAGGATTTTCTTTATTTATGCAACTTCTAAATTATTGTCATATTTTAGTATACAATATACATTGAATGGATATGTATATACATTGATTTTTGTGTGTATACACAATATGGAAAGAGGATCTTAATATATAAAACTTATGTCTTATTGTTTATAGTCTCTTCATCTACAATCCTGCTCTGTATATTATACAATACACTCCTCAATCATTTCTTTCTAACCATTTTCCCAGTATCATTTGACACAAGAACAGAATCATAAATATTTAATAACTTCCTCATGTTGCAACTAATCTGTATAATCCTGAACATCCGTAGACTTGGAGGCGAATGGATAAAATGACAATAAAAGTCAGGTTTAAGCACGATTCATACCTACATATTATTGTCAATGATTTCCTGTTTGATGCTTACTACATCAAGTTGTGATCATATCAAATGTTGATTTGCATTTTTGGTGATAAAAAGTTTTGAGAAATGTCTAAGTAGAATATTCATTTGTTTTGGTGCTTCACTGTGTACAGGCATATCCAACAACACGCATCTGGAACCATTCCTTTCACAACATGGCTTGGTTTCAATCATTACCTTGTATCAAATGATTGTAGTAAATTGACAAATTCTGTCAGTGGAATATGACATAACAATCCAAAGTGATAAGAACATCTTAATTATACTGAGTTGAATGAAAATAACATGTTACCGCTTCTCAAAGATCAGATATTAGACATAACTTTTGTCAAGAAACATTGGTCATCTAACAAACCACTCTCTGTTACTTTGATAACAAGCTCATTCTTGAAGTTCATCAACATAACATAAATCAAATAGTTTTGATGCAATTGCAAGAAGAAAATCACCTAACAGAAAAAATATATATCAATTCCTGACAAATCCCATGAGTATATCATATCTTGGGGTTTGCATGGATTGACAGACATATCTTATACCTAAAGTCGTAAATCTGACATTGAAATTACAGTAAGATATAAGAAAGATTAATGCTCACTTGGTTGCATCCAAAAATGGTTGAAAGATTAAATTCATAAATCCAAAAGAAGAAAAACCTAAAACTGCCCACCTGACACACTACAGTGACAGATCCCATGTCCTTATATCAGACTCCAAGTCACCATCAGAGGTTTATCAGTCCACAGAAAACAGGGTAGACTAGTGTTGTCTTGAAAATAATCTCCATATCCGTCCCTCAATACACAGGCTTAATTCTTGACCAAGTCAGAAATTCTGCATCGGTTGGTATCTATGATATCACTTCAAGATGACAAATTACTTTAATTATTTGACGCACATCTGTCAAGCTTGAGGACAGCTTCCGATACTTTTTAATCTCGGTGAGATAAGAGCCGACCGGCTAAACACTACAGTATCGAAGTCAACAGTCTCTTATAGGCTTAGGCTTGAAGACAGAGCCAGGTGGCTTGATGATTGAGTTGAAAGTCACATAATCATTTTCCTATAACAGTCAAAAGTTAAATTGAAACTTGATTGCTTTCTGAAAATAGCCATTGAGATCTATTTCTGGACATACATGATCACAAATACATCTGCCTACATATGTGTTGATGCATGATTTGTTTCTATCAAAAAAAGGAGATAAATATAAATGCATGAATTTTTCTTTAAATAATCGAAATCATAAATAGCTGTTTTTCGATATTTCCATTGATTTTCTATTTGTAGAAGATGATACATCCGCTTGCGGACATTGTGATTGATGTAGTTTGCTTCTTTCCCAAAACATGTTTTGTAAATTAGATTACATACATCTGTGTTTCTTCAAACGTACATCTGTTTTTCAAATGTTCTCAGTGATGTCCTTCAACAGAGACAGTCTTGTGCTACTTTCTATGTAAAACCAAAACTTATTTCAACCTTTTTGTAACAAAAACATTTCCTTAAGGAACTCGATCATCATCACTCTTTCCTGCCAGATTGATTTCGATAAATGTTGATGCTTGACACTTTGTATGTGTTCTAGTATATTCATATAATTCTCAAAAAAATATGTAATGAAATATTTTACCATCTAAAAATCATGAGGAGTTTTGTAATACAAAATGAAGTCAAACATCAAGGCATGATTGATGTACAATATTATTTTTATCACTATCTTTCCCACCAGGTAGAGTCCTTTTTTATGTGTTTTATTATATTTTCATATGATTCTCAATTAAATAATTTCACTGAAAAATATTTTACTTACTTAAAATCATGAGAATTTTGTTAAAACAAAATGTAGGTAGGTTTGGTGTACAGTATTATTAGTATCATGTTAATGTTCTCATAACTTCTTTAATTATCATTTCATGAAGTATCAAAACCATGGCAACATAGGGTTTACATTAGATATCTGGGTTACTTCACTGTCTAGTCACTGACATCTATATATACTCAGTGGAATTAATACTTTTAATCTTCTATCTCTTCCATGACTATCTGATCAACACATGTCAGGAACACGGAAAATCTTGATGTTGTATAGATTGTGTAAAGAAATTAAAATTGTTGTAGTTGTTAACCTTAGATTCATGATCTAAAAAAAATTCAACACATTTAAATAAATGTCATAGGAAAAATTTAATTTAAGTCCTCATCCGATCTCTTATTTGTCTGAAGTAAGGCTTAAGAACTATGGTCGTTATATATAATGTCATTAAATTTAGACAAAAGAAAGAAAAGTGCTCTGCAAGTAAAGGTGAGAAGAAGCATTTAAATCTAAATTATGAAATTGATCATCTTTACCAAAACATATATTCATGTCTCAAAGATTTATATTTTCTTCCTATCAGTACTTCACCCTACAACTATCTAAGTTGACCGTATAGAATAACCACCAATCAAAGACAAACATCAATAGTAAACTACTGTACAAAACTAAAACAGCAGGCTAACTACATACTTCAAATAAACTCATGCAACAAGAATTAGAAACAAATTTCCAAAAATTTATTCAGCAACAAGAATAAGAAGAAAAAAACTTCAGCAGAAACTAACAAATACTTTCTCCATCAAGAATCATTCCCCAGAGGAGAGGAAAACACATTGAGAGTAGAGAGTGGTTAGAACTACATCAAGAACTATACCCAGAAGAGTGTGAAACTGTTTTATAATCATATCTATTTTATCATGTATAGTTTATTTGATAGTGCAGTCTCACCTAAACCTTGGTAGCTCTTAACTAAGTTTCAACTTATCATGTATGTACTTGTATTTTTATGCATGTTTAAAGAGGTGAGACTTTTATAAAACATAGAAGAAGAAGAAGAATATTTTATTAACGTGTCACATATTTTCCTTACATTATTAATTTTGACCACATGTTTATACAGGCTAAAAAGAAAATATCCGGCCGTTAAGGCCTATGAGATATGATTGTACAGTTATTTTCAAATGTAAATGTAAATGTAAAACATCTATCTGTCTGTCTCTGTTTGTCTGTAAGACACAATGACAGTAGAGAGTATGGAATCCCTATTTCTCCCTGTATTCTCGTGTATCTCCGAGTGTGTAGTTAACAACAGTATAGACAGCTAGTGTGTATTCTCCACAGTGTCCTTGATATGATAACACAGTGGGATGTTATCACTTATTCACAACAGTATCATTGTGTAGTCCTCCTCTACGGGCTCCATTGCTTGCCTCACAAAGCCCATTATCACTCATCATTCAAATTGACAATCTCAAAAGCCATAGCCATGGGAAGTGAGATAGGCCGTGTCATGATTTACATCATTGCTATAGATAAACCTTCTTATTGTGGGAAAAATTAAGATTTGAAGCAAACCGTGTTTTTTTATATACAAGTTCCTCAAATGCAAAACTACCATTTTAATGCTTGACATACCAATAACAAACATCACACATTCATCAGTCTTATGACAAAACCCTTGTTCTCATGCTTGTGTTCTCCAACCTTGCTACTTGTAGATATATGCACCCTTAAATTGCTACGGTCAATGACTAATCACAGACATAAAAAGACTTGATAATCACCTTGACTTAAGCTTGTGTGATTGTTTTCTAATTAGACATATTATAACCAATATCATCATCAACACACTAAATGGTCAAAGATCCATTAGCATGTAATCATTTTGATTTATCACCTGTCAGCTGAAGTAATTGAGTGTTCATGATAAGCAATAATCAATGCTAATTAAGACATCAAGTCATTCAGCTATCCTAAAATACACTGACAGTTAGAAAGGATCATTTGACATGAGAGAACAACCATTCATCTTGACGACAATCAACACTCACCTTTCCATCCTGAACAATGGGCGAAGTTATCCAGGTAATCACAGGTAAATTAACAAAAATGATTTTCCAACACAAATGAAAACAGTTGAGAGTTCCAAATGAAAAATCTTCTCCGGGAATCACAGGTGAATCAAACAAAACATTCCAAAACAAAGAAAACTGAATCAGGTAATTCAATAATTCCTCTTTACAAACTCAAAGAAATATTTTCGAAACAAAACACGAAGCCGGTGAAGGTAAGTCCAACTCTGAACGAGCCTTCTCAGGTGAGTCGTTAGCTGACCAGCTTTACTACAATCAGGCAGGTAGTGAAAGCCGACAGGTGTACTACAGAGCCGAGTGCTCATTCAAACTGTCAATGAGCAAGAGAGAGCGGGAGAGATTGTGGGTACAGCCTTGCTTGAACTGGCCCTGAGTCTGTGTACCAGCGTAGAGTCAATCGAATATCTGGCAGAGAAGTCGCGCACCCCCGCTTCTGATTTCTTAGCTTCTGTGGAGATAATACAACAGGGGCTCCTTACGAGATTCACTCTACCTGTCTGTCATACTCAACATGACACAAAACAGACGCAAAATTACCTCCGTTTATTGGAAATGGACATTTAATATGCTATTCAGGATCAAAGGAGATTTATTAAACGATGAAGACAATTTGATGATTTGATATGATTATAGGTTATTAATGATATTCATGTTTGATATGCCAAAGCTAATATTAGATGTTATCAAGCACATTTTGAAGGCTATTAATCAACGTTTCCACATTATTTACCCCGTTTTTTCAACATGTCTGATTGGTTTGCAGGGAGATGATTGCCTGGTGTTGAAAGGCTCTCTGTAATAATGGAACGAAGGGCTCAACAGCTGTTGTACACTGCTGTAATTGAAACCATTGTCAACTTAATGACAGTTTGTTAACAATTCATACAATCTTTTTCCTTTAAAGGGGTAGTACCTAGTTTTACCAAGTACCAAATAATGAAATCTTGTGAAAACAAATGCATGTGACAAATCAAAATACAATATTCCTAATCATAGTCACAGTTTTAAAACAAATGAAATATATAAGGTTGCCATCAATTTCTTTCTCAATAATAATAAGTAGTTTACACCAAAATGGTAAGGAGCAGTTTTCACTTGATCGTTGATGGTCACTTCTATAGCTACAGATAATTGGGTTGAGTTATGACATGTCTCACGCTCTGACAATGCTAATGTTATCTGACATTTATATTATTTAGTTGGAAAAATTTAAAGATATGAAATATTATTAAATGTCCCACCACTCTTATTTAAAAAATAACTGTAAAGTATATCTCCACTTTTGGAAAATCAGAAAAATCTTGTTTTGGAAAATCAGCAACAACAATTTCTGTCATAGTCAACACGCAAGCCTCGGATATTTGTTACTTTTATGAACTTGTGTTGATATATTTGATATCAGAAGAGACTCGGGTGAGATTCTCTTTATATTGTGACTGTGGTTATTTCTTTCACAAACTCTTGTAAAAGACATGACACAGAACTTCTGCAGGTAGAAATCCTCTTGAACAATTTGAAGACACATCAAGATTAATGCCTTCAGAATTTGATATATTCATATGATCATGAATGAACCCAAAATAAAAACTATTTCTCACATGAAATTAAATAACATAAAATAAAGCCATACTTCAACAAAAATCTTTAAATTTCTTTATTGAAAGATGTAAATTACCAGAAAACATCAAAACCATGAAAATACTGATGCAAAATCATAACATTCCAAAGGTTATAAATAAACTTCCACATCATTTTGACAACACTCTTAACAAACATAGATTGCAAATAAAAATATCCTTCAATTCAAGGGGTTAACAAGTATTATAACTACTATGCAGAATATTGGGTTTAACATTCCTAGTGATTTAATAACCAGAAAGTAAACAAATAATCTTTCATATGAAAATTGACATCTTAATGTAAATCCCTTAATAACCCTTGAGTATCATAAAAGATTCAATCTCAATTTAACATTCGTCTCATCTTCCCATAAAAGCTCTTTTCTTTATGATTCAAGGCAAATATCAAATTTATCAGGAACTCTAAATCAAAGCGTTGACGTCTCAACAATAAATGTAACTGGACAAGTGAAAATCTTTTGTGGAAATCCTCTGCAAAGCAAAACACTTGGTGTGATCCATCCTTATTTACCCTGCACTACCAGTGATATTGTTCCCAAATTCACACCATAAAAGCCTCAATCCACTTGAGTCTCAATATATACACAGTTGGGGCCTACAATAAAAGGATATGTAGCCCTGAATGAGGATTGTTGTAGTAAAATGAGGTGGCCATAGACAGGTACTCACACTGCATAGTTTTATTTACGAGTAGTTTCCCATTTCCATGTCCCATGATGTTATCATGAATGAATGGATGATGATTTTTAGCAAAAAGCATCCCACTTAGCTCCATCTTTGTACCATGAGTTTATAAGAGGCTGTAAATCTATCACCTTCTTTAATAGATTTCCTGTGGAAACAGGTTCATGGTTTGTTGATTTTAGTCAAATCTGACAAGTTAATGACTACAAAGATACTATAGTAAAACGCTTTTTCAAAGAGGTGTTTATATTCAAATTTGGATCAATTATTCATGGCATGTTAAGCTTTTCAATTGAATATTTAACCGATTTAAATCCTTTTCCAAATATGACCTCTTCTTACAAAAGTGGGCATACAAAGTTTCTTTCTAACAATAATAAGAATAACGATATCCTTATTCAATCATAACCATATCAATAGGTACAACTGCACCTTTTTCTATGCTATAGTTTGTCCCTACAGCTGAGTGCACTCCTTCCCTAACTATTGATAGGTATAAAAAGATTGATTTCAACATACTTTGGGTCTGTACTAGCCTTAACCTTTATAACCTAAAGGCTATTGTATAGGGGAGGGGTATTGTTGTTAATATTGTTTATCCTTTTAAATATTGATTATTTTCAATTTCCTGTGTTATAAGCATACATCAAGATGAACAGTTCAAAAGTTAGAAACCTGTCTGGCTGTAACAACAGTGTTATGAATGAATACAGTGAAATAGTGATAGAAGATATTTTTGGTGAAACATGGTCTTAGCCATAATTTGTTTAAGAATTGTCATCGTAATTTATGATCATATCATTCTCTGTTTATAGCTCCCCTCCTATTTGTTTTTATTTTCAATTGACATTTTTTTCAATATTTTTTTCTTCAGTACTGATTTGAGTTTTGCTTCAAACAAATCCAAATATCCTTAAAATCATTGTGCTTTTTTATAAGATTCAAAGAATTTGATTTAAGAACCTGTTACAGATGTACGTAACTTAATATTGCATGTCAATATGAACCCTAAACACAGCATACATCACTTGACTCACAATTAGGTGGATATAAGCATATTGATGTTTTATATAGTTGGAAACGGCACAGCATTGTGCAAAACCTAGTGTCAAACATTATCTCCTTAGAGAAATCTCATGATGGTCATACAATCTCCTGTGGAAGAGTTTGATAAAAAATATACGCCATATCTTGATGAATGTCAAAGCAACTTAACATCATTCATAATAAACATTTCCTGAAAAGGTTTTCTAAAGACTAAATTCTAATTCCCCTTGGACATTATTTTAGTTAAGAAGGCAGGACCCATTTGCACAGAGATCCCTAAGGTTAAGATGATTGTAATTCAATGTGCCCTTAGGACTTTGAGAAAGTACCGGTAGGCCAAGAGCACAAAATGAGTCGGTATCTGTATTCATCAAAATTATATAAAATTCATCAATGACATTTTTCAAGACTAATTCATCAATGATATTTTTCAAGACTATCATATGCTTGTAAGATAGGAAAATATTGCCAACAAATAAGAAAGCAGATAATAGAGAAGGGCCACACCTAATGTTTTATACCTGGGCGGTACAGACTCTACATTAAGATAGGAGCAATCTACCGGTATACTCATTTAAGTGCCATTAAACATCGCTTCATGAGCCTCTATCTGGTTCTTACAAGAGGGCGGACATTTTGATCATAATGAAAGAAGGCAGCACAAAGAACGTTCGCTGATTTCACACCACAACTAGTATTATTATACAATTTACAACTCAACCTTGAATGTCACACTATCAAAGTATTCAATACATTGATTTTACGACCTAGCCATAAGATTACCACTGTCATGCAACAATTCTTCTCTGTCTGTGAAAACATTTTGAAGATCTGAGCAACTGATATATTTGCGGACATCAGACATTCATCTATTTTCAAAATAACCCAAATAAAACAAAAATGCTAAAAAAAAAAATTTTATTCATAGCATCATACATGAAAAAATAATGTATATAAATTATAATCATACGAAACAATGCAAACTTATATGGTTAATAAAACAAATACGTATTTTATTCGACTTTGATGAACAGATAATAGCTTGATTGAATTCCCAGACACATTTGTAGATATATACAACATTTTCCAAAACTTGTGGAAACTCTTCTAGAAAGGTTCTTTTAAGTTCTGAAAGATCAAATAAGCTAATTCTTAGGTTCTAAGCAACATTGTAATCAACAAAGAAACTAAAGTTCAAAGGATTGTTTTCCTTCAAACCAGTGAATACTTTACTGAATGTCAAAATGAAATTCATTTTTTTTCCTGGATTTGTAACTTAATTCTACAAAGAATATTGTCAGTGTTTCTTATCACCTGTTTACAAAGTTCTTCAAGGAAAAGCATAGTTTTCAGTCTATTATATGTCCAATAAGTGATTTCTGAAATATGACAAGAAACCATCCACTTCAAATGACAAAATCAAATTTCCCATAAAGAGGCCTGACTATAATAATACCATATACAATATAGATTTAGGGTTAAATTGGATTTAAAGAAGACCAGTAATGATAAACAGAACACTCTATACCGGCCAAAGGAAAGAGGTATGACTAGAATAAATACCATATACAACATAGATTTAGGGTTAAATTGGATTTAAGGAAGAACAGTAATGATAAACAGAAGACTCTATACCGACCAGTGGGAGCCATCATTAAGCAGTGATTATCTCAGTGAGTCCGGTGAGAGGTAGAAATAACTAGAAGATAATGAGCTTCCATTGTGGAGAGTTCATCATTATGTTTTGTGTTGTAAAACAAGCCAAAAGCAGAGAGTGATTCAGGATGATAACTATCTTATCTCCTCTCCATATTTCCCTCCCTCATTGAACAAACACAATGTAACACACTACAGCAGTGCTCTAACTGGCTTATCAAAAGGCTGCTCTTGAGAACGCTGTAAATATATTTTACACACGTTTGACACGCACATGCCTCGTAAAATTGGAACTAACATGAAGAGTATAGCCACTTGGGGTATCTGATATATCTTCAAGTGTCGCCCTAACTTCCACTTCACTCAGTATCCTACTTTCATGGTTGAGTATTATTGTTTTTATTGAATCCTTCTATTATTGATATTTGATATTCATTTCATGTTTGGTATATTGATGTAGGAATGTTGTTTGAGATCGTCAATGGGGAAATACATTTTATAATGACGTTGCTTAAACATAACTTACTTTCATAATGAATATTTTTATCTAACAAGACATCCCTCAATAATACATAAAGCTACAATGTTGAATAGCTACTACTTCTATATGCTATGTACTTGGAAATGTAGTAAATATTGAAACATACAAGGTATTCATATGCAAGTCTTGAAATCACAAACACTATACCTCACCCAATATTGTCCAGAGTGCCTTCAGGTGGATATTATATCCCATATACCACTTTGCTTTTCTATACAATTTCTTAAGGTTCCATTTTAAAGACAAGGTTCAAAATGAAAGTGGTTAATTCCATATGATATAACCTTGTATCTATAATCACCATGTAAAACAATGTAACACAATGATAGGATACCACTTACAAAGTATTCTTTACAAACATCAGTAAGTAAAGGCTGAACCTGACCAACTCAACAGTAGACACCTATATTCTAACTTGTCTCACTGAAGTCTTTTCTGGAGTACGCCTTGATGGTATGGGCCCACTTTCACTAACATTGCGCTACATCAAGGACTTACTATCACATTTTGGTTTTGTGAAAGGGGACCCTGTTCTGTACCTTAAAGCTACTGGATCTAGATTTTCGAAGCTCTCTTGGTGCTAAGGTAGTCATAAGTCAATGTTAAAGTATGTTACTTTCGACTATCTTGGAACTAAGAGAGCTTTGAAAATCAATTTATGGTCCTGGTCTCTTATTGTTATAAGTAATCAAAATTAAATAATCATCTTCTACTCTTATTATTCTTGTCAGATTCTTTAATAACATAAAATAAGAAATCCCTGACATGTATTTCTTGTAACCTATAGTACCAATATCATTTAACAATTGTGCCTTATTAAGGCAACAGCATTTATATTAGTCAAAAACAAAAATATCTTGAAAATTGAAAATAAATATTAAATCATTTTAATATGGATTTAATTCTTCATTTAAATTGGATGAAAACAAGAGGCATAAATGAAAATACACTTGAATATAGTAAATTAACACTATGCCAAAAAAGTCATCAGACAAAAACAAAGCATCAAAGTAAACTTCTTATAGGTTTATATCATGCATCAACAAGATTCTGCAACAGGTTCACGAGAATCACGGCTACACGACATTAGATTACCGAATCACGATACTTCTATCAACATTCATCTCTAACTACAGAATAAATGATTAAACGGTGGTGAATATTTAACGAGAGAGACATGTTTTCATCAACACTGCCTTCTGTTATGTGTGCTATCAGGCTATGAATCATCACCCTCACACTGTAAACCCACTATACCTAGTGAAATCAAGGCTGTTAAATGATGATCTTAATTTCAGCATTCCAAAATTTGTTTACTCCTTGAGATGCATTTTGAAGATTTTAAGATGAATCTTGCAATAAAGAAGTTGTAAATCCATAGAAGTTGTTCTCAAAATCGCTGATCAATTGGTAGTACTGTTCAAATTCCACATATCGGATCATTCAACAAGCATATAAAAAGTATTTGTCAAGGAAAGACAGATATCCTCTATGTCTATTTTGCAAATCAAATGTATACACACACTGGCTAAAATATCATCACTTTGACAGTGTTCCAGATGATTTTTTAACCTTTTAGCTTGTTATCCCTGTTTTTGTGACAATTGAGTCGATTTTGATAGTGTAGTAAAATTATACTCCTCTGATTTCAGACAATTGAGTATTCATATGAGAAATGAGACTGATTTAACATGAATGGATGTTTCTCTCAATATAAACATTATCTTTACAATGGAATGAAACAAATGAGCATGTTTAAAGCAATGAATATTTTTTCTTATAATATTTATTTTTAAAGGATGAATAAATGATGTTATTACACGCCCGTGTAAGATACCGCAGTGTAATATTTATACGGCAATATTAAACTAGTGTAATATCACAATGCAAGTATGACGTCACAGAAGAGAGAATGGGTGCCGAGTCGCGGAACTGATAGTTTCAGCACATTTTCGGCAAGTTTGCGTGATTTTTAGGGCAAGTAATAAACAGAATACTAAACTTCCTTCCATTTAATACTATTTTTATTAAACTCATGAATGATTTGGTATCAAACTCGCTTTCGCTCGTTTTATACAAAATCATTAACTCGTTTAATAAAAATAGTATTAAATGGAAGGTCGTTTAGTATCCTCTATTTTTTATATATTGAGCTTGAATGTTGTCATTGCAGAAAACAGTTATATACACTCTCCACTCTTAGTCTGTATTATTTTATGTCTGCATAGGTAAAAAAATACTTATATGTCTAAGGTAATTTACTGAAAAATTTAGTTTGGGTCTAAATATTTTGGAGGTCGGATAATTCATCTTCTTTAAAGCAATAAGTAATTTTAATCGAAAATTCGTCTCACCTTATAGAGAGGTATGGTCCTAGATTACATATTTTACTGCTGCTTCAAAAGATTAATCCAACAGTGAAACTGAATCTTCTTTGTTGATATTCAGTTGACATTATCTGCCAATTTTCAAATTCACAGGAGCAAAAAGTGTAATCACGATGAAATACTCTCTTTTCAAATGAACGGTCTCGGTGGTTCCACATGGATCCCCAGGAAACCAAACGGGAAGACAGTGCACGTGCTTGCTCAATTGTCAATTTGATCGTTGTGGGTTCGGTCATGCGCATAAGGTGAGGAGGAACGAAAATCCTTAAAGGGACAGTTCTATCGGTATATTATCCGTGCAAACGAAATTTGGAGGGACATTCGTAATTATACAAATAATGTTAATAGAACGTGGTCATAACGAACTTAATTAAACATGTTCAAATGGGGCTACATTTACATTTTTCAGATGGAGGTATAGCTACCATTTCCATATGGAGGTATTATTTTATTTTGCCTTATACAATCTTGAGATGATTTCATTATTTAACCAAACAAAAACAAATCCATGTTTACCAATTTCAGCAAAATGGATGGTTAAAAACATTTATAATATAATGTTAATACCGTCGTTATTTACGTCTTTTATTGTTTAATGTTAGAAGAAATGATACAACTGAAATAGCTCAAATATGTAAATCTGCAGTCGTGATAGTTTTGAAGATGAACTCCATTTTTTATTTGTTTGTGATGCATATACAAGCTTAAGGAATGTATACCTGTATTTAATTATTGTTAATTGTTATTTTTCATGTTCGTATTGATTGTACAATGGCCTGCTGAAATAAAACTTACTTGATATTATCACAGTTATCATATGGAGGTATAATTACATTTTCAGATGTGTTATTTATGTTTAAATAGGTTGCGTTCTTTAAAAAAGTGTACAATAAAAAATCATTCAAAACGTTATCATGAAGAAAGCGGGTGTCACTTGCATGGTTGTTGCGTTTTCACGGCTCGTTGTCCCGACCCCATGCTCATTATATAGAAATATGCACTTATCTGCAAATATACAAAGATAACTTAATTAATCCTTTGTTTTATAAACTTTAATTCTTTGCTCTGTGAATGCTATGAAAAATGAAAGATTTGATCACAAACTGCTGAATAATTGACTTTTATATTGAAATAAATTTGAGGAATAATGTGATTGTACCGATGTTTTTCATCCAAAGAAACCTTTTAATTTATTGGAAACATATTTTTATACCATGTTGAAGAAGAAGAGGAAGAAGAAGAAGAAGAGAAGAAGAAGAAGTAAAAAAAGAAGCAGAAAATAAGAAAAATATTTTATTTAGTGTCACACAGGATACATCGCATAAACAAAAACAAATACATATGCTGTCCGGCCAATAGTGGCCCATGAGACAGTAATTAAATATGATGATATAAGTTAACATATATATATAGAGAGGATGGATACATTATTTGAACAACAGAGTCTATCTATGCACATTGTGTAACTTCAGCACAACCGTATAGCAGACAGACAGACAGACAGATACTTTTTTTTAGCACAGACCAATTTGGCCTTTGGCCATTTATATAACGTTATATTTCAATACAAAACCAATTAACCTACGGGATCTCCGAAAGCAGTTTAAAGGGCAGTAGCACGTTTTTAGGAGTATAAGGTTATGTGGGAAAAGGGAATATTAATGATTCCAATTGAAAGGGACACTCCGCGAGTTTTATAGGGTCACATATGCCAAACTCTGTATATGGTGTCATTTGATTATAGAAGTCATAGAAGTGCCTACTGCTGTTTGAAAGTATCCTTTGGAGCTTATCGACGTTCTATAGCAATAGCAGGAAGGTTAGTGGTCGAAAACTGGACTCTCTGCAGCAGCCAGAATGGCATTTATGAGTTGATAATGTTTGATAGGTAACACAGATAGTATTAAGGTATATTGGACGTATGAATTGGGCTTCCACAAATTTATATATCGAAATAAATTCATCGTAGTGATGTAGTGGCATTGATTCAAGTCATCTTTTGTGATATTTGTAAGCTCTGAGAAGAGCTGTTTAGTGTTGAAAACACTAGTTTGGAAGAACTGCATGTTGCATGTTCTTGAGTATCTAGTATTCCATCTCTGCACTGTCATACTCCTCAGAGTCCGACTGGCTGTTGACAGACACATAGTATCTGAGTTCGACAATCTTCTCAGCCTTTCCACAAGCATACTCGTAGTATGCATTGCGGACACCTTCAACTGTTGCCATTCTAAGTCGTAGGTTGTATCTGAATGAACGGTGGTTTTCTTGGCGAGCTTTGTCATAACGTTTCTGAAGACCTTCCAAGCGGTCGTTGAGGAGGACGACCTGTTCACATGCCTTCTTGAAGCGAGTCTCGGTCTCGTAGAGTTGAGCGTACAGGTGAAACTTCTCCATGGTATTGTGACCGGGAGTGAACGACGTCGACGAGGGACGATGAAGGCAACGGTAAGTTAAGGTGTGACGTTGATGATGTTGGAAATGAGGACTGGAGAGTTCTTGTGATGGTCGACCATTATTTTATTCTTGTTGGTGGCTTGTACAAACGGTACATTAATTATACCCGAGCCGGTGGTACATTCACAGGTCAGTGTAGACGCCAGGGCTCATTCCCCAACTCCCCGTCGTCTACCTGAGCTGGACCGACCCGAGGGAGGTGATAACTAAAAACTACATGAGATGTGCGTCCGGCGCTGGTCGGGACGAATCTGCCGAGATAGGGTCCCGGCTGCATTTAACATGCATGACACAAAGGAACGCGAGGGGGAGAGGTCACAGGTCACGTGTGTGGTCAGCTAATTAGTTTTCAGTGAATGGAATGTACACTGACCATCTGCCAGGTCCGGCGACGGCTTGCGTTAATTTGAGACCAGATATTGAACATTTACACGTATTCAAGATGGAACATGAGGATTTTGAATATATATTCCTTTATAATATTTATAAAATGTTACGCTATAACAAGACTTCCCGTCTTCCGGTAAAATTTGTCCTCAAATATTTTTAAAAGAATGATTGTTTAAACATGAAATATTGACTCGTGACCTGATCCCTGAAACATGATTCATATACATAGAACATTGTTGCATAATAAAGAATAGGAGATAAATAATACACATTGCAATGGTAGATATAGTGTGATAATCAAGCCAGTTTATAATAAAGTGAGTAACATACGTAATGAATATTACTTTATCGGTGAATGTATCTAGTATTGATATAAACATATAGATGAATCAAGTTGGGAGTCTTATATTGTGAGCCTAGACTCGGCAAGGGCTAAATGAACTAAATAGGATGATCTGAGGAGATCGCATGAATATGACAACAACCTAACCGACTTGAATCGCCTGATATGCAAGTAACAATATAGATTACATTCATTCATTTTGAGTAAAAGGAAACACATTGGAAGTGAGAAATGCGAGAAATCGAGAATGATTGTGGGCATTGGAATACATGATTAGACTCAACGTGTTCTTTCCCAAATTGCTTTGATATTGAAATGGCGGAATGATTTTGAAAAACAAGTTAAGCATGGTGCATTGGAAAATGCACTACTGGCGGAACCATTTCAGCTTCTCTTTATGTCTTTTAAGGGTTTTCAAACAAAGTAACAATTTATCAATAAATCCTTGACACCGAGAGTCGTATTTGATGATAGGGAGACTCAACAACCAGGCGAAATTAAAATACATGGCATAAACAAACATCCTAACCGACGTCAACGACTTAAAGGATAAATGAAACGGAGGTCTATCCCAATGACTCCAGTACATACATAACCTATAAGCATAATGTATACAATAAATATGACAAAACGTTGCTACTGGCTGATTTAATCACACATACCTGTTTGATTGATCCAAAAGGTTTAAAACACGTGAATTGAATTATCAAAATTGATTATAATAATTGTTAGTTAGAGTTCTGGTTGTATATTAAACACAGAGTCTTTGTTCTTTGTCTCGTCTGTCTTCAAGGGGAACAAATGATGAAGCGTTGAGAGCGTTGATTGAGCGTCCCTGAAGATGGAGAGAAGAACGTAGACGTGCTGGATGAATGTTGTTCGGTTTCTGGGTTGATTGACTGCAGGCTGAAGACAGTAGACGTCAGGTATTCTTTTGACGGTTGATTGTTGTAGGGCGTTCGGCTGGATTGACTGCGTGATGATCTGGATTGGTTGCCTTTGTCCGTTGTTGTGTCTTCATCTTCCGTCGTCTCCGGGTTCCTCCTAGTCGCTTTGCTGCAATTTTAGGGTACCAGGGACTGCGTGAGCTACAGCAAACTCACGCTACCGGGACTTCTCCACCATTTGTGACCGGGAGTGAACGACGTCGACGAGGGACGATGAAGGCAACGGTAAGTTAAGGTGTGACGTTGATGATGTTGGAAATGAGGACTGGAGAGTTCTTGTGATGGTCGACCATTATTTTATTCTTGTTGGTGGCTTGTACAAACGGTACATTAATTATACCCGAGCCGGTGGTACATTCACAGGTCAGTGTAGACGCCAGGGCTCATTCCCCAACTCCCCGTCGTCTACCTGAGCTGGACCGACCCGAGGGAGGTGATAACTAAAAACTACATGAGATGTGCGTCCGGCGCTGGTCGGGACGAATCTGCCGAGATAGGGTCCCGGCTGCATTTAACATGCATGACACAAAGGAACGCGAGGGGGAGAGGTCACAGGTCACGTGTGTGGTCAGCTAATTAGTTTTCAGTGAATGGAATGTACACTGACCATCTGCCAGGTCCGGCGACGGCTTGCGTTAATTTGAGACCAGATATTGAACATTTACACGTATTCAAGATGGAACATGAGGATTTTGAATATATATTCCTTTATAATATTTATAAAATGTTACGCTATAACAGTATTGATAGTAGAAGCGATTCAGAAGATCTGATGCCAAATCCATCAGGCAACGGCCATTTTATACACTGGCCATGACACGCCCTCTGTTGATGCGTGTCAAAACCTTCTCAACTGTGCAGTTGCACTGATTGGCCTGGAATCCAACGCTAGGTCCTGCCACTGGATATGTCAATTACAAGGCAATCAACATTCACTTAACTGTGTACACATGGATGACAAATATCAACCTTGCTAGCAAGCATATCTTTTCCCATGTTGCTGATTATTCTTTTTAATTCACTGACGGATAACTTTGCGTACTTTGAGTTAGAATGTCTGAACTTATGATAGTTACAGTAGATTGTACAAACAAAATTTGAAAATGCACATGTCGGATACCTCTTGAGTTGTACTGATTGAGTCAGACTATGTTTGTTTAACTGTCATTGTTTAACTAGAAAAAATACATTACTAGTTTTTCTCAGTTTCTAGAGAATAAATTATTGAGTTATTAGATTTTTGTCATGGCTATGTGATTGAATTTGAAGTAGAAATGGGTGTAACTAAATGAATTATATTTTGTGTTGAATTTTCATTAGCATTCAAATATTTCTGTCGAGGACTGTTTCATTGACACTAAAAAATTAATGTCTGAAGCCTTCTGTTTAAATACAAAGAAGGGAAAACAGAGAAATCACAGGAATTTCAAGTCTCCAGAAATGAAGACTTGTCTTCCGCGTTGTGTATTTAACAATTATTAGCCTTATCACAAAGAAATCTTCACACAATAGCAGTGATCTGAGAAGCCAGCGCTTGGAAATGCTGTATGGGCCGAACATAATATTTTCAAATGCTGATTTTTGTTAAAAGCGATTGATACTTCCAAGATACTTTTTATTATGTTTAAAAAATTGAACTGAGTTATTATGAAGATTTTGTTCAGATCCTGCTAAATTTTGTATGTTAAGTGTAGTGTGATTTTTTGGTTTAAGTAATTTTTGGAAAGATGTGTGACAAGTTAAAATCAAGACATTTGATGAATGTATTTCAAAGGGCTTATGGGCAATTACCTTTATTTTGGGGGAGGGGTGGAAGTTGGTGTGCCTTTTGCAGGTGCGAGTTTTAGTGATGTAGTGGCTTTGATTCAAGTCATCTTTTGTGATATTTGTAAGCTCTGAGAAGAGCTGTTTAGTGTTGAAAACACTAGTTTGGAAGAACTGCATGTTGCATGTTCTTGAGTATCTAGTATTCCATCTCTTCACTGTCATACTCCTCAGAGTCCGACTGGCTGTTGACAGACACATAGTATCTGAGTTCGGCAATCTTCTCAGCCTTTCCACAATCATACTCGTAGTATGCATTGCGGACACCTTCAACTGTTGCCATTCTAAGTCGTAGGTTGTATCTGAATGAACGGTGGTTTTCTTGGCGAGCTTTGTCATAACGTTTCTGAAGACCTTCCAAGCGGTCGTTGAGGAGGACGACCTGTTCACATGCCTTCTTGAAGCGAGTCTCGGTCTCGTAGAGTTGAGCGTACAGGTGAAACTTCTCCATGGTATTGATAGTAGAAGCGATTCAGAAGATCTGATGCCAAATCCATCAGGCCACGGCCATTTTATACACTGGCCATGACACGCCCTCTGTTGGTGCGTGTCAAAACCTTTTCAAATGTGCAGTTGCACTGATTGGCCTGCAATCCAACGCTAGGTCCTGCCACTGGATATGTCAATTACAAGTCAATCAACATTCACTTAACTGTGTACACATGGATGACAAATATCAACCTTGCTAGCAAGCATACCTTTTCCCATTTTTGTTGATTATTCTTTTTAATTCACTGACGGATAACACTGCGTACTTTGAGTTAGAATGTCTGAACTTATGATAGTTACAGTAGATTGTACAAACAAACTACTCAGAGATAATCTTGGCCAAATTTGAAAATGCACATGTCAGATATCTCTTGAGTTGTACTGATTGAGTCAGACAATGTTTGTTTAACTGTCATTGTTTAACTAGAAAAAATACAGTAATAGTTTTTCTCAGTGTCTGGAGAATAAATTATTGAGTTATTAGATTTTTGTCATGGCTATGTGGTTGACTTTGAATTACAAATGGGTGTAACTGTATGAATTATATTTTGTGTTGAATTTTCATTAGCATTCAAATATTTTTGTCGAGGACTATTTCATTGACACTAAAAATGAATGTCTGAAGCCTTCTGTTTAAATACAAAGAGGGAAAACAGAGAAATCACAGGAATTTCAAGACAGACAGACAGACAGACAGACAGACAGACAGACAGACAGACAGACAGACAGACAGACAGACAGACAGACAGACAGACAGACAGATATAGTTTTTTAAAGTGTCACATGTATGTACACACATAAAAAACATTGATATATTGGTAAAATTATACATACATCCATCCTGAAAAGGCTTATGAGACACTATAGCGTTTAGGGCAAATAAAAGGGACAAAAGGGTTTAGTAAGTGTATAAAACATGATGTAGAAAGTTAAAAGATTGTAACCATTTAAGAAAATAAGTTTCTCCTTATAAACATGTCATTAATAGAAACGGCTAAAACAGCTAAGGTAAATGAATCTGATGTCATAAGAGCGTTTAAAAGTTGCAGCTCGTTTTCAAAAGTGGTTATATTTAACAAAGATAAAAACTTGAATCTCAAATCATGGTAAAAATGGCAATTTAAAAGGAAGTGAATTTCATTCTCTATATTGGGACAGAAAGGGCAAATTCTCTCAGGCAGGGGTGTGGGGGGCTTGTTGTATCGTCCTGTTTCAATATTTAGAGCTAGGTTACCGCAACGTAATTTAGTGAGATTTCTTCTTGTGTTTCTGTTAATTATGGTCTTCAGGTATAACTCTGGTTGGCGATCTTTCTTGAATAACCTGTATGTTCTCAGCTTATTTCCATTGGCATTATTCTTATCATTCCATAAATCAGTAAACCATGATTCTTCATCCAGTCTCATCAGGCGTCTCTTCATGTCTCTTATTGCCGTTCCAGGGGTCTCGGTAATATGGTTATCTAACTTTCTGCATAATAGCTCAGCTTTATAGGCGAAGGAACCTCTTCTTCTTTTAGACCAATCATACAATTTGGTTAGCAGTCGGGCATCATCACTCTTTGAAATCTTGATGTAAAAGCGAAATGCTTCGATACGTTGTTTTGTAGGCATTGTAGGCCAACCCATTTCACCATTAATCGCTGTGTTGGAAGTGTTTCGAGGAACCCCTAAGAAAAACCTGATTGCTCTGTGTTGAATGTTGCTGATCTCACGATGACCGTACAACCCCCAAATAGGAGCACAATATAACAAGATTGGTTCAACCGTTGATTCAAAAAGCTTCTTGTAAACATCATAGTGCATATCTCCACACAGTCTGTACTTCGTTATGAGTAAAGATAGAGCTCTACTCGCACTCTTCGCTAATTCTCTCACAGCATACTTCATATCCAAGTGTTCATTAAACCAAATACCCAAATACTTGTATGATTCTACATAAGTGATACTATAACTGCAACAATTGAAATCCACATCTGAACGAGTAAAGCTGTCCTTTCTAAAATGCACAATTTTGGTTTTGTCCTCATTAATGTTCAGACGCCATTTTCTACACCAGTTGGTCACACAGTCAAGCATTTTCTGTAACTTTTCTTCTGAAGGGGCTATTAAAACGATATCATCTGCATATACTAAAATAGAAACAAACATATCATTGACTGCTACTCCTTCATTTAAAATCTGGATCTCATTTGCTAAGTCATTGATATAAATTGAAAATAATGATGGGGATAAGAGGCAGCCTTGCTTCACTCCTGTATTCACCTTGAAGAATGATGTCAGGTTCCCATTCACTTGTTGTGTCTTTATACATCGACTGGATTGATGAAAACATTTTCCCGTTGATTCCTGCTTTCAATAACTTGAACCACAGACAGTTCCTATCAACACTATCAAAAGCCTTTTTTAGGTCAATAAAACATGTAAAAGTGTTGTTTTTTTAGTCCAACCTTGCCTTTAAAACTGTATATAGAGAGTAGATGTGATCAAAACAACTTCTCCCCTTCCTGAATCCGTTTTGAGTATCAGATATCAAATTGCTAGTGTCTAACCACTTGGATATCCGCTGATTGAGTATGTCACAGTACATCTTACATGGGACAGAGATAAGAGAAATTCCACGATAGGATAACGGTTTACGCAGATTTGAGTCGCTCTTGACGATTGGGTTGATAATTGATTCAGTCCAACTGTTGGGTGTAACTCCATTTTCAAAACAATAAGTAAAAATTCGATACAGGATGTCAACACAGTTTTCATTCTTTAATACTTCCGCTGGCAAAGTATCAATACCGGCTGCTTTTCTATTTTTAGCTTTGTGCACGGCTTTCGTAATTTCTTCACGTGTGATTGGCCCATTAAGCGACGTGTCTTCGTGCGCATCAGTACCGTTAGCTAAACGTAGATCCTCTAGATCGTGCAACACTTGATTAAGGTGATTTTCGTCGTACTGGTCAGAGTTGTAGCCTCCTGAGTACAGACTTTCAAAATCGGTTCTCCAGTGATCCAAGTGATCCAGTGATCAAGTCTCCAGAAAAGAAGACTTGTCTTCCGCGTTGTGTATTTAACAATTATTAGCCTTATCACAAAGAAATCTTCATACAATAGCAGTGATCTGAGAAGCCAGCGCTTGGAAATGCTGTATGGGCCGAACATAAAATTTTCAAATGCTGATTTTTGTTAAAGCGATTGTTACTTCCAAGATATTTTTTATTATGTTTAAAACATTGAACTGAGTTATTATGAAGATTTTGTTCAGATCATGCTAAATGTTGTATGTTAATTGTAGTGTGATTTTTTGTTTTAAGTAATTTTTGGAAAGATGTGTGACAAGTTAAAATCAAGACATTTGATGAATGTATTTCAAAGGGCTTATGGGCAATTACCCTTATTTTGGGGGAGGGGTGGAAGTTGGTGTGCCTTTTGCAGGTGCGAGTTTTAGTGATGTAGTGGCATTGATTCAACTCATCTTTTGTGATATTTGTAAGCTCTGAGAAGAGCTGTTTAGTGTTGAAAACACTAGTTTGGAAGAACTGCATGTTGCATGTTCTTGAGTATCTAGTATTCCATCTCTTCACTGTCATACTCCTCAGAGTCCGACTGGCTGTTGACAGACACATAGTATCTGAGTTCGGCAATCTTCTCAGCCTTTCCACAAGCATACTCGTAGTATGCATTGCGGACACCTTCAACTGTGGCCATTCTAAGTCGTAGGTTGTATCTGAATGAACGGTGGTTTTCGTTGCGAGCTTTGTCATAACGTTTCTGCAGACCTTCCAAGCGGTCGTTGAGGAGGACGACCTGTTCACATGCCTTCTTGAAGCGAGTCTCGGTCTCGTAGAGTTGAGCGTACAGGTGAAACTTCTCCATGGTATTGATAGTAGAAGCGATTCAGAAGATCTGATGCCAAATCCATCAGGCCACGGCCATTTTATACACTGGGCATGACACGCCCTCTGTTGATGGGTGTCAAAACCTTCTCAAATGTGCAGTTGCACTGATTGGCCTGGAATCCAACGCTAGGTCCTGCCTCTGGATATGTCAATTACAAGGCAATCAACATTCACTTAACTGTGTACACATGGATGACAAATATCAACCTTGCTAGCAAGCATACCTTTTCCCATTTTTGTTGATTATTCTTTTTAATTCACTGACGGATAACTTTGCGTACTTTGAGTTAGAATGTCTGAACTTATGATAGTTACAGTAGATTGTACAAACAAACTACTCAGAGATAATCTTGGCCAAATTTGAAAATGCACATGTCAGATACCTCTTGAGTTGTACTGATTGAGTCAGACTATGTTTGTTTAACTGTCATTGTTTAACTAGAAAAAATACAGTAATATTTTTTCTCAGTGTCTGGAGAAGAAATTATTGAGTTATTAGATTTTTATCTTGGCTATGTGGTTGACTTTGAATTACAAATGGGTGTAACTGTATGAATTATATTTTGTGTTGAATTTTCATTAGCATTCAAATATTTCTGTCGAGGACTATTTCATTGACACTAAAAAATGTGTGTCTGAAGCCTTCTGTTTAAATACAAAGAGGGAAAACAGAGAAATCACAGGAATTTCAAGTCTCCAGAAAAGAAGACTTGTCTTCCGCGTTGTGTATTTAACAATTATTAGCCTTATCACAAAGAAATCTTCATACAATAGCAGTGATCTGAGAAGCCAGCGCTTGGAACTGATGTATGGGCCGAACATAAAATTTTCAAATGCTGATTTTTTTGTTAAAGCGATTGTTACTTCCAAGATACTTTTTATTATGTTTAAAAAATTGAACTGAGTTATTATGAAGATTTTGTTCAGATCATGCTAAATGTTGTATGTTAAGTGTAGTGTGATGTTTTGTTTTAACAAATTTTTGGAAAGATGTGTGACAAGTTAAAATCAAGACATTTGATGAATGTATTTCAAAGGGCTTATGGGCAATTACCTTTATTTTGGGGGAGGGGTGGAATTTGGTGTGCCTTTTGCAGGTGCGAGTTTTAGTGATGTAGTGGCATTGATTCAAGTCATCTTTTGTGATATTTGTAAGCTCTGAGAAGAGCTGTTTAGTGTTGAAAACACTAGTTTGGAAGAACTGCATGTTGCATGTTCTTGAGTATCTAGTATTCCATCTCTTCACTGTCATACTCCTCAGAGTCCGACTGGCTGTTGACAGACACATAGTATCTGAGTTCGGCAATCTTCTCAGCCTTTTCACAAGCATACTCGTAGTATGCATTGCGGACACCTTCAACTGTTGCCATTCTAAGTCGTAGGTTGTATCTGAATGAACGGTGGTTTTCGTTGCGAGCTTTGTCATAACGTTTCTGCAGACCTTCCAAGCGGTCGTTGAGGAGGACGACCTGTTCACATGCCTTCTTGAAGCGAGTCTCGGTCTCGTAGAGTTGAGCGTACAGGTGAAACTTCTCCATGGTATTGATAGTAGAAGCGATTCAGAAGATCTGATGCCAAATCCATCAGGCCACGGCCATTTTATACACTGGCCATGACACGCCCTCTGTTGATGGGTGTCAAAACCTTCTCAAATGTGCAGTTGCACTGATTGGCCTGGAATCCAACGCTAGGTCCTGCCTCTGGATATGTCAATTACAAGGCAATCAACATTCACTTAACTGTGTACACATGGATGACAAATATCAACCTTGCTAGCAAGCATACCTTTTCCCATTTTTGTTGATTATTCTTTTTAATTCACTGACGGATAACTTTGCGTACTTTGAGTTAGAATGTCTGAACTTATGATAGTTACAGTAGATTGTACAAACAAACTACTCAGAGATAATCTTGACCAAATTTGAAAATGCACATGTCAAATACCTCTTGAGTTGTACTGATTGAGTCAGACTATGTTTGTTAAACTGTCATTGTTTAACTAGAAAAAATACAGTAATATTTTTTCTCAGTGTCTGGAGAAGAAATTATTGAGTTATTAGATTTTTATCTTGGCTATGTGGTTGACTTTGAATTACAAATGGGTGTAACTGTATGAATTATATTTTGTGTTGAATTTTCATTAGCATTCAAATATTTCTGTCGAGGACTATTTCATTGACACTAAAAAATGTGTGTCTGAAGCCTTCTGTTTAAATACAAAGAGGGAAAACAGAGAAATCACAGGAATTTCAAGTCTCCAGAAAAGAAGACTTGTCTTCCGCGTTGTGTATTTAACAATTATTAGCCTTATCACAAAGAAATCTTCATACAATAGCAGTGATCTGAGAAGCCAGCGCTTGGAACTGATGTATGGGCCGAACATAAAATTTTCAAATGCTGATTTTTTTGTTAAAGCGATTGTTACTTCCAAGATACTTTTTATTATGTTTAAAAAATTGAACTGAGTTATTATGAAGATTTTGTTCAGATCATGCTAAATGTTGTATGTTAAGTGTAGTGTGATGTTTTGTTTTAACAAATTTTTGGAAAGATGTGTGACAAGTTAAAATCAAGACATTTGATGAATGTATTTCAAAGGGCTTATGGGCAATTACCTTTATTTTGGGGGAGGGGTGGAATTTGGTGTGCCTTTTGCAGGTGCGAGTTTTAGTGATGTAGTGGCATTGATTCAAGTCATCTTTTGTGATATTTGTAAGCTCTGAGAAGAGCTGTTTAGTGTTGAAAACACTAGTTTGGAAGAACTGCATGTTGCATGTTCTTGAGTATCTAGTATTCCATCTCTTCACTGTCATACTCCTCAGAGTCCGACTGGCTGTTGACAGACACATAGTATCTGAGTTCGGCAATCTTCTCAGCCTTTTCACAAGCATACTCGTAGTATGCATTGCAGACACCTTCAACTGTTGCCATTCTAAGTCGTAGGTTGTATCTGAATGAACGGTGGTTTTCGTTGCGAGCTTTGTCATAACGTTTCTGCAGACCTTCCAAGCGGTCGTTGAGGAGGACGACCTGTTCACATGCCTTCTTGAAGCGAGTCTCGGTCTCGTAGAGTTGAGCGTACAGGTGAAACTTCTCCATGGTATTGATAGTAGAAGCGATTCAGAAGATCTGATGCCAAATCCATCAGGCCACGGCCATTTTATACACTGGCCATGACACGCCCTCTGTTGATGGGTGTCAAAACCTTCTCAAATGTGCAGTTGCACTGATTGGCCTGGAATCCAACGCTAGGTCCTGCCTCTGGATATGTCAATTACAAGGCAATCAACATTCACTTAACTGTGTACACATGGATGACAAATATCAACCTTGCTAGCAAGCATACCTTTTCCCATTTTTGTTGATTATTCTTTTTAATTCACTGACGGATAACTTTGCGTACTTTGAGTTAGAATGTCTGAACTTATGATAGTTACAGTAGATTGTACAAACAAACTACTCAGAGATAATCTTGACCAAATTTGAAAATGCACATGTCAGATACCTCTTGAGTTGTACTGATTGAGTCAGACTATGTTTGTTTAACTGTCCTTGTTTAACTAGAAAAAATACAGTAATATTTTTTCTCAGTGTCTGGAGAAGAAATTATTGAGTTATTAGATTTTTATCTTGGCTATGTGGTTGACTTTGAATTACAAATGGGTGTAACTGTATGAATTATATTTTGTGTTGAATTTTCATTAGCATTCAAATATTTCTGTCGAGGACTATTTCATTGACACTAAAAAATGTGTGTCTGAAGCCTTCTGTTTAAATACAAAGAGGGAAAACAGAGAAATCACAGGAATTTCAAGTCTCCAGAAAAGAAGACTTGTCTTCCGCGTTGTGTATTTAACAATTATTAGCCTTATCACAAAGAAATCTTCATACAATAGCAGTGATCTGAGAAGCCAGCGCTTGGAACTGATGTATGGGCCGAACATAAAATTTTCAAATGCTGATTTTTTTTGTTAAAGCGATTGTTACTTCCAAGATACTTTTTATTATGTTTAAAAAATTGAACTGAGTTATTATGAAGATTTTGTTCAGATCATGCTAAATGTTGTATGTTAAGTGTAGTGTGATGTTTTGTTTTAACAAATTTTTGGAAAGATGTGTGACAAGTTAAAATCAAGACATTTGATGAATGTATTTCAAAGGGCTTATGGGCAATTACCTTTATTTTGGGGGAGGGGTGGAATTTGGTGTGCCTTTTGCAGGTGCGAGTTTTAGTGATGTAGTGGCATTGATTCAAGTCATCTTTTGTGATATTTGTAAGCTCTGAGAAGAGCTGTTTAGTGTTGAAAACACTAGTTTGGAAGAACTGCATGTTGCATGTTCTTGAGTATCTAGTATTCCATCTCTTCACTGTCATACTCCTCAGAGTCCGACTGGCTGTTGACAGACACATAGTATCTGAGTTCGGCAATCTTCTCAGCCTTTTCACAAGCATACTCGTAGTATGCATTGCGGACACCTTCAACTGTTGCCATTCTAAGTCGTAGGTTGTATCTGAATGAACGGTGGTTTTCGTTGCGAGCTTTGTCATAACGTTTCTGCAGACCTTCCAAGCGGTCGTTGAGGAGGACGACCTGTTCACATGCCTTCTTGAAGCGAGTCTCGGTCTCGTAGAGTTGAGCGTACAGGTGAAACTTCTCCATGGTATTGATAGTAGAAGCGATTCAGAAGATCTGATGCCAAATCCATCAGGCCACGGCCATTTTATACACTGGCCATGACACGCCCTCTGTTGATGGGTGTCAAAACCTTCTCAAATGTGCAGTTGCACTGATTGGCCTGGAATCCAACGCTAGGTCCTGCCTCTGGATATGTCAATTACAAGGCAATCAACATTCACTTAACTGTGTACACATGGATGACAAATATCAACCTTGCTAGCAAGCATACCTTTTCCCATTTTTGTTGATTATTCTTTTTAATTCACTGACGGATAACTTTGCGTACTTTGAGTTAGAATGTCTGAACTTATGATAGTTACAGTAGATTGTACAAACAAACTACTCAGAGATAATCTTGACCAAATTTGAAAATGCACATGTCAGATACCTCTTGAGTTGTACTGATTGAGTCAGACTATGTTTGTTAAACTGTCATTGTTTAACTAGAAAAAATACAGTAATATTTTTTCTCAGTGTCTGGAGAAGAAATTATTGAGTTATTAGATTTTTATCTTGGCTATGTGGTTGACTTTGAATTACAAATGGGTGTAACTGTATGAATTATATTTTGTGTTGAATTTTCATTAGCATTCAAATATTTCTGTCGAGGACTATTTCATTGACACTAAAAAATGTGTGTCTGAAGCCTTCTGTTTAAATACAAAGAGGGAAAACAGAGAAATCACAGGAATTTCAAGTCTCCAGAAAAGAAGACTTGTCTTCCGCGTTGTGTATTTAACAATTATTAGCCTTATCACAAAGAAATCTTCATACAATAGCAGTGATCTGAGAAGCCAGCGCTTGGAACTGATGTATGGGCCGAACATAAAATTTTCAAATGCTGATTTTTTTGTTAAAGCGATTGTTACTTCCAAGATACTTTTTATTATGTTTAAAAAATTGAACTGAGTTATTATGAAGATTTTGTTCAGATCATGCTAAATGTTGTATGTTAAGTGTAGTGTGATGTTTTGTTTTAACAAATTTTTGGAAAGATGTGTGACAAGTTAAAATCAAGACATTTGATGAATGTATTTCAAAGGGCTTATGGGCAATTACCTTTATTTTGGGGGAGGGGTGGAATTTGGTGTGCCTTTTGCAGGTGCGAGTTTTAGTGATGTAGTGGCATTGATTCAAGTCATCTTTTGTGATATTTGTAAGCTCTGAGAAGAGCTGTTTAGTGTTGAAAACACTAGTTTGGAAGAACTGCATGTTGCATGTTCTTGAGTATCTAGTATTCCATCTCTTCACTGTCATACTCCTCAGAGTCCGACTGGCTGTTGACAGACACATAGTATCTGAGTTCGGCAATCTTCTCAGCCTTTTCACAAGCATACTCGTAGTATGCATTGCAGACACCTTCAACTGTTGCCATTCTAAGTCGTAGGTTGTATCTGAATGAACGGTGGTTTTCGTTGCGAGCTTTGTCATAACGTTTCTGCAGACCTTCCAAGCGGTCGTTGAGGAGGACGACCTGTTCACATGCCTTCTTGAAGCGAGTCTCGGTCTCGTAGAGTTGAGCGTACAGGTGAAACTTCTCCATGGTATTGATAGTAGAAGCGATTCAGAAGATCTGATGCCAAATCCATCAGGCCACGGCCATTTTATACACTGGCCATGACACGCCCTCTGTTGATGGGTGTCAAAACCTTCTCAAATGTGCAGTTGCACTGATTGGCCTGGAATCCAACGCTAGGTCCTGCCTCTGGATATGTCAATTACAAGGCAATCAACATTCACTTAACTGTGTACACATGGATGACAAATATCAACCTTGCTAGCAAGCATACCTTTTCCCATTTTTGTTGATTATTCTTTTTAATTCACTGACGGATAACTTTGCGTACTTTGAGTTAGAATGTCTGAACTTATGATAGTTACAGTAGATTGTACAAACAAACTACTCAGAGATAATCTTGACCAAATTTGAAAATGCACATGTCAGATACCTCTTGAGTTGTACTGATTGAGTCAGACTATGTTTGTTTAACTGTCCTTGTTTAACTAGAAAAAATACAGTAATATTTTTTCTCAGTGTCTGGAGAAGAAATTATTGAGTTATTAGATTTTTATCTTGGCTATGTGGTTGACTTTGAATTACAAATGGGTGTAACTGTATGAATTATATTTTGTGTTGAATTTTCATTAGCATTCAAATATTTCTGTCGAGGACTATTTCATTGACACTAAAAAATGTGTGTCTGAAGCCTTCTGTTTAAATACAAAGAGGGAAAACAGAGAAATCACAGGAATTTCAAGTCTCCAGAAAAGAAGACTTGTCTTCCGCGTTGTGTATTTAACAATTATTAGCCTTATCACAAAGAAATCTTCATACAATAGCAGTGATCTGAGAAGCCAGCGCTTGGAACTGATGTATGGGCCGAACATAAAATTTTCAAATGCTGATTTTTTTTGTTAAAGCGATTGTTACTTCCAAGATACTTTTTATTATGTTTAAAAAATTGAACTGAGTTATTATGAAGATTTTGTTCAGATCATGCTAAATGTTGTATGTTAAGTGTAGTGTGATGTTTTGTTTTAACAAATTTTTGGAAAGATGTGTGACAAGTTAAAATCAAGACATTTGATGAATGTATTTCAAAGGGCTTATGGGCAATTACCTTTATTTTGGGGGAGGGGTGGAATTTGGTGTGCCTTTTGCAGGTGCGAGTTTTAGTGATGTAGTGGCATTGATTCAAGTCATCTTTTGTGATATTTGTAAGCTCTGAGAAGAGCTGTTTAGTGTTGAAAACACTAGTTTGGAAGAACTGCATGTTGCATGTTCTTGAGTATCTAGTATTCCATCTCTTCACTGTCATACTCCTCAGAGTCCGACTGGCTGTTGACAGACACATAGTATCTGAGTTCGGCAATCTTCTCAGCCTTTTCACAAGCATACTCGTAGTATGCATTGCGGACACCTTCAACTGTTGCCATTCTAAGTCGTAGGTTGTATCTGAATGAACGGTGGTTTTCGTTGCGAGCTTTGTCATAACGTTTCTGCAGACCTTCCAAGCGGTCGTTGAGGAGGACGACCTGTTCACATGCCTTCTTGAAGCGAGTCTCGGTCTCGTAGAGTTGAGCGTACAGGTGAAACTTCTCCATGGTATTGATAGTAGAAGCGATTCAGAAGATCTGATGCCAAATCCATCAGGCCACGGCCATTTTATACACTGGCCATGACACGCCCTCTGTTGATGGGTGTCAAAACCTTCTCAAATGTGCAGTTGCACTGATTGGCCTGGAATCCAACGCTAGGTCCTGCCTCTGGATATGTCAATTACAAGGCAATCAACATTCACTTAACTGTGTACACATGGATGACAAATATCAACCTTGCTAGCAAGCATACCTTTTCCCATTTTTGTTGATTATTCTTTTTAATTCACTGACGGATAACTTTGCGTACTTTGAGTTAGAATGTCTGAACTTATGATAGTTACAGTAGATTGTACAAACAAACTACTCAGAGATAATCTTGACCAAATTTGAAAATGCACATGTCAGATACCTCTTGAGTTGTACTGATTGAGTCAGACTATGTTTGTTAAACTGTCATTGTTTAACTAGAAAAAATACAGTAATATTTTTTCTCAGTGTCTGGAGAAGAAATTATTGAGTTATTAGATTTTTATCTTGGCTATGTGGTTGACTTTGAATTACAAATGGGTGTAACTGTATGAATTATATTTTGTGTTGAATTTTCATTAGCATTCAAATATTTCTGTCGAGGACTATTTCATTGACACTAAAAAATGTGTGTCTGAAGCCTTCTGTTTAAATACAAAGAGGGAAAACAGAGAAATCACAGGAATTTCAAGTCTCCAGAAAAGAAGACTTGTCTTCCGCGTTGTGTATTTAACAATTATTAGCCTTATCACAAAGAAATCTTCATACAATAGCAGTGATCTGAGAAGCCAGCGCTTGGAACTGATGTATGGGCCGAACATAAAATTTTCAAATGCTGATTTTTTTGTTAAAGCGATTGTTACTTCCAAGATACTTTTTATTATGTTTAAAAAATTGAACTGAGTTATTATGAAGATTTTGTTCAGATCATGCTAAATGTTGTATGTTAAGTGTAGTGTGATGTTTTGTTTTAACAAATTTTTGGAAAGATGTGTGACAAGTTAAAATCAAGACATTTGATGAATGTATTTCAAAGGGCTTATGGGCAATTACCTTTATTTTGGGGGAGGGGTGGAATTTGGTGTGCCTTTTGCAGGTGCGAGTTTTAGTGATGTAGTGGCATTGATTCAAGTCATCTTTTGTGATATTTGTAAGCTCTGAGAAGAGCTGTTTAGTGTTGAAAACACTAGTTTGGAAGAACTGCATGTTGCATGTTCTTGAGTATCTAGTATTCCATCTCTTCACTGTCATACTCCTCAGAGTCCGACTGGCTGTTGACAGACACATAGTATCTGAGTTCGGCAATCTTCTCAGCCTTTTCACAAGCATACTCGTAGTATGCATTGCAGACACCTTCAACTGTTGCCATTCTAAGTCGTAGGTTGTATCTGAATGAACGGTGGTTTTCGTTGCGAGCTTTGTCATAACGTTTCTGCAGACCTTCCAAGCGGTCGTTGAGGAGGACGACCTGTTCACATGCCTTCTTGAAGCGAGTCTCGGTCTCGTAGAGTTGAGCGTACAGGTGAAACTTCTCCATGGTATTGATAGTAGAAGCGATTCAGAAGATCTGATGCCAAATCCATCAGGCCACGGCCATTTTATACACTGGCCATGACACGCCCTCTGTTGATGGGTGTCAAAACCTTCTCAAATGTGCAGTTGCACTGATTGGCCTGGAATCCAACGCTAGGTCCTGCCTCTGGATATGTCAATTACAAGGCAATCAACATTCACTTAACTGTGTACACATGGATGACAAATATCAACCTTGCTAGCAAGCATACCTTTTCCCATTTTTGTTGATTATTCTTTTTAATTCACTGACGGATAACTTTGCGTACTTTGAGTTAGAATGTCTGAACTTATGATAGTTACAGTAGATTGTACAAACAAACTACTCAGAGATAATCTTGACCAAATTTGAAAATGCACATGTCAGATACCTCTTGAGTTGTACTGATTGAGTCAGACTATGTTTGTTTAACTGTCCTTGTTTAACTAGAAAAAATACAGTAATATTTTTTCTCAGTGTCTGGAGAAGAAATTATTGAGTTATTAGATTTTTATCTTGGCTATGTGGTTGACTTTGAATTACAAATGGGTGTAACTGTATGAATTATATTTTGTGTTGAATTTTCATTAGCATTCAAATATTTCTGTCGAGGACTATTTCATTGACACTAAAAAATGTGTGTCTGAAGCCTTCTGTTTAAATACAAAGAGGGAAAACAGAGAAATCACAGGAATTTCAAGTCTCCAGAAAAGAAGACTTGTCTTCCGCGTTGTGTATTTAACAATTATTAGCTTTATCACAAAGAAATCTTCATACAATAGCAGTGATCTGAGAAGCCAGCGCTTGGAACTGATGTATGGGCCGAACATAAAATTTTCAAATGCTGATTTTTTTGTTAAAGCGATTGTTACTTCCAAGATACTTTTTATTATGTTTAAAAAATTGAACTGAGTTATTATGAAGATTTTGTTCAGATCATGCTAAATGTTGTATGTTAAGTGTAGTGTGATGTTTTGTTTTAACAAATTTTTGGAAAGATGTGTGACAAGTTAAAATCAAGACATTTGATGAATGTATTTCAAAGGGCTTATGGGCAATTACCTTTATTTTGGGGGAGGGGTGGAATTTGGTGTGCCTTTTGCAGGTGCGAGTTTTAGTGATGTAGTGGCATTGATTCAAGTCATCTTTTGTGATATTTGTAAGCTCTGAGAAGAGCTGTTTAGTGTTGAAAACACTAGTTTGGAAGAACTGCATGTTGCATGTTCTTGAGTATCTAGTATTCCATCTCTTCACTGTCATACTCCTCAGAGTCCGACTGGCTGTTGACAGACACATAGTATCTGAGTTCGGCAATCTTCTCAGCCTTTTCACAAGCATACTCGTAGTATGCATTGCGGACACCTTCAACTGTTGCCATTCTAAGTCGTAGGTTGTATCTGAATGAACTTTGGTTTTCGTTGCGAGCTTTGTCATAACGTTTCTGCAGACCTTCCAAGCGGTCGTTGAGGAGGACGACCTGTTCACATGCCTTCTTGAAGCGAGTCTCGGTCTCGTAGAGTTGAGCGTACAGGTGAAACTTCTCCATGGTATTGATAGTAGAAGCGATTCAGAAGATCTGATGCCAAATCCATCAGGCCACGGCCATTTTATACACTGGCCATGACACGCCCTCTGTTGATGGGTGTCAAAACCTTCTCAAATGTGCAGTTGCACTGATTGGCCTGGAATCCAACGCTAGGCCCTGCCTCTGGATATGTCAATTACAAGGCAATCAACATTCACTTAACTGTGTACACATGGATGACAAATATCAACCTTGCTAGCAAGCATACCTTTTCCCATTTTTGTTGATTATTCTTTTTAATTCACTGACGGATAACTTTGCGTACTTTGAGTTAGAATGTCTGAACTTATGATAGTTACAGTAGATTGTACAAACAAACTACTCAGAGATAATCTTGACCAAATTTGAAAATGCACATGTCAGATACCTCTTGAGTTGTACTGATTGAGTCAGACTATGTTTGTTTAACTGTCCTTGTTTAACTAGAAAAAATACAGTAATATTTTTTCTCAGTGTCTGGAGAAGAAATTATTGAGTTATTAGATTTTTATCTTGGCTATGTGGTTGACTTTGAATTACAAATGGGTGTAACTGTATGAATTATATTTTGTGTTGAATTTTCATTAGCATTCAAATATTTCTGTCGAGGACTATTTCATTGACACTAAAAAATGTGTGTCTGAAGCCTTCTGTTTAAATACAAAGAGGGAAAACAGAGAAATCACAGGAATTTCAAGTCTCCAGAAAAGAAGACTTGTCTTCCGCGTTGTGTATTTAACAATTATTAGCTTTATCACAAAGAAATCTTCATACAATAGCAGTGATCTGAGAAGCCAGCGCTTGGAACTGATGTATGGGCCGAACATAAAATTTTCAAATGCTGATTTTTTTGTTAAAGCGATTGTTACTTCCAAGATACTTTTTATTATGTTTAAAAAATTGAACTGAGTTATTATGAAGATTTTGTTCAGATCATGCTAAATGTTGTATGTTAAGTGTAGTGTGATGTTTTGTTTTAACAAATTTTTGGAAAGATGTGTGACAAGTTAAAATCAAGACATTTGATGAATGTATTTCAAAGGGCTTATGGGCAATTACCTTTATTTTGGGGGAGGGGTGGAATTTGGTGTGCCTTTTGCAGGTGCGAGTTTTAGTGATGTAGTGGCATTGATTCAAGTCATCTTTTGTGATATTTGTAAGCTCTGAGAAGAGCTGTTTAGTGTTGAAAACACTAGTTTGGAAGAACTGCATGTTGCATGTTCTTGAGTATCTAGTATTCCATCTCTTCACTGTCATACTCCTCAGAGTCCGACTGGCTGTTGACAGACACATAGTATCTGAGTTCGGCAATCTTCTCAGCCTTTTCACAAGCATACTCGTAGTATGCATTGCGGACACCTTCAACTGTTGCCATTCTAAGTCGTAGGTTGTATCTGAATGAACGGTGGTTTTCGTTGCGAGCTTTGTCATAACGTTTCTGCAGACCTTCCAAGCGGTCGTTGAGGAGGACGACCTGTTCACATGCCTTCTTGAAGCGAGTCTCGGTCTCGTAGAGTTGAGCGTACAGGTGAAACTTCTCCATGGTATTGATAGTAGAAGCGATTCAGAAGATCTGATGCCAAATCCATCAGGCCACGGCCATTTTATACACTGGCCATGACACGCCCTCTGTTGATGGGTGTCAAAACCTTCTCAAATGTGCAGTTGCACTGATTGGCCTGGAATCCAACGCTAGGTCCTGCCTCTGGATATGTCAATTACAAGGCAATCAACATTCACTTAACTGTGTACACATGGATGACAAATATCAACCTTGCTAGCAAGCATACCTTTTCCCATTTTTGTTGATTATTCTTTTTAATTCACTGACGGATAACTTTGCGTACTTTGAGTTAGAATGTCTGAACTTATGATAGTTACAGTAGATTGTACAAAACAAACTACTCAGAGATAATCTTGGCCAAATTTGAAAATGCACATGTCAGATACCTCTTGAGTTGTACTGATTGAGTCAGACTATGTTTGTTTAACTGTCATTGTTTAACTAGAAAAAATACAGTAATATTTTTTCTCAGTGTCTGGAGAAGAAATTATTGAGTTATTAGATTTTTATCTTGGCTATGTGGTTGACTTTGAATTACAAATGGGTGTAACTGTATGAATTATATTTTGTGTTGAATTTTCATTAGCATTCAAATATTTCTGTCGAGGACTATTTCATTGACACTAAAAAATGTGTGTCTGAAGCCTTCTGTTTAAATACAAAGAGGGAAAACAGAGAAATCACAGGAATTTCAAGTCTCCAGAAAAGAAGACTTGTCTTCCGCTTTGTGTATTTAACAATTATTAGCCTTATCACAAAGAAATCTTCATACAATAGCAGTGATCTGAGAAGCCAGCGCTTGGAACTGATGTATGGGCCGAACATAAAATTTTCAAATGCTGATTTTTTTGTTAAAGCGATTGTTACTTCCAAGATACTTTTTATTATGTTTAAAAAATTGAACTGAGTTATTATGAAGATTTTGTTCAGATCATGCTAAATGTTGTATGTTAAGTGTAGTGTGATGTTTTGTTTTAACAAATTTTTGGAAAGATGTGTGACAAGTTAAAATCAAGACATTTGATGAATGTATTTCAAAGGGCTTATGGGCAATTACCTTTATTTTGGGGGAGGGGTGGAAGTTGGTGTGCCTTTTGCAGGTGCGAGTTTTAGTGATGTAGTGGCATTGATTCAAGTCATCTTTTGTGATATTTGTAAGCTCCGAGAAGAGCTGTTTAGTGTTGAAAACACTAGTTTGGAAGAACTGCATGTTGCATGTTCTTGAGTATCTAGTATTCCATCTCTTCACTGTCATACTCCTCAGAGTCCGACTGGCTGTTGACAGACACATAGTATCTGAGTTCGGCAATCTTCTCAGCCTTTCCACAAGCATACTCGTAGTATGCATTGCGGACACCTTCAACTGTTGCCATTCTAAGTCGTAGGTTGTATCTGAATGAACGGTGGTTTTCGTTGCGAGCTTTGTCATAACGTTTCTGCAGACCTTCCAAGCGGTCGTTGAGGAGGACGACCTGTTCACATGCCTTCTTGAAGCGAGTCTCGGTCTCGTAGAGTTGAGCGTACAGGTGAAACTTCTCCATGGTATTGATAGTAGAAGCGATTCAGAAGATCTGATGCCAAATCCATCAGGCAACGGCCATTTTATACACTGGCCATGACACGCCCTCTGTTGATGCGTGTCAAAACCTTCTCAAATGTGCAGTTGCACTGATTGGCCTGGAATCCAACGCTAGGTCCTGCCACTGGATATGTCAATTACAAGGCAATCAACATTCACTTAACTGTGTACACATGGATGACAAATATCAACCTTGCTAGCAAGCATACCTTTTCCCATTTTTGTTGATTATTCTTTTTAATTCACTGACGGATAACTGTGACAAGTTAAAATCAAGACATTTGATGAATGTGTTTCAAAGGGCTTATGGGCAATTACCTTTATTTTGGGGGAGGGGTGGAATTTGGTGTGCCTTTTGCAGGTGCGAGTTTTAGTGATGTAGTGGCATTGATTCAAGTCATCTTTTGTGATATTTGTAAGCTCCGAGAAGAGCTGTTTAGTGTTGAAAACACTAGTTTGGAAGAACTGCATGTTGCATGTTCTTGAGTATCTAGTATTCCATCTCTTCACTGTCATACTCCTCAGAGTCCGACTGGCTGTTGACAGACACATAGTATCTGAGTTCGGCAATCTTCTCAGCCTTTTCACAAGCATACTCGTAGTATGCATTGCGGACACCTTCAACTGTTGCCATTCTAAGTCGTAGGTTGTATCTGAATGAACGGTGGTTTTCGTTGCGAGCTTTGTCATAACGTTTCTGCAGACCTTCCAAGCGGTCGTTGAGGAGGACGACCTGTTCACATGCCTTCTTGAAGCGAGTCTCGGTCTCGTAGAGTTGAGCGTACAGGTGAAACTTCTCCATGGTATTGATAGTAGAAGCGATTCAGAAGATCTGATGCCAAATCCATCAGGCCACGGCCATTTTATACACTGGCCATGACACGCCCTCTGTTGATGGGTGTCAAAACCTTCTCAAATGTGCAGTTGCACTGATTGGCCTGGAATCCAACGCTAGGTCCTGCCTCTGGATATGTCAATTACAAGGCAATCAACATTCACTTAACTGTGTACACATGGATGACAAATATCAACCTTGCTAGCAAGCATACCTTTTCCCATTTTTGTTGATTATTCTTTTTAATTCACTGACGGATAACTTTGCGTACTTTGAGTTAGAATGTCTGAACTTATGATAGTTACAGTAGATTGTACAAAACAAACTACTCAGAGATAATCTTGGCCAAATTTGAAAATGCACATGTCAGATACCTCTTGAGTTGTACTGATTGAGTCAGACTATGTTTGTTTAACTGTCATTGTTTAACTAGAAAAAATACAGTAATATTTTTTCTCAGTGTCTGGAGAAGAAATTATTGAGTTATTAGATTTTTATCTTGGCTATGTGGTTGACTTTGAATTACAAATGGGTGTAACTGTATGAATTATATTTTGTGTTGAATTTTCATTAGCATTCAAATATTTCTGTCGAGGACTATTTCATTGACACTAAAAAATGTGTGTCTGAAGCCTTCTGTTTAAATACAAAGAGGGAAAACAGAGAAATCACAGGAATTTCAAGTCTCCAGAAAAGATGACTTGTCTTGCGCGTTGTGTATTTAACAATTATTAGCCTTATCACAAAGAAATCTTCATACAATAGCAGTGATCTGAGAAGCCAGCGCCTGGAACTGATGTATGGGCCGAACATAAAATTTTCAAATGCTGATTTTTTTTTGTTAAAGCGATTGTTACTTCCAAGATACTTTTTATTATGTTTAAAAAATTGAACTGAGTTATTATGAAGATTTTGTTCAGATCATGCTAAATGTTGTATGTTAAGTGTAGTGTGATTTTTTGTTTTAAGTAATTTTTGGAAAGATGTGTGACAAGTTAAAATCAAGACATTTGATGAATGTATTTCAAAGGGCTTATGGGCAATTACCTTTATTTTGGGGGAGGGGTGGAATTTGGTGTGCCTTTTGCAGGTGCGAGTTTTAGTGATGTAGTGGCATTGATTCAAGTCATCTTTTGTGATATTTGTAAGCTCTGAGAAGAGCTGTTTAGTGTTGAAAACACTAGTTTGGAAGAACTGCATGTTGCATGTTCTTGAGTATCTAGTATTCCATCTCTTCACTGTCATACTCCTCAGAGTCCGACTGGCTGTTGACAGACACATAGTATCTGAGTTCGGCAATCTTCTCAGCCTTTTCACAAGCATACTCGTAGTATGCATTGCGGACACCTTCAACTGTTGCCATTCTAAGTCGTAGGTTGTATCTGAATGAACGGTGGTTTTCGTTGCGAGCTTTGTCATAACGTTTCTGCAGACCTTCCAAGCGGTCGTTGAGGAGGACGACCTGTTCACATGCCTTCTTGAAGCGAGTCTCGGTCTCGTAGAGTTGAGCGTACAGGTGAAACTTCTCCATGGTATTGATAGTAGAAGCGATTCAGAAGATCTGATGCCAAATCCATCAGGCCACGGCCATTTTATACACTGGCCATGACACGCCCTCTGTTGATGGGTGTCAAAACCTTCTCAAATGTGCAGTTGCACTGATTGGCCTGGAATCCAACGCTAGGTCCTGCCTCTGGATATGTCAATTACAAGGCAATCAACATTCACTTAACTGTGTACACATGGATGACAAATATCAACCTTGCTAGCAAGCATACCTTTTCCCATTTTTGTTGATTATTCTTTTTAATTCACTGACGGATAACTTTGCGTACTTTGAGGTAGAATGTCTGAACTTATGATAGTTACAGTAGATTGTACAAACAAACTACTCAGAGATAATCTTGACCAAATTTGAAAATGCACATGTCAGATACCTCTTGAGTTGTACTGATTGAGTCAGACTATGTTTGTTTAACTGTCATTGTTTAACTAGAAAAAATACAGTAATATTTTTTCTCAGTGTCTGGAGAAGAAATTATTGAGTTATTAGATTTTTATCTTGGCTATGTGGTTGACTTTGAATTACAAATGAGTGTAACTGTATGAATTATATTTTGTGTTGAATTTTCATTAGCATTCAAATATTTCTGTCGAGGACTATTTCATTGACACTAAAAAATGTGTGTCTGAAGCCTTCTGTTTAAATACAAAGAGGGAAAACAGAGAAATCACAGGAATTTCAAGTCTCCAGAAAAGAAGACTTGTCTTCCGCTTTGTGTATTTAACAATTATTAGCCTTATCACAAAGAAATCTTCATACAATAGCAGTGATCTGAGAAGCCAGCGCTTGGAACTGATGTATGGGCCGAACATAAAATTTTCAAATGCTGATTTTTTTGTTAAAGCGATTGTTACTTCCAAGATACTTTTTATTATGTTTAAAAAATTGAACTGAGTTATTATGAAGATTTTGTTCAGATCATGCTAAATGTTGTATGTTAAGTGTAGTGTGATGTTTTGTTTTAACAAATTTTTGGAAAGATGTGTGACAAGTTAAAATCAAGACATTTGATGAATGTATTTCAAAGGGCTTATGGGCAATTACCTTTATTTTGGGGGAGGGGTGGAAGTTGGTGTGCCTTTTGCAGGTGCGAGTTTTAGTGATGTAGTGGCATTGATTCAAGTCATCTTTTGTGATATTTGTAAGCTCCGAGAAGAGCTGTTTAGTGTTGAAAACACTAGTTTGGAAGAACTGCATGTTGCATGTTCTTGAGTATCTAGTATTCCATCTCTTCACTGTCATACTCCTCAGAGTCCGACTAGCTGTTGACAGACACATAGTATCTGAGTTCGGCAATCTTCTCAGCCTTTCCACAAGCATACTCGTAGTATGCATTGCGGACACCTTCAACTGTTGCCATTCTAAGTCGTAGGTTGTATCTGAATGAACGGTGGTTTTCGTTGCGAGCTTTGTCATAACGTTTCTGCAGACCTTCCAAGCGGTCGTTGAGGAGGACGACCTGTTCACATGCCTTCTTGAAGCGAGTCTCGGTCTCGTAGAGTTGAGCGTACAGGTGAAACTTCTCCATGGTATTGATAGTAGAAGCGATTCAGAAGATCTGATGCCAAATCCATCAGGCAACGGCCATTTTATACACTGGCCATGACACGCCCTCTGTTGATGCGTGTCAAAACCTTCTCAAATGTGCAGTTGCACTGATTGGCCTGGAATCCAACGCTAGGTCCTGCCACTGGATATGTCAATTACAAGGCAATCAACATTCACTTAACTGTGTACACATGGATGACAAATATCAACCTTGCTAGCAAGCATACCTTTTCCCATTTTTGTTGATTATTCTTTTTAATTCACTGACGGATAACTGTGACAAGTTAAAATCAAGACATTTGATGAATGTATTTCAAAGGGCTTATGGGCAATTACCTTTATTTTGGGGGAGGGTTAGAATTTGGTGTGCCTTTTGCAGGTGCGAGTTTTAGTGATGTAGTGGCATTGATTCAAGTCATCTTTTGTGATATTTGTAAGCTCTGAGAAGAGCTGTTTAGTGTTGAAAACACTAGTTTGGAAGAACTGCATGTTGCATGTTCTTGAGTATCTAGTATTCCATCTCTTCACTGTCATACTCCTCAGAGTCCGACTGGCTGTTGACAGACACATAGTATCTGAGTTCGGCAATCTTCTCAGCCTTTCCACAAGCATACTCGTAGTATGCATTGCGGACACCTTCAACTGTTGCCATTCTAAGTCGTAGGTTGTATCTGAATGAACGGTGGTTTTCGTTGCGAGCTTTGTCATAACGTTTCTGCAGACCTTCCAAGCGGTCGTTGAGGAGGACGACCTGTTCACATGCCTTCTTGAAGCGAGTCTCGGTCTCGTAGAGTTGAGCGTACAGGTGAAACTTCTCCATGGTATTGATAGTAGAAGCGATTCAGAAGATCTGATGCCAAATCCATCAGGCCACGGCCATTTTATACACTGGCCATGACACGCCCTCTGTTGATGGGTGTCAAAACCTTCTCAAATGTGCAGTTGCACTGATTGGCCTGGAATCCAACGCTAGGTCCTGCCTCTGGATATGTCAATTACAAGGCAATCAACATTCACTTAACTGTGTACACATGGATGACAAATATCAACCTTGCTAGCAAGCATACCTTTTCTCATTTTTGTTGATTATTCTTTTTAATTCACTGACGGATAACTTTGCGTACTTTGAGTTAGAATGTCTGAACTTATGATAGTTACAGTAGATTGTACAAACAAACTACTCAGAGATAATCTTGGCAAAATTTGAAAATGCACATGTCAGATACCTCTTGAGTTGTACTGATTGAGTCAGACTATGTTTGTTTAACTGTCATTGTTTAACTAGAAAAAATACAGTAATATTTTTTCTCAGTGTCTGGAGAAGAAATTATTGAGTTATTAGATTTTTATCTTGGCTATGTGGTTGACTTTGAATTACAAATGGGTGTAACTGTATGAATTATATTTTGTGTTGAATTTTCATTAGCATTCAAATATTTCTGTCGAGGACTATTTCATTGACACTAAAAAATGTGTGTCTGAAGCCTTCTGTTTAAATACAAAGAGGGAAAACAGAGAAATCACAGGAATTTCAAGTCTCCAGAAAAGAAGACTTGTCTTCCGCGTTGAGTATTTAACAATTATTAGCCTTATCACAAAGAAATCTTCATACAATAGCAGTGATCTGAGAAGCCAGCGCTTGGAACTGATGTATGGGCCGAACATAAAATTTTCAAATGCTGATTTTTTTTGTTAAAGCGATTATTACTTCCAAAATACTTTTTATTATGTTTAAAAAATTGAACTGAGTTATTATGAAGATTTTGTTCAGATCATGCTAAATGTTGTATGTTAAGTGTAGTGTGATGTTTTGTTTTAAGTAATTTTTGGAAAGATGTGTGACAAGTTAAAATCAAGACATTTGATGAATGTATTTCAAAGGGCTTATGGGCAATTACCTTTATTTTGGGGGAGGGGTGGAATTTGGTGTGCCTTTTGCAGGTGCGAGTTTTAGTGATGTAGTGGCATTGATTCAAGTCATCTTTTGTGATATTTGTAAGCTCTGAGAAGAGCTGTTTAGTGTTGAAAACACTAGTTTGGAAGAACTGCATGTTGCATGTTCTTGAGTATCTAGTATTCCATCTCTTCACTGTCATACTCCTCAGAGTCCGACTGGCTGTTGACAGACACATAGTATCTGAGTTCGGCAATCTTCTCAGCCTTTTCACAAGCATACTCGTAGTATGCATTGCGGACACCTTCAACTGTTGCCATTCTAAGTCGTAGGTTGTATCTGAATGAACGGTGGTTTTCGTTGCGAGCTTTGTCATAACGTTTCTGCAGACCTTCCAAGCGGTCGTTGAGGAGGACGACCTGTTCACATGCCTTCTTGAAGCGAGTCTCGGTCTCGTAGAGTTGAGCGTAAAGGTGAAACTTCTCCATGGTATTGATAGTAGAAGCGATTCAGAAGATCTGATGCCAAATCCATCAGGCCACGGCCATTTTATACACTGGCCATGACACGCCCTCTGTTGATGCGTGTCAAAACCTTCTCAAATGTGCAGTTGCACTGATTGGCCTGGAATCCAACGCTAGGTCCTGCCTCTGGATATGTCAATTACAAGGCAATCAACGTTCACTTAAGAGGCCGATCGAGCCTCTTTCTGAGAAATAAGCTTTAGATCGGGAACAAGGCTGTTTTCGAATAGCGCGTCATAGTTTTTAGATCTATAAATAGCACGAGAAAAGCCCCTTCCCATAATGCAACGCTATATGTAAACAACATGGCTCGTTTGTGTCAGGGTGTCAAATGAATTTTGGCATTTATTTATTTATTTCTATGTCTTGCTCATTCCAATTATTACGACTTGGGGGTATACGAAAAAACTACAACATAAATTGTAATATCAAAATATTTCAATATTATAAATGACATAATTATTTATATAAATTTCCATTTATAGATTTCTTGCTTATCTCTGATGTAAACAAAGTATTTTGTTTGGATAATTATTTGTGAAATTTCTTTTCCATTTTAATGCAATATTTAATATCACAATATTTCAATATTAATTAGAAATGAAAATTATTTACATATATATTTATCAATTTATGGATTTCTTGCTAATCTCAACCCGACTCATAGTAAAACATTTTTTCTTCCAAAATATATCTTAGTCACTTAAATCACATGAAGTTTTTATGTTCGAAAAAGTGCAACACGGACTGTGTATATTTCGGAGTGCGACAGCGCTGACGATTTTTTTTATATTCGATGCGAATCAACTATTCTTCTCAGTGTCACATTGATTGAGTGTCATATGTAGATTTCAATAAACAATCTGTTTGTCTGTCAATTTTCTTATGCAAACATTATTAACAAATTTCCTACAAATTAAACATCCAAGTAACTACAACACCGACCAAACAATCAGCTGACAATAATCCTAGTGGTCGCCATGATCAAGGCTTCGAGTTCGATCGGCTTTCCTCCGCCATTTTGAATTGTTTGCATTGCGAGAAAACAAATGTACTGTATCATGCTAATTCATTGAGTAAATCAAGAAAAAATAAGTGATTGATAGAAGAGGGACATGTTTACACGTGATGCATAATAAAAGTTATCAGTTAAGACAGTATTTTGTTGCAGTAAATGCCAGTAATGCATCTCACGCTCGTAGCTCCGATGATTGGCTTCATTTCACGATGTTTTTCTTTTTGGGGGGCGATACACTTAATTCTTTATCAAATTGTTAAATCATGAACAACTTGAATGATAACCTCATTAACATTTTGAATTTTTTAAAATTAAGTGTGAAATAATCATGTAAAAATCGTATTTATTAGTTAACAGGAATGTCCTCCGTGAATTTCGTTTCCACAAACAAACAAAATCACCGCTCGATGTGCTTGTCAGTGGCTTTATTTATTTTCGCAATTTTTTTGTTTTGAAGGGCGGATTAGAACAAATTACCAAATATGACATAGTTATTAACATAAAAAAAATAGTAAACAAAGTCGAATATATAAAATTTGACGTGTCGTGTGCAAAAGGGAATTCCCTCCCGAATATTTGTGGAACAGAAAATAGCCGCTCGATCTGGCCCTTTAACTGTGTACACATGGATGACAAATATCAACCTTGCTAGCAAGCATACCTTTTCCCATTTTTGTTGATTATTCTTTTTAATTCACTGACGGATAACTTTGCGTACTTTGAGTTAGAATGTCTGAACTTATGATAGTTACAGTAGATTGTACAAACAAACAACTCAGAGATAATCTTGGCCAAATTTGAAAATGCACATGTCAGATACCTCTTGAGTTGTACTGATTGAGTCAGACTATGTTTGTTTAACTGTCATTGTTTAACTAGAAAAAATAAAGTAATATTTTTTCTCAGTGTCTGGAGAAGAAATTATTGAGTTATTAGATTTTTATCTTGGCTATGTGGTTGACTTTGAATTACAAATGGGTGTAACTGTATGAATTATATTTTGTGTTGAATTTTCATTAGCATTCAAATATTTCTGTCGAGGACTATTTCATTGACACTAAAAAATGTGTGTCTGAAGCCTTCTGTTTAAATACAAAGAGGGAAAACAGAGAAATCACAGGAATTTCAAGTCTCCAGAAAAGAAGACTTGTCTTCCGCGTTGTGTATTTAACAATTATTAGCCTTATCACAAAGAAATCTTCATACAATAGCAGTGATCTGAGAAGCCAGCGCTTGGAACTGATGTATAGCCCGAACATAAAATTTTCAAATGCTGATTTTTTTTTGTTAAAGCGATTGTTACTTCCAAGATACTTTTTATTATGTTTAAAAAATTGAACTGAGTTATTATGAAGATTTTGTTCAGATCATGCTAAATGTTGTATGTTAAGTGTAGTGTGATGTTTTGTTTTAAGTAATTTTTGGAAAGATGTGTGACAAGTTAAAATCAAGACATTTGATGAATGTATTTCAAAGGGCTTATGGGCAATTACCTTTATTTTGGGGGAGGGGTGGAATTTGGTGTGCCTTTTGCAGGTGCGAGTTTTAGTGATGTAGTGGCTTTGATTCAAGTCATCTTTTGTGATATTTGTAAGCTCTGAGAAGAGCTGTTTAGTGTTGAAAACACTAGTTTGGAAGAACTGCATGTTGCATGTTCTTGAGTATCTAGTATTCCATCTCTTCACTGTCATACTCCACAGAGTCCGACTGGCTGTTGACAGACACATAGTATCTGAGTTCGGCAATCTTCTCAGCCTTTCCACAAGCATACTCGTAGTATGCATTGCGGACACCTTCAACTGTTGCCATTCTAAGTCGTAGGTTGTATCTGAATGAACGGTGGTTTTCGTTGCGAGCTTTGTCATAACGTTTCTGCAGACCTTCCAAGCGGTCGTTGAGGAGGACGACCTGTTCACATGCCTTCTTGAAGCGAGTCTCGGTCTCGTAGAGTTGAGCGTACAGGTGAAACTTCTCCATGGTATTGATAGTAGAAGCGATTCAGAAGATCTGATGCCAAATCCATCAGGCCACGGCCATTTTATACACTGGGCATGACACGCCCTCTGTTGATGGGTGTCCAAACCTTCTCAAATGTGCAGTTGCACTGATTGGCCTGGAATCCAACGCTAGGTCCTGCCACTGGATATGTCAATTACAAGGCAATCAACATTCACTTAACTGTGTACACATGGATGACAAATATCAACCTTGCTAGCAAGCATACCTTTTCCCATTTTTGTTGATTATTCTTTTTAATTCACTGACGGATAACTTTGCGTACTTTGAGTTAGAATGTCTGAACTTATGATAGTTACAGTAGATTGTACAAACAAACTACTCAGAGATAATCTTGGCCAAATTTGAAAATGCACATGTCAGATACCTCTTGAGTTGTACTGATTGAGTCAGACTATGTTTGTTTAACTGTCATTGTTTAACTAGAAAAAATACAGTAATATTTTTTCTCAGTGTCTTGAGAAGAAATTATTGAGTTATTAGATTTTTATCTTGGCTATGTGGTTGACTTTGAATTACAAATGGGTGTAACTGTATGAATTATATTTTGTGTTGAATTTTCATTAGCATTCAAATATTTCTGTCGAGGACTATTTCATTGACACTAAAAAATGTGTGTCTGAAGCCTTCTGTTTAAATACAAAGAGGGAAAACAGAGAAATCACAGGAATTTCAAGTCTCCAGAAAAGAAGACTTGTCTTCCGCGTTGTGTATTTAACAATTATTAGCCTTATCACAAAGAAATCTTCATACAATAGCAGTGATCTGAGAAGCCAGCGCTTGGAACTGATGTATGGGCCGAACATAAAATTTTCAAATGCTGATTTTTTTTGTTAAAGCGATTGTTGCTTCCAAGATACTTTTTATTATGTTTAAAAAATTGAACTGAGTTATTATGAAGATTTTGTTCAGATCATGCTAAATGTTGTATGTTAAGTGTAGTGTGATGTTTTGTTTTAAGTAATTTTTGGAAAGATGTGTGACAAGTTAAAATCAAGACATTTGATGAATGTATTTCAAAGGGCTTATGGGCAATTACCTTTATTTTGGGGGAGGGGTGGAATTTGGTGTGCCTTTTGCAGGTGCGAGTTTTAGTGATGTAGTGGCATTGATTCAAGTCATCTTTTGTGATATTTGTAAGCTCTGAGAAGAGCTGTTTAGTGTTGAAAACACTAGTTTGGAAGAACTGCATGTTGCATGTTCTTGAGTATCTAGTATTCCATCTCTTCACTGTCATACTCCACAGAGTCCGACTGGCTGTTGACAGACACATAGTATCTGAGTTCGGCAATCTTCTCAGCCTTTCCACAAGCATACTCGTAGTATGCATTGCGGACACCTTCAACTGTTGCCATTCTAAGTCGTAGGTTGTATCTGAATGAACGGTGGTTTTCTTGGCGAGCTTTGTCATAATGTTCTGCAGACCTTCCAAGCGGTCGTTGAGGAGGACGACCTGTTCACATGCCTTCTTGAAGCGAGTCTCGGTCTCGTAGAGTTGAGCGTACAGGTGAAACTTCTCCATGGTATTGATAGTAGAAGCGATTCAGAAGATCTGATGCCAAATCCATCAGGCCACGGCCATTTTATACACTGGCCATGACACGCCCTCTGTTGATGGGTGTCAAAACCTTCTCAAATGTGCAGTTGCACTGATTGGCCTGGAATCCAACGCTAGGTCCTGCCACTGGATATGTCAATTACAAGGCAATCAACATTCACTTAACTGTGTACACATGGATGACAAATATCAACCTTGCTAGCAAGCATACCTTTTCCCATTTTTGTTGATTATTCTTTTTAATTCACTGACGGATAACTTTGCGTACTTTGAGTTAGAATGTCTGAACTTATGATAGTTACAGTAGATTGTACAAACAAACTACTCAGAGATAATCTTGGCCAAATTTGAAAATGCACATGTCAGATACCTCTTGAGTTGTACTGATTGAGTCAGACTATGTTTGTTTAACTGTCATTGTTTAACTAGAAAAAATACAGTAATATTTTTTCTCAGTGTCTTGAGAAGAAATTATTGAGTTATTAGATTTTTATCTTGGCTATGTGGTTGACTTTGAATTACAAATGGGTGTAACTGTATGAATTATATTTTGTGTTGAATTTTCATTAGCATTCAAATATTTCTGTCGAGGACTATTTCATTGACACTAAAAAATGTGTGTCTGAAGCCTTCTGTTTAAATACAAAGAGGGAAAACAGAGAAATCACAGGAATTTCAAGTCTCCAGAAAAGAAGACTTGTCTTCCGCGTTGTGTATTTAACAATTATTAGCCTTATCACAAAGAAATCTTCATACAATAGCAGTGATCTGAGAAGCCAGCGCTTGGAACTGATGTATGGGCCGAACATAAAATTTTCAAATGCTGATTTTTTTTGTTAAAGCGATTGTTACTTCCAAGATACTTTTTATTATGTTTAAAAAATTGAACTGAGTTATTATGAAGATTTTGTTCAGATCATGCTAAATGTTGTATGTTAAGTGTAGTGTGATGTTTTGTTTTAAGTAATTTTTGGAAAGATGTGTGACAAGTTAAAATCAAGACATTTGATGAATGTATTTCAAAGGGCTTATGGGCAATTACCTTTATTTTGGGGGAGGGGTGGAATTTGGTGTGCCTTTTGCAGGTGCGAGTTTTAGTGATGTAGTGGCATTGATTCAAGTCATCTTTTGTGATATTTGTAAGCTCTGAGAAGAGCTGTTTAGTGTTGAAAACACTAGTTTGGAAGAACTGCATGTTGCATGTTCTTGAGTATCTAGTATTCCATCTCTTCACTGTCATACTCCACAGAGTCCGACTGGCTGTTGACAGACACATAGTATCTGAGTTCGGCAATCTTCTCAGCCTTTCCACAAGCATACTCGTAGTATGCATTGCGGACACCTTCAACTGTTGCCATTCTAAGTCGTAGGTTGTATCTGAATGAACGGTGGTTTTCGTTGCGAGCTTTGTCATAACGTTTCTGCAGACCTTCCAAGCGGTCGTTGAGGAGGACGACCTGTTCACATGCCTTCTTGAAGCGAGTCTCGGTCTCGTAGAGTTGAGCGTACAGGTGAAACTTCTCCATGGTATTGATAGTAGAAGCGATTCAGAAGATCTGATGCCAAATCCATCAGGCCACGGCCATTTTATACACTGGGCATGACACGCCCTCTGTTGATGGGTGTCAAAACCTTCTCAAATGTGCAGTTGCACTGATTGGCCTGGAATCCAACGCTAGGTCCTGCCACTGGATATGTCAATTACAAGGCAATCAACATTCACTTAACTGTGTACACATGGATGACAAATATCAACCTTGCTAGCAAGCATACCTTTTCCCATTTTTGTTGATTATTCTTTTTAATTCACTGACGGATAACTTTGCGTACTTTGAGTTAGAATGTCTGAACTTATGATAGTTACAGTAGATTGTACAAACAAACTACTCAGAGATAATCTTGGCCAAATTTGAAAATGCACATGTCAGATACCTCTTGAGTTGTACTGATTGAGTCAGACTGTGTTTGTTTAACTGTCATTGTTTAACTAGAAAAAATACAGTAATATTTTTTCTCAGTGTCTTGAGAAGAAATTATTGAGTTATTAGATTTTTATCTTGGCTATGTGGTTGACTTTGAATTACAAATGGGTGTAACTGTATGAATTATATTTTGTGTTGAATTTTCATTAGCATTCAAATATTTCTGTCGAGGACTATTTCATTGACACTAAAAAATGTGTGTCTGAAGCCTTCTGTTTAAATACAAAGAGGGAAAACAGAGAAATCACAGGAATTTCAAGTCTCCAGAAAAGAAGACTTGTCTTCCGCGTTGTGTATTTAACAATTATTAGCCTTATCACAAAGAAATCTTCATACAATAGCAGTGATCTGAGAAGCCAGCGCTTGGAACTGATGTATGGGCCGAACATAAAATTGAACGGTGGTTTTCTTGGCGAGCTTTGTCATAACGTTTCTGCAGACCTTCCAAGCGGTCGTTGAGGAGGACGACCTGTTCACATGCCTTCTTGAAGCGAGTCTCGGTCTCGTAGAGTTGAGCGTACAGGTGAAACTTCTCCATGGTATTGATAGTAGAAGCGATTCAGAAGATCTGATGCCAAATCCATCAGGCCACGGCCATTTTATACACTGGGCATGACACGCCCTCTGTTGATGGGTGTCAAAACCTTCTCAAATGTGCAGTTGCACTGATTGGCCTGGAATCCAACGCTAGGTCCTGCCACTGGATATGTCAATTACAAGGCAATCAACATTCACTTAACTGTGTACACATGGATGACAAATATCAACCTTGCTAGCAAGCATACCTTTTCCCATTTTTGTTGATTATTCTTGTTAATTCACTGACGGATAACTTTGCGTACTTTGAGTTAGAATGTCTGAACTTATGATAGTTACAGTAGATTGTACAAACAAACTACTCAGAGATAATCTTGGCCAAATTTGAAAATGCACATGTCAGATACCTCTTGAGTTGTACTGATTGAGTCAGACTATGTTTGTTTAACTGTCATTGTTTAACTAGAAAAAATACAGTAATATTTTTTCTCAGTGTCTGGAGAAGAAATTATTGAGTTATTAGATTTTTATCTTGGCTATGTGGTTGACTTTGAATTACAAATGGGTGTAACTGTATGAATTATATTTTGTGTTGAATTTTCATTAGCATTCAAATATTTCTGTCGAGGACTATTTCATTGACACTAAAAAATGTGTGTCTGAAGCCTTCTGTTTAAATACAAAGAGGGAAAACAGAGAAATCACAGGAATTTCAAGTCTCCAGAAAAGAAGACTTGTCTTCCGCGTTGTGTATTTAACAATTATTAGCCTTATCACAAAGAAATCTTCATACAATAGCAGTGATCTGAGAAGCCAGCGCTTGGAACTGATGTATGGGCCGAACATAAAATTTTCAAATGCTGATTTTTTTTGTTAAAGCGATTGTTACTTCCAAGATACTTTTTATTATGTTTAAAAAATTGAACTGAGTTATTATGAAGATTTTGTTCAGATCATGCTAAATGTTGTATGTTAAGTGTAGTGTGATGTTTTGTTTTAAGTAATTTTTGGAAAGATGTGTGACAAGTTAAAATCAAGACATTTGATGAATGTATTTCAAAGGGCTTATGGGCAATTACCTTTATTTTGGGGGAGGGGTGGAATTTGGTGTGCCTTTTGCAGGTGCGAGTTTTAGTGATGTAGTGGCATTGATTCAAGTCATCTTTTGTGATATTTGTAAGCTCTGAGAAGAGCTGTTTAGTGTTGAAAACACTAGTTTGGAAGAACTGCATGTTGCATGTTCTTGAGTATCTAGTATTCCATCTCTTCACTGTCATACTCCACAGAGTCCGACTGGCTGTTGACAGACACATAGTATCTGAGTTCGGCAATCTTCTCAGCCTTTCCACAAGCATACTCGTAGTATGCATTGCGGACACCTTCAACTGTTGCCATTCTAAGTCGTAGGTTGTATCTGAATGAACGGTGGTTTTCGTTGCGAGCTTTGTCATAACGTTTCTGCAGACCTTCCAAGCGGTCGTTGAGGAGGACGACCTGTTCACATGCCTTCTTGAAGCGAGTCTCGGTCTCGTAGAGTTGAGCGTACAGGTGAAACTTCTCCATGGTATTGATAGTAGAAGCGATTCAGAAGATCTGATGCCAAATCCATCAGGCCACGGCCATTTTATACACTGGGCATGACACGCCCTCTGTTGATGGGTGTCAAAACCTTCTCAAATGTGCAGTTGCACTGATTGGCCTGGAATCCAACGCTAGGTCCTGCCACTGGATATGTCAATTACAAGGCAATCAACATTCACTTAACTGTGTACACATGGATGACAAATATCAACCTTGCTAGCAAGCATACCTTTTCCCATTTTTGTTGATTATTCTTTTTAATTCACTGACGGATAACTTTGCGTACTTTGAGTTAGAATGTCTGAACTTATGATAGTTACAGTAGATTGTACAAACAAACTACTCAGAGATAATCTTGGCCAAATTTGAAAATGCACATGTCAGATACCTCTTGAGTTGTACTGATTGAGTCAGACAATGTTTGTTTAACTGTCATTGTTTAACTAGAAAAAATACAGTAATATTTTTTCTCAGTGTCTTGAGAAGAAATTATTGAGTTATTAGATTTTTATCTTGGCTATGTGGTTGACTTTGAATTACAAATGGGTGTAACTGTATGAATTATATTTTGTGTTGAATTTTCATTAGCATTCAAATATTTCTGTCGAGGACTATTTCATTGACACTAAAAAATGTGTGTCTGAAGCCTTCTGTTTAAATACAAAGAGGGAAAACAGAGAAATCACAGGAATTTCAAGTCTCCAGAAAAGAAGACTTGTCTTCCGCGTTGTGTATTTAACAATTATTAGCCTTATCACAAAGAAATCTTCATACAATAGCAGTGATCTGAGAAGCCAGCGCTTGGAACTGATGTATGGGCCGAACATAAAATTTTCAAATGCTGATTTTTTTTGTTAAAGCGATTGTTACTTCCAAGATACTTTTTATTATGTTTAAAAAATTGAACTGAGTTATTATGAAGATTTTGTTCAGATCATGCTAAATGTTGTATGTTAAGTGTAGTGTGATGTTTTGTTTTAAGTAATTTTTGGAAAGATGTGTGACAAGTTAAAATCAAGACATTTGATGAATGTATTTCAAAGGGCTTATGGGCAATTACCTTTATTTTGGGGGAGGGGTGGAATTTGGTGTGCCTTTTGCAGGTGCGAGTTTTAGTGATGTAGTGGCATTGATTCAAGTCATCTTTTGTGATATTTGTAAGCTCTGAGAAGAGCTGTTTAGTGTTGAAAACACTAGTTTGGAAGAACTGCATGTTGCATGTTCTTGAGTATCTAGTATTCCATCTCTTCACTGTCATACTCCACAGAGTCCGACTGGCTGTTGACAGACACATAGTATCTGAGTTCGGCAATCTTCTCAGCCTTTCCACAAGCATACTCGTAGTATGCATTGCGGACACCTTCAACTGTTGCCATTCTAAGTCGTAGGTTGTATCTGAATGAACGGTGGTTTTCGTTGCGAGCTTTGTCATAACGTTTCTGCAGACCTTCCAAGCGGTCGTTGAGGAGGACGACCTGTTCACATGCCTTCTTGAAGCGAGTCTCGGTCTCGTAGAGTTGAGCGTACAGGTGAAACTTCTCCATGGTATTGATAGTAGAAGCGATTCAGAAGATCTGATGCCAAATCCATCAGGCCACGGCCATTTTATACACTGGGCATGACACGCCCTCTGTTGATGGGTGTCAAAACCTTCTCAAATGTGCAGTTGCACTGATTGGCCTGGAATCCAACGCTAGGTCCTGCCACTGGATATGTCAATTACAAGGCAATCAACATTCACTTAACTGTGTACACATGGATGACAAATATCAACCTTGCTAGCAAGCATACCTTTTCCCATTTTTGTTGATTATTCTTTTTAATTCACTGACGGATAACTTTGCGTACTTTGAGTTAGAATGTCTGAACTTATGATAGTTACAGTAGATTGTACAAACAAACTACTCAGAGATAATCTTGGCCAAATTTGAAAATGCACATGTCAGATACCTCTTGAGTTGTACTGATTGAGTCAGACTATGTTTGTTTAACTGTCATTGTTTAACTAGAAAAAATACAGTAATATTTTTTCTCAGTGTCTGGAGAAGAAATTATTGAGTTATTAGATTTTTATCTTGGCTATGTGGTTGACTTTGAATTACAAATGGGTGTAACTGTATGAATTATATTTTGTGTTGAATTTTCATTAGCATTCAAATATTTCTGTCGAGGACTATTTCATTGACACTAAAAAATGTGTGTCTGAAGCCTTCTGTTTAAATACAAAGAGGGAAAACAGAGAAATCACAGGAATTTCAAGTCTCCAGAAAAGAAGACTTGTCTTCCGCGTTGTGTATTTAACAATTATTAGCCTTATCACAAAGAAATCTTCATACAATAGCAGTGATCTGAGAAGCCAGCGCTTGGAACTGATGTATGGGCCGAACATAAAATTTTCAAATGCTGATTTTTTTTGTTAAAGCGATTGTTACTTCCAAGATACTTTTTATTATGTTTAAAAAATTGAACTGAGTTATTATGAAGATTTTGTTCAGATCATGCTAAATGTTGTATGTTAAGTGTAGTGTGATGTTTTGTTTTAAGTAATTTTTGGAAAGATGTGTGACAAGTTAAAATCAAGACATTTGATGAATGTATTTCAAAGGGCTTATGGGCAATTACCTTTATTTTGGGGGAGGGTGGAATTTGGTGTGCCTTTTGCAGGTGCGAGTTTTAGTGATGTAGTGGCATTGATTCAAGTCATCTTTTGTGATATTTGTAAGCTCTGAGAAGAGCTGTTTAGTGTTGAAAACACTAGTTTGGAAGAACTGCATGTTGCATGTTCTTGAGTATCTAGTATTCCATCTCTTCACTGTCATACTCCACAGAGTCCGACTGGCTGTTGACAGACACATAGTATCTGAGTTCGGCAATCTTCTCAGCCTTTCCACAAGCATACTCGTAGTATGCATTGCGGACACCTTCAACTGTTGCCATTCTAAGTCGTAGGTTGTATCTGAATGAACGGTGGTTTTCGTTGCGAGCTTTGTCATAACGTTTCTGCAGACCTTCCAAGCGGTCGTTGAGGAGGACGACCTGTTCACATGCCTTCTTGAAGCGAGTCTCGGTCTCGTAGAGTTGAGCGTACAGGTGAAACTTCTCCATGGTATTGATAGTAGAAGCGATTCAGAAGATCTGATGCCAAATCCATCAGGCCACGGCCATTTTATACACTGGGCATGACACGCCCTCTGTTGATGGGTGTCAAAACCTTCTCAAATGTGCAGTTGCACTGATTGGCCTGGAATCCAACGCTAGGTCCTGCCACTGGATATGTCAATTACAAGGCAATCAACATTCACTTAACTGTGTACACATGGATGACAAATATCAACCTTGCTAGCAAGCATACCTTTTCCCATTTTTGTTGATTATTCTTTTTAATTCACTGACGGATAACTTTGCGTACTTTGAGTTAGAATGTCTGAACTTATGATAGTTACAGTAGATTGTACAAACAAACTACTCAGAGATAATCTTGGCCAAATTTGAAAATGCACATGTCAGATACCTCTTGAGTTGTACTGATTGAGTCAGACTATGTTTGTTTAACTGTCATTGTTTAACTAGAAAAAATACAGTAATATTTTTTCTCAGTGTCTTGAGAAGAAATTATTGAGTTATTAGATTTTTATCTTGGCTATGTGGTTGACTTTGAATTACAAATGGGTGTAACTGTATGAATTATATTTTGTGTTGAATTTTCATTAGCATTCAAATATTTCTGTCGAGGACTATTTCATTGACACTAAAAAATGTGTGTCTGAAGCCTTCTGTTTAAATACAAAGAGGGAAAACAGAGAAATCACAGGAATTTCAAGTCTCCAGAAAAGAAGACTTGTCTTCCGCGTTGTGTATTTAACAATTATTAGCCTTATCACAAAGAAATCTTCATACAATAGCAGTGATCTGAGAAGCCAGCGCTTGGAACTGATGTATGGGCCGAACATAAAATTGAACGGTGGTTTTCTTGGCGAGCTTTGTCATAACGTTTCTGCAGACCTTCCAAGCGGTCGTTGAGGAGGACGACCTGTTCACATGCCTTCTTGAAGCGAGTCTCGGTCTCGTAGAGTTGAGCGTACAGGTGAAACTTCTCCATGGTATTGATAGTAGAAGCGATTCAGAAGATCTGATGCCAAATCCATCAGGCCACGGCCATTTTATACACTGGCCATGACACGCCCTCTGTTGATGGGTGTCCAAACCTTCTCAAATGTGCAGTTGCACTGATTGGCCTGGAATCCAACGCTAGGTCCTGCCACTGGATATGTCAATTACAAGGCAATCAACATTCACTTAACTGTGTACACATGGATGACAAATATCAACCTTGCTAGCAAGCATACCTTTTCCCATTTTTGTTGATTATTCTTTTTAATTCACTGACGGATAACTTTGCGTACTGTGAGTTAGAATGTCTGAACTTATGATAGTTACAGTAGATTGTACAAACAAACTACTCAGAGATAATCTTGGCCAAATTTGAAAATGCACATGTCAGATACCTCTTGAGTTGTACTGATTGAGTCAGACTATGTTTGTTTAACTGTCATTGTTTAACTAGAAAAAATACAGTAATATTTTTTCTCAGTGTCTGGAGAAGAAATTATTGAGTTATTAGATTTTTATCTTGGCTATGTGGTTGACTTTGAATTACAAATGGGTGTAACTGTATGAATTATATTTTGTGTTGAATTTTCATTAGCATTCAAATATTTCTGTCGAGGACTATTTCATTGACACTAAAAAATGTGTGTCTGAAGCCTTCTGTTTAAATACAAAGAGGGAAAACAGAGAAATCACAGGAATTTCAAGTCTCCAGAAAAGAAGACTTGTCTTCCGCGTTGTGTATTTAACAATTATTAGCCTTATCACAAAGAAATCTTCATACAATAGCAGTGATCTGAGAAGCCAGCGCTTGGAACTGATGTATGGGCCGAACATAAAATTTTAAAATGCTGATTTTTTTTGTTAAAGCGATTGTTACTTCCAAGATACTTTTTATTATGTTTAAAAAATTGAACTGAGTTATTATGAAGATTTTGTTCAGATCATGCTAAATGTTGTATGTTAAGTGTAGTGTGATGTTTTGTTTTAAGTAATTTTTGGAAAGATGTGTGACAAGTTAAAATCAAGACATTTGATGAATGTATTTCAAAGGGCTTATGGGCAATTACCTTTATTTTGGGGGAGGGTGGAATTTGGTGTGCCTTTTGCAGGTGCGAGTTTTAGTGATGTAGTGGCATTGATTCAAGTCATCTTTTGTGATATTTGTAAGCTCTGAGAAGAGCTGTTTAGTGTTGAAAACACTAGTTTGGAAGAACTGCATGTTGCATGTTCTTGAGTATCTAGTATTCCATCTCTTCACTGTCATACTCCACAGAGTCCGACTGGCTGTTGACAGACACATAGTATCTGAGTTCGGCAATCTTCTCAGCCTTTCCACAAGCATACTCGTAGTATGCATTGCGGACACCTTCAACTGTTGCCATTCTAAGTCGTAGGTTGTATCTGAATGAACGGTGGTTTTCGTTGCGAGCTTTGTCATAACGTTTCTGCAGACCTTCCAAGCGGTCGTTGAGGAGGACGACCTGTTCACATGCCTTCTTGAAGCGAGTCTCGGTCTCGTAGAGTTGAGCGTACAGGTGAAACTTCTCCATGGTATTGATAGTAGAAGCGATTCAGAAGATCTGATGCCAAATCCATCAGGCCACGGCCATTTTATACACTGGCCATGACACGCCCTCTGTTGATGGGTGTCAAAACCTTCTCAAATGTGCAGTTGCACTGATTGGCCTGGAATCCAACGCTAGGTCCTGCCACTGGATATGTCAATTACAAGGCAATCAACATTCACTTAACTGTGTACACATGGATGACAAATATCAACCTTGCTAGCAAGCATACCTTTTCCCATTTTTGTTGATTATTCTTTTTAATTCACTGACGGATAACTTTGCGTACTTTGAGTTAGAATGTCTGAACTTATGATAGTTACAGTAGATTGTACAAACAAACTACTCAGAGATAATCTTGGCCAAATTTGAAAATGCACATGTCAGATACCTCTTGAGTTGTACTGATTGAGTCAGACAATGTTTGTTTAACTGTCATTGTTTAACTAGAAAAAATACAGTAATATTTTTTCTCAGTGTCTTGAGAAGAAATTATTGAGTTATTAGATTTTTATCTTGGCTATGTGGTTGACTTTGAATTACAAATGGGTGTAACTGTATGAATTATATTTTGTGTTGAATTTTCATTAGCATTCAAATATTTCTGTCGAGGACTATTTCATTGACACTAAAAACTGTGTGTCTGAAGCCTTCTGTTTAAATACAAAGAGGGAAAACAGAGAAATCACAGGAATTTCAAGTCTCCAGAAAAGAAGACTTGTCTTCCGCGTTGTGTATTTAACAATTATTAGCCTTATCACAAAGAAATCTTCATACAATAGCAGTGATCTGAGAAGCCAGCGCTTGGAACTGATGTATGGGCCGAACATAAAATTTTCAAATGCTGATTTTTTTTGTTAAAGCGATTGTTACTTCCAAGATACTTTTTATTATGTTTAAAAAATTGAACTGAGTTATTATGAAGATTTTGTTCAGATCATGCTAAATGTTGTATGTTAAGTGTAGTGTGATGTTTTGTTTTAAGTAATTTTTGGAAAGATGTGTGACAAGTTAAAATCAAGACATTTGATGAATGTATTTCAAAGGGCTTATGGGCAATTACCTTTATTTTGGGGGAGGGGTGGAATTTGGTGTGCCTTTTGCAGGTGCGAGTTTTAGTGATGTAGTGGCATTGATTCAAGTCATCTTTTGTGATATTTGTAAGCTCTGAGAAGAGCTGTTTAGTGTTGAAAACACTAGTTTGGAAGAACTGCATGTTGCATGTTCTTGAGTATCTAGTATTCCATCTCTTCACTGTCATACTCCACAGAGTCCGACTGGCTGTTGACAGACACATAGTATCTGAGTTCGGCAATCTTCTCAGCCTTTCCACAAGCATACTCGTAGTATGCATTGCGGACACCTTCAACTGTTGCCATTCTAAGTCGTAGGTTGTATCTGAATGAACGGTGGTTTTCGTTGCGAGCTTTGTCATAACGTTTCTGCAGACCTTCCAAGCGGTCGTTGAGGAGGACGACCTGTTCACATGCCTTCTTGAAGCGAGTCTCGGTCTCGTAGAGTTGAGCGTACAGGTGAAACTTCTCCATGGTATTGATAGTAGAAGCGATTCAGAAGATCTGATGCCAAATCCATCAGGCCACGGCCATTTTATACACTGGGCATGACACGCCCTCTGTTGATGGGTGTCAAAACCTTCTCAAATGTGCAGTTGCACTGATTGGCCTGGAATCCAACGCTAGGTCCTGCCACTGGATATGTCAATTACAAGGCAATCAACATTCACTTAACTGTGTACACATGGATGACAAATATCAACCTTGCTAGCAAGCATACCTTTTCCCATTTTTGTTGATTATTCTTTTTAATTCACTGACGGATAACTTTGCGTACTGTGAGTTAGAATGTCTGAACTTATGATAGTTACAGTAGATTGTACAAACAAACTACTCAGAGATAATCTTGGCCAAATTTGAAAATGCACATGTCAGATACCTCTTGAGTTGTACTGATTGAGTCAGACTATGTTTGTTTAACTGTCATTGTTTAACTAGAAAAAATACAGTAATATTTTTTCTCAGTGTCTGGAGAAGAAATTATTGAGTTATTAGATTTTTATCTTGGCTATGTGGTTGACTTTGAATTACAAATGGGTGTAACTGTATGAATTATATTTTGTGTTGAATTTTCATTAGCATTCAAATATTTCTGTCGAGGACTATTTCATTGACACTAAAAAATGTGTGTCTGAAGCCTTCTGTTTAAATACAAAGAGGGAAAACAGAGAAATCACAGGAATTTCAAGTCTCCAGAAAAGAAGACTTGTCTTCCGCGTTGTGTATTTAACAATTATTAGCCTTATCACAAAGAAATCTTCATACAATAGCAGTGATCTGAGAAGCCAGCGCTTGGAACTGATGTATGGGCCGAACATAAAATTTTAAAATGCTGATTTTTTTTGTTAAAGCGATTGTTACTTCCAAGATACTTTTTATTATGTTTAAAAAATTGAACTGAGTTATTATGAAGATTTTGTTCAGATCATGCTAAATGTTGTATGTTAAGTGTAGTGTGATGTTTTGTTTTAAGTAATTTTTGGAAAGATGTGTGACAAGTTAAAATCAAGACATTTGATGAATGTATTTCAAAGGGCTTATGGGCAATTACCTTTATTTTGGGGGAGGGTGGAATTTGGTGTGCCTTTTGCAGGTGCGAGTTTTAGTGATGTAGTGGCATTGATTCAAGTCATCTTTTGTGATATTTGTAAGCTCTGAGAAGAGCTGTTTAGTGTTGAAAACACTAGTTTGGAAGAACTGCATGTTGCATGTTCTTGAGTATCTAGTATTCCATCTCTTCACTGTCATACTCCACAGAGTCCGACTGGCTGTTGACAGACACATAGTATCTGAGTTCGGCAATCTTCTCAGCCTTTCCACAAGCATACTCGTAGTATGCATTGCGGACACCTTCAACTGTTGCCATTCTAAGTCGTAGGTTGTATCTGAATGAACGGTGGTTTTCGTTGCGAGCTTTGTCATAACGTTTCTGCAGACCTTCCAAGCGGTCGTTGAGGAGGACGACCTGTTCACATGCCTTCTTGAAGCGAGTCTCGGTCTCGTAGAGTTGAGCGTACAGGTGAAACTTCTCCATGGTATTGATAGTAGAAGCGATTCAGAAGATCTGATGCCAAATCCATCAGGCCACGGCCATTTTATACACTGGGCATGACACGCCCTCTGTTGATGCGTGTCAAAACCTTCTCAAATGTGCAGTTGCACTGATTGGCCTGGAATCCAACGCTAGGTCCTGCCACTGGATATGTCAATTACAAGGCAATCAACATTCACTTAACTGTGTACACATGGATGACAAATATCAACCTTGCTAGCAAGCATACCTTTTCCCATTTTTGTTGATTATTCTTTTTAATTCACTGACGGATAACTTTGCGTACTTTGAGTTAGAATGTCTGAACTTATGATAGTTACAGTAGATTGTACAAACAAACTACTCAGAGATAATCTTGGCCAAATTTGAAAATGCACATGTCAGATACCTCTTGAGTTGTACTGATTGAGTCAGACTATGTTTGTTTAACTGTCATTGTTTAACTAGAAAAAATACAGTAATATTTTTTCTCAGTGTCTGGAGAAGAAATTATTGAGTTATTAGATTTTTATCTTGGCTATGTGGTTGACTTTGAATTACAAATGGGTGTAACTGTATGAATTATATTTTGTGTTGAATTTTCATTAGCATTCAAATATTTCTGTCGAGGACTATTTCATTGACACTAAAAAATGTGTGTCTGAAGCCTTCTGTTTAAATACAAAGAGGGAAAACAGAGAAATCACAGGAATTTCAAGTCTCCAGAAAAGAAGACTTGTCTTCCGCGTTGTGTATTTAACAATTATTAGCCTTATCACAAAGAAATCTTCATACAATAGCAGTGATCTGAGAAGCCAGCGCTTGGAACTGATGTATGGGCCGAACATAACATTTTCAAATGCTGATTTTTGTTAAAGCGATTGTTACTTCCAAGATACTTTTTATTATGTTTAAAAAATTGAACTGAGTTATTATGAAGATTTTGTTCAGATCATGCTAAATTTTGTATGTTAAGTGTAGTGTGATTTTTTGGTTTAAGTAATTTTTGGAAAGATGTGTGACAAGTTAAAATCAAGACATTTGATGAATGTATTTCAAAGGGCTTATGGGCAATTACCTTTATTTTGGGGGAGGGGTGGAAGTTGGTGTGCCTTTTGCAGGTGCGAGTTTTAGTGATGTAGTGGCATTGATTCAAGTCATCTTTTGTGATATTTGTAAGCTCTGAGAAGAGCTGTTTAGTGTTGAAAACACTAGTTTGGAAGAACTGCATGTTGCATGTTCTTGAGTATCTAGTATTCCATCTCTTCACTGTCATACTCCTCAGAGTCCGACTGGCTGTTGACAGACACATAGTATCTGAGTTCGGCAATCTTCTCAGCCTTTCCACAAGCATACTCGTAGTATGCATTGCGGACACCTTCAACTGTTGCCATTCTAAGTCGTAGGTTGTATCTGAATGAACGGTGGTTTTCGTTGCAAGCTTTGTCATAACGTTTCTACAGACCTTCCAAGCGGTCGTTGAGGAGGACGACCTGTTCACATGCCTTCTTGAAGCGAGTCTCGGTCTCGTAGAGTTGAGCGTACAGGTGAAACTTCTCCATGGTATTGATAGTAGAAGCGATTCAGAAGATCTGATGCCAAATCCATCAGGCCACGGCCATTTTATACACTGGCCATGGCACGCCCTCTGTTGATGCGTGTCAAAACCTTCTCAAATGTGCAGTTGCACTGATTGGCCTGGAATCCAACGCTAGGTCCTGCCACTGGATATGTCAATTACAAGGCAATCAACATTCACTTAACTGTGTACACATGGATGACAAATATCAACCTTGCTAGCAAGCATACCTTTTCCCATTTTTGTTGATTATTCTTTTTAATTCACTGACGGATAACTTTGCGTACTTTGAGTTAGAATGTCTGAACTTATGATAGTTACAGTAGATTGTACAGACAAACTACTCAGAGATAATCTTGGCCAAATTTGAAAATGCACATGTCAGATACCTCTTGAGTTGTACTGATTGAGTCAGACAATGTTTGTTTAACTGTCATTGTTTAACTAGAAAAAATACAGTAATAGTTTTCTCAGTGTCTGGAGAAGAAATTATTGAGTTATTAGATTTTTGTCATGGCTATGTGGTTGACTTTGAATTACAAATGGGTGTAACTGTATGAATTATATTTTGTGTTGAATTTTCATTAGCATTCAAATATTTCTGTCGAGGACTATTTCATTGACACTAAAAAATGAATGTCTGAAGCCTTCTGTTTAAATACAAAGAGGGAAAACAGAGAAATCACAGGAATTTCAAGTCTCCAGAAAAGAAGACTTGTCTTCCGCGTTGTGTATTTAACAATTATTAGCCTTATCACAAAAAAATCTTCACACAATAGCAGTGATCTGAGAAGCCAGCGCTTGGAAATGCTGTATGGGCCGAACATAACATTTTCAAATGCTGATTTTTGTTAAAGCGATTGTTGCTTCCAAGATACTTTTTATTATGTTTAAAAAATTGAACTGAGTTATTATGAAGATTTTGTTCAGATCATGCTAAATTGTGTATGTTAAGTGTAGTGTGATTTTTTGGTTTAAGTAATTTTTGGAAAGATGTGTGACAAGTTAAAATCAAGACATTTGATGAATGTATTTCAAAGGGCTTATGGGCAATTACCTTTATTTTGGGGGAGGGGTGGAAGTTGGTGTGCCTTTTGCAGGTGCGAGTTTTAGTGATGTAGTGGCATTGATTCAAGTCATCTTTTGTGATATTTGTAAGCTCTGAGAAGAGCTGTTTAGTGTTGAAAACACTAGTTTGGAAGAACTGCATGTTGCATGTTCTTGAGTATCTAGTATTCCATCTCTTCACTGTCATACTCCTCAGAGTCCGCCTGGCTGTTGACAGACACATAGTATCTGAGTTCGGCAATCTTCTCAGCCTTTCCACAAGCATACTCGTAGTATGCATTGCGGACACCTTCAACTGTTGCCATTCTAAGTCGTAGGTTGTATCTGAATGAACGGTGGTTTTCTTGGCGAGCTTTGTCATAACGTTTCTGAAGACCTTCCAAGCGGTCGTTGAGGAGGACGACCTGTTCACATGCCTTCTTGAAGCGAGTCTCGGTCTCGTAGAGTTGAGCATACAGGTGAAACTTCTCCATGGTATTGATAGTAGAAGCGATTCAGAAGATCTGATGCCAAATCCATCAGGCCACGGCCATTTTATACACTGGGCATGACACGCCCTCTGTTGATGCGTGTCAAAACCTTCTCAAATGTGCAGTTGCACTGATTGGCCTGGAATCCAACGCTAGGTCCTGCCACTGGATATGTCAATTACAAGGCAATCAACATTCACTTTACTGTGTACACATGGATGACAAATATCAACCTTGCTAGCAAGTATACCTTTACCCATTTTTGTTGATTATTCTTTTTAATTCACTGACGGATAACTTTGCGTACTTTGAGTTAGAATGTCTGAACTTATGATAGTTACAGTAGATTGTACAAACAAACTACTCAGAGATAATCTTGGCCAAATTTGAAAATGCACATGTCAGATATCTCTTGAGTTGTACTGATTGAGTCAGACAATGTTTGTTTAACTGTCATTGTTTAACTAGAAAAAATACAGTAATAGTTGTAGCGGAAAAAATAATTAGCCTCTTGTTGATTTTCTTTACTCAGTTTATTCCTGATCTTGGCTTGTTGTGAAATACTTGCTTCACAATTAAATACATCCATTTGTTTAACTTGCTTGATGTTGTCCCTTAGGATTCAACAGGAAGTCAACAGGTACAAGCTGTACAAAGAAAAAAGAAGCTTGTTATAATTTAACCTGTCTAATAATAATGTTCTATCTCAAAAAACATATAAACGTTTACTTGTTACACTTTAGACTTGTTTACATTATTCAAATATGAAATAATTACAGAATATACAAAAAACAGATTTTTCCGGATTTTAAACCAGCAACACAACATGTGCTTTTGACATAAACCTCAAATTGACTCAAAATTCTTAATTTATCATAATGCAATTAAATTACAAATATTCTTGAGGATATATGGCAATGAAATATATGTACTTACAAAATTGTGCGGGGCTTATTCCCTACATATTTGCTTAAACATTGAAAATCAATCATGCTACCGCAGCAGCGGAACTACATCGAAGTTTACTTTTTGATTGGGCCTCGAGCGCCGATGCGCTGCGCTAATAGCTTGTCAACCCGGATCACTAACCGGGACTGATCACAAAAATAGCACATTAAATATTTGAAACTATGAATTATGTTACATTTCCCGGCCCCTTAAATGGAAACATTTAACAATAACAACCTTCAAATAATAACATCAAAAGAAATATCTAATTGATATAATGAACATTGAAAGAAATACTCAAAGTTTGATTTTCAATAAACCACCTGCCAGTGAATAAATAAATTATCACTGATACAAAAACCTAGAATTCAGGTCACAGATTCAAGGAGACACTACTTGTGTATCGGTCTCTTCAGAACAGAGTATTGCGTCTTCACTTCGACACACCGAACGAGTCCATCGTTTCCTGGAAATGTCCTAATGATGCGTCCTAAAGGCCATGAAAGTCTTGGAGATTGCTCGTCCATCAACAATACGATATCTCCGACTGAGATATTTATCTCAGGTGTTGTCCATTTTTGTCTCGCTTGTAGACTTGGCAAATATTCTCGGGTCCAGCGTCTCCAAAATTGGTCGGCGAGAAACTGTACATGTTTCCAACGCTTCCTGTACACGTCATGTACAGTAAACTCTCCTGGGGGTAACGATTCACTTTCACGTAACATCAAAATGTGATTTGGTGTTAGTGCCTCCATATCTCTTGGACTGTCTGAATTGACTGTAATTGGCCTGCTATTTACAATGCTTTCAATTTCACAAAATAAGGTATTTAGTCCTTCATCTCTGAGACTTTGTGGTTCACACAACAGTGAATTCAGCACCTTCCGCACTGTTCTAATTTGGCGCTCCCACACACCTCCCATGTGTGAAGCTGACGGGGGATTAAAGGTCCACTGGATATTCTTCTGTTGCATGAAAGCCTGAATTTTAACTTTAATCCATGATTTGATAGCCAATTTTAATTCTTTATGAGCTCCCTTGAAGTTTGTGCCATTGTCGGATCTCACGAGTATTGGTTTACCTCTGCGTGCAATGAACCTCCTAAGTCCATTGATAAAAGAGTCTGTGTCCATGTTGTCCAATTTTTCTAAATGAATTGCTCTAGTGCACAAGCAGGTAAACATGCAGCCGTAACGCTTTACTTGACTCCGTCCTTGCTTGATATAAAAAGGCCCAAAGCAATCAACCCCAACATGACTGAATGGTGGTAAGTTTTGAGTCACCCTGTCAGCTGGGAGGTCAGCCATCTTTTGACCTGACAGTTTTGCTGTAGTTTTCTTACATGTGATGCACTTTGTGAGAACTTTCTTCACAGCCTGTCTTCCACTTATTATCCAAAATTGCTCACGGATAACGGATAGCACATGCTCTTTACCTGAATGTCCAAGGTTTTCATGTGTCGATCGCACGACAAGAGTCACAATATGGTGTTTCTTTGGAAGAATCACTTGATGTTTATTTGACTCAAGTATTGGGGCATTCTTAAGCCTTCCACCCACACACAAAATGTCTTCTGAATTAAGGAAAGGATCTAGCGCTTGAAGAGAACTTGACCTCTTAAGTGGTTTTCTTTGGAGAAGACAGTCTGTTTCGTCTGGAAATTCTTGAAGCTGAACATACCTGATTACAGCTTTCTCCGCTTGTTTGAGTTCCTGTACTTTGAGAGGTTCTGTTGAGATAACAGCAGATTTGTCTCCCTTGGCTCTCATTTGAAGACATTCCTTTAGTTTGAGTATCCATGCTACAATACTTCTCAACTTATGCCATGAAGAGTAGTTTTCTATCAGTCTGTCTGTGCAACTGTCTCTGGATTTAGTGTCAATCAGATTAACCGTTGTCTTCTTCAATTCTAGACTGTCACTGGGGATGTCAAATAACTCTGGTACTTTCGGCCAAAATTCTTCACTTTGCCAGAGGAAGTTTGGTCCATGTATCCACGTATCTCTCGAGGAAATCTGATCCGCATCAACTCCACGGGAGGCATCGTCTGCCGGGTTAAGTTCTGATGGCACATGACGCCAATCTTCTGGGGAGGAAGAATTGCAGATCTGAAAAACCCTGTTTGCAACAAAAGTCTGATATCTTTGAGCAGAATTCTTGACATAATGCAGTACAATCATGCTATCGGTCCAAAATGTAGACTTCTCGATAGGTAATTTCAGCTCTGTTTGAATCATATTGTCTAACTTCACACACAGGACAGCTGCTGATAGTTCAAGTCTAGGAATTGTAATACTCTTGATTGGAGCAAGTCTAGATTTTCCTGCAAGAAAGGAAACATGTACTCTTCCTGATGCATTCACAAGTTTTAAATATGCTACAGCCCCATAACCTTTTGTTGAAGCATCCCCAAAGTGATGCAAACTGTAGGATCTCACTTCTCCGAAATTGTCTGGCACAATGCATCGTGGCACTGAAAAACTCTCAATCGCTGGCAAGTTGTCAAGCCAAAACCTCCATTTTACTGAATTTTCACTGGTCAAGGTAGAATCCCAGTCCTTTTTAAGCCTACACTCGTCCTGAAAAATTATCTTAGCTTGCAGTACAACCGGGCTAAGAAATCCTAGAGGGTCATACAATGAGCTGAGCACACTAATTACCCCTCTTCTTGTCACAGGCTTGTCCTTAGGTGTAAACTTGAAGACTAGTTCATCACTGTCTGTGTTCCATCTGACCCCTAGAGCCTTGTCTTCAGGTAGCTGATTACAACTGAGATCCAAATCCTTCAGATTCTTTGCTCTTTCCTGGATCGGTATTGATTCTATGACCTCACGACTGTTACTAAGCCATTTCGTCAACTTGAAACCTCCTCTTTGTAGCAACTGACCCAGATCCTGGACTAAGTGAATTGCTTGGTCATTGGTTGGAACAGATTTTAGGCAGTCATCCACATAAAAGTTATCAGTCACAGTGTTGATCACGTCTTGATCAAAATCTTCAAGGTTGTCTAGAGCAGTCCTTCGGAGCGCATAGTTGGCACAGCTTGAACTCCATATACCTCCGAACAAGTGCGATGTCATTCTGTAAATTTCTGGTCTGCCAAATATCTCAACATTATTCCACCAAAGAAAGCGCAATGCATCCCGATGTTCTTCTGCGACTTTTACCTGGTGAAACATGGCTTCAGTATCGCTCGTAATGGCAATTTTCTCTTCTCTAAAACGCAGAAGTACTCCCAACAAAGAGCTTGTTAAGTCCGGGCCTTGAAACACCTGTGTATTCAAACTTTCCTGGCGGTACTTTGCAGAACAATCAAAAACAATACGGAACTTTCCTGGTTTCTTCTCACTCGTCACAGAGTGATGTGGTAAGTACCAAGTGCGTCCCTCACTGCCTTGAATATCTAGATCTGGAACCTTCTCTGCGTAGCCCTTGTCCATTAGGTCCTGTATCCCTGCCTTGTAACTGGAAAACATGTCATCATTCTTAGTGAGCTTCCTACCTAGTGATTCTAAGCGAGATTCTGCTACACAATAGTTGTTCATCAGATTAGGCGGATCATCTTTGAAAGGGATAGGTAAATGGTAATGACCATTCTCTTTCTTCAGTGTCCTATCCCACAACTCAACAACATTCTTATCCTGTGGGGACATCTGTAGCCCTTCATCAACTTCATGGTCCATTTCCCAAAACTTTTCCACCTGTGCTTGTAAAGAGCTGTCTGCTTGCACAAAGTTGGATACTATCTCTTGCTGAACACCCTGTCTCAACGGCCCATTAATAGCCCATCCAAAAATTGTCCTTGTTGCATAGGGTTCATTTGGTCCACCAAACCTGACGTCATTAGATGCAAGAGCTAGCGGGTTGTCCTGTCCGATAAGCAGCGAAACCTTCCCATCAACATCTGGCAATGTTATCCCCTCAAAATGTTCCCACTTATCAATATCCTTTTGAGTAACAAAGCTATCCTTTAATGAAGGCATCTCTGGAAGAATGAACACATTTGACATCTTCAATGAATATTGTTTGCTTGTATCATAGACTGTGAATGATGTCATCTTTGTCTTGGTTTGAACACTGTCTGTCAGTGTATTGATAGATAACAAAGTAGTATTTCCGTCGACATCCAAACGCTCAGCCAAATCTTTCGAACAGAAAGTGTTGGTACTGCCTGGATCTAGTAAGGCATGTGTCTTGATGTCACCCTGGCTTGACCTCACATAAACTTGCACAATCGGGAGAGCAATACGACCAGAGACTCCACCGGCCCCGTGCATTCCACACACAGAGTTATGAGTTAACATAGTATCATCTGTTTGAGTAGACATAGCAGAGCTTTTCTTAATCTTATTCTTACCATTACCACTTACCCTAGAATGGTCATGCAACAATGATGAATGCATTCTAACACAACCCCCAACTCCACACATGCTTTGTTTGGTACAACTATATGACATATGGTTACCTGCCAAACAATTAAAACACAACCTATGCCTCATGACAAAGTCTAGTCTTTTCTGTAATGTTTGCTGTCTCAAACTATTACAGCGATTGAGGGTATGATGCCCTGAACAGTATCTACACACACAGTCCCTTTGCTGAACAGCGTCATCCCTTCGGAGACTCCTGTCCGGCTGCGGCCCCCCTCCTTCCTGGATGTTGAAGTTGGTTGCCGTCTTTCTGAAGCTGCTTCCATGTATAGGAGGTTTTCTTCTTGGTTCGCGCTCAAATGAATTTCCAACACCAAACACAGGATCATCTAATTCATCTGCAACAGCCTCGATAAAGCGAGCAAGGCTTTCTATTCCGGGATAATGTCCACTGTCTTTGCGATAACCAACAGCCGTTTTCCTCCATCTTGCTTGTACATGAACTGGCAACTTCTCCACTATTTTCCTCATGCGTACTTGATTGTCAATCTCACTAATTCGACCCATGGCAGTCAGTGACACAACACAACTGCGCACCGCATCAGCATACTTTCTCATCTCAGTACCATCATTGCCTCTAAGTGCAGGACCCTCCGTCACTTTGTCAATCCAGCTCTTCGAAATAACATATTCATCTCCAAACCTCTCATGAAGAAGTCTTCTTGCTCGACTGTAGCCAAGCTCTGGATCCATCACCACACAACAGTTGATAACCTCCAAGGCCTGTCCTGTGCAATACTGTAGTAATCTGTTGAGTTTGGCACTGTTGCTTATAGATGAATTACCAACATTATTGTCGAAAGACCTCATAAAGTTCCAATAAGAAAGGGGATTACCATCAAAAGTGGGAAGTTCAGTCTTTGGGAGTTGCATCAATTGCAACATCTCGAGCTGAAGGTTAACTGGATCCTGAGTTTTCATTTGAGCTGTCGGAATCCACTCTGATCTGTTCGGGTCGAGGCGGAAGTTGGTATGAGGAACAGGAATGGTAGAGTCGTGTCTCGGTGTAGGTCTAGTTCCTTGATATTGTTGAGTATAAACCATGGGCTTAGTCTGGTTATCTTCGACTTCGAATCTTCGATTCTTGGCTGGTTCATCATTGTCCTTCAGCACCTTTTCTTCTGCTTCGGTTGCAGCTATTTCAACTTTCAAGTTCAGGGCCTCTTCTTGCATCTCAAGCTGTAATTGTTTCATTTTCAGTTCTTGTTTTTCTTTCAGAGCTTCTGACTTGACGAGTAAAGCAGCTTTCTTTGCTGCAACCTTTGACCTACTTGACCTATTTGATTGTCTACTGGATGTCTGACTGGTAGAGTCTTTGGCATGCACTTGGTCACATCGCCAAAACTCAATGTCGTTCTTGAGAAGTCTCATCTTCTCTTGTACATCTTTAAGATAATTGTCCAAGTGTTCTAACTCTAGGGCATCTTGTATCTTACACTGGATTTCAGAAACTTTCTTGACTAACTTGTCATGAGTAGAACACATTGCTTCATCTATCTCTTCAAATGTACTTCCTCTCGCTTGTAAATAATGTCTTATTCTATTTTCTGTTCTTGTGAAAGCTGACTGTAAAGCGGTTCTCTCACGCTTCAGTTGAGGAACATCCTTTTCTTCTCTCTCTTCTGATTCAGCCATCTTGATATTATTTAATATAGTTCCTCAATTTCTTGTACTTTATGTAGCGGAAAAAATAATTAGCCTCTTATTGATTTTCTTTACTCAGTTTATTCCTGATCTTGGCTTGTTGTGAAATACTTGCTTCACAATTAAATACATCCATTTAATTAACTTGCTTGATATTGTCCCTTAGGATTCAACAGGAAGTCAACAGGTACAAGCTGTACAAAGAAAAAAGAAGCTTGTTATAATTTAACCTGTCTAATAATAATGTTCTATCTCAAAAAACATATAAACCTTTACTTGTTACACTTTAGACTTGTTTACATTATTCAAATATGAAATAATTACAGAATATACAAAAAACAGATTTTTCCGGATTTTAAACCAGCAACACAACATGTGCTTTTGACATAAACCTCAAATTGACTCAAAATTCTTAATTTATCATAATGCAATTAAATTACAAATATTCTTGAGGATATATGGCAATGAAATATATGTACTTACAAAATTGTGCGGGGCTTATTCCCTACATATTTGCTTAAACATTGAAAATCAATCACGCTACCGCAGCAGCGGAACTACATCGAAGTTTACTTTTTGACTGGGCCTCGAGCGCCGATGCGCTGCGCTAATAGCTTGTCAACCCGGATCACTAACCGGGACTGTTCACAAAAATAGCACATTAAATATTTGAAACTATGAATTATGTTACAATAGTTTTTCTCAGTGTCTGGAGAAGAAATTATTGAGTTATTAGATTTTTGTCATGGCTATGTGGTTGACTTTGAATTACAAATGGGTGTAACTGTATGAATTATATTTTGTGTTGAATTTTCATTAGCATTCAAATATTTCTGTCGAGGACTATTTCATTGACACTAAAAAATGAATGTCTGAAGCCTTCTGTTTAAATACAAAGAGGGAAAACAGAGAAATCACAGGAATTTCAAGTCTCCAGAAATGAAGACTTGTCTTCCGCGTTGTGTATTTAACAATTATTAGCCTTATCACAAAGAAATCTTCACACAATAGCAGTGATCTGAGAAGCCAGCGCTTGGAAATGCTGTATGGGCCGAACATAAAATTTTCAAATGCTGATTTTTGTTAAAGCGATTGTTGCTTCCAAGATACTTTTTATTATGTTTAAAAAATTGAACTGAGTTATTATGAAGATTTTGTTCAGATCATGCTAAATTTTGTATGTTAAGTGTAGTGTGATTTTTTGGTTTAAGTAATTTTTTGGAAAGATGTGTGACAAGTTAAAATCAAGACATTTGATAAATGTATTTCAAAGGGCTTATTGGCAATTACCTTTATTTTGGGGGAGGGGTGGAAGTTGGTGTGCCTTTTGCAGGTGCGAGTTTTAGTGATGTAGTGGCATTGATTCAAGTCATCTTTTGTGATATTTGTAAGCTCTGAGAAGAGCTGTTTAGTGTTGAAAACACTAGTTTGGAAGAACTGCATGTTGCATGTTCTTGAGTATCTAGTATTTCATCTCTTCACTGTCATACTCCTCAGAGTCCGACTGGCTGTTGACAGACACATAGAATCTGAGTTCGGCAATCTTCTCAGCCTTTCCACAAGCATACTCGTAGTATGCATTGCGGACACCTTCAACTGTTGCCATTCAAAGTCGTAGGTTGTATCTGAATGAACGGTGGTTTTCTTGGCGAGCTTTGTCATAACGTTTCTGAAGACCTTCCAAGCGGTCGTTGAGGAGGACGACCTGTTCACATGCCTTCTTGAAGCGAGTCTCGGTCTCGTAGAGTTGAGCGTACAGGTGAAACTTCTCCATGGTATTGATAGTAGAAGCGATTCAGAAGATCTGATGCCAAATCCAATAGGCCACGGCCATTTTATACACTGGGCATGACACGCCCTCTGTTGATGCGTGTCAAAACCTTCTCAAATGTGCAGTTGCACTGATTGGCCTGGAATCCAACGCTAGGTCCTGCCACTGGATATGTCAATTACAAGGCAATCAACATTCACTTAACTGTGTACACATGGATGACAAATATCAACCTTGCTAGCAAGCATACCTTTTCCCATTTTTGTTGATTATTCTTTTTAATTCACTGACGGATAACTTTGCGTACTTTGAGTTAGAATGTCTGAACTTATGATAGTTACAGTAGATTGTACAGACAAACTACTCAGAGATAATCTTGGCCAAATTTGAAAATGCACATGTCAGATATCTCTTGAGTTGTACTGATTGAGTCAGACAATGTTTGTTTAACTGTCATTGTTTAACTAGAAAAAATACAGTAATAGTTTTTCTCAGTGTCTGGAGAAGAAATTATTGAGTTATTAGATTTTTGTCATGGCTATGTGGTTGACTTTGAATTACAAATGGGTGTAACTGTATGAATTATATTTTGTGTTGAATTTTCATTAGCATTCAAATATTTCTGTCGAGGACTATTTCATTGACACTAAAAAATGAATGTCTGAAGCCTTCTGTTTAAATACAAAGAGGGAAAACAGAGAAATCACAGGAATTTCAAGTCTCCAGAAATGAAGACTTGTCTTCCGCGTTGTGTATTTAACAATTATTAGCCTTATCACAAAGAAATCTTCACACAATAGCAGTGATCTGAGAAGCCAGCGCTTGGAAATGCTGTATGGGCCGAACATAAAATTTTCAAATGCTGATTTTTGTTAAAGCGATTGTTGCTTCCAAGATACGTTTTATTATGTTTAAAAAATTGAACTGAGTTATTATGAAGATTTTGTTCAGATCATGCTAAATTTTGGATGTTAAGTGTAGTGTGATTTTTTGGTTTAAGTAATTTTTGGAAAGATGTGTGACAAGTTAAAATCAAGACATTTGATGAATGTATTTCAAAGGGCTTATGGGCAATTACCTTTATTTTGGGGGAGGGGTGGAAGTTGGTGTGCCTTTTGCAGGTGCGAGTTTTAGTGATGTAGTGGCATTGATTCAAGTCATCTTTTGTGATATTTGTAAGCTCTGAGAAGAGCTGTTTAGTGTTGAAAACACTAGTTTGGAAGAACTGCATGTTGCATGTTCTTGAGTATCTAGTATTCCATCTCTTCACTGTCATACTCCTCAGAGTCCGACTGGCTGTTGACAGACACATAGTATCTGAGTTCGGCAATCTTCTCAGCCTTTCCACAAGCATACTCGTAGTATGCATTGCGGACACCTTCAACTGTTGCCATTCTAAGTCGTAGGTTGTATCTGAATGAACGGTGGTTTTTTTGGCGAGCTTTGTCATAACGTTTCTGAAGACCTTCCAAGCAGTCGTTGAGGAGGACGACCTGTTCACATGCCTTCTTGAAGCGAGTCTCGGTCTCGTAGAGTTGAGCGTACAGGTGAAACTTCTCCATGGTATTGATAGTAGAAGCGATTCAGAAGATCTGATGCCAAATCCATCAGGCCACGGCCATTTTATACACTGGCCATGACACGCCCTCTGTTGATGCGTGTCCAAACCTTCTCAAATTTGCAGTTGCACTGATTGGCCTGGAATCCAACGCTAGGTCCTGCCACTGGATATGTCAATTACAAGGCAATCAACATTCACTTAACTGTGTACACATGGATGACAAATATCAACCTTGCTAGCAAGCATACCTTTTCCCATTTTTGTTGATTATTCTTTTTAATTCACTGACGGATAACTTTGCGTACTTTGAGTTAGAATGTCTGAACTTATGATAGTTACAGTAGATTGTACAGACAAACTACTCAGAGATAATCTTGGCCAAATTTGAAAATGCACATGTCAGATATCTCTTGAGTTGTACTGATTGAGTCAGACAATGTTTGTTTAACTGTCATTGTTTAACTAGAAAAAATACAGTAATAGTTTTTCTCAGTGTCTGGAGAAGAAATTATTGAGTTATTAGATTTTTGTCATGGCTATGTGGTTGACTTTGAATTACAAATGGGTGTAACTGTATGAATTATATTTTGTGTTAAATTTTCATTAGCATTCAAATATTTCTGTCGAGGACTATTTCATTGACACTAAAAAATGAATGTCTGAAGCCTTCTGTTTAAATACAAAGAGGGAAAACAGAGAAATCACAGGAATTTCAAGTCTCCAGAAATGAAGACTTGTCTTCCGCGTTGTGTATTTAACAATTATTAGCCTTATCACAAAGAAATCTTCACACAATAGCAGTGATCTGAGAAGCCAGCGCTTGGAAATGCTGTATGGGCCGAACATAAAATTTTCAAATGCTGATTTTTGTTAAAGCGATTGTTGCTTCCAAGATACTTTTTATTATGTTTAAAAAATTGAACTGAGTTATTATGAAGATTTTGTTCAGATCATGCTAAATTTTGTATGTTAAGTGTAGTGTGATTTTTTGGTTTAAGTAATTTTTGGAAAGATGTGTGACAAGTTAAAATCAAGACATTTGATGAATGTATTTCAAAGGGCTTATGGGCAATTACCTTTATTTTGGGGGAGGGGTGGAAGTTGGTGTGCCTTTTGCAGGTGCGAGTTTTAGTGATGTAGTGGCATTGATTCAAGTCATCTTTTGTTATATTTGTAAGCTCTGAGAAGAGCTGTTTAGTGTTGAAAACACTAGTTTGGAAGAACTGCATGTTGCATGTTCTTGAGTATCTAGTATTCCATCTCTTCACTGTCATACTCCTCAGAGTCCGACTGGCTGTTGACAGACACATAGTATCTGAGTTCGGCAATCTTCTCAGCCTTTCCACAAGCATACTCGTAGTATGCATTGCGGACACCTTCAACTGTTGCCATTCTAAGTCGTAGGTTGTATCTGAATGAACGGTGGTTTTCTTGGCGAGCTTTGTCATAACGTTTCTGAAGACCTTCCAAGCGGTCGTTGAGGAGGACGACCTGTTCACATGCCTTCTTGAAGCGAGTCTCGGTCTCGTAGAGTTGAGCGTACAGGTGAAACTTCTCCATGGTATTGATAGTAGAAGCGATTCAGAAGATCTGATGCCAAATCCATCAGGCCACGGCCATTTTATACACTGGGCATGACACGCCCTCTGTTGATGGGTGTCAAAACCTTCTCAAATGTGCAGTTGCACTGATTGGCCTGGAATCCAACGCTAGGTCCTGCCACTGGATATGTCAATTACAAGGCAATCAACATTCACTTAACTGTGTACACATGGATGACAAATATCAACCTTGCTAGCAAGCATACCTTTTCCCATTTTTGTTGATTATTCTTTTTAATTCACTGACGGATAACTTTGCGTACTTTGAGTTAGAATGTCTGAACTTATGATAGTTACAGTAGATTGTACAGACAAACTACTCAGAGATAATCTTGGCCAAATTTGAAAATGCACATGTCAGATATCTCTTGAGTTGTACTGATTGAGTCAGACAATGTTTGTTTAACTGTCATTGTTTAACTAGAAAAAATACAGTAATAGTTTTTCTCAGTGTCTGGAGAAGAAATTATTGAGTTATTAGATTTTTGTCATGGCTATGTGGTTGACTTTGAATTACAAATGGGTGTAACTGTATGAATTATATTTTGTGTTGAATTTTCATTAGCATTCAAATATTTCTGTCGAGGACTATTCATTGACACTAAAAAATGAATGTCTGAAGCCTTCTGTTTAAATACAAAGAGGTAAAACAGAGAAATCACAGGAATTTCAAATCTCCAGAAATGAAGACTTGTCTTCCGCGTTGTGTATTTAACAATTATTAGCTTTATCACAAAGAAATCTTCACACAATAGCAGTGATCTGAGAAGCCAGCGCTTGGAAATGCTGTATGGGCCGAACATAAAATTTTCAAATGCTGATTTTTGTTAAAGCGATTGTTGCTTCCAAGATACTTTTTATTATGTTTAAAAAATTGAACTGAGTTATTATGAAGATTTTGTTCAGATCATGCTAAATTTTGTATGTTAAGTGTAGTGTGATTTTTTGGTTTAAGTAATTTTTGGAAAGATGTGTGACAAGTTAAAATCAAAACATTTGATGAATGTATTTCAAAGGGCTTATGGGCAATTACCTTTATTTTGGGGGAGGGGTGGAAGTTGGTGTGCCTTTTGCAGGTGCGAGTTTTAGTGATGTAGTGGCATTGATTCAAGTCATCTTTTGTGATATTTGTAAGCTCTGAGAAGAGCTGTTTAGTGTTGAAAACACTAGTTTGGAAGAACTGCATGTTGCATGTTCTTGAGTATCTAGTATTCCATCTCTTCACTGTCATACTCCTCAGAGTCCGACTGGCTGTTGACAGACACATAGTATCTGAGTTCGGCAATCTTCTCAGCCTTTCCACAAGCATACTCGTAGTATGCATTGCGGACATCTTCAACTGTTGCCATTCTAAGTCGTAGGTTGTATCTGAATGAACGGTGGTTTTCTTGGCGAGCTTTGTCATAACGTTTCTGAAGACCTTCCAAGCGGTCGTTGAGGAGGACGACCTGTTCACATGCCTTCTTGAAGCGAGTCTCGGTCTCGTAGAGTTGAGCGTACAGGTGAAACTTCTCCATGGTATTGATAGTAGAAGCGATTCAGAAGATCTGATGCCAAATCCATCAGGCCACGGCCATTTTATACACTGGCCATGACACGCCCTCTGTTGATGGGTGTCAAAACCTTCTCAAATGTGCAGTTGCACTGATTGGCCTGGAATCCAACGCTAGGTCCTGCCACTGGATATGTCAATTACAAGGCAATCAACATTCACTTAACTGTGTACACATGGATGGCAAATATCAACCTTGCTAGCAAGCATACCTTTTCCCATTTTTGTTGATTATTCTTTTTAATTCACTGACGGATAACTTTGCGTACTTTGAGTTAGAATGTCTGAACTTATGATAGTTACAGTAGATTGTACAGACAAACTACTCAGAGATAATCTTGGCCAAATTTGAAAATGCACATGTCAGATATCTCTTGAGTTGTACTGATTGAGTCAGACAGTGTTTGTTTAACTGTCATTGTTTAACTAGAAAAAATACAGTAATAGTTTTTCTCAGTGTCTGGAGAAGAAATTATTGAGTTATTAGATTTTTGTCATGGCTATGTGGTTGACTTTGAATTACAAATGGGTGTAACTGTATGAATTATATTTTGTGTTGAATTTTCATTAGCATTCAAATATTTCTGTCGAGGACTATTTCATTGACACTAAAAAATGAATGTCTGAAGCCTTCTGTTTAAATACAAAGAGGGAAAACAGAGAAATCACAGGAATTTCAAGTCTCCAGAAATGAAGACTTGTCTTCCGCGTTGTGTATTTAACAATTATTAGCCTTATCACAAAGAAATCTTCACACAATAGCAGTGATCTGAGAAGCCAGCGCTTGGAAATGCTGTATGGGCCGAACATAAAATTTTCAAATGCTGATTTTTGTTAAAGCGATTGTTGCTTCCAAGATACTTTTTATTATGTTTAAAAAATTGAACTGAGTTATTATGAAGATTTTGTTCAGATCATGCTAAATTTTGGATGTTAAGTGTAGTGTGATTTTTTGGTTTAAGTAATTTTTGGAAAGATGTGTGACAAGTTAAAATCAAGACATTTGATGAATGTATTTCAAAGGGCTTATGGGCAATTACCTTTATTTTGGGGGAGGGGTGGAAGTTGGTGTGCCTTTTGCAGGTGCGAGTTTTAGTGATGTAGTGGCATTGATTCAAGTCATCTTTTGTGATATTTGTAAGCTCTGAGAAGAGCTGTTTAGTGTTGAAAACACTAGTTTGGAAGAACTGCATGTTGCATGTTCTTGAGTATCTAGTATTCCATCTCTTCACTGTCATACTCCTCAGAGTCCGACTGGCTGTTGACAGACACATAGTATCTGAGTTCGGCAATCTTCTCAGCCTTTCCACAAGCATACTCGTAGTATGCATTGCGGACACCTTCAACTGTTGCCATTCTAAGTCGTAGGTTGTATCTGAATGAACGGTGGTTTTCTTGGCGAGCTTTGTCATAACGTTTCTGAAGACCTTCCAAGCGGTCGTTGAGGAGGACGACCTGTTCACATGCCTTCTTGAAGCGAGTCTCGGTCTCGTAGAGTTGAGCGTACAGGTGAAACTTCTCCATGGTATTGATAGTAGAAGCGATTCAGAAGATCTGATGCCAAATCCATCAGGCCACGGCCATTTTATACACTGGCCATGACACGCCCTCTGTTGATGGGTGTCAAAACCTTCTCAAATGTGCAGTTGCACTGATTGGCCTGGAATCCAACGCTAGGTCCTGCCACTGGATATGTCAATTACAAGGCAATCAACATTCACTTAACTGTGTACACATGGATGACAAATATCAACCTTGCTAGCAAGCATACCTTTTCCCATTTTTGTTGATTATTCTTTTTAATTCACTGACGGATAACTTTGCGTACTTTGAGTTAGAATGTCTGAACTTATGATAGTTACAGTAGATTGTACAGACAAACTACTCAGAGATAATCTTGGCCAAATTTGAAAATGCACATGTCAGATATCTCTTGAGTTGTACTGATTGAGTCAGACAATGTTTGTTTAACTGTCATTGTTTAACTAGAAAAAATACAGTAATAGTTTTTCTCAGTGTCTGGAGAAGAAATGATTGAGTTATTAGATTTTTGTCATGGCTATGTGGTTGACTTTGAATTACAAATGGGTGTAACTGTATGAATTATATTTTGTGTTGAATTTTCATTAGCATTCAAATATTTCTGTCGAGGACTATTTCATTGACACTAAAAAATGAATGTCTGAAGCCTTCTGTTTAAATACAAAGAGGGAAAACAGAGAAATCACAGGAATTTCAAGTCTCCAGAAATGAAGACTTGTCTTCCGCGTTGTGTATTTAACAATTATTAGCCTTATCACAAAGAAATCTTCACACAATAGCAGTGATCTGAGAAGCCAGCGCTTGGAAATGCTGTATGGGCCGAACATAAAATTTTCAAATGCTGATTTTTGTTAAAGCGATTGTTGCTTCCAAGATACTTTTTATTATGTTTAAAAAATTGAACTGAGTTATTATGAAGATTTTGTTCAGATCATGCTAAATTTTGTATGTTAAGTGTAGTGTGATTTTTTGGTTTAAGTAATTTTTGGAAAGATGTGTGACAAGTTAAAATCAAGACATTTGATGAATGTATTTCAAAGGGCTTATGGGCAATTACCTTTATTTTGGGGGAGGGGTGGAAGTTGGTGTGCCTTTTGCAGGTGCGAGTTTTAGTGATGTAGTGGCATTGATTCAAGTCATCTTTTGTGATATTTGTAAGCTCTGAGAAGAGCTGTTTAGTGTTGAAAACACTAGATTGGAAGAACTGCATGTTGCATGTTCTTGAGTATCTAGTATTCCATCTCTTCACTGTCATACTCCTCAGAGTCCGACTGGCTGTTGACAGACACATAGTATCTGAGTTCGGCAATCTTCTCAGCCTTTCCACAAGCATACTCGTAGTATGCATTGCGGACACCTTCAACTGTTGCCATTCTAAGTCGTAAGTTGTATCTGAATGAACGGTGGTTTTCTTGGCGAGCTTTGTCATAACGTTTCTGAAGACCTTCCAAGCGGTCGTTGAGGAGGACGACCTGTTCACATGCCTTCTTGAAGCGAGTCTCGGTCTCGTAGAGTTGAGCGTACAGGTGAAACTTCTCCATGGTATTGATAGTAGAAGCGATTCAGAAGATCTGATGCCAAATCCATCAGGCCACGGCCATTTTATACACTGGCCATGACACGCCCTCTGTTGATGCGTGTCAAAACCTTCTCAAATGTGCAGTTGCACTGATTGGCCTGGAATCCAACGCTAGGTCCTGCCACTGGATATGTCAATTACAAGGCAATCAACATTCACTTAACTGTGTACACATGGATGACAAATATCAACCTTGCTAGCAAGCATACCTTTTCCCATTTTTGTTGATTATTCTTTTTAATTCACTGACGGATAACTTTGCGTACTTTGAGTTAGAATGTCTGAACTTATGATAGTTACAGTAGATTGTACAAACAAACTACTCAGAGATAATCTTGCCCAAATTTGAAAATGCACATGTCAGATATCTCTTGAGTTGTACTGATTGAGTCAGACAATGTTTGTTTAACTGTCATTGTTTAACTAGAAAAAATACAGTAATAGTTTTTCTCAGTGTCTGGAGAAGAAATTATTGAGTTATTAGATTTTTGTCATGGCTACGTGGTTGACTTTGAATTACAAATGGGTGTAACTGTATGAATTATATTTTGTGTTGAATTTTCATTAGCATTCAAATATTTCTGTTGAGGACTATTTCATTGACACTAAAAAATGAATGTCTGAAGCCTTCTGTTTAAATACAAAGAGGGAAAACAGAGAAATCACAGGAATTTCAAGTTTCCAGAAATGAAGACTTGTCTTCCGCGTTGTGTATTTAACAATTATTAGCCTTATCACAAAGAAATCTTCACACAATAGCAGTGATCTGAGAAGCCAGCGCTTGGAAATGCTGTATGGGCCGAACATAAAATTTTCAAATGCTGATTTTTGTTAAAGCGATTGTTGCTTCCAAGATACTTTTTATTATGTTTAAAAAATTGAACTGAGTTATTATGAAGATTTTGTTCAGATCATGCTAAATTTTGGATGTTAAGTGTAGTGTGATTTTTTGGTTTAAGTAATTTTTGGAAAGATGTGTGACAAGTTAAAATCAAGACATTTGATGAATGTATTTCAAAGGGCTTATGGGCAATTACCTTTATTTTGGGGGAGGGGTGGAAGTTGGTGTGCCTTTTGCAGGTGCGAGTTTTAGTGATGTAGTGGCATTGATTCAAGTCATCTTTTGTGATATTTGTAAGCTCTGAGAAGAGCTGTTTAGTGTTGAAAACACTAGTTTGGAAGAACTGCATGTTGCATGTTCTTGAGTATCTAGTATTCCATCTCTTCACTGTCATACTCCTCAGAGTCCGACTGGCTGTTGACAGACACATAGTATCTGAGTTCGGCAATCTTCTCAGCCTTTCCACAAGCATACTCGTAGTATGCATTGCGGACACCTTCAACTGTTGCCATTCTAAGTCGTAAGTTGTATCTGAATGAACGGTGGTTTTCTTGGCGAGCTTTGTCATAACGTTTCTGAAGACCTTCCAAGCGGTCGTTGAGGAGGACGACCTGTTCACATGCCTTCTTGAAGCGAGTCTCGGTCTCGTAGAGTTGAGCGTACAGGTGAAACTTCTTCATGGTATTGATAGTAGAAGCGATTCAGAAGATCATATGCCAAATCCATCAGGCCACGGCCATTTTATACACTGGGCATGACACGCCCTCTGTTGATGCGTGTCAAAACCTTCTCAAATGTGCAGTTGCACTGATTGGCCTGGAATCCAACGCTAGGTCCTGCCACTGGATATGTCATTTACAAGGCAATCAACATTCACTTAACTGTGTACACATGGATGACAAATATCAACCTTGCTAGCAAGCATACCTTTTCCCATTTTTGTTGATTATTCTTTTTAATTCACTGACGGATAACTTTGCGTACTTTGAGTTAGAATGTCTGAACTTATGATAGTTACAGTAGATTGTACAAACAAACTACTCAGAGATAATCTTGCCCAAATTTGAAAATGCACATGTCAGATATCTCTTGAGTTGTACTGATTGAGTCAGACAATGTTTGTTTAACTGTCATTGTTTAACTAAAAAAAATACAGTAATAGTTTTTCTCAGTGTCTGGAGAAGAAATTATTGAGTTATTAGATTTTTGTCATGGCTATGTGGTTGACTTTGAATTACAAATGGGTGTAACTGTATGAATTATATTTTGTGTTGAATTTTCATTAGCATTCAAATATTTCTGTCGAGGACTATTTCATTGACACTAAAAAATGAATGTCTGAAGCCTTCTGTTTAAATACAAAGAGGGAAAACAGAGAAATCACAGGAATTTCAAGTCTCTAGAAATGAAGACTTGTCTTCCGCGTTGTGTATTTAACAATTATTAGCCTTATCACAAAGAAATCTTCACACAATAGCAGTGATCTGAGAAGCCAGCGCTTGGAAATGCTGTATGGGCCGAACATAAAATTTTCAAATGCTGATTTTTGTTAAAGCGATTGTTGCTTCCAAGATACGTTTTATTATGTTTAAAAAATTGAACTGAGTTATTATGAAGATTTTGTTCAGATCATGCTAAATTTTGGATGTTAAGTGTAGTGTGATTTTTTGGTTTAAGTAATTTTTGGAAAGATGTGTGACAAGTTAAAATCAAGACATTTGATGAATGTATTTCAAAGGGCTTATGGGCAATTACCTTTATTTTGGGGGAGGGGTGGAAGTTGGTGTGCCTTTTGCAGGTGCGAGTTTTAGTGATGTAGTGGCATTGATTCAAGTCATCTTTTGTGATATTTGTAAGCTCTGAGAAGAGCTGTTTAGTGTTGAAAACACTAGTTTGGAAGAACTGCATGTTGCATGTTCTTGAGTATCTAGTATTCCATCTCTTCACTGTCATACTCCTCAGAGTCCGACTGGCTGTTGACAGACACATAGTATCTGAGTTCGGCAATCTTCTCAGCCTTTCCACAAGCATACTCGTAGTATCCATTGCGGACACCTTCAACTGTTGCCATTCTAAGTCGTAAGTTGTATCTGAATGAACGGTGGTTTTCTTGGCGAGCTTTGTCATAACGTTTCTGAAGACCTTCCAAGCGGTCGTTGAGGAGGACGACCTGTTCACATGCCTTCTTGAAGCGAGTCTCGGTCTCGTAGAGTTGAGCGTACAGGTGAAACTTCTCCATGGTATTGATAGTAGAAGCGATTCAGAAGATCTGATGCCAAATCCATCAGGCCACGGCCATTTTATACACTGGCCATGACACGCCCTCTGTTGATGCGTGTCAAAACCTTCTCAAATGTGCAGTTGCACTGATTGGCCTGGAATCCAACGCTAGGTCCTGCCACTGGATATGTCAATTACAAGGCAATCAACATTCACTTAACTGTGTACACATGGATGACAAATATCAACCTTGCTAGCAAGCATACCTTTTCCCATTTTTGTTGATTATTCTTTTTAATTCACTGACGGATAACTTTGCGTACTTTGAGTTAGAATGTCTGAACTTATGATAGTTACAGTAGATTGTACAAACAAACTACTCACAGATAATCTTGCCCAAATTTGAAAATGCACATGTCAGATATCTCTTGAGTTGTACTGATTGAGTCAGACAATGTTTGTTTAACTGTCATTGTTTAACTAGAAAAAATACAGTAATAGTTTTTCTCAGTGTCTGGAGAAGAAATTATTGAGTTATTAGATTTTTGTCATGGCTACGTGGTTGACTTTGAATTACAAATGGGTGTAACTGTATGAATTATATTTTGTGTTGAATTTTCATTAGCATTCAAATATTTCTGTTGAGGACTATTTCATTGACACTAAAAAATGAATGTCTGAAGCCTTCTGTTTAAATACAAAGAGGGAAAACAGAGAAATCACAGGAATTTCAAGTTTCCAGAAATGAAGACTTGTCTTCCGCGTTGTGTATTTAACAATTATTAGCCTTATCACAAAGAAATCTTCACACAATAGCAGTGATCTGAGAAGCCAGCGCTTGGAAATGCTGTATGGGCCGAACATAAAATTTTCAAATGCTGATTTTTGTTAAAGCGATTGTTGCTTCCAAGATACTGTTTATTATGTTTAAAAAATTGAACTGAGTTATTATGAAGATTTTGTTCAGATCATGCTAAATTTTGGATGTTAAGTGTAGTGTGATTTTTTGGTTTAAGTAATTTTTGGAAAGATGTGTGACAAGTTAAAATCAAGACATTTGATGAATGTATTTCAAAGGGCTTATGGGCAATTACCTTTATTTTGGGGGAGGGGTGGAAGTTGGTGTGCCTTTTGCAGGTGCGAGTTTTAGTGATGTAGTGGCATTGATTCAAGTCATCTTTTGTGATATTTGTAAGCTCTGAGAAGAGCTGTTTAGTGTTGAAAACACTAGTTTGGAAGAACTGCATGTTGCATGTTCTTGAGTATCTAGTATTCCATCTCTTCACTGTCATACTCCTCAGAGTCCGACTGGCTGTTGACAGACACATAGTATCTGAGTTCGGCAATCTTCTCAGCCTTTCCACAAGCATACTCGTATTTTATACGGCCATTTTATACACTGGGCATGACACGCCCTCTGTTGATGCGTGTCAAAACCTTCTCAAATGTGCAGTTGCACTGATTGGCCTGGAATCCAACGCTAGGTCCTGCCACTGGATATGTCATTTACAAGGCAATCAACATTCACTTAACTGTGTACACATGGATGACAAATATCAACCTTGCTAGCAAGCATACCTTTTCCCATTTTTGTTGATTATTCTTTTTAATTCACTGACGGATAACTTTGCGTACTTTGAGTTAGAATGTCTGAACTTATGATAGTTACAGTAGATTGTACAAACAAACTACTCAGAGATAATCTTGCCCAAATTTGAAAATGCACATGTCAGATATCTCTTGAGTTGTACTGATTGAGTCAGACAATGTTTGTTTAACTGTCATTGTTTAACTAAAAAAAATACAGTAATAGTTTTTCTCAGTGTCTGGAGAAGAAATTATTGAGTTATTAGATTTTTGTCATGGCTATGTGGTTGACTTTGAATTACAAATGGGTGTAACTGTATGAATTATATTTTGTGTTGAATTTTCATTAGCATTCAAATATTTCTGTCGAGGACTATTTCATTGACACTAAAAAATGAATGTCTGAAGCCTTCTGTTTAAATACAAAGAGGGAAAACAGAGAAATCACAGGAATTTCAAGTCTCTAGAAATGAAGACTTGTCTTCCGCGTTGTGTATTTAACAATTATTAGCCTTATCACAAAGAAATCTTCACACAATAGCAGTGATCTGAGAAGCCAGCGCTTGGAAATGCTGTATGGGCCGAACATAAAATTTTCAAATGCTGATTTTTGTTAAAGCGATTGTTGCTTCCAAGATACGTTTTATTATGTTTAAAAAATTGAACTGAGTTATTATGAAGATTTTGTTCAGATCATGCTAAATTTTGGATGTTAAGTGTAGTGTGATTTTTTGGTTTAAGTAATTTTTGGAAAGATGTGTGACAAGTTAAAATCAAGACATTTGATGAATGTATTTCAAAGGGCTTATGGGCAATTACCTTTATTTTGGGGGAGGGGTGGAAGTTGGTGTGCCTTTTGCAGGTGCGAGTTTTAGTGATGTAGTGGCATTGATTCAAGTCATCTTTTGTGATATTTGTAAGCTCTGAGAAGAGCTGTTTAGTGTTGAAAACACTAGTTTGGAAGAACTGCATGTTGCATGTTCTTGAGTATCTAGTATTCCATCTCTTCACTGTCATACTCCTCAGAGTCCGACTGGCTGTTGACAGACACATAGTATCTGAGTTCGGCAATCTTCTCAGCCTTTCCACAAGCATACTCGTATTATCCATTGCGGACACCTTCAACTGTTGCCATTCTAAGTCGTAAGTTGTATCTGAATGAACGGTGGTTTTCTTGGCGAGCTTTGTCATAACGTTTCTGAAGACCTTCCAAGCGGTCGTTGAGGAGGACGACCTGTTCACATGCCTTCTTGAAGCGAGTCTCGGTCTCGTAGAGTTGAGCGTACAGGTGAAACTTCTCCATGGTATTGATAGTAGAAGCGATTCAGAAGATCTGATGCCAAATCCATCAGGCCACGGCCATTTTATACACTGGCCATGACACGCCCTCTGTTGATGCGTGTCAAAACCTTCTCAAATGTGCAGTTGCACTGATTGGCCTGGAATCCAACGCTAGGTCCTGCCACTGGATATGTCAATTACAAGGCAATCAACATTCACTTAACTGTGTACACATGGATGACAAATATCAACCTTGCTAGCAAGCATACCTTTTCCCATTTTTGTTGATTATTCTTTTTAATTCACTGACGGATAACTTTGCGTACTTTGAGTTAGAATGTCTGAACTTATGATAGTTACAGTAGATTGTACAAACAAACTACTCAGAGATAATCTTGGCCAAATTTGAAAATGCACATGTCAGATATCTCTTGAGTTGTACTGATTGAGTCAGACAATGTTTGTTTAACTGTCATTGTTTAACTAGAAAAAATACAGTAATAGTTTTCTCAGTGTCTGGAGAAGAAATTATTGAGTTATTAGATTTTTGTCATGGCTATGTGGTTGACTTTGAATTACAAATGGGTGTAACTGTATGAATTATATTTTGTGTTGAATTTTCATTAGCATTCAAATATTTCTGTCGAGGACTATTTCATTGACACTAAAAAATGAATGTCTGAAGCCTTCTGTTTAAATACAAAGAGGGAAAACAGAGAAATCACAGGAATTTCAAGTCTCCAGAAATGAAGACTTGTCTTCCGCGTTGTGTATTTAACAATTATTAGCCTTATCACAAAGAAATCTTCACACAATAGCAGTGATCTGAGAAGCCAGCGCTTGGAAATGCTGTATGGGCCGAACATAAAATTTTCAAATGCTGATTTTTGTTAAAGCGATTGTTGCTTCCAAGATACTTTTTATTATGTTTAAAAAATTGAACTGAGTTATTATGAAGATTTTGTTCAGATCATGCTAAATTTTGGATGTTAAGTGTAGTGTGATTTTTTGGTTTAAGTAATTTTTGGAAAGATGTGTGACAAGTTAAAATCAAGACATTTGATGAATGTATTTCAAAGGGCTTATGGGCAATTACCTTTATTTTGGGGGAGGGGTGGAAGTTGGTGTGCCTTTTGCAGGTGCGAGTTTTAGTGATGTAGTGGCATTGATTCAAGTCATCTTTTGTGATATTTGTAAGCTCTGAGAAGAGCTGTTTAGTGTTGAAAACACTAGTTTGGAAGAACTGCATGTTGCATGTTCTTGAGTATCTAGTATTCCATCTCTTCACTGTCATACTCCTCAGAGTCCGACTGGCTGTTGACAGACACATAGTATCTGAGTTCGGCAATCTTCTCAGCCTTTCCACAAGCATACTCGTAGTATGCATTGCGGACACCTTCAACTGTTGCCATTCTAAGTCGTAGGTTGTATCTGAATGAACGGTGGTTTTCTTGGCGAGCTTTGTCATAACGTTTCTGAAGACCTTCCAAGCGGTCGTTGAGGAGGACGACCTGTTCACATGCCTTCTTGAAGCGAGTCTCGGTCTCGTAGAGTTGAGCGTACAGGTGAAACTTCTCCATGGTATTGATAGTAGAAGCGATTCAGAAGATCTGATGCCAAATCCATCAGGCCACGGCCATTTTATACACTGGCCATGACACGCCCTCTGTTGATGCGTGTCAAAACCTTTTCAAATGTGCAGTTGCACTGATTGGCCTGGAATCCAACGCTAGGTCCTGCCACTGGATATGTCAATTACAAGGCAATCAACATTCACTTAACTGTGTACACATGGATGACAAATATCAACCTTGCTAGCAAGCATACCTTTTCCCATTTTTGTTGATTATTCTTTTTAATTCACTGACGGATAACTTTGCGTACTTTGAGTTAGAATGTCTGAACTTATGATAGTTACAGTAGATTGTACAAACAAACTACTCAGAGATAATCTTGGCCAAATTTGAAAATGCACATGTCAGATATCTCTTGAGTTGTACTGATTGAGTCAGACAATGTTTGTTTAACTGTCATTGTTTAACTAGAAAAAATACAGTAATAGTTTTCTCAGTGTCTGGAGAAGAAATTATTGAGTTATTAGATTTTTGTCATGGCTATGTGGTTGACTTTGAATTACAAATGGGTGTAACTGTATGAATTATATTTTGTGTTGAATTTTCATTAGCATTCAAATATTTCTGTCGAGGACTATTTCATTGACACTAAAAAATGAATGTCTGAAGCCTTCTGTTTAAATAAAAAGAGGGAAAACAGAGAAATCACAGGAATTTCAAGTCTCCAGAAATGAAGACTTGTCTTCCGCGTTGTGTATTTAACAATTATTAGCCTTATCACAAAGAAATCTTCACACAATAGCAGTGATCTGAGAAGCCAGCGCTTGGAAATGCTGTATGGGCCGAACATAAAATTTTCAAATGCTGATTTTTGTTAAAGCGATTGTTGCTTCCAAGATACTTTTTATTATGTTTAAAAAATTGAACTGAGTTATTATGAAGATTTTGTTCAGATCATGCTAAATTTTGTATGTTAAGTGTAGTGTGATTTTTTGGTTTAAGTAATTTTTGGAAAGATGTGTGACAAGTTAAAATCAAGACATTTGATGAATGTATTTCAAAGGGCTTATGGGCAATTACCTTTATTTTGGGGGAGGGGTGGAAGTTGGTGTGCCTTTTGCAGGTGCGAGTTTTAGTGATGTAGTGGCTTTGATTCAAGTCATCTTTTGTGATATTTGTAAGCTCTGAGAAGAGCTGTTTAGTGTTGAAAACACTAGTTTGGAAGAACTGCATGTTGCATGTTCTTGAGTATCTAGTATTCCATCTCTTCACTGTCATACTCCTCAGAGTCCGACTGGCTGTTGACAGACACATAGTATCTGAGTTCGGCAATCTTCTCAGCCTTTCCACAAGCATACTCGTAGTATGCATTGCGGACACCTTCAACTGTTGCCATTCTAAGTCGTAGGTTGTATCTGAATGAACGGTGGTTTTCTTGGCGAGCTTTGTCATAACGTTTCTGAAGACCTTCCAAGCGGTCGTTGAGGAGGACGACCTGTTCACATGCCTTCTTGAAGCGAGTCTCGGTCTCGTAGAGTTGAGCGTACAGGTGAAACTTCTCCATGGTATTGATAGTAGAAGCGATTCAGAAGATCTGATGCCAAATCCATCAGGCCACGGCCATTTTATACACTGGCCATGACACGCCCTCTGTTGATGCGTGTCAAAACCTTCTCAAATGTGCAGTTGCACTGATTGGCCTGGAATCCAACGCTAGGTCCTGCCACTGGATATGTCAATTACAAGGCAATCAACATTCACTTAACTGTGTACACATGGATGACAAATATCAACCTTGCTAGCAAGCATACCTTTTCCCATTTTTGTTGATTATTCTTTTTAATTCACTGACGGATAACTTTGCGTACTTTGAGTTAGAATGTCTGAACTTATGATAGTTACAGTAGATTGTACAAACAAACTACTCAGAGATAATCTTGGCCAAATTTGAAAATGCACATGTCAGATATCTCTTGAGTTGTACTGATTGAGTCAGACAATGTTTGTTTAACTGTCATTGTTTAACTAGAAAAAATACAGTAATAGTTTTCTCAGTGTCTGGAGAAGAAATTATTGAGTTATTAGATTTTTGTCATGGCTATGTGGTTGACTTTGAATTACAAATGGGTGTAACTGTATGAATTATATTTTGTGTTGAATTTTCATTAGCATTCAAATATTTCTGTCGAGGACTATTTCATTGACACTAAAAAATGAATGTCTGAAGCCTTCTGTTTAAATAAAAAGAGGGAAAACACAGAAATCACAGGAATTTCAAGTCTCCAGAAATGAAGACTTGTCTTCCGCGTTGTGTATTTAACAATTATTAGCCTTATCACAAAGAAATCTTCACACAATAGCAGTGATCTGAGAAGCCAGCGCTTGGAAATGCTGTATGGGCCGAACATAAAATTTTCAAATGCTGATTTTTGTTAAAGCGATTGTTGCTTCCAAGATACTTTTTATTATGTTTAAAAAATTGAACTGAGTTATTATGAAGATTTTGTTCAGATCATGCTAAATTTTGTATGTTAAGTGTAGTGTGATTTTTTGGTTTAAGTAATTTTTGGAAAGATGTGTGACAAGTTAAAATCAAGACATTTGATGAATGTATTTCAAAGGGCTTATGGGCAATTACCTTTATTTTGGGGGAGGGGTGGAAGTTGGTGTGCCTTTTGCAGGTGCGAGTTTTAGTGATGTAGTGGCTTTGATTCAAGTCATCTTTTGTGATATTTGTAAGCTCTGAGAAGAGCTGTTTAGTGTTGAAAACACTAGTTTGGAAGAACTGCATGTTGCATGTTCTTGAGTATCTAGTATTCCATCTCTTCACTGTCATACTCCTCAGAGTCCGACTGGCTGTTGACAGACACATAGTATCTGAGTTCGGCAATCTTCTCAGCCTTTCCACAAGCATACTCGTAGTATGCATTGCGGACACCTTCAACTGTTGCCATTCTAAGTCGTAAGTTGTATCTGAATGAACGGTGGTTTTCTTGGCGAGCTTTGTCATAACGTTTCTGAAGACCTTCCAAGCGGTCGTTGAGGAGGACGACCTGTTCACATGCCTTCTTGAAGCGAGTCTCGGTCTCGTAGAGTTGAGCGTACAGGTGAAACTTCTCCATGGTATTGATAGTAGAAGCGATTCAGAAGATCTGATGCCAAATCCATCAGGCCACGGCCATTTTATACACTGGCCATGACACGCCCTCTGTTGATGCGTGTCAAAACCTTTTCAAATGTGCAGTTGCACTGATTGGCCTGGAATCCAACGCTAGGTCCTGCCACTGGATATGTCAATTACAAGGCAATCAACATTCACTTAACTGTGTACACATGGATGACAAATATCAACCTTGCTAGCAAGCATACCTTTTCCCATTTTTGTTGATTATTCTTTTTAATTCACTGACGGATAACTTTGCGTACTTTGAGTTAGAATGTCTGAACTTATGATAGTTACAGTAGATTGTACAAACAAACTACTCAGAGATAATCTTGGCCAAATTTGAAAATGCACATGTCAGATATCTCTTGAGTTGTACTGATTGAGTCAGACAATGTTTGTTTAACTGTCATTGTTTAACTAGAAAAAATACAGTAATAGTTTTCTCAGTGTCTGGAGAAGAAATTATTGAGTTATTAGATTTTTGTCATGGCTATGTGGTTGACTTTGAATTACAAATGGGTGTAACTGTATGAATTATATTTTGTGTTGAATTTTCATTAGCATTCAAATATTTCTGTCGAGGATTATTTCATTGACACTAAAAAATGAATGTCTGAAGCCTTCTGTTTAAATACAAAGAGGGAAAACAGAGAAATCACAGGAATTTCAAGTCTCCAGAAATGAAGACTTGTCTTCCGTGTTGTGTATTTAACAATTATTAGCCTTATCACAAAGAAATCTTCACACAATAACAGTGATCTGAGAAGCCAGCGCTTGCAAATGCTGTATGGGCCGAACATAAAATTTTCAAATGCTGATTTTTGTTAAAGCGATTGTTGCTTCCAAGATACTTTTTATTATGTTTATAAAATTGAACTGAGTTATTATGAAGATTTTGTTCAGATCATGCTAAATTTTGTATGTTAAGTGTAGTGTGATTTTTTGGTTTAAGTAATTTTTGGAAAGATGTGTGACAAGTTAAAATCAAGACATTTGATGAATGTATTTCAAAGGGCTTATGGGCAATTACCTTTATTTTGGGGGAGGGGTGGAAGTTGGTGTGCCTTTTGCAGGTGCGAGTTTTAGTGATGTAGTGGCATTGATTCAAGTCATCTTTTGTGATATTTGTAAGCTCTGAGAAGAGCTGTTTAGTGTTGAAAACACTAGTTTGGAAGAACTGCATGTTGCATGTTCTTGAGTATCTAGTATTCCATCTCTTCACTGTCATACTCCTCAGAGTCCGACTGGCTGTTGACAGACACATAGTATCTGAGTTCGGCAATCTTCTCAGCCTTTCCACAAGCATACTCGTAGTATGCATTGCGGACACCTTCAACTGTTGCCATTCTAAGTCGTAGGTTGTATCTGAATGAACGGTGGTTTTCTTGGCGAGCTTTGTCATAACGTTTCTGAAGACCTTCCAAGCGGTCGTTGAGGAGGACGACCTGTTCACATGCCTTCTTGAAGCGAGTCTCGGTCTCGTAGAGTTGAGCGTACAGGTGAAACTTCTCCATGGTATTGATAGTAGAAGCGATTCAGAAGATCTGATGCCAAATCCATCAGGCCACGGCCATTTTATACACTGGCCATGACACGCCCTCTGTTGATGCGTGTCAAAACCTTTTCAAATGTGCAGTTGCACTGATTGGCCTGGAATCCAACGCTAGGTCCTGCCACTGGATATGTCAATTACAAGGCAATCAACATTCACTTAACTGTGTACACATGGATGACAAATATCAACCTTGCTAGCAAGCATACCTTTTCCCATTTTTGTTGATTATTCTTTTTAATTCACTGACGGATAACTTTGCGTACTTTGAGTTAGAATGTCTGAACTTATGATAGTTACAGTAGATTGTACAAACAAACTACTCAGAGATAATCTTGGCCAAATTTGAAAATGCACATGTCAGATATCTCTTGAGTTGTACTGATTGAGTCAGACAATGTTTGTTTAACTGTCATTGTTTAACTAGAAAAAATACAGTAATAGTTTTCTCAGTGTCTGGAGAAGAAATTATTGAGTTATTAGATTTTTGTCATGGCTATGTGGTTGACTTTGAATTACAAATGGGTGTAACTGTATGAATTATATTTTGTGTTGAATTTTCATTAGCATTCAAATATTTCTGTCGAGGACTATTTCATTGACACTAAAAAATGAATGTCTGAAGCCTTCTGTTTAAATAAAAAGAGGGAAAACAGAGAAATCACAGGAATTTCAAGTCTCCAGAAATGAAGACTTGTCTTCCGCGTTGTGTATTTAACAATTATTAGCCTTATCACAAAGAAATCTTCACACAATAGCAGTGATCTGAGAAGCCAGCGCTTGGAAATGCTGTATGGGCCGAACATAAAATTTTCAAATGCTGATTTTTGTTAAAGCGATTGTTGCTTCCAAGATACTTTTTATTATGTTTAAAAAATTGAACTGAGTTATTATGAAGATTTTGTTCAGATCATGCTAAATTTTGTATGTTAAGTGTAGTGTGATTTTTTGGTTTAAGTAATTTTTGGAAAGATGTGTGACAAGTTAAAATCAAGACATTTGATGAATGTATTTCAAAGGGCTTATGGGCAATTACCTTTATTTTGGGGGAGGGGTGGAAGTTGGTGTGCCTTTTGCAGGTGCGAGTTTTAGTGATGTAGTGGCTTTGATTCAAGTCATCTTTTGTGATATTTGTAAGCTCTGAGAAGAGCTGTTTAGTGTTGAAAACACTAGTTTGGAAGAACTGCATGTTGCATGTTCTTGAGTATCTAGTATTCCATCTCTTCACTGTCATACTCCTCAGAGTCCGACTGGCTGTTGACAGACACATAGTATCTGAGTTCGGCAATCTTCTCAGCCTTTCCACAAGCATACTCGTAGTATGCATTGCGGACACCTTCAACTGTTGCCATTCTAAGTCGTAGGTTGTATCTGAATGAACGGTGGTTTTCTTGGCGAGCTTTGTCATAACGTTTCTGAAGACCTTCCAAGCGGTCGTTGAGGAGGACGACCTGTTCACATGCCTTCTTGAAGCGAGTCTCGGTCTCGTAGAGTTGAGCGTACAGGTGAAATTTCTCCATGGTATTGATAGTAGAAGCGATTCAGAAGATCAGATGCCAAATCCATCAGGCCACGGCCATTTTATACACTGGCCATGACACGCCCTCTGTTGATGCGTGTCAAAACCTTCTCAAATGTGCAGTTGCACTGATTGGCCTGGAATCCAACGCTAGGTCCTGCCACTGGATATGTCAATTACAAGGCAATCAACATTCACTTAACTGTGTACACATGGATGACAAATATCAACCTTGCTAGCAAGTATACCTTTTCCCATTTTTGTTGATTATTCTTTTTAATTCACTGACGGATAACTTTGCGTACTTTGAGTTAGAATGTCTGAACTTATGATAGTTACAGTAGATTGTACAAACAAACTACTCAGAGATAATCTTGGCCAAATTTGAAAATGCACATGTCAGATATCTCTTGAGTTGTACTGATTGAGTCAGACAATGTTTGTTTAACTGTCATTGTTTAACTAGAAAAAATACAGTAATAGTTTTCTCAGTGTCTGGAGAAGAAATTATTGAGTTATTAGATTTTTGTCATGGCTATGTGGTTGACTTTGAATTACAAATGGGTGTAACTGTATGAATTATATTTTGTGTTGAATTTTCATTAGCATTCAAATATTTCTGTCGAGGACTATTTCATTGACACTAAAAAATGAATGTCTGAAGCCTTCTGTTTAAATAAAAAGAGGGAAAACACAGAAATCACAGGAATTTCAAGTCTCCAGAAATGAAGACTTGTCTTCCGCGTTGTGTATTTAACAATTATTAGCCTTATCACAAAGAAATCTTCACACAATAGCAGTGATCTGAGAAGCCAGCGCTTGGAAATGCTGTATGGGCCGAACATAAAATTTTCAAATGCTGATTTTTGTTAAAGCGATTGTTGCTTCCAAGATACTTTTTATTATGTTTAAAAAATTGAACTGAGTTATTATGAAGATTTTGTTCAGATCATGCTAAATTTTGTATGTTAAGTGTAGTGTGATTTTTTGGTTTAAGTAATTTTTGGAAAGATGTGTGACAAGTTAAAATCAAGACATTTGATGAATGTATTTCAAAGGGCTTATGGGCAATTACCTTTATTTTGGGGGAGGGGTGGAAGTTGGTGTGCCTTTTGCAGGTGCGAGTTTTAGTGATGTAGTGGCTTTGATTCAAGTCATCTTTTGTGATATTTGTAAGCTCTGAGAAGAGCTGTTTAGTGTTGAAAACACTAGTTTGGAAGAACTGCATGTTGCATGTTCTTGAGTATCTAGTATTCCATCTCTTCACTGTCATACTCCTCAGAGTCCGACTGGCTGTTGACAGACACATAGTATCTGAGTTCGGCAATCTTCTCAGCCTTTCCACAAGCATACTCGTAGTATGCATTGCGGACACCTTCAACTGTTGCCATTCTAAGTCGTAAGTTGTATCTGAATGAACGGTGGTTTTCTTGGCGAGCTTTGTCATAACGTTTCTGAAGACCTTCCAAGCGGTCGTTGAGGAGGACGACCTGTTCACATGCCTTCTTGAAGCGAGTCTCGGTCTCGTAGAGTTGAGCGTACAGGTGAAACTTCTCCATGGTATTGATAGTAGAAGCGATTCAGAAGATCTGATGCCAAATCCATCAGGCCACGGCCATTTTATACACTGGCCATGACACGCCCTCTGTTGATGCGTGTCAAAACCTTTTCAAATGTGCAGTTGCACTGATTGGCCTGGAATCCAACGCTAGGTCCTGCCACTGGATATGTCAATTACAAGGCAATCAACATTCACTTAACTGTGTACACATGGATGACAAATATCAACCTTGCTAGCAAGCATACCTTTTCCCATTTTTGTTGATTATTCTTTTTAATTCACTGACGGATAACTTTGCGTACTTTGAGTTAGAATGTCTGAACTTATGATAGTTACAGTAGATTGTACAAACAAACTACTCAGAGATAATCTTGGCCAAATTTGAAAATGCACATGTCAGATATCTCTTGAGTTGTACTGATTGAGTCAGACAATGTTTGTTTAACTGTCATTGTTTAACTAGAAAAAATACAGTAATAGTTTTCTCAGTGTCTGGAGAAGAAATTATTGAGTTATTAGATTTTTGTCATGGCTATGTGGTTGACTTTGAATTACAAATGGGTGTAACTGTATGAATTATATTTTGTGTTGAATTTTCATTAGCATTCAAATATTTCTGTCGAGGATTATTTCATTGACACTAAAAAATGAATGTCTGAAGCCTTCTGTTTAAATACAAAGAGGGAAAACAGAGAAATCACAGGAATTTCAAGTCTCCAGAAATGAAGACTTGTCTTCCGTGTTGTGTATTTAACAATTATTAGCCTTATCACAAAGAAATCTTCACACAATAACAGTGATCTGAGAAGCCAGCGCTTGCAAATGCTGTATGGGCCGAACATAAAATTTTCAAATGCTGATTTTTGTTAAAGCGATTGTTGCTTCCAAGATACTTTTTATTATGTTTATAAAATTGAACTGAGTTATTATGAAGATTTTGTTCAGATCATGCTAAATTTTGTATGTTAAGTGTAGTGTGATTTTTTGGTTTAAGTAATTTTTGGAAAGATGTGTGACAAGTTAAAATCAAGACATTTGATGAATGTATTTCAAAGGGCTTATGGGCAATTACCTTTATTTTGGGGGAGGGGTGGAAGTTGGTGTGCCTTTTGCAGGTGCGAGTTTTAGTGATGTAGTGGCATTGATTCAAGTCATCTTTTGTGATATTTGTAAGCTCTGAGAAGAGCTGTTTAGTGTTGAAAACACTAGTTTGGAAGAACTGCATGTTGCATGTTCTTGAGTATCTAGTATTCCATCTCTTCACTGTCATACTCCTCAGAGTCCGACTGGCTGTTGACAGACACATAGTATCTGAGTTCGGCAATCTTCTCAGCCTTTCCACAAGCATACTCGTAGTATGCATTGCGGACACCTTCAACTGTTGCCATTCTAAGTCGTAGGTTGTATCTGAATGAACGGTGGTTTTCTTGGCGAGCTTTGTCATAACGTTTCTGAAGACCTTCCAAGCGGTCGTTGAGGAGGACGACCTGTTCACATGCCTTCTTGAAGCGAGTCTCGGTCTCGTAGAGTTGAGCGTACAGGTGAAACTTCTCCATGGTATTGATAGTAGAAGCGATTCAGAAGATCTGATGCCAAATCCATCAGGCCACGGCCATTTTATACACTGGCCATGACACGCCCTCTGTTGATGCGTGTCAAAACCTTTTCAAATGTGCAGTTGCACTGATTGGCCTGGAATCCAACGCTAGGTCCTGCCACTGGATATGTCAATTACAAGGCAATCAACATTCACTTAACTGTGTACACATGGATGACAAATATCAACCTTGCTAGCAAGCATACCTTTTCCCATTTTTGTTGATTATTCTTTTTAATTCACTGACGGATAACTTTGCGTACTTTGAGTTAGAATGTCTGAACTTATGATAGTTACAGTAGATTGTACAAACAAACTACTCAGAGATAATCTTGGCCAAATTTGAAAATGCACATGTCAGATATCTCTTGAGTTGTACTGATTGAGTCAGACAATGTTTGTTTAACTGTCATTGTTTAACTAGAAAAAAATACAGTAATAGTTTTCTCTGTCTGGAGAAGAAATTATTGAGTTATTAGATTTTTGTCATGGCTATGTGGTTGACTTTGAATTACAAATGGGTGTAACTGTATGAATTATATTTTGTGTTGAATTTTCATTAGCATTCAAATATTTCTGTCGAGGACTATTTCATTGACACTAAAAAATGAATGTCTGAAGCCTTCTGTTTAAATACAAAGAGGGAAAACAGAGAAATCACAGGAATTTCAAGTCTCCAGAAATGAAGACTTGTCTTCCGCGTTGTGTATTTAACAATTATTAGCCTTATCACAAAGAAATCTTCACACAATAACAGTGATCTGAGAAGCCAGCGCTTACAAATGCTGTATGGGCCGAACATAAAATTTTCAAATGCTGATTTTTGTTAAAGCGATTGTTGCTTCCAAGATACTTTTTATTATGTTTAAAAAATTGAACTGAGTTATTATGAAGATTTTGTTCAGATCATGCTAAATTTTGTATGTTAAGTGTAGTGTGATTTTTTGGTTTAAGTAATTTTTGGAAAGATGTGTGACAAGTTAAAATCAAGACATTTGATGAATGTATTTCAAAGGGCTTATGGGCAATTACCTTTATTTTGGGGGAGGGGTGGAAGTTGGTGTGCCTTTTGCAGGTGCGAGTTTTAGTGATGTAGTGGCATTGATTCAAGTCATCTTTTGTGATATTTGTAAGCTCTGAGAAGAGCTGTTTAGTGTTGAAAACACTAGTTTGGAAGAACTGCATGTTGCATGTTCTTGAGTATCTAGTATTCCATCTCTTCACTGTCATACTCCTCAGAGTCCGACTGGCTGTTGACAGACACATAGTATCTGAGTTCGGCAATCTTCTCAGCCTTTCCACAAGCATACTCGTAGTATGCATTGCGGACACCTTCAACTGTTGCCATTCTAAGTCGTAGGTTGTATCTGAATGAACGGTGGTTTTCTTGGCGAGCTTTGGCATAACGTTTCTGAAGACCTTCCAAGCGGTCGTTGAGGAGGACGACCTGTTGACATGCCTTCTTGAAGCGAGTCTCGGTCTCGTAGAGTTGAGCGTACAGGTGAAACTTCTCCATGGTATTGATAGTAGAAGCGATTCAGAAGATCTGATGCCAAATCCATCAGGCCACGGCCATTTTATACACTGGCCATGACACGCCCTCTGTTGATGCTTGTCAAAACTTTCTCAAATATGCAGTTGCACTGATTGGCCTGGAATCCAACGCTAGGTCCTGCCACTGGATATGTCAATTACAAGGCAATCAACATTCACTTAACTGTGTACACATGGATGACAAATATCAACCTTGCTAGCAAGCATACCTTTTCCCATTTTTGTTGATTATTCTTTTTAATTCACTGACGGATAACTTTGCGTACTTTGAGTTAGAATGTCTGAACTTATGATAGTTACAGTAGATTGTACAAACAAACTACTCAGAGATAATCTTGGCCAAATTTGAAAATGCACATGTCAGATATCTCTTGAGTTGTACTGATTGAGTCAGACAATGTTTGTTTAACTGTCATTGTTTAACTAGAACAAATACAGTAATAGTTTTTCTCAGTGTCTGGAGAAGAAATTATTGAGTTATTAGATATTTGTCATGGCTATGTGGTTGACTTTGAAGTACAAATGGGTGTAACTGTATGAATTATATTTTGTGTTGAATTTTCATTAGCATTCAAATATTTCTGTGGAGGACTATTTCATTGACACTAAAAAATGAATGTCTGAAGCCTTCTGTTTAAATACAAAGAGGGAAAACAGAGAAATCACAGGAATTTCAAGTCTCCAGAAATGAAGACTTGTCTTCCGCGTTGTGTATTTAACAATTATTAGCCTTATCACAAAGAAATCTTCACACAATAGCAGTGATCTGAGAAGCCAGCGCTTGGAAATGCTGTATGGGCCGAACATAAAATTTTCAAATGCTGATTTTTGTTAAAGCGATTGTTGCTTCCAAGATACTTTTTATTATGTTTAAAAAATTGAACTGAGTTATTATGAAGATTTTGTTCAGATCATGCTAAATTTTGTATGTTAAGTGTAGTGTGATTTTTTGGTTTAAGTAATTTTTGGAAAGATGTGTGACAAGTTAAAATCAAGACATTTGATGAATGTATTTCAAAGGGCTTATGGGCAATTACCTTTATTTTGGGGGAGGGGTGGAAGTTGGTGTGCCTTTTGCAGGTGCGAGTTTTAGTGATGTAGTGGCTTTGATTCAAGTCATCTTTTGTGATATTTGTAAGCTCTGAGAAGAGCTGTTTAGTGTTGAAAACACTAGTTTGGAAGAACTGCATGTTGCATGTTCTTGAGTATCTAGTATTCCATCTCTTCACTGTCATACTCCTCAGAGTCCGACTGGCTGTTGACAGACACATAGTATCTGAGTTCGGCAATCTTCTCAGCCTTTCCACAAGCATACTCGTAGTATGCATTGCGGACACCTTCAACTGTTGCCATTCTAAGTCGTAAGTTGTATCTGAATGAACGGTGGTTTTCTTGGCGAGCTTTGTCATAACGTTTCTGAAGACCTTCCAAGCGGTCGTTGAGGAGGACGACCTGTTCACATGCCTTCTTGAAGCGAGTCTCGGTCTCGTAGAGTTGAGCGTACAGGTGAAACTTCTCCATGGTATTGATAGTAGAAGCGATTCAGAAGATCTGATGCCAAATCCATCAGGCCACGGCCATTTTATACACTGGCCATGACACGCCCTCTGTTGATGCGTGTCAAAACCTTTTCAAATGTGCAGTTGCACTGATTGGCCTGGAATCCAACGCTAGGTCCTGCCACTGGATATGTCAATTACAAGGCAATCAACATTCACTTAACTGTGTACACATGGATGACAAATATCAACCTTGCTAGCAAGCATACCTTTTCCCATTTTTGTTGATTATTCTTTTTAATTCACTGACGGATAACTTTGCGTACTTTGAGTTAGAATGTCTGAACTTATGATAGTTACAGTAGATTGTACAAACAAACTACTCAGAGATAATCTTGGCCAAATTTGAAAATGCACATGTCAGATATCTCTTGAGTTGTACTGATTGAGTCAGACAATGTTTGTTTAACTGTCATTGTTTAACTAGAAAAAATACAGTAATAGTTTTCTCAGTGTCTGGAGAAGAAATTATTGAGTTATTAGATTTTTGTCATGGCTATGTGGTTGACTTTGAATTACAAATGGGTGTAACTGTATGAATTATATTTTGTGTTGAATTTTCATTAGCATTCAAATATTTCTGTCGAGGATTATTTCATTGACACTAAAAAATGAATGTCTGAAGCCTTCTGTTTAAATACAAAGAGGGAAAACAGAGAAATCACAGGAATTTCAAGTCTCCAGAAATGAAGACTTGTCTTCCGTGTTGTGTATTTAACAATTATTAGCCTTATCACAAAGAAATCTTCACACAATAACAGTGATCTGAGAAGCCAGCGCTTGCAAATGCTGTATGGGCCGAACATAAAATTTTCAAATGCTGATTTTTGTTAAAGCGATTGTTGCTTCCAAGATACTTTTTATTATGTTTATAAAATTGAACTGAGTTATTATGAAGATTTTGTTCAGATCATGCTAAATTTTGTATGTTAAGTGTAGTGTGATTTTTTGGTTTAAGTAATTTTTGGAAAGATGTGTGACAAGTTAAAATCAAGACATTTGATGAATGTATTTCAAAGGGCTTATGGGCAATTACCTTTATTTTGGGGGAGGGGTGGAAGTTGGTGTGCCTTTTGCAGGTGCGAGTTTTAGTGATGTAGTGGCATTGATTCAAGTCATCTTTTGTGATATTTGTAAGCTCTGAGAAGAGCTGTTTAGTGTTGAAAACACTAGTTTGGAAGAACTGCATGTTGCATGTTCTTGAGTATCTAGTATTCCATCTCTTCACTGTCATACTCCTCAGAGTCCGACTGGCTGTTGACAGACACATAGTATCTGAGTTCGGCAATCTTCTCAGCCTTTCCACAAGCATACTCGTAGTATGCATTGCGGACACCTTCAACTGTTGCCATTCTAAGTCGTAGGTTGTATCTGAATGAACGGTGGTTTTCTTGGCGAGCTTTGTCATAACGTTTCTGAAGACCTTCCAAGCGGTCGTTGAGGAGGACGACCTGTTCACATGCCTTCTTGAAGCGAGTCTCGGTCTCGTAGAGTTGAGCGTACAGGTGAAACTTCTCCATGGTATTGATAGTAGAAGCGATTCAGAAGATCTGATGCCAAATCCATCAGGCCACGGCCATTTTATACACTGGCCATGACACGCCCTCTGTTGATGCGTGTCAAAACCTTTTCAAATGTGCAGTTGCACTGATTGGCCTGGAATCCAACGCTAGGTCCTGCCACTGGATATGTCAATTACAAGGCAATCAACATTCACTTAACTGTGTACACATGGATGACAAATATCAACCTTGCTAGCAAGCATACCTTTTCCCATTTTTGTTGATTATTCTTTTTAATTCACTGACGGATAACTTTGCGTACTTTGAGTTAGAATGTCTGAACTTATGATAGTTACAGTAGATTGTACAAACAAACTACTCAGAGATAATCTTGGCCAAATTTGAAAATGCACATGTCAGATATCTCTTGAGTTGTACTGATTGAGTCAGACAATGTTTGTTTAACTGTCATTGTTTAACTAGAAAAAATACAGTAATAGTTTTCTCTGTCTGGAGAAGAAATTATTGAGTTATTAGATTTTTGTCATGGCTATGTGGTTGACTTTGAATTACAAATGGGTGTAACTGTATGAATTATATTTTGTGTTGAATTTTCATTAGCATTCAAATATTTCTGTCGAGGACTATTTCATTGACACTAAAAAATGAATGTCTGAAGCCTTCTGTTTAAATACAAAGAGGGAAAACAGAGAAATCACAGGAATTTCAAGTCTCCAGAAATGAAGACTTGTCTTCCGCGTTGTGTATTTAACAATTATTAGCCTTATCACAAAGAAATCTTCACACAATAACAGTGATCTGAGAAGCCAGCGCTTACAAATGCTGTATGGGCCGAACATAAAATTTTCAAATGCTGATTTTTGTTAAAGCGATTGTTGCTTCCAAGATACTTTTTATTATGTTTAAAAAATTGAACTGAGTTATTATGAAGATTTTGTTCAGATCATGCTAAATTTTGTATGTTAAGTGTAGTGTGATTTTTTGGTTTAAGTAATTTTTGGAAAGATGTGTGACAAGTTAAAATCAAGACATTTGATGAATGTATTTCAAAGGGCTTATGGGCAATTACCTTTATTTTGGGGGAGGGGTGGAAGTTGGTGTGCCTTTTGCAGGTGCGAGTTTTAGTGATGTAGTGGCATTGATTCAAGTCATCTTTTGTGATATTTGTAAGCTCTGAGAAGAGCTGTTTAGTGTTGAAAACACTAGTTTGGAAGAACTGCATGTTGCATGTTCTTGAGTATCTAGTATTCCATCTCTTCACTGTCATACTCCTCAGAGTCCGACTGGCTGTTGACAGACACATAGTATCTGAGTTCGGCAATCTTCTCAGCCTTTCCACAAGCATACTCGTAGTATGCATTGCGGACACCTTCAACTGTTGCCATTCTAAGTCGTAGGTTGTATCTGAATGAACGGTGGTTTTCTTGGCGAGCTTTGGCATAACGTTTCTGAAGACCTTCCAAGCGGTCGTTGAGGAGGACGACCTGTTGACATGCCTTCTTGAAGCGAGTCTCGGTCTCGTAGAGTTGAGCGTACAGGTGAAACTTCTCCATGGTATTGATAGTAGAAGCGATTCAGAAGATCTGATGCCAAATCCATCAGGCCACGGCCATTTTATACACTGGCCATGACACGCCCTCTGTTGATGCTTGTCAAAACTTTCTCAAATGTGCAGTTGCACTGATTGGCCTGGAATCCAACGCTAGGTCCTGCCACTGGATATGTCAATTACAAGGCAATCAACATTCACTTAACTGTGTACACATGGATGACAAATATCAACCTTGCTAGCAAGCATACCTTTTCCCATTTTTGTTGATTATTCTTTTTAATTCACTGACGGATAACTTTGCGTACTTTGAGTTAGAATGTCTGAACTTATGATAGTTACAGTAGATTGTACAAACAAACTACTCAGAGATAATCTTGGCCAAATTTGAAAATGCACATGTCAGATATCTCTTGAGTTGTACTGATTGAGTCAGACAATGTTTGTTTAACTGTCATTGTTTAACTAGAACAAATACAGTAATAGTTTTTCTCAGTGTCTGGAGAAGAAATTATTGAGTTATTAGATATTTGTCATGGCTATGTGGTTGACTTTGAAGTACAAATGGGTGTAACTGTATGAATTATATTTTGTGTTGAATTTTCATTAGCATTCAAATATTTCTGTGGAGGACTATTTCATTGACACTAAAAAATGAATGTCTGAAGCCTTCTGTTTAAATACAAAGAGGGAAAACAGAGAAATCACAGGAATTTCAAGTCTCCAGAAATGAAGACTTGTCTTCCGCGTTGTGTATTTAACAATTATTAGCCTTATCACAAAGAAATCTTCACACAATAGCAGTGATCTGAGAAGCCAGCGCTTGGAAATGCTGTATGGGCCGAACATAAAATTTTCAAATGCTGATTTTTGTTAAAGCGATTGTTGCTTCCAAGATACTTTTTATTATGTTTAAAAAATTGAACTGAGTTATTATGAAGATTTTGTTCAGATCATGCTAAATTTTGTATGTTAAGTGTAGTGTGATTTTTTGGTTTAAGTAATTTTTGGAAAGATGTGTGACAAGTTAAAATCAAGACATTTGATGAATGTATTTCAAAGAGCTTATGGGCAATTACCTATATTTTGGGGGAGGGGTGGAAGTTGGTGTGCCTTTTGCAGGTGCGAGTTTTAGTGATGTAGTGGCATTGATTCAAGTCATCTTTTGTGATATTTGTAAGCTCTGAGAAGAGCTGTTTAGTGTTGATACACTAGTTTGGAAGAACTGCATGTTGCATGTTCTTGAGTATCTAGTATTCCATCTCTTCACTATCATACTCCTCAGAGTCCGACTGGCTGTTGACAGACACATAGTATCTGAGTTCGGCAATCTTCTCAGCCTTTCCACAAGCATACTCGTAGTATGCATTGCAGACACCTTCAACTGTTGCCATTCTAAGTCGTAGGTTGTATCTGAATGAACGGTGGTTTTCTTGGCGAGCTTTGTCATAACGTTTCTGAAGACCTTCCAAGCGGTCGTTGAGGAGGACGACCTGTTGACATGCCTTCTTGAAGCGAGTCTCGGTCTCGTAGAGTTGAGCGTACAGGTGAAACTTCTCCATGGTATTGATAGTAGAAGCGATTCAGAAGATCTGATGCCAAATCCATCAGGCCACGGCCATTTTATACACTGGCCATGACACGCCCTCTGTTGATGCGTGTCAAAACCTTCTCAAATGTGCAGTTGCACTGATTTACCTGGAATCCAACGCTAGGTCCTGCCACTGGATATGTCAATTACAAGGCAATCAACATTCACTTAACTGTGTACACATGGATGACAAATATCAACCTTGCTAGCAAGCATACCTTTTCCCATTTTTGTTGATTATTCTTTTTAATTCACTGACGTATAACTTTGCGTACTTTGAGTTAGAATGTCTGAACTTATGATAGTTACAGTAGATTGTACAAACAAACTACTCAGAGATAATCTTGGCCAAATTTGAAAATGCACATGTCAGATACCTCTTGAGTTGTACTGATTGAGTCAGACAATGTTTGTTTAACTGTCATTGTTTAACTAGAAAAAATACAGTAATATTTTTTCTCAGTGTCTGGAGAAGAAATTATTGAGTTATTAGATTTTTGTCATGGCTATGTGGTTGACTTTGAATTACAAATGGGTGTAACTGTATGAATTATATTTTGTGTTGAATTTTCATTAGCATTCAAATATTTCTGTGGAGGACTATTTCATTGACACTAAAAAATGAATGTCTGAAGCCTTCTGTTTAAATACAAAGAGGGAAAACAGAGAAATCACAGGAATTTCAAGTCTCCAGAAATGAAGACTTGTCTTCCGCGTTGTGTATTTAACAATTATTAGCCTTATCACAAAGAAATCTTCACACAATAGCAGTGATCTGAGAAGCCAGCGCTTGGAAATGCTGTATGGGCCGAACATAAAATTTTCAAATGCTGATTTTTGTTAAAGCGATTGTTGCTTCCAAGATACTTTTTATTATGTTTAAAAAATTGAACTGAGTTATTATGAAGATTTTGTTCAGATCATGCTAAATTTTGTATGTTAAGTGTAGTGTGATTTTTTGGTTTAAGTAATTTTTGGAAAGATGTGTGACAAGTTAAAATCAAGACATTTGATGAATGTATTTCAAAGAGCTTATGGGCAATTACCTATATTTTGGGGGAGGGGTGGAAGTTGGTGTGCCTTTTGCAGGTGCGAGTTTTAGTGATGTAGTGGCATTGATTCAAGTCATCTTTTGTGATATTTGTAAGCTCTGAGAAGAGCTGTTTAGTGATGATACACTAGTTTGGAAGAACTGCATGTTGCATGTTCTTGAGTATCTAGTATTCCATCTCTTCACTATCATACTCCTCAGAGTCCGACTGGCTGTTGACAGACACATAGTATCTGAGTTCGGCAATCTTCTCAGCCTTTCCACAAGCATACTCGTAGTATGCATTGCAGACACCTTCAACTGTTGCCATTCTAAGTCGTAGGTTGTATCTGAATGAACGGTGGTTTTCTTGGCGAGCTTTGTCATAACGTTTCTGAAGACCTTCCAAGCGGTCGTTGAGGAGGACGACCTGTTGACATGCCTTCTTGAAGCGAGTCTCGGTCTCGTAGAGTTGAGCGTACAGGTGAAACTTCTCCATGGTATTGATAGTAGAAGCGATTCAGAAGATCTGATGCCAAATCCATCAGGCCACGGCCATTTTATACACTGGCCATGACACGCCCTCTGTTGATGCGTGTCAAAACCTTCTCAAATGTGCAGTTGCACTGATTTACCTGGAATCCAACGCTAGGTCCTGCCACTGGATATGTCAATTACAAGGCAATCAACATTCACTTAACTGTGTACACATGGATGACAAATATCAACCTTGCTAGCAAGCATACCTTTTCCCATTTTTGTTGATTATTCTTTTTAATTCACTGACGTATAACTTTGCGTACTTTGAGTTAGAATGTCTGAACTTATGATAGTTACAGTAGATTGTACAAACAAACTACTCAGAGATAATCTTGGCCAAATTTGAAAATGCACATGTCAGATACCTCTTGAGTTGTACTGATTGAGTCAGACAATGTTTGTTTAACTGTCATTGTTTAACTAGAAAAAATACAGTAATATTTTTTCTCAGTGTCTGGAGAAGAAATTATTGAGTTATTAGATTTTTGTCATGGCTATGTGGTTGACTTTGAATTACAAATGGGTGTAACTGTATGAATTATATTTTGTGTTGAATTTTCATTAGCATTCAAATATTTCTGTCGAGGACTATTTCATTGACACTAAAAAATTAATGTCTGAAGCCTTCTGTTTAAATACAAAGAGGGAAAACAGAGAAATCACAGGAATTTCAAGTCTCCAGAAATGAAGACTTGTCTTCCGCGTTGTGTATTTAAAAATTATTAGCCTTATCACAAAGAAATCTTCACACAATAGCAGTGATCTGAGAAGCCAGCGCTTGGAAATGCTGTATGGGCCGAACATAAAATTTTCAAATGCTGATTTTTGTTAAAGCGATTGTTGCTTCCAAGATACTTTTTATTATGTTTAAAAAATTGAACTGAGTTATTATGAAGATTTTGTTCAGATCATGCTAAATTTTGTATGTTAAGTGTAGTGTGATTTTTTGGTTTAAGTAATTTTTGGAAAGATGTGTGACAAGTTAAAATCAAGACATTTGATGAATGTATTTCAAAGGGCTTATGGGCAATTACCTTTATTTTGGGGGAAGGGTGGAAGTTGGTGTGCCTTTTGCAGGTGCGAGTTTTAGTGATGTAGTGGCATTGATTCAAGTCATCTTTTGTGATATTTGTAAGCTCTGAGAAGAGCTGTTTAGTGTTGAAAACACTAGTTTGGAAGAACTGCATGTTGCATGTTCTTGAGTATCTAGTATTCCATCTCTTCACTGTCATACTCCTCAGAGTCCGACTGGCTGTTGACAGACACATAGCATCTGAGTTCGGCAATCTTCTCAGCCTTTCCACAAGCATACTCGTAGTATGCATTGCGGACACCTTCAACTGTTGCCATTCTAAGTCGTAGGTTGTATCTGAATGAACGGTGGTTTTCTTGGCGAGCTTTGTCGTAACGTTTCTGAAGACCTTCCAATCGGTCGTTGAGGAGGACGACCTGTTGACATGCCTTCTTGAAGCGAGTCTCGGTCTCGTAGAGTTGAGCGTACAGGTGAAACTTCTCCATGGTATTGATAGTAGAAGCGATTCAGAAGATCTGATGCCAAATCCATCAGGCCACGGCCATTTTATACACTGGCCATGACACGCCCTCTGTTGATGCGTGTCAAAACCTTCTCAAATGTGCAGTTGCAGTGATTGGCCTGGAATCCAACGCTAGGTCCTGCCACTGGATATGTCAATTACAAGGCAATCAACATTCACTTAACTGTGTACACATGGAGGACAAATATCAACCTTGCTAGCAAGCATACCTTTTCCCATTTTTGTTGATTATTCTTTTTAATTCACTGACGGATAACTTTGCGTACTTTGAGTTAGAATGTCTGAACTTATGATAGTTACAGTAGATTGTACAAACAAACTACTCAGAGATAATCTTGGCCAAATTTGAAAATGCACATGTCAGATATCTCTTGTGTTGTACTGATTGAGTCAGACAATGTTTGTTTAACTGTCATTGTTTAACTAGAAAAAATACAGTAATAGTTTTTCTCAGTGTCTGGAGAAGAAATTATTGAGTTATTAGATTTTTGTCATGGCTATGTGGTTGACTTTGAATTACAAATGGGTGTAACTGTATGAATTATATTTTGTGTTGAATTTTCATTAGCATTCAAATATTTCTGTCGAGGACTATTTCATTGACACTAAAAAATGAATGTCTGAAGCCTTCTGTTTAAATACAAAGAGGGAAAACAGAGAAATCACAGGAATTTCAAGTCTCCAGAAATGAAGACTTGTCTTCCGCGTTGTGTATTTAACAATTATTAGCCTTATCACAAAGAAATCTTCACACAATAGCAGTTATCTGAGAAGCCAGCGCTTGGAAATGCTGTATGGGCCGAACATAAAATTTTCAAATGCTGATTTTTGTTAAAGCGATTGTTGCTTCCAAGATACTTTTTATTATGTTTAAAAAATTGAACTGAGTTATTATGAAGATTTTGTTCAGATCATGCTAAATTTTGTATGTTAAGTGTAGTGTGATTTTTTGGTTTAAGTAATTTTTGGAAAGATGTGTGACAAGTTAAAATCAAGACATTTGATGAATGTATTTCAAAGGGCTTATGGGCAATTACCTTTATTTTGGGGGAAGGGTGGAAGTTGGTGTGCCTTTTGCAGGTGCGAGTTTTAGTGATGTAGTGGCATTGATTCAAGTCATCTTTTGTGATATTTGTAAGCTCTGAGAAGAGCTGTTTAGTGTTGAAAACACTAGTTTGGAAGAACTGCATGTTGCATGTTCTTGAGTATCTAGTATTCCATCTCTTCACTGTCATACTCCTCAGAGTCCGACTGGCTGTTGACAGACACATAGCATCTGAGTTCGGCAATCTTCTCAGCCTTTCCACAAGCATACTCGTAGTATGCATTGCGGACACCTTCAACTGTTGCCATTCTAAGTCGTAGGTTGTATCTGAATGAACGGTGGTTTTCTTGGCGAGCTTTGTCATAACGTTTCTGAAGACCTTCCAATCGGTCGTTGAGGAGGACGACCTGTTCACATGCCTTCTTGAAGCGAGTCTCGGTCTCGTAGAGTTGAGCGTACAGGTGAAACTTCTCCATGGTATTGATAGTAGAAGCGATCCAGAAGATCTTATGCCAAATCCATCAGGCCACGGCCATTTTATACACTGGCCATGACACGCCCTCTGTTGATGCGTGTCAAAACCTTCTCAAATGTGCAGTTGCAGTGATTGGCCTGGAATCCAACGCTAGGTCCTGCCACTGGATATGTCAATTACAAGGCAATCAACATTCACTTAACTGTGTACACATGGAGGACAAATATCAACCTTGCTAGCAAGCATACCTTTTCCCATTTTTGTTGATTATTCTTTTTAATTCACTGACGGATAACTTTGCGTACTTTGAGTTAGAATGTCTGAACTTATGATAGTTACAGTAGATTGTACAAACAAACTACTCAGAGATAATCTTGGCCAAATTTGAAAATGCACATGTCAGATATCTCTTGAGTTGTACTGATTGAGTCAGACAATGTTTGTTTAACTGTCATTGTTTAACTAGAAAAAATACAGTAATAGTTTTTCTCAGTGTCTGGAGAAGAAATTATTGAGTTATTAGATTTTTGTCATGGCTATGTGGTTGACTTTGAATTACAAATGGGTGTAACTGTATGAATTATATTTTGTGTTGAATTTTCATTAGCATTCAAATATTTCTGTCGAGGACTATTTCATTGACACTAAAAAATGAATGTCTGAAGCCTTCTGTTTAAATACAAAGAGGGAAAACAGAAATCACAGGAATTTCAAGTCTCCAGAAATGAAGAATTGTCTTCCGCGTTGTGTATTTAACAATTATTAGCCTTATCACAAAGAAATCTTCATACAATAACAGTGATCTGAGAAGCCAGCGCTTGGAAATGCTGTATGGGCCGAACATAAAATTTTCAAATGCTGATTTTTGTTAAAGCGATTGTTGCTTCCAAGATACTTTTTATTATGTTTAAAAAATTGAACTGAGTTATTATGAAGATTTTGTTCAGATCATGCTAAATTTTGTATGTTAAGTGTAGTGTGATTTTTTGGTTTAAGTAATTTTTGGAAAGATGTGTGACAAGTTAAAATCTAGACATTTGATGAATGTATTTCAAAGGGCTTATGGGCAATTACCTTTATTTTGGGGGAGGGGTGGAAGTTGGTGTGCCTTTTGCAGGTACGAGTTTTGGTGATGTAGTGGCATTGATTCAAGTCATCTTTTGTGATATTTGTAAGCTCTGAGAAGAGCTGTTTAGTGTTGAAAACACTAGTTTGGAAGAACTGCATGTTGCATGTTCTTGAGTATCTAGTATTCCATCTCTTCACTGTCATACTCCTCAAGAGTCCGATTGGCTGTTGACAGACACATAGTATCTGAGTTCGGCAATCTTCTCAGCCTTTCCACAAGCATACTCGTAGTATGCATTGCGGACACCTTCAACTGTTGCCATTCTAAGTCGTAGGTTGTATCTGAATGAACGGTGGTTTTCTTGGCGAGCTTTGTCATAACGTTTCTGAAGACCTTCCAAGCGGTCGTTGAGGAGGACGACCTGTTCACATGCCTTCTTGAAGCGAGTCTCGGTCTCGTAGAGTTGAGCGTACAGGTGAAACTTCTCCATGGTATTGATAGTAGAAGCGATTCAGAAGATCTGATGCCAAATCCATCAGGCCACGGCCATTTTATACACTGGGCATGACACGCCCTCTGTTGATGCGTGTCAAAACCTTCTCAAATGTGCAGTTGCACTGATTTGCCTGGAATCCAACGCTAGGTCCTGCCACTGGATATGTCAATTACAAGGCAATCAACATTCACTTAACTGTGTACACATGGATGACAAATATCAACCTTGCTAGCAAGCATACCTTTTCCCATTTTTGTTGATTATTCTTTTTAATTCACTGACGGACAACTTTGCGTACTTTGAGTTAAAATGTCTGAACTTATGATAGTTACAGTAGATTGTACAAACAAACTACTCAGAGATAATCTTGGCCAAATATGAAAATGCACATGTCAGATATCTCTTGAGTTGTACTGATTGAGTCAGACAATGTTTGTTTAACTGTCATTGTTTAACTAGAAAAAATACAGTAATAGTTTTTCTCAGTGTCTGGAGAAGAAATTATTGAGTTATTAGATTTTTGTCATGGCTATGTGGTTGACTTTGAATTACAAATGGGTGTAACTGTATGAATTATATTTTGTGTTGAATTTTCATTAGCATTCAAATATTTCTGTCGAGGACTATTTCATTGACACTAAAAAATGAATGTCTGAAGCCTTCTGTTTAAATACAAAGAGGGAAAACAGAAATCACAGGAATTTCAAGTCTCCAGAAATGAAGACTTGTCTTCCGCGTTGTGAATTTAACAATTATTAGCCTTATCACAAAGAAATCTTCACACAATAGCAGTGATCTGAGAAGCCAGCGCTTGGAAATGCTGTATGGGCCGAACATAAAATTTTCAAATGCTGATTTTTGTTAAAGCGATTGTTGCTTCCAAGATACTTTTTATTATGTTTAAAAAATTGAACTGAGTTATTATGAAGATTTTGTTCAGATCATGCTAAATTTTGTATGTTAAGTGTAGTGTGATTTTTTGGTTTAAGTAATTTTTGGAAAGATGTGTGACAAGTTAAAATCTAGACATTTGATGAATGTATTTCAAAGGGCTTATGGGCAATTACCTTTATTTTGGGGGAGGGGTGGAAGTTGGTGTGCCTTTTGCAGGTGCGAGTTTTGGTGATGTAGTGGCATTGATTCAAGTCATCTTTTGTGATATTTGTAAGCTCTGAGAAGAGCTGTTTAGTGTTGAAAACACTAGTTTGGAAGAACTGCATGTTGCATGTTCTTGAGTATCTAGTATTCCATCTCTTCACTGTCATACTCCTCAGAGTCCGACTGGCTGTTGACAGACACATAATATCTGAGTTCGGCAATCTTCTCAGCCTTTCCACAAGCATACTCGTAGTATGCATTGCGGACACCTTCAACTGTTGCCATTCTAAGTCGTAGGTTGTATCTGAATGAACGGTGGTTTTCTTGGCGAGCTTTGTCATAACGTTTCTGAAGACCTTCCAAGCGGTCGTTGAGGAGGACGACCTGTTCACATGCCTTCTTGAAGCGAGTCTCGGTCTCGTAGAGTTGAGCGTACAGGTGAAACTTCTCCATGGTATTGATAGTAGAAGCGATTCAGAAGATCTGATGCCAAATCCATCAGGCTACGGCCATTTTATACACTGGCCATGACACGCCCTCTGTTGATGCGTGTCAAAACCTTCTCAAATGTGCAGTTGCACTGATTGGCCTGGAATCCAACGCTAGGTCCTGCCACTGGATATGTCAATTACAAGGCAATCAACATTCACTTAACTGTGTACACATGGATGACAAATATCAACCGTGCTAGCAAGCATACCTTTTCCAATTTTTGTTGATTATTCTTTTTAATTCACTGACGGATAACTCTGCGTACTTTGAGTTAGAATGTCTGAACTTATGATAGTTACAGTAGATTGTACAAACAAACTACTCAGAGATAATCTTGGCCAAATTTGAAAATGCACATGTCAGATATCTCTTGAGTTGTACTGATTGAGTCAGACAATGTTTGTTTAACTGTCATTGTTTAACTAGAAAAAATACAGTAATAGTTTTTCTCAGTGTCTGGAGAAGAAATTATTGAGTTATTAGATTTTTGTCATGGCTATGTGGTTGACTTTGAATTACAAATGGGTGTAACTGTATGAATTATATTTTGTGTTGAATTTTCATTAGCATTCAAATATTTCTGTCGAGGACTATTTCAATGACACTAAAAAATGAATGTCTGAAGCCTTCTGTTTAAATACAAAGAGGGAAAACAGAGAAATCACAGGAATTTCAAGTCTCCAGAAATGAAGACTTGTCTTCCGCGTTGTGTATTTAACAATTATTAGCCTTATCACAAAGAAATCTTCACACAATAGCAGTGATCTGAGAAGCCAGCGCTTGGAAATGCTGTATGGGCCGAACATAAAATTTTCAAATGCTGATTTTTGTTAAAGCGATTGTTGCTTCCAAGATACTTTTTATTATGTTTAAAAAATTGAACTGAGTTATTATGAAGATTTTGTTCAGATCATGCTAAATTTTGTATGTTAAGTGTAGTGTGATTTTTTGGTTTAAGTAATTTTTGGAAAGATGTGTGACAAGTTAAAATCAAGACATTTGATGAATGTATTTCAAAGGGCTTATGGGCAATTACCTTTATTTTGGGGGAGGGATGGAAGTTGGTGTGCCTTTTGCAGGTGCGAGTTTTAGTGATGTAGTGGCATTGATTCAAGTCATCTTTTGTGATATTTGTAAGCTCTGAGAAGAGCTGTTTAGTGTTGAAAACACTAGTTTGGAAGAACTGCATGTTGCATGTTCTTGAGTATCTAGTATTCCATCTCTTCACTGTCATACTCCTCAGAGTCCGACTGGCTGTTGACAGACACATAATATCCGAGTTCGGCAATCTTCTCAGCCTTTCCACAAGCATACTCGTAGTATGCATTGCGGACACCTTCAACTGTTGCCATTCTAAGTCGTAGGTTGTATCTGAATGAACAGTGGTTTTCTTGGCGAGCTTTGTCATAACGTTTCTGAAGACCTTCCAAGCGGTCGTTGAGGAGGACGACCTGTTCACATGCCTTCTTGAAGCGAGTCTCGGTCTCGTAGAGTTGAGCGTACAGGTGAAACTTCTCCATGGTATTGATAGTAGAAGCGATTCAGAAGATCTGATGCCAAAACCAACAGGCCACGGCCATTTTATACACTGGCCATGACACGCCCTCTGTTGATGCGTGTCAAAACCTTCTCAAATGTGCAGTTGCACTGATTGGCCTGGAATCCAACGCTAGGTCCTGCCACTGGATATGTCAATTACAAGGCAATCAACATTCACTTAACTGTGTACACATGGATGACAAATATCAACCGTGCTAGCAAGCATACCTTTTCCAATTTTTGTTGATTATTCTTTTTAATTCACTGACGGATAACTTTGCGTACTTTGAGTTAGAATGTCTGAACTTATGATAGTTACAGTAGATTGTACAAACAAACTACTCAGAGATAATCTTGGCCAAATTTGAAAATGCACATGTCAGATATCTCTTGAGTTGTACTGATTGAGTCAGACAATGTTTGTTTAACTGTCATTGTTTAACTAGAAAAAATACAGTAATAGTTTTTCTCAGTGTCTGGAGAAGAAATTATTGAGTTATTAGATTTTTGTCATGGCTATGTGGTTGACTTTGAATTACAAATGGGTGTAACTGTATGAATTATATTTTGTGTTGAATTTTCATTAGCATTCAAATATTTCTGTCGAGGACTATTTCATTGACACTAAAAAATGAATGTCTGAAGCCTTCTGTTTAAATACAAAGAGGGAAAACAGAGAAATCACAGGAATTTCAAGTCTCCAGAAATGAAGACTTGTCTTCCGCGTTGTGTATTTAACAATTATTAGCCTTATCACAAAGAAATCTTCACACAATAGCAGTGATCTGAGAAGCCAGCGCTTGGAAATGCTGTATGGGCCGAACATAAAATTTTCAAATGCTGATTTTTGTTAAAGCGATTGTTGCTTCCAAGATACTTTTTATTATGTTTAAAAAATTGAACTGAGTTATTATGAAGATTTTGTTCAGAGCATGCTAAATTTTGTATGTTAAGTGTAGTGTGATTTTTTGGTTTAAGTAATTTTTGGAAAGATGTGTGACAAGTTAAAATCAAGACATTTGATGAATGTATTTCAAAGGGCTTATGGGCAATTACCTTTATTTTGGGGGAAGGGTGGAAGTTGGTGTGCCTTTTGCAGGTGCGAGTTTTAGTGATGTAGTGGCATTGATTCAAGTCATCTTTTGTGATATTTGTAAGCTCTGAGAAGAGCTGTTTAGTGTTGAAAACACTATAATAATTGGGTTAGAAAGGTAGACGATACCTTTGTGATTCTCAAACCTGAAGATGACCCAAGTACCCTCCTGAACCACCTGAACAACCAACATCCCCGCATCAGGTTCACTATGGAGAAAGAAACCAACAACAACCTACCTTTTCTTGACGTCCTCGTCACCAGAACATCAACCAATCAACTTCAAACCAGTGTTTACCGCAAACCCACCCATACGGATCAATATGTGAATTATCTCTCTAATCACCCACCAAAAGTGAAATCTAGAATCATCACCACCTTGACAAGAAGAGCCAAAAACATATCCTCCTCATCCGAAAAACTACAAGACGAACTCCATCACCTCCAACATGTCTTCACCAAACAAAATCAATACCCAAAGGATCTTGTGAAAAAATCCATGACTGCAGCATTAAACCCACCACCCAACCGATCTCCTCGACCTGAATCAGCCCCCATGAAAATCGTCATCCCCTACATAGGAAAGCCATCTCACCATATCAGCAGACTACTCAAACAACAGGCCGGCATCGACCCCATCTTTTCATCATCTCAAAACCTACAGAACCTACTTCATGCCAATGGCAAAAAGCAATCAGCTTCCAACAACAACCCAAAAGGAGTTGTTTACAAAATAAACTGCGACTGTGGACATAACTACGTAGGTGAGACATCCAGGCCTATCAACACAAGACTAAAGGAACATCAAACATCAGTAAACAACTTGGACAGCAAATCAGCTATATCCGACCACATCAAAGCCAACCCCAATCACCAAATACAATGGTCAGAAACCAAATGCCTTGTTACCAATCAACCGGATTACCGACTCCGAAAATTAAGAGAAGCTTTGGAAATCAAAAAGATTCAGCCATCAATTAACCGCGATCAAGGTTACTTCATCCCGTCAGCCTATGATCTTCTCCTTAATTAATTAACTGTAATCACTCATGTACATCACTGGCCTCTAACAATTAATTAACTGTAATCACTCATGTACATCACTGGCCTCTATCAATTAAATGTAACGCACTGCATTGTACATTACTGGTTTCCTACCACTCATCCCTGTTTAATTACATTTAATCTCTTCATTAAGTTGTTGTCACTGTGCATTGTATTATTTACTTATATATATGCCCCTAGCTCATTACTCTTCCACTGCTTGAGAACGACACAAGAATCTCTGTCGAAACGTCGCATACAATGAACAAAGAAGTTGTCATCCATATATTCCTCAGCATTATTTTCATCCCAACTTCTAAAATGCCTCTCAAAGAAGTTGAAAACACTAGTTTGGAAGAACTGCATGTTGCATGTTCTTGAGTATCTAGTATTCCATCGCTTCACTGTCATACTCCTCAAGAGTCCGATTGGCTGTTGACAGACACATAGTATCTGAGTTCGGCAATCTTCTCAGCCTTTCCACAAGCATACTCGTAGTATGCATTGCGGACACCTTCAACTGTTGCCATTCTAAGTCGTAGGTTGTATCTGAATGAACGGTGGTTTTCTTGGCGAGCTTTGTCATAACGTTTCTGAAGACCTTCCAAGCGGTCGTTGAGGAGGACGACCTGTTCACATGCCTTCTTGAAGCGAGTCTCGGTCTCGTAGAATTGAGCGTACAGGTGAAACTTCTCCATGGTATTGATAGTAGAAGCGATTCAGAAGATCTGATGCCAAATCCATCAGGCCACGGCCATTTTATACACTGGCCATGACACGCCCTCTGTTGATGCGTGTCAAAACCTTCTCAAATGTGCAGTTGCACTGATTGGCCTGGAATCCAACGCTAGGTCCTGCCACTGAATATGTCAATTACAAGGCAATCAACATTCACTTAACTGTGTACACATGGATGACAAATATCAACCTTGCTAGCAAGCATACATTTTCCCATTTTTGTTGATTATTCTTTTTAATTCACTGACGGACAACTTTGCGTACTTTGAGTTAGAATGTCTGAACTTATGATAGTTACAGTAGATTGTACAAACAAACTACTCAGAGATAATCTTGGCCAAATTTGAAAATGCACATGTCAGATATCTCTTGAGTTGTACTGATTGAGTCAGACAATGTTTGTTTAACTGTCATTGTTTAACTAGAAAAAATACAGTAATAGTTTTTCTCAGTGTCTGGAGAAGAAATTATTGAGTTATTAGATTTTTGTCATGGCTATGTGGTTGACTTTGAATTACAAATGGGTGTAACTGTATGAATTATATTATTTAGTTACTAACCTCCGACAAGTGACCTTAGCCTGTTAGCCATATAACATGTAATCGACTCATTCCCACTGATGTAATGAAACATCATTACCCAGAACAATCAGAGTTATCCGCCCGTCACTAGCCCACTAGGTGGCGTGACCTGTCATCCAATTAGATTCATTCACATTACAGAGTCGGTATTGTGCAGACGTGTTTCTGTATCTCTCCCGATTGTATTGAGCTATTTAACGTGTTTTGTTGTTTGTTGACTTACTTTATTCTTGTTCCTTTTCCCTTTTGGTCTGTCTATCTGTCTCTTTGCAGGGTATTCAGCCCCCGTGGTGGAATACTGTGTATTGAGAGTTTTTAGTTGACACAGCGTGGTGTCAACTTAGTGGCAGGCTGTAGCACGTGCTGTCGATTCGCTCGTGCTGCACGTGCTAGGCGAGCGACGGGCCGTCGCTCTCTCTATCTCCTTGTCGCGCACGCTTCGCCTGGGGCGAGGCGCTTGTTGCCGGTGGGGTGGGACTGACGCTTGCGCTACCCACGCGCTTAGTGTCTCGTGCGCTTGCTGGCGCAGAGATTGGACAGGCGCTTGCGCTTGGTGTCTCTTGCGCTTGCTAGCGCTAGGATTGGATAGGCGCCTTCGCTTGGTGTCTCGTCGCGGGTGACTCGCGCTCCTCTAGCGCTAGAGTTGGACAGGTTCACGCGCTTGGTGGATCGGCGCTTGCTGTCGCCTGGATTGGACAGTCGCTTGCACTTGTCGCGCTTGGTGCTTCGGGCGCTTGCCAGTTGGACGTGCGCTTGCTTGAGCGTTTGGTTGGACGTGTGCTTGTGCGATCGGGCCCCCGCCTCGCCTTTGTGTCTATCGCTCTTAGTCTCAGGGGAGTTTCCCGCCGAGGGAAGCGGCTGAGCGGAGAGTCGACTGACACGTTGGGCCGGGTGCGTGCCAGTCGTACAGGTTCACAGGACAGCTGAGTGCTCGCTTGCGTGTCTGAGTGGTTTAGCGCTAGACGCTCAAGTGTTGGCTGGTCGCTTGTGACTGTTGGATCGAGGCGCGGCAGACGCCCTCCCCTTGCCTAGTTGCTGTCTCGTCTGTGTCGCAGGCTTGAGCGGCATGGACTTAATCCCTTGCGACACCGCATCCCCGTACGCGGGGTTCTGCGGGCGCTGCGGAGCGCGGAAGTCGGCAAGCTACGACCCTCACGTGGTCTGTCGCCTGTGCAGGAATACCTGCCCGGAGGATAATCGGTGCGTCGAGTGCGCCGACCTCACCTGGGAGCAGCACAAGCGTTACCGCTCTTCCATCCAGAAGAGTGAGTCGCAACAGCGCTCCAGGAAGGCCAGACGCCCCACCCCGGGTGCGTCTTTCGCCACAGGCACCGCGCGAGGGTCGCCTGAGCGCTCGGACCTCATCATCACCGAGGACGCCGGCGAGTTTGACTTCCCGTCCTCCCTGGCGTCGGACGTGGGGTCCGTGCGCTCGGACCAGTCTCTACGTGACCCTCTGGGTCTTGAACGTGTGCCCGACGCTTCCCCCCCCGCGGGGTTCGTCTCCCGATGGGCACACCTCATTCACAGACGCCTCCCCACGGCGCGGGGGGCGTCGGAAGAAGGTGAAGAAGGCAAAGAAGCGTTCCAAGGCGCCCACGCCTCCTCCCTTCGACCACAATGCGTTTAAGGACGATGTCCTTGCGTCCGTCAGATCAATGTTGAGGGAATTCGCTTCGAATGACCCTCAGGATCGGCGCGAGGCTGTCGTTCCTTCGGCGCCTCCCGCTAGGAAAGGGCGTCGTGTGACTTTAGTGTCACCCCCCTCCTCGCTGCCCGACACGTCTGTGCCTTCCTCGCCAGAGCGCCAGGTGGAGGACAGAACCGAAGGGGGTTCCCCCTCTCGTGTTCCTCCGTTGTCCTCGGCTGGCGGCAATCGCGAGGAGGAGGCGCCGGATCAGGCGGAGAGGATGGCAGCCATCGCTGACTGGTGCCAGGTAACCTTGCAGGAGGTGGATGAGGAGTGCTCTTACTCCAAGCAGGCCCGCCTCGAAACCTTTTGTCAGGAGGAGGAGGTGGTGAACCCCCGCAGCGTGCGGTTCCCGCCTCACCGCCTCCTCCTGGCAGCTGGGAAGGATTTCGACACTCACGTGTCATCAGCGGCGCCGGGCCGTCTTGTCCCGCCTTTGGTGATCTCAGATCGTCAAAGGGCGGGGCTCCCGGTCGCCTCTTCACCCATAATGCTTTCTCCTCCCGCCTTGGATGAGGACATCAGGCGCGTGGCAGCTCCAGGAGTCGGGCACTCGATCTCCGACGGCCACTTGTCCCACCTGGACAAGGAGGCTAGGAGTATCCTGGGCATGGCAAACTCAGTCGCCCACTCCTGCCAGGCCATGGCCGCCTTTTCCAAGGAGGCGGGGATGGAGAAAGGTGCGAAGGCACTGTACAGAGGGTTCGGTTCCGTGGCAGGGAACCTAGCCCAAATTATGCTGAGTGCCTCCCGCATCTCGGCGGGAGTCACCAACCTGAGACGAGACGGGTTCCTCTCGCGCACCAATCTCCCGGCGGAGATGCGCACCCGTCTTAGGAATGCTCGGGGAGCGTCGCCGACGCTCTTCGACGGACAGGTGGCAGAAGCTCTGCGACACCGCCAGGAGACCCAGCAACAGGAGCTGACCAACCGCCTGGCAGCGGGAGGCGGCAGGGTCTCCTCGGCGGCAACAACGCCGAAGAAGCGCAAGGGTGGCGCGGCGCAATCCCCCTACGGCTCTAAGACCGTGGGGGTTTCCTTTCGGGAGGGGGGCCGGCCAGGCAGGAGTCGCAGCGACTTCAACGCCGGCCCCTCACCCAAAAGGACACCCAACAAGTCACAGCGTGGCAAAGGACGCGGCTATGGAGGTACTCCCAAGAAGCGGTGACTTCTGGGAGCCTCCTCGCCTGCCGCCGGCAGTAGTGTCGGTACAGGACGGGCCAGTGGGAGGCCGCCTGTCAATGTTTGTCGCCAACTGGAGACAGTTGGACTTGGACGAGTACGTCTGTCAGATCTTGGAGCGCGGGTTTCGTATACCCGTACACACCCGCCCCCCTTTAACTTGTTCGCCAGTGGAGCGCCCGCTAGAGCCGGAACGGCTCGCGCTGACACTGGAACAAGTGGAGATCCTAATCTCCAAGGAGGCGGTGAGCGAGCTCCCGCCCCAGGATCTGACACCGGGGTTTTACTCTCCAGTGTTTGTGAGACCGAAAAAGGACCCGAAAAAATGGCGGGTGATTCACGACATGAAACAGTTCAACCGCTCCTACCTCGAGCGGCCGCCATATTTTCGGCTCTTGACCGTGCGGTCTATCATGCGGTTACTACAACCATACAGCCGCATGGTGTCGTTGGACCTCCAGGACGCGTACTTGCACATCCCAATCTGCCCCGCGGATTGCAAGTACCTCCGATTCGTCCTGGCGGGTCGCCACTTTCAGTGGAACGTCTTGCCGTTCGGGATTTCGACAGCGCCATGGCTGTTCACTCGGGTGACCCAGCCTATCGTCCAGTTCCTTCACAGGCACGACATCCAGTTCGCGATGTATCTGGACGACGGGTTCGGGAGCCACTGCTCCCCGTCAGCTCTGGCCAGGCAAAGGGACTTTGTGATCGCTCTGTTCAGGCGCCTGGGTTGGCTTGTCAACCTAGACAAGTCGGACCTAGTACCGACGACGTCTCTCGTCTTCCTAGGCGTCTTACTGGACACGACTCAGGACAAGGCCTTTGTCACGGAAGAGCGGATGGGGCGCTACAGGGAACTCCTAGCGCAGGCGTGTCGCGGGCCTCTCTCGCTCCGACAGTGGCAACGCCTCCTAGGGTTCTTGACCTCAGCTCAAGATTACACGAGGAGGGGGAGGCTCCACCTCCGCCCGCTTCAGGTAGTGCTGAATGGGCACGTGCGGGAGGTATCCTGCGGCCATCACATCAGGATGCCGCAGGACCTCATTCACCACCTCCAATGGTGGCAGGACGGAAGCAATGTCTTGGCGGGGGTGCCCCTCCGGCAACCCCCCGCCGGGAGCCAGCTGTACGTGGACGCCTCTACGCAGGGGTGGGGCGCGCACCTGGGGATCGAGCAGGCGGCAGGCGTGTGGTCGCCGGCGCAAGCCGGACGTCACATCAACTTCTTGGAGTTGGACGCCATACGCCTGGCGATCGACCATTGGTCAAGCCGCTTGGAGAGCCAGGTGTTGTGCGTTCACACGGACAGCTCGACGGCAGCTTGGTCGATCAACAAGCAAGGATCGACCAAAGCGGGATCACTCTTACAGCTGGTGATGGAGCTGTTTCAACTGGTAGACAATCTCAACATCTCAATCAGAGCGGTGCACATCCCGGGAGCAAAGAACGTCCTTGCGGACGCTCTCTCTCGCCCGGACAAACCTCCTTCTACGGAGTGGATGTTGCACCCTCGAGTGTTCGAGGCGATCTGTCTCCAGTTCGGGAGGCCGCATGTCGACCTCTTCGCGACACGGCTCAATCACCAGCTGCCGGTATACGTGTCCCCCGTACCCGACCCCCTGGCATGGGGATTAGACGCGCTCGCGTTAGGATGGGAGGGGATGGACGCTTACGCTTTTCCCCCCCCTGCCATTCTGACTCGGGTGGTAGCAAAAATCCAGGAGACGAGAGTGCTACGTCTGCTCCTGGTCGCACCGATGTGGCCGGCGAGGCCCTGGTACGTCCCCCTTCGGAGGCTCTGCGCTCAGGAGCCGGTTCCCTTACCGACCAGGTGGGACCTTCTCAGGAGCAACCCGAGCAAACGGGTGCACGAGAACCCGCAGGTTCTTCATCTGCACGCTTGGGTTGTCTCCAAGACGGGATGAGGAGCGCAGGATTTTCGGAGGCGGTAGCCAGCGCGGTGGCAACCTCGCAGCGGTCATCCACGCGTAAGCTGTATGACTTTCAATGGGCTTCTTTTATGACCTTTTGCGAAGGGAAGGGGTTCGATGTGCGCACGATAACGGTGCCCCAGGTCGCGGATTACCTGGTCCACCTACGCACAGTGAGGAGGCTTAAGGCCTCCTCCATCAACACGAACCTCGCGGCCATTATGTCCGTCCTTCGCAAGAAGGATCCGGGATTGGATATCTCGGTCCTAAAGGAGCTCATTAGGACATACAGAAACGTGGATGGCCGCCACAAACTGAGACCGCCAGAATGGGATCTGGCAATAGTGTTGAATCACCTCAAATCTGAGCACTACGAGCCGCTGACGGACACGACGCTGCTGCGTCTGACCATTAAGACGTGTTTCTTGGTGGCAATGGGGTCAGCGGCTAGGATATCAGAGTTGCATGCTCTGCAAGCTGATTTGCTCAGGTTTGAGGTGAGAGATGGAGGGTCAGCGACCTTGGGACTGGCGCCAGACTTCCTGTGCAAGAACCAAGGCGCTGACGAACGTGGGAGGACCTTCACACTGCCGTCAATCTCCCCGGCTATCGAGCCGACGGACGAGCGGGAACGTCTCCTCTGTCCCGTGCGCGCTCTACGCGTCTATGTGGAGAAGACGCGGACACTGAGACAGGGGAGGCGCAGGCTCTTTTTGCCCCACTCCCAGACGAGCTCAAAGGAGATTGACAAGAGGCAGTTGGGGGTCTACCTCAGGTCTGCAGTGGTGGACGCCTACAAGGCGGCCGGGCTGCCGGCGCCGGCGCGGACCAACCCACACGAGATCAGGGCCATATCGGCGACTATGGCCCTTCACAGCAATCTGTCAGTGGCGGACATCATGGCCGGCTGCTTCTGGAAGTCGGGCTTGGTGTTCGCCAACCACTATCTGCGCGATGTCTCCACGGAGGACCTGGAGGGCGTAGCCCGTCTAGGGGTGCAGGTATTTGCACAGCAGCGGACCACGGGGGCCCCCCCGGGTAGGGGGCGCAACCATCCACGATGATGACGCCTCACTCGTCGAGGTGGACATCTTACACTTTGAAATAAAATTATTTTATTTTAACAGTTTATAGTGTTTTGTGGTGTTTTAATTAGGGGTCGTCGACCTCGAGGAGTCAGACAATGGCCCATTTAGAACGGTCGCTCGCTGGGTCGCCGATCCTCAGATCAATCTTGAGAGTTATCGCTGAACGCGACGAATGCTACCCGCCACCTACAGTGGTATCAGGCTAAGGTCACTTGTCGGAGGTTAGTAACTAAATAATAGTACGTTTTTGATTAAACGTCATTATTTTTACTTACCGTAGACAAGTGACCGTCGTCACTCCCGCCCGCCTCCCCTCTTACGTATCCGTCGTTAATTGGGACTCCTAGGTAATGTGAATGAATCTAATTGGATGACAGGTCACGCCACCTAGTGGGCTAGTGACGGGCGGATAACTCTGATTGTTCTGGGTAATGATGTTTCATTACATCAGTGGGAATGAGTCGATTACAGGTTATATGGCTAACAGGCTAAGGTCACTTGTCTACGGTAAGTAAAAATAATGACGTTTAATCAAAAACGTACTATTTTGTGTTGAATTTTCATTAGCATTCAAATATTTCTGTCGAGGACTATTTCATTGACACTAAAAAATGAATGTCTGAAGCCTTCTGTTTAAATACAAAGAGGGAAAACAGAGAAATCACAGGAATTTCAAGTCTCCAGAAATGAAGACTTGTCTTCCGCGTTGTGTATTTAACAATTATTAGCCTTATCACAAAGAAATCTTCACACAATAGCAGTGATCTGAGAAACCAGCGCTTGGAAATGCTGTATGGGCCGAACATAAAATTTTCAAATGCTGATTTTTGTTAAAGCGATTGTTGCTTCCAAGATACTTTTTATTATGTTTAAAAAATTGAACTGAGTTATTATGAAGATTTTGTTCAGATCATGCTAAATTTTGTATGTTAAGTGTAGTGTGATTTTTTGGTTTAAGTAATTTTTGGAAAGATGTGTGACAAGTTAAAATCAAGACATTTGATGAATGTATTTCAAAGGGCTTATGGGCAATTACCTTTATTTTGGGGGAGGGGTGGAAGTTGGTGTGCCTTTTGCAGGTGCGAGTTTTAGTGATGTAGTGGCATTGATTCAAGTCATCTTTTGTGATATTTGTAAGCTCTGAGAAGAGCTGTTTAGTGTTGAAAACACTAGTTTGGAAGAACTGCATGTTGCATGTTCTTGAGTATCTAGTATTCCATCTCTTCACTGTCATACTCCTCAGAGTCCGACTGGCTGTTGACAGACACATAATATCTAAAATCGGCAATCTTCTCAGCCTTTCCACAAGCATACTCGTAGTATGCATTGCGGACACCTTCAACTGTTGCCATTCTAAGTCGTAGGTTGTATCTGAATGAACGGTGGTTTTCTTGGCGAGCTTTGTCATAACGTTTCTGAAGACCTTCCAAGCGGTCGTTGAGGAGGACGACCTGTTCACATGCCTTCTTGAAGCGAGTCTCGGTCTCGTAGAGTTGAGCGTACAGGTGAAACTTCTCCATGGTATTGATAGTAGAAGCGATTCAGAAGATCTGATGCCAAATCCATCAGGCCACGGCCATTTTATACACTGGCCATGACACGCCCTCTGTTGATGCGTGTCAAAACCTTCTCAAATGTGCAGTTGCACTGATTGGCCTGGAATCCAACGCTAGGTCCTGCCACTGAATATGTCAATTACAAGGCAATCAACATTCACTTAACTGTGTACACATGGATGACAAATATCAACCTTGCTAGCAAGCATACCTTTTCCCATTTTTGTTGATTATTCTTTTTAATTCACTGACGGACAACTTTGCGTACTTTGAGTTAGAATGTCTGAACTTATGATAGTTACAGTAGATTGTACAAACAAACTACTCAGAGATAATCTTGGCCAAATTTGAAAATGCACATGTCAGATATCTCTTGAGTTGTACTGATTGAGTCAGACAATGTTTGTTTAACTGTCATTGTTTAACTAGAAAAAATACAGTAATAGTTTTTCTCAGTGTCTGGAGAAGAAATTATTGAGTTATTAGATTTTTGTCATGGCTATGTGGTTGACTTTGAATTACAAATGGGTGTAACTGTATGAATTATATTTTGTGTTGAATTTTCATTAGCATTCAAATATTTCTGTCGAGGACTATTTCATTGACACTAAAAAATGAATGTCTGAAGCCTTCTGTTTAAATACAAACAGAGAAATCACAGGAATTTCAAGTCTCCAGAAATGAAGACTTGTCTTCCGCGTTGTGTATTTTACAATTATTAGCCTTATCACAAAGAAATCTTCACACAATAGCAGTGATCTGAGAAGCCAGCGCTTGGAAATGCTGTATGGGCCGAACATAACAGTTTCAAATGCTGATTTTTGTTAAAGCGATTGTTGCTTCCAAGATACTTTTTATTATGTTTAAAAAATTGAACTGAGTTATTATGAAGATTTTGTTCAGATCATGCTAAATTTTGTATGTTAAGTGTAGTGTGATTTTTTGGTTTAAGTAATTTTTGGAAAGATGTGTGACAAGTTAAAATCAAGACATTTGATGAATGTATTTCAAAGGGCTTATGGGCAATTACCTTTATTTTGGGGGAAGGGTGGAAGTTGGTGTGCCTTTTGCAGGTGCGAGTTTTAGTGATGTAGTGGCATTGATTCAAGTCATCTTTTGTGATATTTGTAAGCTCTGAGAAGAGCTGTTTAGTGTTGAAAACACTAGTTTGGAAGAACTGCATGTTGCATGTTCTTGAGTATCTAGTATTCCATCTCTTCACTGTCATACTCCTCAGAGTCCGACTGGCTGTTGACAGACACATAGTATCTGAGTTCGGCAATCTTCTCAGCCTTTCCACAAGCATACTCGTAGTATGCATTGCGGACACCTTCAACTGTTGCCATTCTAAGTCGTAGGTTGTATCTGAATGAACTTTGGTTTTCTTGGCGAGCTTTGTCATAACGTTTCTGAAGACCTTCCAAGCGGTCGTTGAGGAGGACGACCTGTTCACATGCCTTCTTGAAGCGAGTCTCGGTCTCGTAGAGTTGAGCGTACAGGTGAAACTTCTCCATGGTATTGATAGTAGAAGCGATTCAGAAGATCTGATGCCAAATCCATCAGGCCACGGCCATTTTATACACTGGCCATGACACGCCCTCTGTTGATGCGTGTCAAAACCTTCTCAAATGTGCAGTTGCACTGATTGGCCTGGAATCCAACGCTAGGTCCTGCCACTGGATATGTCAATTACAAGGCAATCAACATTCACTTAACTGTGTACACATGGATGACAAATATCAACCTTGCTGGCAAGCATACCTTTTCCAATTTTTGTTGATTATTCCTTTTAATTCACTGACGGATAACTTTGCGTACTTTGAGTTAGAATGTCTGAACTTATGATAGTTACAGTAGATTGTACAAACAAACTACTCAGAGATAATCTTGGCCAAATTTGAAAATGCACATGTCAGATATCTCTTGAGTTGTACTGATTGAGTCAGACAATGTTTGTTTAACTGTCATTGTTTAACTAGAAAAAATACAGTAATAGTTTTTCTCAGTGTCTGGAGAAGAAATTATTGAGTTATTAGATTTTTGTCATGGCTATGTGGTTGACTTTGAATTACAAATGGGTGTAACTGTATGAATTATATTTTGTGTTGAATTTTCATTAGCATTCAAATATTTCTGTCGAGGACTATTTCATTGACACTAAAAAATGAATGTCTGAAGCCTTCTGTTTAAATACAAACAGAGAAATCACAGGAATTTCAAGTCTCCAGAAATGAAGACTTGTCTTCCGCGTTGTGTATTTTACAATTATTAGCCTTATCACAAAGAAATCTTCACACAATAGCAGTGATCTGAGAAGCCAGCGCTTGGAAATGCTGTATGGGCCGAACATAACAGTTTCAAATGCTGATTTTTGTTAAAGCGATTGTTGCTTCCAAGATACTTTTTATTATGTTTAAAAAATTGAACTGAGTTATTATGAAGATTTTGTTCAGATCATGCTAAATTTTGTATGTTAAGTGTAGTGTGATTTTTTGGTTTAAGTAATTTTTGGAAAGATGTGTGACAAGTTAAAATCAAGACATTTGATGAATGTATTTCAAAGGGCTTATGGGCAATTACCTTTATTTTGGGGGAAGGGTGGAAGTTGGTGTGCCTTTTGCAGGTGCGAGTTTTAGTGATGTAGTGGCATTGATTCAAGTCATCTTTTGTGATATTTGTAAGCTCTGAGAAGAGCTGTTTAGTGTTGAAAACACTAGTTTGGAAGAACTGCATGTTGCATGTTCTTGAGTATCTAGTATTCCATCTCTTCACTGTCATACTCCTCAGAGTCCGACTGGCTGTTGACAGACACATAGTATCTGAGTTCGGCAATCTTCTCAGCCTTTCCACAAGCATACTCGTAGTATGCATTGCGGACACCTTCAACTGTTGCCATTCTAAGTCGTAGGTTGTATCTGAATGAACTTTGGTTTTCTTGGCGAGCTTTGTCATAACGTTTCTGAAGACCTTCCAAGCGGTCGTTGAGGAGGACGACCTGTTCACATGCCTTCTTGAAGCGAGTCTCGGTCTCGTAGAGTTGAGCGTACAGGTGAAACTTCTCCATGGTATTGATAGTAGAAGCGATTCAGAAGATCTGATGCCAAATCCATCAGGCCACGGCCATTTTATACACTGGCCATGACACGCCCTCTGTTGATGCGTGTCAAAACCTTCTCAAATGTGCAGTTGCACTGATTGGCCTGGAATCCAACGCTAGGTCCTGCCACTGGATATGTCAATTACAAGGCAATCAACATTCACTTAACTGTGTACACATGGATGACAAATATCAACCTTGCTGGCAAGCATACCTTTTCCAATTTTTGTTGATTATTCCTTTTAATTCACTGACGGATAACTTTGCGTACTTTGAGTTAGAATGTCTGAACTTATGATAGTTACAGTAGATTGTACAAACAAACTACTCAGAGATAATCTTGGCCAAATTTGAAAATGCACATGTCAGATATCTCTTGAGTTGTACTGATTGAGTCAGACAATGTTTGTTTAACTGTCATTGTTTAACTAGAAAAAATACAGTAATAGTTTTTCTCAGTGTCTGGAGAAGAAATTATTGAGTTATTAGATTTTTGTCATGGCTATGTGGTTGACTTTGAATTACAAATGGGTGTAACTGTATGAATTATATTTTGTGTTGAATTTTCATTAGCATTCAAATATTTCTGTCGAGGACTATTTCATTGACACTAAAAAATGAATGTCTGAAGCCTTCTGTTTAAATACAAAGAGGGAAAACAGAGAAATCACAGGAATTTCAAGTCTCCAGAAATGAAGACTTGTCTTCCGCGTTGTGTATTTAACAATTATTAGCCTTATCACAAAGAAATCTTCACACAATAGCAGTGATCTGAGAAGCCAGCGCTTGGAAATGCTGTATGGGCCGAACATAAAATTTTCAAATGCTGAATTTTGTTAAAACGATTGTTGCTTCCAAGATACTTTTTATTATGTTTAAAAAATTGAACTGAGTTATTATGAAGATTTTGTTCAGATCATGCTAAATTTTGTATGTCAAGTGTAGTGTGATTTTTTGGTTTAAGTAATTTTTGGAAAGATGTGTGACAAGTTAAAATCAAGACATTTGATGAATGTATTTCAAAGGGCTTATGGGCAATTACGTTTTTTTGGGTGGAGGGGTGGAAGTTGGTGTGCCTTTTGCAGGTGCGAGTTTTAGTGATGTAGTGGCATTGGTTCAAGTCATCTTTTGTGATATTTGTAAGCTCTGAGAAGAGCTGTTTAGTGTTGAAAACACTAGTTTGGAAGAACTGCATGTTGGATGTTCTTGAGTATCTAGTATTCCATCTCTTCACTGTCATACTCCTCAGAGTCCGACTGGCTGTTGACAGACACATAGTATCTGAGTTCGGCAATCTTCTCAGCCTTTCCACAAGCATACTCGTAGTATGCATTGCGGACACCTTCAACTGTTGCCATTCTAAGTCGTAGGTTGTATCTGAATGAACGGTGGTTTTCTTGGCGAGCTTTGTCATAACGTTTCTGAAGACCTTCCAAGCGGTCGTTGAGGAGGACGACCTGTTCACATGCCTTCTTGAAGCGAGTCTCGGTCTCGTAGAGTTGAGCGTACAGGTGAAACTTCTCCATGGTATTGATAGTAGAAGCGATTCAGAAGATCTGATGCCAAATCCATCAGGCCACGGCCATTTTATACACTGGCCATGACACGCCCTCTGTTGATGCGTGTCAAAACCTTCTCAAATGTGCAGTTGCACTGATTGGCCTGGAATCCAACGCTAGGTCCTGCCACTGAATATGTCAATTACAAGGCAATCAACATTCACTTAACTGTGTACACATGGATGACAAATATCAACCTTGCTAGCAAGCATACCTTTTCCCATTTTTGTTGATTATTCTTTTTAATTCACTGACGGACAACTTTGCGTACTTTGAGTTAGAATGTCTGAACTTATGATAGTTACAGTAGATTGTACAAACAAACTACTCAGAGATAATCTTGGCCAAATTTGAAAATGCACATGTCAGATATCTCTTGAGTTGTACTGATTGAGTCAGACAATGTTTGTTTAACTGTCATTGTTTAACTAGAAAAAATACAGTAATAGTTTTTCTCAGTGTCTGGAGAAGAAATTATTGAGTTATTAGATTTTTGTCATGGCTATGTGGTTGACTTTGAATTACAAATGGGTGTAACTGTATGAATTATATTTTGTGTTGAATTTTCATTAGCATTCAAATATTTCTGTCGAGGACTATTTCATTGACACTAAAAAATGAATGTCTGAAGCCTTCTGTTTAAATACAAACAGAGAAATCACAGGAATTTCAAGTCTCCAGAAATGAAGACTTGTCTTCCGCGTTGTGTATTTTACAATTATTAGCCTTATCACAAAGAAATCTTCACACAATAGCAGTGATCTGAGAAGCCAGCGCTTGGAAATGCTGTATGGGCCGAACATAACATTTTCAAATGCTGATTTTTGTTAAAGCGATTGTTGCTTCCAAGATACTTTTTATTATGTTTAAAAAATTGAACTGAGTTATTATGAAGATTTTGTTCAGATCATGCTAAATTTTGTATGTTAAGTGTAGTGTGATTTTTTGGTTTAAGTAATTTTTGGAAAGATGTGTGACAAGTTAAAATCAAGACATTTGATGAATGTATTTCAAAGGGCTTATGGGCAATTACCTTTATTTTGGGGGAAGGGTGGAAGTTGGTGTGCCTTTTGCAGGTGCGAGTTTTAGTGATGTAGTGGCATTGATTCAAGTCATCTTTTGTGATATTTGTAAGCTCTGAGAAGAGCTGTTTAGTGTTGAAAACACTAGTTTGGAAGAACTGCATGTTGCATGTTCTTGAGTATCTAGTATTCCATCTCTTCACTGTCATACTCCTCAGAGTCCGACTGGCTGTTGACAGACACATAGTATCTGAGTTCGGCAATCTTCTCAGCCTTTCCACAAGCATACTCGTAGTATGCATTGCGGACACCTTCAACTGTTGCCATTCTAAGTCGTAGGTTGTATCTGAATGAACTTTGGTTTTCTTGGCGAGCTTTGTCATAACGTTTCTGAAGACCTTCCAAGCGGTCGTTGAGGAGGACGACCTGTTGACATGCCTTCTTGAAGCGAGTCTCGGTCTCGTAGAGTTGAGCGTACAGGTGAAACTTCTCCATGGTATTGATAGTAGAAGCGATTCAGAAGATCTGATGCCAAAACCAACAGGCCACGGCCATTTTATACACTGGCCATGACACGCCCTCTGTTGATGCGTGTCAAAACCTTCTCAAATGTGCAGTTGCACTGATTGGCCTGGAATCCAACGCTAGGTCCTGCCACTGGATATGTCAATTACAAGGCAATCAACATTCACTTAACTGTGTACACATGGAGGACAAATATCAACCTTGCTAGCAAGCATACCTTTTCCCATTTTTGTTGATTATTCTTTTTAATTCACTGACGGATAACTTTGCGTACTTTGAGTTAGAATGTCTGAACTTATGATAGTTACAGTAGATTGTACAAACAAACTACTCAGGGATAATCTTGGCCAAATTTGAAAATGCACATGTCAGATATCTCTTGAGTTGTACTGATTGAGTCAGACAATGTTTGTTTAACTGTCATTGTTTAACTAGAAAAAATACAGTAATAGTTTTTCTCAGTGTCTGGAGAAGAAATTATTGAGTTATTAGATTTTTGTCATGGCTATGTGGTTGACTTTGAATTACAAATGGGTGTAACTGTATGAATTATATTTTGTGTTGAATTTTCATTAGCATTCAAATATTTCTGTCGAGGACTATTTCATTGACACTAAAAAATGAATGTCTGAAGCCTTCTGTTTAAATACAAAGAGGGAAAACAGAGAAATCACAGGAATTTCAAGTCTCCAGAAATGAAGACTTGTCTTCCGCGTTGTGTATTTAACAATTATTAGCCTTATCACAAAGAAATCTTCACACAATAGCAGTGATCTGAGAAGCCAGCGCTTGGAAATGCTGTATGGGCCGAACATAAAATTTTCAAATGCTGAATTTTGTTAAAACAATTGTTGCTTCCAAGATACTTTTTATTATGTTTAAAAAATTGAACTGAGTTATTATGAAGATTTTGTTCAGATCATGCTAAATTTTGTATGTTAAGTGTAGTGTGATTTTTTGGTTTAAGTAATTTTTGGAAAGATGTGTGACAAGTTAAAATCAAGACATTTGATGAATGTATTTTAAAGGGCTTATGGGCAATTACCTTTATTTTGGGGGTGGGGTGGAAGTTGGTGTGCCTTTTGCAGGTGCGAGTTTTAGTGATGTAGTGGCATTGATTCAAGTCATCTTTTGTGATATTTGTAAGCTCTGAGAAGAGCTGTTTAGTGTTGAAAACACTATTTTGGAAGAACTGCATGTTGCATGTTCTTGAGTATCTAGTATTCCATCTCTTCACTGTCATACTCCTCAGAGTCCGACTGGCTGTTGACAGACACATAGTATCTGAGTTCGGCAATCTTCTCAGCCTTTCCACAAGCATACTCGTAGTATGCATTGCGGACACCTTCAACTGTTGCCATTCTAAGTCGTAGGTTGTATCTGAATGAACGGTGGTTTTCTTGGCGAGCTTTGTCATAACGTTTCTGAAGACCTTCCAAGCGGTCGTTGAGGAGGACGACCTGTTCACATGCCTTCTTGAAGCGAGTCTCGGTCTCGTAGAGTTGAGCGTACAGGTGAAACTTCTCCATGGTATTGATAGTAGAAGCGATTCAGAAGATCTGATGCCAAATCCATCAGGCCACGGCCATTTTATACACTGGCCATGACACGCCCTCTGTTGATGCGTGTCAAAACCTTCTCAAATGCGCAGTTGCACTGATTGGCCTGGAATCCAACGCTAGGTCCTGCCACTGGATATGTCAATTACAAGGCAATCAACATTCACTTCACTGTGTACACATGGATGACAAATATCAACCTTGCTAGCAAGCATACCTTTTCCCATTTTTGTTGATTATTCTTTTTAATTCACTGACGGATAACTTTGCGTACTTTGAGTTAGAATGTCTGAACTTATGATAGTTACAGTAGATTGTACAAACAAACTACTCAGAGATAATCTTGGCCAAATTTGAAAATGCACATGTCAGATATCTCTTGAGTTGTACTGATTGAGTCAGACAATGTTTGTTTAACTGTCATTGTTTAACTAGAAAAAATACAGTAATAGTTTTTCTCAGTGTCTGGAGAAGAAATTATTGAGTTATTAGATTTTTGTCATGGCTATGTGGTTGACTTTGAATTACAAATGGGTGTAACTGTATGAATTATATTTTGTGTTGAATTTTCATTAGCATTCAAATATTTCTGTCGAGGACTATTTCATTGACACTAAAAAATGAATGTCTGAAGCCTTCTGTTTAAATACAAAGAGGGACAACAGAGAAATCACAGGAATTTCAAGTCTCCAGAAATGAAGACTTGTCTTCCACGTTGTGTATTTAACAATTATTAGCCTTATCACAAAGAAATCTTCACACAACAGCAGTGATCTGAGAAGCCAGCGCTTGGAAATGCTGTATGGGCCGAACATAAAATTTTCAAATGCTGATTTTTGTTAAAGCGATTGTTGCTTCCAAGATACTTTTTATTATGTTTAAAAAATTTAACTGAGTTATTATGAAGATTTTGTTCAGATCATGCTAAATTTTGTATGTTAAGTGTAGTGTGATTTTTTGGTTTAAGTAATTTTTTGGAAAGATGTGTGACAAGTTAAAATCAAGACATTTGATGAATGTATTTCAAAGGGCTTATGGGCAATTACCTTGTCATTAACTGTCATTGTTTAACTAGAAAAAATACAGTAATAGTTTTTCTCAGTGTCTGGAGAAGAAATTATTGAGTTATTAGATTTTTGGCATGGCTATGTGGTTGACTTTGAATTACAAATGGGTGGAACTGTATGAATTATATTTTGTGTTGAATTTTCATTAGCATTCAAATATTTCTGTCGAGGACTATTTCATTGACACTAAAAAATGAATGTCTGAAGCCTTCTGTTTAAATACAAAGAGGGAAAACAGAGAAATCACAGGAATTTCAAGTCTCCAGAAATGAAGACTTGTCTTCCGCGTTGTGTATTTAACAATTATTAGCCTTATCACAAAGAAATCTTCACACAATAGCAGTGATCTGAGAAGCCAGAGCTTGGAAATGCTGTATGGGCCGAACATAAAATTTTCAAATGCTGATTTTTGTTAAAGCGATTGTTGCTTCCAAGATACTTTTTATTATGTTTAAAAAATTTAACTGAGTTATTATGAAGATTTTGTTTAGATCATGCTAAATTTTGTATGTTAAGTGTAGTGTGATTTTTTGGTTTAAGTAATTTTTTGGAAAGATGTGTGACAAGTTAAAATCAAGACATTTGATGAATGTATTTCAAAGGGCTTATGGGCAATTACCTTTATTTTGGGGGAGGGGTGGAAGTTGGTGTGCCTTTTGCAGGTGCGAGTTTTAGTGATGTAGTGGCATTGATTCAAGTCATCTTTTGTGATATTTGTAAGCTCTGAGAAGAGCTGTTTAGTGTTGATACACTAGTTTGGAAGAACTGCATGTTGCATGTTCTTGAGTATCTAGTATTCCATCTCTTCACTGTCATACTCCTCAGAGTCCGACTGGCTGTTGACAGACACATAGTATCTGAGTTCGGCAATATTCTCAGCCTTTCCACAAGCATACTCGTAGTATGCATTGCGGACACCTTCAACTGTTGCCATTCTAAGTCGTAGGTTGTTTCTGAATGAACGGTGGTTTTCTTGGCGAGCTTTGTCATAACGTTTCTGAAGACCTTCCAAGCGGTCGTTGAGGAGGACGACCAGTTCACATGCCTTCTTGAAGCGAGTCTCGGTCTCGTAGAGTTGAGCGTACAGGTGAACTTCTCCATGGTATTGATAGTAGAAGCGATTCAGAAGATCTGATGCCAAAACCAACAGGCCACGGCCATTTTATACACTGGGCATGACACGCCCTCTGTTGATGCGTGTCAAAACCTTCTCAAATGTGCAGTTGCACTGATTGGCCTGGAATCCAACGCTAGGTCCTGCCACTGGATATGTCAATTACAAGGCAATCAACATTCACTTAACTGTGTACACATGGATGACAAATATCAACCTTGCTAGCAAGCATACCTTTTCCCAGTTTTGTTGATTATTCTTTTTAATTCACACTGACGGATAACTTTGCGTACTTTGAGTTAGAATGTCTGAACTTATGATAGTTACAGTAGATTGTACAAACAAACTACTCAGAGATAATCTTGGCCAAATTTGAAAATGCACATGTCAGATATCTCTTGAGTTGTACTGATTGAGTCAGACAATGTTTGTTTAACTGTCATTGTTTAACTAGAACAAATACAGTAATAGTTTTTCTCAGTGTCTGGAGAAGAAATAATTGAGTTATTAGATTTTTGTCATGGCTATGTGGTTGACTTTGAATTACAAATGGGTGTAACTGTATGAATTATATTTTGTGTTGAATTTTCATTAGCATTCAAATATTTCTGTCGAGGCCCATTTCATTGACACTAAAAAATGAATGTCTGAAGCCTTCTGTTTAAATACAAAGAGGGAAAACAGAGAAATCACAGGAATTTCAAGTCTCCAGAAATGAAGACTTGTCTTCCGCGTTGTGTATTTAACAATTATTAGCCTTATCACAAAGAAATCTTCACACAATAGCAGTGATCTGAGAAGCCAGCGCTTGGAAATGCTGTATGGGCCGAACATAAAATTTTCAAATGCTGATTTTTGTTAAAGCGATTGTTGCTTCCAAGATACTTTTTATAATGTTTAAAAAATTGAACTGAGTTATTATGAAGATTTTGTTCAGATCATGCTAAATTTTGTATGTTAAGTGTAGTGTGATTTTTTGGTTTAAGTAATTTTTGGAAAGATGTGTGACAAGTTAAAATCAAGACATTTGATGAATGTATTGCAAAGGGCTTATGGGCAATTACCTATATTTTGGGGGAGGGGTGGAAGTTGGTGTGCCTTTTGCAGGTGCGAGTTTTAATGATGTAGTGGCATTGATTCAAGTCATCTTTTGTGATATTTGTAAGCTCTGAGAAGAGCTGTTTAGTGTTGAAAACACTAGTTTGGAAGAACTGCATGTTGCATGTTCTTGAGTATCTAGTATTCCATCTCTTCACTGTCATACTCCTCAGAGTCCGACTGGCTGTTGACAGACACATAGTATCTGAGTTCGGCAATCTTCTCAGCCTTTCCACAAGCATACTCGTAGTATGCATTGCGGACACCTTCAACTGTTGCCATTCTAAGTCGTAGGTTGTATCTGAATGAACGGTGGTTTTCTTGGCGAGCTTTGTCATAACGTTTCTGAAGACCTTCCAAGCGGTCGTTGAGGAGGACGACCTGTTCACATGCCTTCTTGAAGCGAGTCTCGGTCTCGTAGAGTTGAGCGTACAGGTGAAACTTCTCCATGGTATTGATAGTAGAAGCGATTCAGAAGATCTGATGCCAAATCCATCAGGCCACGGCCATTTTATACACTGGCCATGACACGCCCTCTGTTGATGCGTGTCAAAACCTTCTCAAATGCGCAGTTGCACTGATTGGCCTGGAATCCAACGCTAGGTCCTGCCACTGGATATGTCAATTACAAGGCAATCAACATTCACTTCACTGTGTACACATGGATGACAAATATCAACCTTGCTAGCAAGCATACCTTTTCCCATTTTTGTTGATTATTCTTTTTAATTCACTGACGGATAACTTTGCGTACTTTGAGTAAGAATGTCTGAACTTATGATAGTTACAGTAGATTGTACAAACAAACTACTCAGAGATAATCTTGGCCAAATTTGAAAATGCACATGTCAGATATCTCTTGAGTTGTACTGATTGAGTCAGACAATGTTTGTTTAACTGTCATTGTTTAACTAGAAAAAATACAGTAATAGTTTTTCTCAGTGTCTGGAGAAGAAATTATTGAGTTATTAGATTTTTGTCATGGCTATGTGGTTGACTTTGAATTACAAATGTGTGTAACTGTATGAATTATATTTTGTGTTGAATTTTCATTAGCATTCAAATATTTCTGTCGAGGACTATTTCATTGACACTAAAAAATGAATGTCTGAAGCCTTCTGTTTAAATACAAAGAGGGAAAACAGAGAAATCACAGGAATTTCAAGTCTCCAAAAATGAAGACTTGTCTTCCGCGTTGTGTATTTAACAATTATTAGCCTTATCACAAAGAAATCTTCACACAATAGCAGTGATCTGAGAAGCCAGCGCTTGGAAATGCTGTATGGGCCGAACATAAAATTTTCAAATGCTGATTTTTGTTAAAGCGATTGTTGCTTCCAAGATACTTTTTATAATGTTTAAAAAATTGAACTGAGTTATTATGAAGATTTTGTTCAGATCATGCTAAATTTTGTATGTAAAGTGTAGTGTGATTTTTTGGTTTAAGTAATTTTTGGAAAGATGTGTGACAAGTTAAAATCAAGACATTTGATGAATGTATTTCAAAGGGCTTATGGGCAATTACCTTTTTTTGGGGGGAGGGGTGGAAGTTGGTGTGCCTTTTGCAGGTGCGAGTTTTAGTGATGTAGTGGCATTGGTTCAAGTCATCTTTTGTGATATTTATAAGCTCTGAGAAGAGCTGTTTAGTGTTGAAAACACTAGTTTGGAAGAACTGCATGTTGCATGTTCTTGAGTATCTAGTATTCCATCTCTTCACTGTCATACTCCTCAGAGTCCGACTGGCTGTTGACAGACACATAGTATCTGAGTTCGGCAATCTTCTCAGCCTTTCCACAAGCATACTCGTAGTATGCATTGCGGACACCTTCAACTGTTGCCATTCTAAGTCGTAGGTTGTATCTGAATGAACGGTGGTTTTCTTGGCGAGCTTTGTCATAACGTTTCTGAAGACCTTCCAAGCGGTCGTTGAGGAGGACGACCTGTTCACATGCCTTCTTGAAGCGAGTCTCGGTCTCGTAGAGTTGAGCGTACAGGTGAAACTTCTCCATGGTATTGATAGTAGAAGCGATTCAGAAGATCTAATGCCAAATCCATCAGGCTACGGCCATTTTATACACTGGCCATGACACGCCCTCTGTTGATGCGTGTCAAAACCTTCTCAAATGTGCAGTTGCACTGATTGGCCTGGAATCCAACGCTAGGTCCTGCCACTGGATATGTCAATTACAAGGCAATCAACATTCACTTAACTGTGTACACATGGATGACAAATATCAACCTTGCTAGCAAGCATACCTTTTCCCATTTTTGTTGATTATTCTTTTAAATTCACTGACGGATAACTTTGCGTACTTTGAGTTAGAATGTCTGAACTTATGATAGTTCAAATTTGAAAATGCACATGTCAGATATCTCTTGAGTTGTACTGATTGAGTCAGACAATGTTTGTTTAACTGTCATTGTTTAACTAGAAAAAATACAGTAATAGTTTTTCTCAGTGTCTGAAGAAGAAATTATTGAGTTATTAGATTTTTGTCATGGCTATGTGGTTGACTTTGAATTACAAATGGGTGTAACTGTATGAATTATATTTTGTGTTGAATTTTCATTAGCATTCAAATATTTCTGTCGAGGACTATGTCATTGACACTAAAAAATGAATGTCTGAAGCCTTCTGTTTAAATACAAAGAGGGAAAACAGAAATCACAGGAATTTCAAGTCTCCAGAAATGAAGACTTGTCTTCCGCGTTGTGTATTTAACAATTATTAGCCTTATCACAAAGAAATCTTCACACAATAGCAGTGATCTGAGAAGCCAGCGCTTGGAAATGCTGTATGGGCCGAACATAAAATTTTCAAATGCTGATTTTTGTTAAAGCGATTGTTGCTTCCAAGATACTTTTTATTATGTTTAAAAAATTGAACTGAGTTATTATGAAGATTTTGTTCAGATCATGCTAAATTTTGTATGTTAAGTGTAGAGTGAATTTTTGGTTTAAGTAATTTTTGGAAAGATGTGTGACAAGTTAAAATCAAGACATTTGATGAATGTATTTCAAAGGGCTTATGGGCAATTACCTTTATTTTGGGGGAAGGGTGGAAGTTGGTGTGCCTTTTGCAGGTGCGAGTTTTAGTGATGTAGTGGCATTGATTCAAGTCATCTTTTGTGATATTTGTAAGCTCTGAGAAGAGCTGTTTAGTGTTGAAAACACTAGTTTGGAAGAACTGCATGTTGCATGTTCTTGAGTATCTAGTATTCCATCTCTTCACTGTCATACTCCTCAGAGTCCGACTGGCTATTGACAGACACATAGTATCTGAGTTCGGCAATCTTCTCAGCCTTTCCACAAGCATACTCGTAGTATGCATTGCGGACACCTTCAACTGTTGCCATTCTAAGTCGTAGGTTGTATCTGAATGAACGGTGGTTTTCTTGGAGAGCTTTGTCATAACGTTTCTGAAGACCTTCCAAGCGGTCGTTGAGGAGGACGACCTGTTCACATGCCTTCTTGAAGCGAGTCTCGGTCTCGTAGAGTTGAGCGTACAGGTGAAACTTCTCCATGGTATTGATAGTAGAAGCGATTCAGAAGATCTGATGCCAAATCCATCAGGCCACGGCCATTTTATACACTGGCCATGACACGCCCTCTGTTGATGCGTGTCAAAACCTTCTCAAATGTGCAGTTGCACTGATTGGCCTGGAATCCAACGCTAGGTCCTGCCACTGGATATGTCAATTACAAGGCAATCAACATTCACTTAACTGTGTACACATGGATGACAAATATCAACCTTGCTAGCAAGCATACCTTTTCCCATTTTTGTTGATTATTCTTTTTAATTCACTGACGGATAACTTTGCGTACTTTGAGTTAGAATGTCTGAACTTATGATAGTTACAGTAGATTGTACAAACAAACTACTCAGAGATAATCTTGGCCAAATTTGAAAATGCACATGTCAGATATCTCTTGAGTTGTACTGATTGAGTCAGACAATGTTTGTTTAACTGTCATTGTTTAACTAGAAAAAATACAGTAATAGTTTTTCTCAGTGTCTGGAGAAGAAATTATTGAGTTATTAGATTTGTGTCATGGCTATGTGGTTGACTTTGAATTACAAATGGGTGTAACTGTATGAATTATATTTTGTGTTGAATTTTCATTAGCATTCAAATATTTCTGTCGAGGACTATTTCATTGACACTAAAAAATGAATGTCTGAAGCCTTTTGTTTAAATACAAAGAGGGAAAACAGAGAAATCACAGGAATTTCAAGTCTCCAAAAATGAAGACTTGTCTTCCGCGTTGTGTATTTAACAATTATTAGCCTTATCACAAAGAAATCTTCACACAATAGCAGTGATCTGAGAAGCCAGCGCTTGGAAATGCTGTATGGGCCGAACATAAAATTTTCAAATGCTGATTTTTGTTAAAGCGATTGTTGCTTCCAAGATACTTTTTATTATGTTTAAAAAATTGAACTGAGTTATTATGAAGATTTTGTTCAGATCATGCTAAATTTTGTATGTTAAGTGTAGTGTGATTTTTTGGTTTAAGTAATTTTTGGAAAGATGTGTGACAAGTTAAAATCAAGACATTTGATGAATGTATTTCAAAGGGCTTATGGGCAATTACCTTTTTTTGGGGGGAGGGGTGGAAGTTGGTGTGCCTTTTGCAGGTGCGAGTTTTAGTGATGTAGTGGCATTGGTTCAAGTCATCTTTTGTGATATTTATAAGCTCTGAGAAGAGCTGTTTAGTGTTGAAAACACTAGTTTGGAAGAACTGCATGTTGCATGTTCTTGAGTATCTAGTATTCCATCTCTTCACTGTCATACTCCTCAGAGTCCGACTGGCTGTTGACAGACACATAGTATCTGAGTTCGGCAATCTTCTCAGCCTTTCCACAAGCATACTCGTAGTATGCATTGCGGACACCTTCAACTGTTGCCATTCTAAGTCGTAGGTTGTATCTGAATGAACGGTGGTTTTCTTGGCGAGCTTTGTCATAACGTTTCTGAAGACCTTCCAAGCGGTCGTTGAGGAGGACGACCTGTTCACATGCCTTCTTGAAGCGAGTCTCGGTCTCGTAGAGTTGAGCGTACAGGTGAAACTTCTCCATGGTATTGATAGTAGAAGCGATTCAGAAGATCTGATGCCAAATCCATCAGGCTACGGCCATTTTATACACTGGCCATGACACGCCCTCTGTTGATGCGTGTCAAAACCTTCTCAAATGTGCAGTTGCACTGATTGGCCTGGAATCCAACGCTAGGTCCTGCCGGTCGCATACCTATTCGTCGAATTTCTAGTTTTAGGATAGAAAAATCCATTCGACGGATCGGTACTGTGATTTTAGTTGTTAATTGGCTTACATAACGTTGGAACGTTCCAAAATATGACAACAGGGGTGTTTGGACTCTCATTCAGTTTATTTTGATCCCTTGAAGTTAGAATGACGCGAACATATTATAATCGTTATTTGTTATTGTATTGTTGTATAAAAATATAATATATATATATATATATAATATTCTCTACACTTTGGGATTTGGCTACATTTGGGAAAAACGGTAAAATTTAAATAATGTTGATAAATTATTGTAAGAATTTGTGTTTAGACTTAGAGTTATGACAATAATAAAAAAAAGATTATGAACAAGAATGGTACACATCAATTGTAAATAGTTCAAAATATTCGTAATAATTATTCTTGTTTTAAAAGTAAATTTGGTGTTGAATATTATATATACAAATTATCAGAAATAATCAATGTTTATACACAATACAATGTCAATAATATATGGTAAGTGGTAAACATTTGGAATTAATGCCAAAGGATAATTAAAGTAATTTGGAATTGATGCATATGCCATACATGTATTTACATATAAGGGATACAATGGATCAACTAAACATTAAACTGATACCCTTACCAAAAGTATTAAGTTAACATTCTACTTAAACAGAAATGAGTTTTCGGTATGAACCCTTAACTCGGCAATATACCCGTCGAAGAAAATAAGAGCTTCTCATGAAAGCAGCTTACTTACGTAACGGTGCTTTTTATCATTTGAATGATCATGAAAAGTTTGCTTTTCTCATGAATGAAAACACTTTGCAAAACATTTTAGCATCTTCGATTTTTTTAAATATGTTTAATAGAAGAGAGCTGTTATTGATCTGATTAGGTTATATATTTTATATTCAAAAACATGTATTTGTGAACAGTTAAATGTGTTCTTTTAGTGTCTCGTATGCCAGTTGTGGCTCGACGCATTGTTTTATATTGTGTTCCATATCTTGTATATAAAATGGTATGATGCGTCTGACAAAAATATACTTCTACTACTATTACTATCAATCGAAATGTTTGTAACAACCCGAACACCCCTTCATTAATTAACTTAGATTCCCCCCAGTGTTTCTTGCTCGCAAAGATTCGACCGATCGGTACAAAATCACTCAAGCGTCATTCGACGGATAGGTACACTTCAGTTTTGAAAATTCGACGGATTAGGCTGTAATCGGTCCTGCCACTGGATATGTCAATTACAAGGCAATCAACATTCACTTAACTGTGTACACATGGATGACAAATATCAACCTTGCTAGCAAGCATACCTTTTCCCATTTTTGTTGATTATTCTTTTAAATTCACTGACGGATAACTTTGCGTACTTTGAGTTAGAATGTCTGAACTTATGATAGTTCAAATTTGAAAATGCACATGTCAGATATCTCTTGAGTTGTACTGATTGAGTCAGACAATGTTTGTTTAACTGTCATTGTTTAACTAGAAAAAATACAGTAATAGTTTTTCTCAGTGTCTGAAGAAGAAATTATTGAGTTATTAGATTTTTGTCATGGCTATGTGGTTGACTTTGAATTACAAATGGGTGTAACTGTATGAATTATATTTTGTGTTGAATTTTCATTAGCATTCAAATATTTCTGTCGAGGACTATGTCATTGACACTAAAAAATTAATGTCTGAAGCCTTCTGTTTAAATACAAAGAGGGAAAACAGAAATCACAGGAATTTCAAGTCTCCAGAAATGAAGACTTGTCTTCCGCGTTGTGTATTTAACAATTATTAGCCTTATCACAAAGAAATCTTCACACAATAGCAGTGATCTGAGAAGCCAGCGCTTGGAAATGCTGTATGGGCCGAACATAAAATTTTCAAATGCTGATTTTTGTTAAAGCGATTGTTGCTTCCAAGATACTTTTTATTATGTTTAAAAAATTGAACTGAGTTATTATGAAGATTTTGTTCAGATTATGCTAAATTTTGTATGTTAAGTGTAGAGTGAATTTTTGGTTTAAGTAATTTTTGGAAAGATGTGTGACAAGTTAAAATCAAGACATTTGATGAATGTATTTCAAAGGGCTTATGGGCAATTACCTTTATTTTGGGGGAAGGGTGGAAGTTGGTGTGCCTTTTGCAGGTGCGAGTTTTAGTGATGTAGTGGCATTGATTCAAGTCATCTTTTGTGATATTTGTAAGCTCTGAGAAGAGCTGTTTAGTGTTGAAAACACTAGTTTGGAAGAACTGCATGTTGCATGTTCTTGAGTATCTAGTATTCCATCTCTTCACTGTCATACTCCTCAGAGTCCGACTGGCTATTGACAGACACATAGTATCTGAGTTCGGCAATCTTCTCAGCCTTTCCACAAGCATACTCGTAGTATGCATTGCGGACACCTTCAACTGTTGCCATTCTAAGTCGTAGGTTGTATCTGAATGAACGGTGGTTTTCTTGGAGAGCTTTGTCATAACGTTTCTGAAGACCTTCCAAGCGGTCGTTGAGGAGGACGACCTGTTCACATGCCTTCTTGAAGCGAGTCTCGGTCTCGTAGAGTTGAGCGTACAGGTGAAACTTCTCCATGGTATTGATAGTAGAAGCGATTCAGAAGATCTGATGCCAAATCCATCAGGCCACGGCCATTTTATACACTGGGCATGACACGCCCTCTGTTGATGCGTGTCAAAACCTTCTCAAATGTGCAGTTGCACTGATTGGCCTGGAATCCAACGCTAGGTCCTGCCACTGGATATGTCAATTACAAGGCAATCAACATTCACTTAACTGTGTACACATGGATGACAAATATCAACCTTGCTAGCAAGCATACCTTTTCCCATTTTTGTTGATTATTCTTTTTAATTCACTGACGGATAACTTTGCGTACTTTGAGTTAGAATGTCTGAACTTATGATAGTTACAGTAGATTGTACAAACAAACTACTCAGAGATAATCTTGGCCAAATTTGAAAATGCACATGTCAGATATCTCTTGAGTTGTACTGATTGAGTCAGACAATGTTTGTTTAACTGTCATTGTTTAACTAGAAAAAATACAGTAATAGTTTTTCTCAGTGTCTGAAGAAGAAATTATTGAGTTATTAGATTTTTGTCATGGCTATGTGGTTGACTTTGAATTACAAATGGGTGTGACTGTATGAGTTATATTTTGTGTTGAATTTTTATTAGCATTCAAATATTTCTGTCGAGGACTATTTCATTGACACTAAAAAATGAATGTCTGAAGCCTTCTGTTTAAATACAAAGAGGGAAAACAGAGAAATCACAGGAATTTCAAGTCTCCAGAAATGAAGACTTGTCTTCCGCGTTGTGTATTTAACAATTATTAGCCTTATCACAAAGAAATCTTCACACAATAGCAGTGATCTGAGAAGCCAGCGCTTGGAAATGCTGTATGGGCCGAACATAAAATTTTCAAATGCTGATTTTTGTTAAAGCGATTGTTGCTTCCAAGATACTTTTTATTATGTTTAAAAAATTGAACTGAGTTATTATGAAGATTTTGTTCAGATCATGCTAAATTTTGTATGTTAAGTGTAGTGTGATTTTTTGGTTTAAGTAATTTTTGGAAAGATGTGTGACAAGTTAAAATCAAGACATTTGATGAATGTATTTCAAAGGGCTTATGGGCAATTACCTTTATTTTGGGGGAAGGGTGGAAGTTGGTGTGCCTTTTGCAGGTGCGAGTTTTAGTGATGTAGTGGCATTGGTTCAAGTCATCTTTTGTGATATTTGTAAGCTCTGAGAAGAGCTGTTTAGTGTTGAAAACACTAGTTTGGAAGAACTGCATGTTGCATGTTCTTGAGTATCTAGTATTCCATCTCTTCACTGTCATACTCCTCAGAGTCCGACTGGCTGTTGACAGACACATAGTATCTGAGTTCGGCAATCTTCTCAGCCTTTCCACAAGCATACTCGTAGTATGCATTGCGGACACCTTCAACTGTTGCCATTCTAAGTCGTAGGTTGTATCTGAATGAACGGTGGTTTTCTTGGCGAGCTTTGTCATAACGTTTCTGAAGACCTTCCAAGCGGTCGTTGAGGAGGACGACCTGTTCACATGCCTTCTTGAAGCGAGTCTCGGTCTCGTAGAGTTGAGCGTACAGGTGAAACTTCTCCATGGTATTGATAGTAGAAGCGATTCAGAAGATCTGATGCCAAATCCATCAGGCCACGGCCATTTTATACACTGGCCATGACACGCCCTCTGTTGATGCGTGTCAAAACCTTCTCAAATGTGCAGTTGCACTGATTGGCCTGCAATCCAACGCTAGGTCCTGCCACTGGATATGTCAATTACAAGGCAATCAACATTCACTTAACTGTGTACACATGGATGACAAATATCAACCTTGCTAGCAAGCATACCTTTTCCCATTTTTGTTGATTATTCTTTTTAATTCACTGACGGATAACTTTGCGTACTTTGAGTTAGAATGTCTGAACTTATGATAGTTACAGTAGATTGTACAAACAAACTACTCAGAGATAATCTTGGCCAAATTTGAAAATGCACATGTCAGATATCTCTTGAGTTGTACTGATTGAGTCAGACAATGTTTGTTTAACTGTCATTGTTTAACTAGAAAAAATACAGTAATAGTTTTTCTCAGTGTCTGGAGAAGAAATTATTGAGTTATTAGATTTTTGTCATGGCTATGTGGTTGACTTTGAATTACAAATGGGTGTAACTGTATGAATTATATTTTGTGTTGAATTTTCATTAGCATTCAAATATTTCTGTCGAGGACTATTTCATTGACACTAAAAAATGAATGTCTGGAGCCTTTTGTTTAAATACAAAGAGGGAAAACAGAGAAATCACAGGAATTTCAAGTCTCCAAAAATGAAGACTTGTCTTCCGCGTTGTGTATTTAACAATTATTAGCCTTATCACAAAGAAATCTTCACACAATAGCAGTGATCTGAGAAGCCAGCGCTTGGAAATGCTGTATGGGCCGAACATAAAATTTTCAAATGCTGATTTTTGTTAAAGCGATTGTTGCTTCCAAGATACTTTTTATTATGTTTAAAAAATTGAACTGAGTTATTATGAAGATTTTGTTCAGATCATGCTAAATTTTGTATGTCAAGTGTAGTGTGATTTTTTGGTTTAAGTAATTTTTGGAAAGATGTGTGACAAGTTAAAATCAAGACATTTGATGAATGTATTTCAAAGGGCTTATGGGCAATTACGTTTTTTTGGGTGGAGGGGTGGAAGTTGGTGTGCCTTTTGCAGGTGCGAGTTTTAGTGATGTAGTGGCATTGGTTCAAGTCATCTTTTGTGATATTTGTAAGCTCTGAGAAGAGCTGTTTAGTGTTGAAAACACTAGTTTGGAAGAACTGCATGTTGGATGTTCTTGAGTATCTAGTATTCCATCTCTTCACTGTCATACTCCTCAGAGTCCGACTGGCTGTTGACAGACACATAGTATCTGAGTTCGGCAATCTTCTCAGCCTTTCCACAAGCATACTCGTAGTATGCATTGCGGACACCTTCAACTGTTGCCATTCTAAGTCGTAGGTTGTATCTGAATGAACGGTGGTTTTCTTGGCGAGCTTTGTCATAACGTTTCTGAAGACCTTCCAAGCCGTCGTTGAGGAGGACGATCTGTTCACATGCCTTCTTGAAGCGAGTCTCGGTCTCGTAGAGTTGAGCGTTCAGGTGAAACTTCTCCATGGTATTGATAGTAGAAGCGATTCAGAAGATCTGATGCCAAATCCATCAGGCCACGGCCATTTTATACACTGGCCATGACACGCCCTCTGTTGATGCGTGTCAAAACCTTATCAAATGTGCAGTTGCACTGATTGGCCTGGAATCCAACGCTAGGTCCTGCCACTGGATATGTCAATTACAAGGCATTCACTTAACTGTGTACACATGGATGACAAATATTAACCTTGCTAGCAAGCATACCTTTTCCCATTTTTGTTGATTATTCTTTTTAATTCACTGACGGATAACTTTGCGTACTTTGAGTTAGAATGTCTGAACTTATGATAGTTACAGTAGATTGTACAAACAAACTACTCAGAGATAATCTAGGCCAAATTTGAAAATGCACATGTCAGATATCCCTTGAGTTGTACTGATTGAGTCAGACAATGTTTGTTTAACTGTCATTGTTTAACTAGAAAAAATACAGTAATAGTTTTTCTCAGTGTCTGGAGAAGAAATTATTGAGTTATTAGATTTGTGTCATGGCTATGTGGTTGACTTTGAATTACAAATGGGTGTAACTGTATGAATTATATTTTGTGTTGAATTTTCATTAGCATTCAAATATTTCTGTCGAGGACTATTTCATTGACACTAAAAAATGAATGTCTGAAGCCTTCTGTTTAAATACAAAGAGGGAAAACAGAGAAATCACAGGAATTTCAAGTCTCCAAAAATGAAGACTTGTCTTCCGCGTTGTGTATTTAACAATTATTAGCCTTATCACAAAGAAATCTTCACACAATAGCAGTGATCTGAGAAGCCAGCGCTTGGAAATGCTGTATGGGCCGAACATAAAATTTTCAAATGCTGATTTTTGTTAAAGCGATTGTTGCTTCCAAGATACTTTTTATAATGTTTAAAAAATTGAACTGAGTTATTATGAAGATTTTGTTCAGATCATGCTAAATTTTGTATGTCAAGTGTAGTGTGATTTTTTGGTTTAAGTAATTTTTGGAAAGATGTGTGACAAGTTAAAATCAAGACATTTGATGAATGTATTTCAAAGGGCTTATGGGCAATTACCTTTTTTTGGGGGGAGGGGTGGAAGTTGGTGTGCCTTTTGCAGGTGCGAGTTTTAATGATGTAGTGGCATTGGTTCAAGTCATCTTTTGTGATATTTATAAGCTCTGAGAAGAGCTGTTTAGTGTTGAAAACACTAGTTTGGAAGAACTGCATGTTGCATGTTCTTGAGTATCTAGTATTCCATCTCTTCACTGTCATACTCCTCAGAGTCCGACTGGCTGTTGACAGACACATAGTATCTGAGTTCGGCAATCTTCTCAGCCTTTCCACAAGCATACTCGTAGTATGCATTGCAGACACCTTCAACTGTTGCCATTCTAAGTCGTAAGTTGTATCTGAATGAACGGTGGTTTTCTTGGCGAGCTTTGTCATAACGTTTCTGCAGACCTTCCAAGCGGTCGTTGAGGAGGACGACCTGTTCACATGCCTTCTTGAAGCGAGTCTCGGTCTCGTAGAGTTGAGCGTACAGGTGAAACTTCTCCATGGTATTGATAGTAGAAGCGATTCAGAAGATCTGATGCCAAATCCATCAGGCTACGGCCATTTTATACACTGGCCATGACACGCCCTCTGTTGATGCGTGTCAAAACCTTCTCAAATGTGCAGTTGCACTGATTGGCCTGGAATCCAACGCTAGGTCCTGCCACTGGATATGTCAATAACAAGGCAATCAACATTCACTTAACTGTGTACACATGGATGACAAATATCAACCTTGCTAGCAAGCATACCTTTTCCCATTTTTGTTGATTATTCTTTTTAATTCACTGACGGATAACTTTGCGTACTTTGAGTTAGAATGTCTGAACTTATGATAGTTACAGTAGATTGTACAAACAAACTACTCAGAGATAATCTTGGCCAAATTTGAAAATGCACATGTCAGATATCCCTTGAGTTGTACTGATTGAGTCAGACAATGTTTGTTTAACTGTCATTGTTTAACTAGAAAAAATACAGTAATAGTTTTTCTCAGTGTCTGGAGAAGAAATTATTGAGTTATTAGATTTTTGTCATGGCTATGTGGTTGACTTTGAATTACAAATGTGTGTAACTGTATGAATTATATTTTGTGTTGAATTTTCATTAGCATTCAAATATTTCTGTCGAGGACTATTTCATTGACACTAAAAAATGAATGTCTGAAGCCTTCTGTTTAAATACAAAGAGGGAAAACAGAGAAATCACAGGAATTTCAAGTCTCCAAAAATGAAGACTTGTCTTCCGCGTTGTGTATTTAACAATTATTAGCCTTATCACAAAGAAATCTTCACACAATAGCAGTGATCTGAGAAGCCAGCGCTTGGAAATGCTGTATGGGCCGAACATAACATTTTCAAATGCTGATTTTTGTTAAAGCGATTGTTGCTTCCAAGATACTTTTTATAATGTTTAAAAAATTGAACTGAGTTATTATGAAGATTTTGTTCAGATCATGCTAAATTTTGTATGTTAAGTGTAGTGTGATTTTTTGGTTTAAGTAATTTTTGGAAAGATGTGTGACAAGTTAAAATCAAGACATTTGATGAATGTATTTCAAAGGGCTTATGGGCAATTACCTTTTTTTGGGGGGAGGGGTGGAAGTTGGTGTGCCTTTTGCAGGTGCGAGTTTTAATGATGTAGTGGCATTGGTTCAAGTCATCTTTTGTGATATTTATAAGCTCTGAGAAGAGCTGTTTAGTGTTGAAAACACTAGTTTGGAAGAACTGCATGTTGCATGTTCTTGAGTATCTAGTATTCCATCTCTTCACTGTCATACTCCTCAGAGTCCGACTGGCTGTTGACAGACACATAGTATCTGAGTTCGGCAATCTTCTCAGCCTTTCCACAAGCATACTCGTAGTATGCATTGCAGACACCTTCAACTGTTGCCATTCTAAGTCGTAAGTTGTATCTGAATGAACGGTGGTTTTCTTGGCGAGCTTTGTCATAACGTTTCTGCAGACCTTCCAAGCGGTCGTTGAGGAGGACGACCTGTTCACATGCCTTCTTGAAGCGAGTCTCGGTCTCGTAGAGTTGAGCGTACAGGTGAAACTTCTCCATGGTATTGATAGTAGAAGCGATTCAGAAGATCTGATGCCAAATCCATCAGGCTACGGCCATTTTATACACTGGCCATGACACGCCCTCTGTTGATGCGTGTCAAAACCTTCTCAAATGTGCAGTTGCACTGATTGGCCTGGAATCCAACGCTAGGTCCTGCCACTGGATATGTCAATTACAAGGCAATCAACATTCACTTAACTGTGTACACATGGATGACAATTATCAACCTTGCTAGCAAGCATACCTTTTCCCATTTTTGTTGATTATTCTTTTAAATTCACTGACGGATAACTTTGCGTACTTTGAGTTAGAATGTCTGAACTTATGATAGTTCAATTTTGAAAATGCACATGTCAGATATCTCTTGAGTTGTACTGATTGAGTCAGACAATGTTTGTTTAACTGTCATTGTTTAACTAGAAAAAATACAGTAATAGTTTTTCTCAGTGTCTGAAGAAGAAATTATTGAGTTATTAGATTTTTGTCATGGCTATGTGGTTGACTTTGAATTACAAATGGGTGTAACTGTATGAATTATATTTTGTGTTGAATTTTCATTAGCATTCAAATATTTCTGTCGAGGACTATGTCATTGACACTAAAAAATTAATGTCTGAAGCCTTCTGTTTAAATACAAAGAGGGAAAACAGAAATCACAGGAATTTCAAGTCTCCAGAAATGAAGACTTGTCTTCCGCGTTGTGTATTTAACAATTATTAGCCTTATCACAAAGAAATCTTCACACAATAGCAGTGATCTGAGAAGCCAGCGCTTGGAAATGCTGTATGGGCCGAACATAAAATTTTCAAATGCTGATTTTTGTTAAAGCGATTGTTGCTTCCAAGATACTTTTTATTATGTTTAAAAAATTGAACTGAGTTATTATGAAGATTTTGTTCAGATCATGCTAAATTTTGTATGTTAAGTGTAGAGTGAATTTTTGGTTTAAGTAATTTTTGGAAAGATGTGTGACAAGTTAAAATCAAGACATTTGATGAATGTATTTAAAAGGGCTTATGGGCAATTACCTTTATTTTGGGGGAAGGGTGGAAGTTGGTGTGCCTTTTGCAGGTGCGAGTTTTAGTGATGTAGTGGCATTGATTCAAGTCATCTTTTGTGATATTTGTAAGCTCTGAGAAGAGCTGTTTAGTGTTGAAAACACTAGTTTGGAAGAACTGCATGTTGCATGTTCTTGAGTATCTAGTATTCCATCTCTTCACTGTCATACTCCTCAGAGTCCGACTGGCTATTGACAGACACATAGTATCTGAGTTCGGCAATCTTCTCAGCCTTTCCACAAGCATACTCGTAGTATGCATTGCGGACACCTTCAACTGTTGCCATTCTAAGTCGTAGGTTGTATCTGAATGAACGGTGGTTTTCTTGGCGAGCTTTGTCATAACGTTTCTGAAGACCTTCCAAGCGGTCGTTGAGGAGGACGACCTGTTCACATGCCTTCTTGAAGCGAGTCTCGGTCTCGTAGAGTTGAGCGTACAGGTGAAACTTCTCCATGGTATTGATAGTAGAAGCGATTCAGAAGATCTGATGCCAAATCCATCAGGCCACGGCCATTTTATACACTGGCCATGACACGCCCTCTGTTGATGCGTGTCAAAACCTTCTCAAATGTGCAGTTGCACTGATTGGCCTGCAATCCAACGCTAGGTCCTGCCACTGGATATGTCAATTACAAGGCAATCAACATTCACTTAACTGTGTACACATGGATGACAAATATCAACCTTGCTAGCAAGCATACCTTTTCCCATTTTTTTTGATTATTCTTTTTAATTCACTGACGGATAACTTTGCGTACTTTGAGTTAGAATGTCTGAACTTATGATAGTTACAGTAGATTGTACAAACAAACTACTCAGAGATAATCTTGGCCAAATTTGAAAATGCACATGTCAGATATCTCTTGAGTTGTACTGATTGAGTCAGACAATGTTTGTTTAACTGTCATTGTTTAACTAGAAAAAATACAGTAATAGTTTTTCTCAGTGTCTGGAGAAGAAATTATTGAGTTATTAGATTTTTGTCATGGCTATGTGGTTGACTTTGAATTACAAATGGGTGTGACTGTATGAGTTATATTTTGTGTTGAATTTTCATTAGCATTCAAATATTTCTGTCGAGGACTATTTCATTGACACTAAAAAATGAATGTCTGAAGCCTTCTGTTTAAATACAAAGAGGGAAAACAGAGAAATCACAGGAATTTAAAGTCTCCAGAAATGAAGACTTGTCTTCCGCGTTGTGTATTTAACAATTATTAGCCTTATCACAAAGAAATCTTCACACAATAGCAGTGATCTGAGAAGCCAGCGCTTGGAAATGCTGTATGGGCCGAACATAAAATTTTCAAATGCTGATTTTTGTTAAAGCGATTGTTGCTTCCAAGATACTTTTTATTATGTTTAAAAAATTGAACTGAGTTATTATGAAGATTTTGTTCAGATCATGCTAAATTTTGTATGTTAAGTGTAGTGTGATTTTTTGGTTTAAGTAATTTTTGGAAAGATGTGTGACAAGTTAAAATCAAGACATTTGATGAATGTATTTCAAAGGGCTTATGGGCAATTACCTTTATTTTGGGGGAAGGGTGGAAGTTGGTGTGCCTTTTGCAGGTGCGAGTTTTAGTGATGTAGTGGCATTGGTTCAAGTCATCTTTTGTGATATTTGTAAGCTCTGAGAAGAGCTGTTTAGTGTTGAAAACACTAGTTTGGAAGAACTGCATGTTGCATGTTCTTGAGTATCTAGTATTCCATCTCTTCACTGTCATACTCCTCAGAGTCCGACTGGCTGTTGACAGACACATAGTATCTGAGTTCGGCAATCTTCTCAGCCTTTCCACAAGCATACTCGTAGTATGCATTGCGGACACCTTCAACTGTTGCCATTCTAAGTCGTAGGTTGTATCTGAATGAACGGTGGTTTTCTTGGCGAGCTTTGTCATAACGTTTCTGAAGACCTTCCAAGCGGTCGTTGAGGAGGACGACCTGTTCACATGCCTTCTTGAAGCGAGTCTCGGTCTCGTAGAGTTGAGCGTACAGGTGAAACTTCTCCATGGTATTGATAGTAGAAGCGATTCAGAAGATCTGATGCCAAATCCATCAGGCCACGGCCATTTTATACACTGGCCATGACACGCCCTCTGTTGATGCGTGTCAAAACCTTCTCAAATGTGCAGTTGCACTGATTGGCCTGCAATCTAACGCTAGGTCCTGCCACTGGATATGTCAATTACAAGGCAATCAACATTCACTTAACTGTGTACACATGGATGACAAATATCAACCTTGCTAGCAAGCATACCTTTTCCCATTTTTTTTGATTATTCTTTTTAATTCACTGACGGATAACTTTGCGTACTTTGAGTTAGAATGTCTGAACTTATGATAGTTACAGTAGATTGTCCAAACAAACTACTCAGAGATAATCTTGGCCAAATTTGAAAATGCACATGTCAGATATCTCTTGAGTTGTACTGATTGAGTCAGACAATGTTTGTTTAACTGTCATTGTTTAACTAGAAAAAATACAGTAATAGTTTTTCTCAGTGTCTGAAGAAGAAATTATTGAGTTATTAGATTTTTGTCATGGCTATGTGGTTGACTTTGAATTACAAATGGGTGTAACTGTATGAGTTATATTTTGTGTTGAATTTTCATTAGCATTCAAATATTTCTGTCGAGGACTATTTCATTGACACTAAAAAATGAATGTCTGAAGCCTTCTGTTTAAATACAAAGAGGGAAAACAGAGAAATCACAGGAATTTCAAGTCTCCAGAAATGAAGACTTGTCTTCCGCGTTGTGTATTTAACAATTATTAGCCTTATCACAAAGAAATCTTCACACAATAGCAGTGATCTGAGAAGCCAGCGCTTGGAAATGCTGTATGGGCCGAACATAAAATTTTCAAATGCTGATTTTTGTTAAAGCGATTGTTGCTTCCAAGATACTTTTTATTATGTTTAAAAAATTGAACTGAGTTATTATGAAGATTTTGTTCAGATCATGCTAAATTTTGTATGTTAAGTGTAGTGTGATTTTTTGGTTTAAGTAATTTTTGGAAAGATGTGTGACAAGTTAAAATCAAGACATTTGATGAATGTATTTCAAAGGGCTTATGGGCAATTACCTTTATTTTGGGGGAAGGGTGGAAGTTGGTGTGCCTTTTGCAGGTGCGAGTTTTAGTGATGTAGTGGCATTGGTTCAAGTCATCTTTTGTGATATTTGTAAGCTCTGAGAAGAGCTGTTTAGTGTTGAAAACACTAGTTTGGAAGAACTGCATGTTGCATGTTCTTGAGTATCTAGTATTCCATCTCTTCACTGTCATACTCCTCAGAGTCCGACTGGCTGTTGACAGACACATAGTATCTGAGTTCGGCAATCTTCTCAGCCTTTCCACAAGCATACTCGTAGTATGCATTGCGGACACCTTCAACTGTTGCCATTCTAAGTCGTAGGTTGTATCTGAATGAACGGTGGTTTTCTTGGCGAGCTTTGTCATAACGTTTCTGAAGACCTTCCAAGCGGTCGTTGAGGAGGACGACCTGTTCACATGCCTTCTTGAAGCGAGTCTCGGTCTCGTAGAGTTGAGCGTACAGGTGAAACTTCTCCATGGTATTGATAGTAGAAGCGATTCAGAAGATCTGATGCCAAATCCATCAGGCCACGGCCATTTTATACACTGGCCATGACACGCCCTCTGTTGATGCGTGTCAAAACCTTCTCAAATGTGCAGTTGCACTGATTGGCCTGCAATCCAACGCTAGGTCCTGCCACTGGATATGTCAATTACAAGGCAATCAACATTCACTTAACTGTGTACACATGGATGACAAATATCAACCTTGCTAGCAAGCATACCTTTTCCCATTTTTGTTGATTATTCTTTTTAATTCACTGACGGATAACTTTGCGTACTTTGAGTTAGAATGTCTGAACTTATGATAGTTACAGTAGATTGTACAAACAAACTACTCAGAGATAATCTTGGCCAAATTTGAAAATGCACATGTCAGATATCTCTTGAGTTGTACTGATTGAGTCAGACAATGTTTGTTTAACTGTCATTGTTTAACTAGAAAAAATACAGTAATAGTTTTTCTCAGTGTCTGAAGAAGAAATTATTGAGTTATTAGATTTTTGTCATGGCTATGTGGTTGACTTTGAATTACAAATGGGTGTGACTGTATGAGTTATATTTTGTGTTGAATTTTCATTAGCATTCAAATATTTCTGTCGAGGACTATTTCATTGACACTAAAAAATGAATGTCTGAAGCCTTCTGTTTAAATACAAAGAGGGAAAACAGAGAAATCACAGGAATTTCAAGTCTCCAGAAATGAAGACTTGTCTTCCGCGTTGTGTATTTAACAATTATTAGCCTTATCACAAAGAAATCTTCACACAATAGCAGTGATCTGAGAAGCCAGCGCTTGGAAATGCTGTATGGGCCGAACATAAAATTTTCAAATGCTGATTTTTGTTAAAGCGATTGTTGCTTCCAAGATACTTTTTATTATGTTTAAAAAATTGAACTGAGTTATTATGAAGATTTTGTTCAGATCATGCTAAATTTTGTATGTTAAGTGTAGTGTGATTTTTTGGTTTAAGTAATTTTTGGAAAGATGTGTGACAAGTTAAAATCAAGACATTTGATGAATGTATTTCAAAGGGCTTATGGGCAATTACCTTTATTTTGGGGGAAGGGTGGAAGTTGGTGTGCCTTTTGCAGGTGCGAGTTTTAGTGATGTAGTGGCATTGGTTCAAGTCATCTTTTGTGATATTTGTAAGCTCTGAGAAGAGCTGTTTAGTGTTGAAAACACTAGTTTGGAAGAACTGCATGTTGCATGTTCTTGAGTATCTAGTATTCCATCTCTTCACTGTCATACTCCTCAGAGTCCGACTGGCTGTTGACAGACACATAGTATCTGAGTTCGGCAATCTTCTCAGCCTTTCCACAAGCATACTCGTAGTATGCATTGCGGACACCTTCAACTGTTGCCATTCTAAGTCGTAGGTTGTATCTGAATGAACGGTGGTTTTCTTGGCGAGCTTTGTCATAACGTTTCTGAAGACCTTCCAAGCGGTCGTTGAGGAGGACGACCTGTTCACATGCCTTCTTGAAGCGAGTCTCGGTCTCGTAGAGTTGAGCGTACAGGTGAAACTTCTCCATGGTATTGATAGTAGAAGCGATTCAGAAGATCTGATGCCAAATCCATCAGGCCACGGCCATTTTATACACTGGCCATGACACGCCCTCTGTTGATGCGTGTCAAAACCTTCTCAAATGTGCAGTTGCACTGATTGGCCTGCAATCCAACGCTAGGTCCTGCCACTGGATATGTCAATTACAAGGCAATCAACATTCACTTAACTGTGTACACATGGATGACAAATATCAACCTTGCTAGCAAGCATACCTTTTCCCATTTTTGTTGATTATTCTTTTTAATTCACTGACGGATAACTTTGCGTACTTTGAGTTAGAATGTCTGAACTTATGATAGTTACAGTAGATTGTACAAACAAACTACTCAGAGATAATCTTGGCCAAATTTGAAAACGCACATGTCAGATATCTCTTGAGTTGTACTGATTGAGTCAGACAATGTTTGTTTAACTGTCATTGTTTAACTAGAAAAAATACAGTAATAGTTTTTCTCAGTGTCTGGAGAAGAAATTATTGAGTTATTAGATTTTTGTCATGGCTATGTGGTTGACTTTGAATTACAAATGGGTGTAACTGTATGAATTATATTTTGTGTTGAATTTTCATTAGCATTCAAATATTTCTGTCGAGGACTATTTCATTGACACTAAAAAATGAATGTCTGGAGCCTTTTGTTTAAATACAAAGAGGGAAAACAGAGAAATCACAGGAATTTCAAGTCTCCAAAAATGAAGACTTGTCTTCCGCGTTGTGTATTTAACAATTATTAGCCTTATCACAAAGAAATCTTCACACAATAGCAGTGATCTGAGAAGCCAGCGCTTGGAAATGCTGTATGGGCCGAACATAAAATTTTCAAATGCTGATTTTTGTTAAAGCGATTGTTGCTTCCAAGATACTTTTTATTATGTTTAAAAAATTGAACTGAGTTATTATGAAGATTTTGTTCAGATCATGCTAAATTTTGTATGTCAAGTGTAGTGTGATTTTTTGGTTTAAGTAATTTTTGGAAAGATGTGTGACAAGTTAAAATCAAGACATTTGATGAATGTATTTCAAAGGGCTTATGGGCAATTACGTTTTTTTGGGTGGAGGGGTGGAAGTTGGTGTGCCTTTTGCAGGTGCGAGTTTTAGTGATGTAGTGGCATTGGTTCAAGTCATCTTTTGTGATATTTGTAAGCTCTGAGAAGAGCTGTTTAGTGTTGAAAACACTAGTTTGGAAGAACTGCATGTTGGATGTTCTTGAGTATCTAGTATTCCATCTCTTCACTGTCATACTCCTCAGAGTCCGACTGGCTGTTGACAGACACATAGTATCTGAGTTCGGCAATCTTCTCAGCCTTTCCACAAGCATACTCGTAGTATGCATTGCGGACACCTTCAACTGTTGCCATTCTAAGTCGTAGGTTGTATCTGAATGAACGGTGGTTTTCTTGGCGAGCTTTGTCATAACGTTTCTGAAGACCTTCCAAGCGGTCGTTGAGGAGGACGACCTGTTCACATGCCTTCTTGAAGCGAGTCTCGGTCTCGTAGAGTTGAGCGTACAGGTGAAACTTCTCCATGGTATTGATAGTAGAAGCGATTCAGAAGATCTGATGCCAAATCCATCAGGCCACGGCCATTTTATACACTGGCCATGACACGCCCTCTGTTGATGCGTGTCAAAACCTTCTCAAATGTGCAGTTGCACTGATTGGCCTGCAATCCAACGCTAGGTCCTGCCACTGGATATGTCAATTACAAGGCAATCAACATTCACTTAACTGTGTACACATGGATGACAAATATCAACCTTGCTAGCAAGCATACCTTTTCCCATTTTTGTTGATTATTCTTTTTAATTCACTGACGGATAACTTTGAGTACTTTGAGTTAGAATGTCTGAACTTATGATAGTTACAGTAGATTGTACAAACAAACTACTCAGAGATAATCTTGGCCAAATTTGAAAACGCACATGTCAGATATCTCTTGAGTTGTACTGATTGAGTCAGACAATGTTTGTTTAACTGTCATTGTTTAACTAGAAAAAATACAGTAATAGTTTTTCTCAGTGTCTGGAGAAGAAATTATTGAGTTATTAGATTTGTGTCATGGCTATGTGGTTGACTTTGAATCACAAATGGGTGTAACTGTATGAATTATATTTTGTGTTGAACTTTCATTAGCATTCAAATATTTCTGTCGAGGACTATTTCATTGACACTAAAAAATGAATGTCTGAAGCCTTTTGTTTAAATACAAAGAGGGAAAACAGAGAAATCACAGGAATTTCAAGTCTCCAAAAATTAAGACTTGTCTTCCGCGTTGTGTATTTAACAATTATTAGCCTTATCACAAAGAAATCTTCACACAATAGCAGTGATCTGAGAAGCCAGCGCTTGGAAATGCTGTATGGGCCGAACATAAAATTTTCAAATGCTGATTTTTGTTAAAGCGATTGTTGCTTCCAAGATACTTTTTATTATGTTTAAAAAATTGAACTGAGTTATTATGAAGATTTTGTTCAGATCATGCTAAATTTTGTATGTCAAGTGTAGTGTGATTTTTTGGTTTAAGTAATTTTTGGAAAGATGTGTGACAAGTTAAAATCAAGACATTTGATGAATGTATTTCAAAGGGCTTATGGGCAATTACCTTTATTTTGGGGGAAGGGTGGAAGTTGGTGTGCCTTTTGCAGGTGCGAGTTTTAGTGATGTAGTGGCATTGGTTCAAGTCATCTTTTGTGATATTTGTAAGCTCTGAGAAGAGCTGTTTAGTGTTGAAAACACTAGTTTGGAAGAACTGCATGTTGCATGTTCTTGAGTATCTAGTATTCCATCTCTTCACTGTCATACTCCTCAGAGTCCGACTGGCTGTTGACAGACACATAGTATCTGAGTTCGGCAATCTTCTCAGCCTTTCCACAAGCATACTCGTAGTATGCATTGCGGACACCTTCAACTGTTGCCATTCTTAGTCGTAGGTTGTATCTGAATGAACGGTGGTTTTCTTGGCGAGCTTTGTCATAACGTTTCTGAAGACCTTCCAAGCGGTCGTTGAGGAGGACGACCTGTTCACATGCCTTCTTGAAGCGAGTCTCGGTCTCGTAGAGTTGAGCGTACAGGTGAAACTTCTCCATGGTATTGATAGTAGAAGCGATTCAGAAGATCTGATGCCAAATCCATCAGGCCACGGCCATTTTATACACTGGCCATGACACGCCCTCTGTTGATGCGTGTCAAAACCTTCTCAAATGTGCAGTTGCACTGATTGGCCTGCAATCCAACGCTAGGTCCTGCCACTGGATATGTCAATTACAAGGCAATCAACATTCACTTAACTGTGTACACATGGATGACAAATATCAACCTTGCTAGCAAGCATACCTTTTCCCATTTTTGTTGATTATTCTTTTTAATTCACTGACGGATAACTTTGCGTACTTTGAGTTAGAATGTCTGAACTTATGATAGTTACAGTAGATTGTACAAACAAACTACTCAGAGATAATCTTGGCCAAATTTGAAAACGCACATGTCAGATATCTCTTGAGTTGTACTGATTGAGTCAGACAATGTTTGTTTAACTGTCATTGTTTAACTAGAAAAAATACAGTAATAGTTTTTCTCAGTGTCTGGAGAAGAAATTATTGAGTTATTAGATTTTTGTCATGGCTATGTGGTTGACTTTGAATTACAAATGGGTGTAACTGTATGAATTATATTTTGTGTTGAATTTTCATTAGCATTCAAATATTTCTGTCGAGGACTATTTCATTGACACTAAAAAATGAATGTCTGGAGCCTTTTGTTTAAATACAAAGAGGGAAAACAGAGAAATCACAGGAATTTCAAGTCTCCAAAAATGAAGACTTGTCTTCCGCGTTGTGTATTTAACAATTATTAGCCTTATCACAAAGAAATCTTCACACAATAGCAGTGATCTGAGAAGCCAGCGCTTGGAAATGCTGTATGGGCCGAACATAAAATTTTCAAATGCTGATTTTTGTTAAAGCGATTGTTGCTTCCAAGATACTTTTTATTATGTTTAAAAAATTGAACTGAGTTATTATGAAGATTTTGTTCAGATCATGCTAAATTTTGTATGTCAAGTGTAGTGTGATTTTTTGGTTTAAGTAATTTTTGGAAAGATGTGTGACAAGTTAAAATCAAGACATTTGATGAATGTATTTCAAAGGGCTTATGGGCAATTACGTTTTTTTGGGTGGAGGGGTGGAAGTTGGTGTGCCTTTTGCAGGTGCGAGTTTTAGTGATGTAGTGGCATTGGTTCAAGTCATCTTTTGTGATATTTGTAAGCTCTGAGAAGAGCTGTTTAGTGTTGAAAACACTAGTTTGGAAGAACTGCATGTTGGATGTTCTTGAGTATCTAGTATTCCATCTCTTCACTGTCATACTCCTCAGAGTCCGACTGGCTGTTGACAGACACATAGTATCTGAGTTCGGCAATCTTCTCAGCCTTTCCACAAGCATACTCGTAGTATGCATTGCGGACACCTTCAACTGTTGCCATTCTAAGTCGTAGGTTGTATCTGAATGAACGGTGGTTTTCTTGGCGAGCTTTGTCATAACGTTTCTGAAGACCTTCCAAGCGGTCGTTGAGGAGGACGACCTGTTCACATGCCTTCTTGAAGCGAGTCTCGGTCTCGTAGAGTTGAGCGTACAGGTGAAACTTCTCCATGGTATTGATAGTAGAAGCGATTCAGAAGATCTGATGCCAAATCCATCAGGCCACGGCCATTTTATACACTGGCCATGACACGCCCTCTGTTGATGCGTGTCAAAACCTTCTCAAATGTGCAGTTGCACTGATTGGCCTGCAATCCAACGCTAGGTCCTGCCACTGGATATGTCAATTACAAGGCAATCAACATTCACTTAACTGTGTACACATGGATGACAAATATCAACCTTGCTAGCAAGCATACCTTTTCCCATTTTTGTTGATTATTCTTTTTAATTCACTGACGGATAACTTTGAGTACTTTGAGTTAGAATGTCTGAACTTATGATAGTTACAGTAGATTGTACAAACAAACTACTCAGAGATAATCTTGGCCAAATTTGAAAACGCACATGTCAGATATCTCTTGAGTTGTACTGATTGAGTCAGACAATGTTTGTTTAACTGTCATTGTTTAACTAGAAAAAATACAGTAATAGTTTTTCTCAGTGTCTGGAGAAGAAATTATTGAGTTATTAGATTTGTGTCATGGCTATGTGGTTGACTTTGAATCACAAATGGGTGTAACTGTATGAATTATATTTTGTGTTGAACTTTCATTAGCATTCAAATATTTCTGTCGAGGACTATTTCATTGACACTAAAAAATGAATGTCTGAAGCCTTTTGTTTAAATACAAAGAGGGAAAACAGAGAAATCACAGGAATTTCAAGTCTCCAAAAATTAAGACTTGTCTTCCGCGTTGTGTATTTAACAATTATTAGCCTTATCACAAAGAAATCTTCACACAATAGCAGTGATCTGAGAAGCCAGCGCTTGGAAATGCTGTATGGGCCGAACATAAAATTTTCAAATGCTGATTTTTGTTAAAGCGATTGTTGCTTCCAAGATACTTTTTATTATGTTTAAAAAATTGAACTGAGTTATTATGAAGATTTTGTTCAGATCATGCTAAATTTTGTATGTCAAGTGTAGTGTGATTTTTTGGTTTTATCTTTTTTCTTTTTTCGGGTGACATTAGAATTTTTATTATAACTGTTTTCTCCAAATGTTGTACAGGCGGCGTCTACTAGCACATACCCGATATCGCGAGTCATATTGTTGATCACCTGTTTGCTCACCTGAGATTCACGTGCTGCACGTGCTTGCTCAATCAGTTCACACACCTTACCTTGATTGATATTGTTTCGAAATATGGAGGATAAATCAGTGTTATATCTCTTTGGTTTTCTTGTTTCAAACGGAATTTTATCTGACTTTTGATTTGTGTTGGTTTGGATACTTTGATCTGGAATTTTTGCACTAAAAGAGAACTTTACAGGACAGTGTACATCAGAAAATAAAGGTGAGTAATCTAAAATTTCGAAATCAGTAAAATATGATAAACAGAGCGGGGTGGTAATAACATAATCTACAACAGATTTATCTTTACATGTTGCCTTTCCAATATTAAGATCTTTTCCTAAGCGACCATTACAAATGAATATATTTAGATGCTTACACATGTCAATAAGTTTTGTTCCAAAATTATACCTATCCATATCTTTTGTAGACCTCTCGCGAGGTAAATTTAGTTCGTCTAGGTAGGACTGTGGTATAATATCAATGTTCAATTCATTTAGATCAAGTCCAAATTCATCAATAATATGTTCATCTATATTGCTAAAATCACTCATATTCTTTGTTCTTGCGTTAAAATCCCCAAAAAGGGCAATATAGTCACTGGTTGAAGCAATATTAAGAATAGAAGTCTCGAGTTCTGTGAACACATCATCATGCACATATCTTGAACCCTCTGGGGGTATATATACACAACCAAGGTACTGGTCCTGGTCTGTATTTACAAGTGACTTACATACCTTGATCCATAATACATATTCATTGTCATCTTCTACCAAAGATATATAATCTTTAAGGTTATTTCTAATTGCAATCCCGAGGCCTCCAGATTTTCTGACTGCCCTTTGTCTATGTTTTAAATAAACTGTAAAATTTTCAATTTCAATCTCATCAAGAAAGTCAGTTTTAGTTTCCTGAAACCCAACGATGTGATTTTCCTCAATCAGATTAATAAATTCATTATATTCCAAACGTTTTCTAAGTCCACAAACATTTACAGTAAGGCAATTCAAAATATTGATAGGAACAACATTTTTCAGGACGCCATCATTTTGATTATTGTTACAAATATCATCATCACTGTTGTCGTTTTCAGTAATATCAACTAGCTCTACATCAACGACAGTACCATCAGTGTCAACGTTAGCAATATTGTTACTTAGAGTCAGAGTAGCATTAGAGATAGGGTCATTTTCCATGGTCTTATTAGTGTCATTATCATTCAATTTATCAACATGGGTATCATTTCTTTGAATAGCTGCATCACCAAGCTCATGGCAAATAACATCAAAACCACATTCAACAGAAACATTGTTGTTGCTTACAACTTCATGGTTATTGTCCTGATCATTTCTGTCATTTACACCAGGAGAGTTAGTAAGGATGACTTTACTATTGACACATAAATAATCTGATGCGTTCTGAAAGCTTGGAGAGTTATTACTATCATCCATGTTAGAAAAGTTAGAAATGCTTCCAAGTTCATTAAGAATTGTACTACATATTAATCTTTCATTTTCTACTTCACTGTTATTGTCAAAATTCTCAGGAAAAAATGTCAAAGTTGTGATAGTTTGTTTACTATTGTTGTAACATCGTTCGCTGTTAGACGTTTTATTAGTCCATGGTGTGTCACTGTTGACTCCTTGAATATTTAGAGGACTACATTTAGTTTCAGTTATGTGATGTGGTACATGTCCTTCAGTCTCTACACTTGCTTTAGTCTCCTCACTACCAACACACCCCTAGCGGGGACCCGGTCTGTAGGGGGTAGGGCGGTACGGGGGTGGGGGCACTGATGTTTGTAACACTTTGTCAATATACAGTTTGTCAATATTGATAAAAGCACTTCTGTTTTGTCTCTTTGCTTCCTTAAGGGCAGGTATCAGGAAATCGCGGCGATACTGGCTCACCTCGACTGGAAATTGTTCGTAGATGGAGTATGGGGTGTTTCTTAACCGCTTCCCTGCCGATTTAACTAGATCTCTTTCTTGTGTGTACAAGAACTTCGCTATCAGTGCGCGGGGTCTGCGGGGTGATCCATCAACCTTGCTAGCAAGCATACCTTTTCCCATTTTTGTTGATTATTCTTTTTAATTCACTGACGGATAACTTTGCGTACTTTGAGTTAGAATGTCTGAACTTATGATAGTTACAGTAGATTGTACAAACAAACTACTCAGAGATAATCTTGGCCAAATTTGAAAACGCACATGTCAGATATCTCTTGAGTTGTACTGATTGAGTCAGACAATGTTTGTTTAACTGTCATTGTTTAACTAGAAAAAATACAGTAATAGTTTTTCTCAGTGTCTGGAGAAGAAATTATTGAGTTATTAGATTTGTGTCATGGCTATGTGGTTGACTTTGAATTACAAATGGGTGTAACTGTATGAATTATATTTTGTGTTGAATTTTCATTAGCATTCAAATATTTCTGTCGAGGACTATTTCATTGACACTAAAAAATGAATGTCTGAAGCCTTTTGTTTAAATACAAAGAGGGAAAACAGAGAAATCACAGGAATTTCAAGTCTCCAAAAATGAAGACTTGTCTTCCGCGTTGTGTATTTAACAATTATTAGCCTTATCACAAAGAAATCTTCACACAATAGCAGTGATCTGAGAAGCCAGCGCTTGGAAATGCTGTATGGGCCGAACATAAAATTTTCAAATGCTGATTTTTGTTAAAGCGATTGTTGCTTCCAAGATACTTTTTATTATGTTTAAAAAATTGAACTGAGTTATTATGAAGATTTTGTTCAGATCATGCTAAATTTTGTATGTCAAGTGTAGTGTGATTTTTTGGTTTAAGTAATTTTTGGAAAGATGTGTGACAAGTTAAAATCAAGACATTTGATGAATGTATTTCAAAGGGCTTATGGGCAATTACCTTTATTTTGGGGGAGGGGTGGAAGTTGGTGTGCCTTTTGCAGGTGCGAGTTTTAGTGATGTAGTGGCATTGATTCAAGTCATCTTTTGTGATATTTGTAAGCTCTGAGAAGAGCTGTTTAGTGTTGAAAACACTAGTTTGGAAGAACTGCATGTTGCATGTTCTTGAGTATCTAGTATTCCATCTCTTCACTGTCATACTCCTCAGAGTCCGACTGGCTGTTGACAGACACATAGTATCTGAGTTCGGCAATCTTCTCAGCCTTTCCATAAGCATACTCGTAGTATGCATTGCGGACACCTTCAACTGTTGCCATTCTAAGTCGTAGGTTGTATCTGAATGAACGGTGGTTTTCTTGGCGAGCTTTGTCATAACGTTTCTGAAGACCTTCCAATCGGTCGTTGAGGAGGACGACCTGTTCACATGCCTTCTTGAAGCGAGTCTCGGTCTCGTAGAGTTGAGCGTACAGGTGAAACTTCTCCATGGTATTGATAGTAGAAGCGATTCAGAAGATCTGATGCCAAATCCATCAGGCCACGGCCATTTTATACACTGGCCATGACACGCCCTCTGTTGATGGGTGTCAAAACCTTCTCAAATGTGCAGTTGCACTGATTGGCCTGCAATCCAACGCTAGGTCCTGCCACTGGATATGTCAATTACAAGGCAATCAACATTCACTTAACTGTGTACACATGGATGACAAATATCAACCTTGCTAGCAAGCATACCTTTTCCCATTTTTGTTGATTATTCTTTTTAATTCACTGACGGATAACTTTGCGTACTTTGAGTTAGAATGTCTGAACTTATGATAGTTACAGTAGATTGTACAAACAAACTACTCAGAGATAATCTTGGCCAAATTTGAAAACGCACATGTCAGATATCTCTTGAGTTGTACTGATTGAGTCAGACAATGTTTGTTTAACTGTCATTGTTTAACTAGAAAAAATACAGTAATAGTTTTTCTCAGTGTCTGGAGAAGAAATTATTGAGTTATTAGATTTGTGTCATGGCTATGTGGTTGACTTTGAATTACAAATGGGTGTAACTGTATGAATTATATTTTGTGTTGAATTTTCATTAGCATTCAAATATTTCTGTCGAGGACTATTTCATTGACACTAAAAAATGAATGTCTGAAGCCTTTTGTTTAAATACAAAGAGGGAAAACAGAGAAATCACAGGAATTTCAAGTCTCCAAAAATTAAGACTTGTCTTCCGCGTTTAACAATTATTAGCCTTATCACAAAGAAATTTTCACACAATAGCAGTGATCTGAGAAGCCAGCGCTTGGAAATGCTGTATGGGCCGAACATAAAATTTTTTCAAATGCTGATTTTTGTTAAAGCGATTGTTGCTTCCAAGATACTTTTTATTATGTTTAAAAAATTGAACTGAGTTATTATGAAGATATTGTTCAGATCATGCTAAATTTTGTATGTCAAGTGTAATGTGATTCACTTCCGGTGGCGCTGTCTACATGAGCGGACGGTAGTAACATCGCTCTCTCCCTAACCACGTCAAATTCGTAACATAATGGCTACTAAGAAAAGCAATACACCTAAAAACACCACAGAAGCTCAACAAAACCCTACAACAACTAAAATGGACGAATTTATCCAGACGAGAGCCCGTTTCAAGACGTCCGACCCAAGTTCAATGAAAAGCGCGACCACGCCGCCCGCCATATTGGACCCGGCCGACACGGACTCGACTCAACTCAGGTCGTTTATTCTTGGGATTCTCTCGTAACATACTCACACAATTGTAAGTAAAATAGATGAAGCCAATGCCGATTTGAAACAGCTTCAAACTACAATTAACGATATTTTGTCGTCCGTATCTGACAATTCTCAGCAAATCCAAACACATTCAACTGAGATTGAAAATCTGAAGCAAGATATGTCCGAAATGAAAAAGAATTTTGAAGTGAAGCTTCTGACTATCGAACTATATTCCCGACGTAACAATCTGTTACTGTATGGCATCCCTGATACAAGGGACCCGGAGACAGCCGCGAGGGAAGTATTCTCCTCTCTTGGAGTGAATGAGAAGATTATGTTTGACAACATTCATCGTCTCCCCCGCAACAGCACCGACCCGGCCAACTTCAGGGCAGATATGCCGAAGCCCATAGTGATAAAATTTGTTAAAGCCGCTGATAGACAAACCATCTTTAATGCTTCTGTTAAAGGCTGGTCCTATCTGAAGGAGAACAAAATAAGCATTCGTTCTGATCTTCCGGTCCCCCTGAAGAAATATAGAGGTAAACTTGCTAATCGAGCTTTTCAGCTCAGGAACATGCAGAAGGTTCAAACCAGGATCTTGGAGAGAGGAGTCAACTTAACTCTTCAAATGAGGAAGAACCCCCAGGAGAGCTGGAAGACTGTAAACTTGGATGAATAAACTTGGATGAAGATACGATCGTGGGATGATCACTCTCTGTGCCCCATTTCGAGGACGTGAAGTACAGGTGTTATACAAATTCCTATGGATTCTACTTTTAGCCACCCAAGGCAGTGAATAAAGATTTTATATTCTTATGTTTTCTACATTGTTGGAATTATACGGACAATGACTATCAATTATAAAGCTCAACAAAGCAGTGCCACAATCGACATGATCAGAACAACGTGCTTTTGTTTAAAAACACTACCACGTGCTTTTGTTTATAATCACTACCACGTGCTAAGCTATTTATAACTATTTACTGCGCAACTGTTGCCGATGTGGTTGTAGTACTCGGATATAACTCTTCCGTTCTTATTTGTTGTAATTCAAGATTTGTTTCTGCAACTGTTAATATCCTAAACGATTATGGACATGGTTTTTATTTTGTACTCAACTAGAGTGTTATGTTTAATATTGATCAAGATTTTATCTGCGCAACTGTGTCACTAAACCGGATGTAAACGAGTGTAAGAATTTTGTGACAGACAGTGAGTATCCTCGAAAATTTCTCTTTTAAGTTGATCATATTAATGTACTTGTATACCTATTGAATCTTTTATTATATATACACTACAAACATGATACTCCTTTCTGATGGCAAATGGCACTGACCCCAAAACCCGGCCACTATGTCAACATTTACCAGCTCTGCGCTTCTAGTATACTAGAAAACATGTTTTGTTTAGAAATCTAGAACTATCTTGGCCTATATCTCCTTTTTGAAATGACTGGTCTCGGGGAGGGAAGATTAGAAAACGCCACAAATTTTTGTGTTTTTAACCGTCCCTCTCTTTTTTCTTTTCTTTTCCTTTTCTTTATATCTTTCTCCTTTTTTTTATCTTTCTATATTTGTTGAAAAAATGTTCCCATGTATTACACTCTACATTCATCGAATTGACAGATTTACTACAATATCAGACCATTATGTCACAAGTGTATTGATCTTTATTCCCCTTAACATGAATTTTTTATTTTACAATGAATAATCACATCAAAAAAGTTAAACTTCTCTCAGCCAATTGTAGAGGACTTGCAAACAAGTCTAAAAGAAAAGAACTAATGAATATATATAGAAAAAAATCATACTCAATCATGTGCTTACAAGATATCCACATAGATGAATCTACTTCTAACACTATGAGAAATGAATGGGGCTTGCAATCTATAATCGCTCCTTTTAAATCTAATTCCAGAGGAGTAGCTATACTCTTTAACAATAACATTGACATAATAATACATAGAACCATAATTGATGAAAAGGGAAACTATATCATTGTAGACATTTCAATAGAGGATAAAAGAATGACCCTTACAAATCTATATGGCCCTAATACTGATGACCCTCAATTTTACATTGATCTTTTTGATAATATTTTAAAATTTGATAATGATTCATTAGTTATAGTCGGTGACTGGAACCTTGTACTTGATCCCTCCATTGATCTAGAGAATTATAAACATGTAAACAATCCAAAATCAAGAGAGACTGTTTTAGAATTTATTGAAACATATAACCTTATTGATATTTGGAGACTTTTAAATGATAAATCTAGAAAATATACCTGGTGGAAAAAGAATCCAAGACAACAAGCTAGACTTGACTTCTTTATTGTATCCGATGACATATTTGATATAACATTGGACTCTGATATCCTACCAGGATATAAAAGTGATCATTCAACAATAACATTAACTTTCTCAAATACTTTAAATCAAGAAAGAGGAAAAGGATACTGGAAATTTAATAATTCTTTATTACTAAACCCAGAATACGGGAATTTAGTCAGAAATACATTATATGAGACAGTACAGGAATATGCATCAGAAAAGATTGACGACTTCGAAACCCTTGAAGATATTAACCTTACTATTTCTAATTCTTTATTCCTTGAAACTTTATTGATGAAAATTCGTGGAAAGACTATATCTTTTGCATCTTATATAAAGAAATCCAAAACAAAACTTACAGAAGAACTTGAGGAAAAAATTAAACAAGTTGAAGATAACATTAGAAGAGACTTTCAAAATATAAATGAGGAAATGCTCTCTGAACTATCAAAATATAAAAATCAATTGGAAGAAATAAAAAAAGAAGAAATTAAAGGAATACAAATCAGAAATCGAATCCAATGGTATGAAGAGGGAGAAAAACCATCAAAATATTTCTGTAACTTGGAAAATAGAAACTTTTCAAAAAAATCAATTAATAAACTAATAACTAAGGACAAAACTGAAATCACAGACAGTAAATCAATACTTAATGAGGTTAAGAATTTCTATGAGAATTTATATGCTTCGCATGATGAAGATAGAGTAAAGGATTGTCTAAGAGATATTAAGACCCCAACTTTACACAGAACACTGAGAGAAAATCTTGAAAAAGAAATCAGTATGGAAGAAATCAGCAAAAATGTTTATAAAATGAAAAATAACAAAAGCCCAGGAATTGACGGGTTTCCAATAGATTTCTTTAAATTTTTTTGGAAAGATCTAAAATTTTGGATTTATAGATTTGTTAAAGACGTATCAAATAAGAATGACATGTCCCTAAGTATGAAGAGAGGTGTAATTACTTGCATACCAAAAGCAAACAAAGACAGAACATTACTAAAGAATTGGAGGCCTATCACATTACTTAATGCAGTTTATAAAATTATCAGCTCATGTATAGCAAATAGATTAAAGACTACATTAGATGAATTAATTCACTCTAACCAAACCGGTTTTATTCCGGGCAGAACCATCAGTGAAAACACAAGACTCTTATATGATATAATTTTTGAAACTAAAAAACAAAACATTCCTGGCCTTCTAATTTTGATTGACTTTGAAAAAGCATTTGACTCTGTTTCTAAAAATTTCATTAATGAAGTTTTACAAAAATTTGACTTTGGACCTGAAATGATTAGATGGATAAATATTTTGACATATGACACTACCTCATGTGTTATCCAACATGGCCATATTTCTGAATTTTTCCCTAATGAAAGAGGCTGTAGACAGGGAGATCCCTTGTCTCCATACCTTTTTCTTCTTGTGGCTGAGATTCTGGGTTGTATGATTAGAAATAATGACAAAATAAAAGGTATTACTATTAACGATACTGAATATAAGCTTGATCAATATGCTGATGACACAGAATTATTTCTTGATGGTACTGAATACAGCTTGTATGCTGCTATTGACACAATTAATAAGTTCTACAAAATGTCTGGTTTGAAAATTAATTTAGATAAATCAAAAGCAATTTGGATTGGAGCAAAAGCTAAATCTATTGACATAATATGTAAAGATCTCAATATCGAGTGGATGACGGGTGAATTTGATGTACTTGGTATTAAATTTACGCCTGATCTTGAAAACTTATGGGTGATAAACACCCGAAAGAGACTTGAAGAAATTAATAGACTCTTATCATCATGGAGGAAAAGAAATTTAACTCTTATTGGTAAAATTACAGTGATAAAAACTTTAGCAATTTCTAAATTAGTTCATATCTTTAACTCTTTACCTAATCCCCCTGCTGAATTTATTACTGCTCTTGAGAAATTATTTTTTAAATTCATATGGAATGGAAAAAATGATAAAATAAAAAGAAATGTTCTAAAAAATAAATATGATGATGGGGGTTTGAGAATGATTGACAACACTAGATTTATAGATGCTTTGAAATTATCCACCTTAAGATTGTATCTAAAAAACCCTATGAAGAATAACCCCTGTCAGATACCTTTTGATGATATTTTTAATTTTGGAGCAAACTCTGATACTTATTTGAAGATAGAAAATCCTTTTTGGCAAGATGTATTAAAGGCTTGGAAAGTATTCCACAAAAAACATTATGTTGACCCTGACATTTTAGATAATATTTTACCCCAACCTCTTTGGTTTAATCACAATTTCAAAAACAGATCACACTTTATAAAAGATTGGGCAAATAAAGGAATTATGACTATTAATGACATATGTGATGAAAAAGGTCTACTATCAATGGAATCTATAAAAGATAAATACAGCATCAAAGGTACATTTCTAGATTATAATTACTTACTATATATTTTGCCTGACTTATGGAAATATACCCTTACCCACTCGTGTACAGAAATAAATGCCAGAAGCATAAATGTTACTGAATGCCAGTTGAATTTAATGAAAACATCAAAAGGCTCAAGACTTTTTTATGACATACTTATCTCAACAGTCGATTACCCTAACATTTGTAACAAATGGCAACTTTTATTTCCTGAAATGATATTTGATTGGAAAAACATATTTACAATATATATGAAGGCATTAAAAGACACTAAATTACTGGATTTTCAATATAGATTTCTTCATGGTATCATCTACACTAAAAGAGAATTACTCAGAATGAAAAAAGTTGACAATAGCTTATGTTGCTTTTGTAAGAATGTTGATGAAAGTGTCTGTCATGTATACTGGGAATGTGAGGAAACACAAATCTTTTGGAATAATTTACAAGATTGGCTTAATAACTCATTTCCAACTCCAGTGATATTTTCTAAACTCTTAGTCTGGTTTGGTACTCAACACCAAAACAGACTAATTAATCACATCATTATTTCTGCTAAAAGATATATATATCTTAGCAATATCAAAAATACATCACTAAATTTCAATATATATTTACAAATTTTGAAACAAATATTCTTTGTAGAAAATTTTATTGCAACCAGAAACAATAAAAATCAATATTTTGAAAATAAATGGCGTCTCCTCACTCCAGTTCTTATGTGAACACCAATCTATTCCATATTCAAATTGCCTGTTTTACTCTTTATTGTTTAATCTGTTTAACATTGCCTATGTATGTTATTCTATATGTAACTATGTAAACATTCGGAACTTATAAAAGAAAAAAAAAAAAAAAAAAAGTGTAGTGTGATTTTTTGGTTTAAGTAATTTTTGGAAAGATGTGTGACAAGTTAAAATCAAGACATTTGATGAATGTATTTCAAAGGGCTTATGGGCAATTACCTTTTTTTGGGTGGAGGGGTGGAAGTTGGTGTGCCTTTTGCAGGTGCGAGTTTTAGTGATGTAGTGGCATTGGTTCAAGTCATCTTTTGTGATATTTGTAAGCTCTGAGAAGAGCTGTTTAGTGTTGAAAACACTAGTTTGGAAGAACTGCATGTTGCATGTTCTTGAGTATCTAGTATTCCATCTCTTCACTGTCATACTCCTCAGAGTCCGACTGGCTGTTGACAGACACATAGTATCTGAGTTCGGCAATCTTCTCAGCCTTTCCACAAGCATACTCGTAGTATGCATTGCGGACACCTTCAACTGTTGCCATTCTAAGTCGTAGGTTGTATCTGAATGAACGGTGGTTTTCTTGGCGAGCTTTGTCATAGCGTTTCTGAAGACCTTCCAAGCGGTCGTTGAGGAGGACGACCTGTTCACATGCCTTCTTGAAGCGAGTCTCGGTCTCGTAGAGTTGAGCGTACAGGTGAAACTTCTCCATGGTATTGATAGTAGAAGCGATTCAGAAGATCTGATGCCAAATCCATCAGGCCATGGCCATTTTATACACTGGCCATGACACGCCCTCTGTTGATGCGTGTCAAAACCTTCTCAAATGTGCAGTTGCACTGATTGGCCTGGAATCCAACGCTAGGTCCTGCCACTGGATATGTCAATTACAAGGCAATCAACATTCACTTAACTGTGTACACATGGATGACAAATATCAACCTTGCTAGCAAGCATACCTTTTCCCATTTTTGTTGATTATTCTTTTTAATTCACTGACGGATAACTTTGAGTACTTTCAGTTAGAATGTCTGAACTTATGATAGTTACAGTAGATTGTACAAACAAACTACTCAGAGATAATCTTGGCCAAATTTTGAAAATGCACATGTCAGATATCTCTTGAGTTGTACTGATTGAGTCAGACAATGTTTGTTTAACTGTCATTGTTTAACTAGAAAAAATACAGTAATAGTTTTTCTCAGTGTCTGGAGAAGAAATTATTGAGTTATTAGATTTGTGTCATGGCTATGTGGTTGACTTTGAATTACAAATGGGTGTAACTGTATGAATTATATTTTGTGTTGAATTTTCATTAGCATTCAAATATTTCTGTCGAGGACTATTTCATTGACACTAAAAAATGAATGTCTGAAGCCTTTTGTTTAAATACAAAGAGGGAAAACAGAGAAATCACAGGAATTTCAAGTCTCCAAAAATGAAGACTTGTCTTCCGCGTTGTGTATTTAACAATTATTAGCCTTATCACAAAGAAATCTTCACACAATAGCAGTGATCTGAGAAGCCAGCGCTTGGAAATGCTGTATGGGCCGAACATAAAATTTTCAAATGCTGATTTTTGTTAAAGCGATTGTTGCTTCCAAGATACTTTTTATTATGTTTAAAAAATTGAACTGAGTTATTATGAAGATTTTGTTCAGATCATGCTAAATTTTGTATGTCAAGTGTAGTGTGATTTTTTGGTTTAAGTAATTTTTGGAAAGATGTGTGACAAGTTAAAATCAAGACATTTGATGAATGTATTTCAAAGGGCTTATGGGCAATTACCTTTATTTTGGGGGAGGGGTGGAAGTTGGTGTGCCTTTTGCAGGTGCGAGTTTTAGTGATGTAGTGGCATTGATTCAAGTCATCTTTTGTGATATTTGTAAGCTCTGAGAAGAGCTGTTTAGTGTTGAAAACACTAGTTTGGAAGAACTGCATGTTGCATGTTCTTGAGTATCTAGTATTCCATCTCTTCACTGTCATACTCCTCAGAGTCCGACTGGCTGTTGACAGACACATAGTATCTGAGTTCGGCAATCTTCTCAGCCTTTCCACAAGCATACTCGTAGTATGCATTGCGGACACCTTCAACTGTTGCCATTCTAAGTCGTAGGTTGTATCTGAATGAACGGTGGTTTTCTTGGCGAGCTTTGTCATAGCGTTTCTGAAGACCTTCCAAGCGGTCGTTGAGGAGGACGACCTGTTCACATGCCTTCTTGAAGCGAGTCTCGGTCTCGTAGAGTTGAGCGTACAGGTGAAACTTCTCCATGGTATTGATAGTAGAAGCGATTCAGAAGATCTGATGCCAAATCCATCAGGCCACGGCCATTTTATACACTGGCCATGACACGCCCTCTGTTGATGCGTGTCAAAACCTTCTCAAATGTGCAGTTGCACTGATTGGCCTGCAATCCAACGCTAGGTCCTGCCACTGGATATGTCAATTACAAGGCAATCAACATTCACTTAACTGTGTACACATGGATGACAAATATCAACCTTGCTAGCAAGCATACCTTTTCCCATTTTTGTTGATTATTCTTTTTAATTCACTGACGGATAACTTTGCGTACTTTGAGTTAGAATGTCTGAACTTATGATAGTTACAGTAGATTGTACAAACAAACTACTCAGAGATAATCTTGGCCAAATTTGAAAATGCACATGTCAGATATCTCTTGAGTTGTACTGATTGAGTCAGACAATGTTTGTTTAACTGTCATTGTTTAACTAGAAAAAATACAGTAATAGTTTTTCTCAGTGTCTGGAGAAGAAATTATTGAGTTATTAGATTTTTGTCATGGCTATGTGGTTGACTTTGAATTACAAATGGGTGTAACTGTATGAATTATATTTTGTGTTGAATTTTCATTAGCATTCAAATATTTTTGTCGAGGACTATTTCATTGACACTAAAAAATGAATGTCTGAAGCCTTTTGTTTAAATACAAAGAGGGAAAACAGAGAAATCACAGGAATTTCAAGTCTCCAAAAATGAAGACTTGTCTTCCGCGTTGTGTATTTAACAATTATTAGCCTTATCACAAAGAAATCTTCACACAATAGCAGTGATCTGAGAAGCCAGCGCTTGGAAATGCTGTATGGGCCGAACATAAAATTTTCAAATGCTGATTTTTGTTAAAGCGATTGTTGCTTCCAAGATACTTTTTATTATGTTTAAAAAATTGAACTGAGTTATTATGAAGATTTTGTTCAGATCATGCTAAATTTTGTATGTTAAGTGTAGTGTGATTTTTTGGTTTAAGTAATTTTTGGAAAGATGTGTGACAAGTTAAAATCAAGACATTTGATGAATGTATTTCAAAGGGCTTATGGGCAATTACCTTTTTTTGGGGGGAGGGGTGGAAGTTGGTGTGCCTTTTGCAGGTGCGAGTTTTAGTGATGTAGTGGCATTGGTTCAAGTCATCTTTTGTGATATTTGTAAGCTCGAAAACACTAGTTTGGAAGAACTGCATGTTCTTGAGTATCTAGTATTCCATCTCTTCACTGTCATACTCCTCAGAGTCCGACTGGCTGTTGACAGACACATAGTATCTGAGTTCGGCAATCTTCTCAGCCTTTCCACAAGCATACTCGTAGTATTCATTTCGGACACCTTCAACTGTTGCCATTCTAAGTCGTAGGTTGTATCTGAATGAACGGTGGTTTTCTTGGCGAGCTTTGTCATAACGTTTCTGAAGACCTTCCAAGCGGTCGTTGAGGAGGACGACCTGTTCACATGCCTTCTTGAAGCGAGTCTCGGTCTCGTAGAGTTGAGCGTACAGGTGAAACTTCTCCATGGTATTGATAGTAGAAGCGATTCAGAAGATCTGATGCCAAATCCATCAGGCCACGGCCATTTTATACAAGAAGAAGAAGAAGAAGAAATATTTATTAAAGTGTCACATAATGTACATAAAATCACAGTATAAATTGCATATATGAACTTAAAAGTAAAATGTACATTATCCGGCCTATGAGACACTAAAAGCAGTAAAATAGCATAGTATAAGCATATTATAGTAAAATTAACGAACACACACACATATTTTATAACAGCATTGTAACTACTAAAAGAATAAACTATGGTTATGACATATACATTCATACACTATAATACATGTATAATAATATAAAAATATATCACAAGTTAAGAATATGCTGGTAAAACATGAAATCTGCGCTGGAACATGGAGAAAGTCATTGCGGCCAGGGACTTGCTAAGATCAGGACATTGCATAAGAAATATGAATTGGTTGGTATAAGACAGGGAGTTGAACTGGTTATGCAATGTGTTGGCTTCTTTCCAGATATTGTAACGGATGTCGGAGTAGAGTGGGCAGACAGTTAGGAAATGGATCTCATCTTCAATAGCATTAAGTTGACAGTATCGACATATGCGGTCTTGCAAGGGAATCTGAGGTCTGCAGAATCGGCCTAGTTCGATTTCCAGGGGAAGAGAGCCACACCTGAGCTTGGCAAACACGCTTCTGTGCAGACGATTCAAGTTTCTTGAGACATAGGGATCCACTGTTGTCGATGTTTTGAACAATCTATAAGTTCTAAGTTTGTTGCCGTTCTGTCGCCCCTTGTCATTCCACAGCTCACTCCACCAGTCAGCAGTGTCAGCGGATATGATGGTGTCTTTGATGATGAGGAACTCATGGTTGCTGAGATTGTGGATGTCTGTGATAGGAACTGGCAGATACTGGATGAGTTTCAGCGTTGAACTGTACCATGATTTACGGAAGCCAAGTGACCATCTGTTGACGTTGTCCAGTATAGGTCGATCATCTGTTATCCGAGAAAGCTTCTTCCAGTAGCGAATGACTTCAATACGTTGAACAGCTGATGTAGAGAGCCAGCCCATCTCACCTCGTACTGCTGCATTAGCACTTTTACTTCCCACACCTAAGAAGTATCTGCAAGCCCGGTGCTGTACCTTGTTGATGCATCTGAATTGCCGAGACCCCCAGATTGCAGAACCGTATGAAAGAATAGGCTGTACAAGGTTACTGTAAAGGGTGTTGTAGACGTCATAAGCCATTCCTCCGACATACTTGGACTTGCTAATGATAACGCCCAGAGCTCTGTTTGCAGACTTGTCTAGTTCTCCAGCTGTATACACTGGCCATGACACGCCCTCTGTTGATGCGTGCCAAAACTTTCTCAAATGTGCAGTTGCACTGATTGACCTGGAATCCAACGCTAGGTCCTGCCACTGGATATGTCAATTACAAGGCAATCAACATTCACTTAACTGTGTACACATGGATGACAAATATCAACCTTGCTAGCAAGCATACCTTTTCCCATTTTTGTTGATTATTCTTTTTAATTCACTGACGGATAACTTTGCGTACTTTGAGTTAGAATGTCTGAACTTATGATAGTTACAGTAGATTGTACAAACAAACTACTCAGAGATAATCTTGGCCAAATTTGAAAATGCACATGTCAGATATCTCTTGAGTTGTACTGATTGAGTCAGACAATGTTTGTTTAACTGTCATTGTTTAACTAGAAAAAATACAGTAATAGTTTTTCTCAGTGTCTGGAGAAGAAATTATTGAGTTATTAGATTTTTGTCATGGCTATGTGGTTGACTTTGAATTACAAATGGGTGTAACTGTATGAATTATATTCTGTGTTGAATTTTCATTAGCATTCAAATATTTCTGTCGAGGACTATTTCATTGACACTAAAAAATGAATGTCTGAAGCCTTCTGTTTAAATACAAAGAGGGAAAACAGAGAAATCACAGGAATTTCAAGTCTACAGAAATGAAGACTTGTCTTTCGCGTTGTGTATTTAACAATTATTAGCCTTATCACAAAGAAATCTTCACACAATAGCAGTGATCTGAGAAGCCAGCGCTTGGAAATGCTGTATGGGCCGAACATAAAATTTTCAAATGCTGATTTTTGTTAAAGCGATTGTTGCTTCCAAGATACTTTTTATTATGTTTAAAAAATTGAACTGAGTTATTATGAAGATTTTGTTCAGATCATGCTAAATTTTGTATGTTAAGTGTAGTTTGATTTTTTGGTTTAAGTAATTTTTGGAAAGATGTGTGACAAGTTAAAATCTAGACATTTGATGAATGTATTTCAAAGGGCTTATGGGCAATTACCTTTATTTTGGGGGAGGGGTGGAAGTTGGTGTGCCTTTTGCAGGTGCGAGTTTTAGTGATGTAGTGGCATTGATTCAAGTCATCTTTTGTGATATTTGTAAGCTCTGAGAAGAGCTGTTTAGTGTTGAAAACACTAGTTTGGAAGAACTGCATGTTGCATGTTCTTGAGTATCTAGTATTCCATCTCTTCACTGTCATACTCCTCAGAGTCCGACTGGCTGTTGACAGAAACATAGTATCTGAGTTCGGCAATCTTCTCAGCCTTTCCACAAGCATACTCGTAGTATGCATTTCGGACACCTTCAACTGTTGCAATTCTAAGTCGTAGGTTGTATCTGAATGAACGGTGGTTTTCTTGGCGAGCTTTGTCATAACGTTTCTGAAGACCTTCCAAGCGGTCGTTGAGGAGGACGACCTGTTCACATGCCTTCTTGAAGCGAGTCTCGGTCTCGTAGAGTTAAGCGTACAGGTGAAACTTCTCCATGGTATTGATAGTAGAAGCGATTCAGAAGATCTGATGCCAAATCCATCAGGCCACGGCCATTTTATACACTGGCCATGACACGCCCTCTGTTGATGCGTGTCAAAACCTTCTCAAATGTGCAGTTGCACTGATTGGCCTGCAATCCAACGCTAGGTCCTGCCACTGGATATGTCAATTACAAGGCAATCAACATTCACTTAACTGTGTACACATGGATGACAAATATCAACCTTGCTAGCAAGCATACCTTTTCCCATTTTTGTTGATTATTCTTTTTAATTCACTGACGGATAACTTTGCGTACTTTGAGTTAGAATGTCTGAACTTATGATAGTTACAGTAGATTGTACAAACAAACTACTCAGAGATAATCTTGGCCAAATTTGAAAATGCACATGTCAGATATCTCTTGAGTTGTACTGATTGAGTCAGACAATGTTTGTTTTACTGTCATTGTTTAACTAGAAAAAAATACAGTAATAGTTTTTCTCAGTGTCTGGAGAAGAAATTATTGAGTATAAGATTTTTGTCATGGCTATGTGGTTGACTTTGAATTACAAATGGGTGTAACTGTATGAATTATATTTTGTGTTGAATTTTCATTAGCATTCAAATATTTCTGTCGAGGACTATTTCATTGACACTAAAAAATGAATGTCTGAAGCCTTCTGTTTAAATACAAAGAGGGAAAACAGAGAAATCACAGGAATTTCAAGTCTACAGAAATGAAGACTTGTCTTTCGCGTTGTGTATTTAACAATTATTAGCCTTATCACAAAGAAATCTTCACACAATAGCAGTGATCTGAGAAGCCAGCGCTTGGAAATGCTGTATGGGCCGAACATAACATTTTCAAATGCTGATATTTGTTAAAGCAATTGTTGCTTCCAAGATACTTTTTATTATGTTTAAAAAATTGAACTGAGTTATTATGAAGATTTTGTTCAGATCATGCTAAATTTTGTATGTTAAGTGTAGTGTGATTTTTTGGTTTAAGTAATTTTTGGAAAGATGTGTGACAAGTTAAAATCTAGACATTTGATGAATGTATTTCAAAGGGCTTATGGGCAATTACCTTTATTTTGGGGGAGGGGTGGAAGTTGGTGTGCCTTTTGCAGGTGCGAGTTTTAGTGATGTAGTTGCATTGATTCAAGTCATCTTTTGTGATATTTGTAAGCTCTGAGAAGAGCTGTTTAGTGTTGAAAACACTAGTTTGGAAGAACTGCATGTTGCATGTTCTTGAGTATCTAGTATTCCATCTCTTCACTGTCATACTCCTCAGAGTCCGACTGGCTGTTGACAGAAACATAGTATCTGAGTTCGGCAATCTTCTCAGCCTTTCCACAAGCATACTCGTAGTATTCATTTCGGACACCTTCAACTGTTGCAATTCTAAGTCGTAGGTTGTATCTGAATGAACGGTGGTTTTCTTGGCGAGCTTTGTCATAACGTTTCTGAAGACCTTCCAATCGGTCGTTGAGGAGGACGACCTGTTCACATGCCTTCTTGAAGCGAGTCTCGGTCTCGTAGAGTTGAGCGTACAAGTGAAACTTCTCCATGGTATTGATAGTAGAAGCGATTCAGAAGATCTGATGCCAAATCCATCAGGCCACGGCCATTTTATACACTGGCCATGACACGCCCTCTGTTGATGCGTGTCAAAACCTTCTCAAATGTGCAGTTGCACTGATTGGCCTGGAATCCAACGCTAGGTCCTGCCACTGGATATGTCAATTACAAGGCAATCAACATTCACTTAACTGTGTACACATGGATGACAAATATCAACCTTGCTAGCAAGCATACCGTTTCCCATTTTTGTTGATTATTCTTTTTAATTCACTGACGGATAACTTTGCGTACTTTGAGTTAGAATGTCTTAACTTATGATAGTTACAGTAGATTGTACAAACAAACTACTCAGAGATAATCTTGACCAAATTTGAAAATGCACATGTCAGATATCTCTTGAGTTGTACTGATTGAGTCAGACAATGTTTGTTTAACTGTCATTGTTTAACTAGAAAAAATACAGTAATAGTTTTTCTCAGTGTCTGGAGAAGAAATTATTGAGTTATTAGATTTTGTCATGGCTATGTGGTTGACTTTGAATTACAAATGGGTGTAACTGTATGAATTATATTTTGTGTTGAATTTTCATTAGCATTCAAATATTTCTGTCGAGGACTATTTCATTGACACTAAAAAATGAATGTCTGAAGCCTTCTGTTTAAATACAAAGAGGGAAAACAGAGAAATCACAGGAATTTCAAGTCTACAGAAATGAAGACTTGTCTTTCGCGTTGTGTATTTAACAATTATTAGCCTTATCACAAAGAAATCTTCACACAATAGCAGTGATCTGAGAAGCCAGCGCTTGGAAATGCTGTATGGGCCGAACATAAAATTTTCAAATGCTGATTTTTGTTAAAGCGATTGTTGCTTCCAAGATACTTTTTATTATGTTTAAAAAATTGAACTGAGTTATTATGAAGATTTTGTTCAGATCATGCTAAATTTTGTATGTTAAGTGTAGTGTGATTTTTTGGTTTAAGTAATTTTTGGAAAGATGTGTGACAAGTTAAAATCTAGACATTTGATGAATGTATTTCAAAGGGCTTATGGGCAATTACCTTTATTTTGGGGGAGGGGTGGAAGTTGGTGTGCCTTTTGCAGGTGCGAGTTTTAGTGATGTAGTGGCATTGATTCAAGTCATCTTTTGTGATATTTGTAAGCTCTGAGAAGAGCTGTTTAGTGTTGAAAACACAAGTTTGGAAGAACTGCATGTTGCATGTTCTTGAGTATCTAGTATTCCATCTCTTCACTGTCATACTCCTCAGAGTCCGACTGGCTGTTGACAGAAACATAGTATCTGAGTTCGGCAATCTTCTCAACCTTTCCACAAGCATACTCGTAGTATGCATTTCGGACACCTTCAACTGTTGCCATTCTAAGTCGTAGGTTGTATCTGAATGAACGGTGGTTTTCTTGGCGAGCTTTGTCATAACGTTTCTGAAGACCTTCCAATCGGTCGTTGAGGAGGACGACCTGTTCACATGCCTTCTTGAAGCGAGTCTCGGTCTCGTAGAGTTGAGCGTACAGGTGAAACTTCTCCATGGTATTGATAGTAGAAGCGATTCAGAAGATCTGATGCCAAATCCATCAGGCCACGGCCATTTTATACACTGGCCATGACACGCCCTCTGTTGATGCGTGTCAAAACCTTCTCAAATGTGCAGTTGCACTGATTGGCCTGCAATCCAACGCTAGGTCCTGCCACTGGATATGTCAATTACAAGGCAATCAACATTCACTTAACTGTGTACACATGGATGACAAATATCAACCTTGCTAGCAAGTATACCTTTTCCCATTTTTGTTGATTATTCTTTTTAATTCACTGACGGATAACTTTGCGTACTTTGAGTTAGAATGTCTGAACTTATGATAGTTACAGTAGATTGTACAAACAAACTACTCAGAGATAATCTTGGCCAAATTTGAAAATGCACATGTCAGATATCTCTTGAGTTGTACTGATTGAGTCAGACAATGTTTGTTTTACTGTCATTGTTTAACTAGAAAAAAATACAGTAATAGTTTTTCTCAGTGTCTGGAGAAGAAATTATTGAGTTATTAGATTTTTGTCATGGCTATGTGGTTGACTTTGAATTACAAATGGGTGTAACTGTATGAATTATATTTTGTGTTGAATTTTCATTAGCATTCAAATATTTCTGTCGAGGACTATTTCATTGACACTAAAAAATGAATGTCTGAAGCCTTCTGTTTAAATACAAAGAGGGAAAACAGAGAAATCACAGGAATTTCAAGTCTCCAGAAATGAAGACTTGTCTTCCGCGTTGTGTATTTAACAATTATTAGCCTTATCACAAAGAAATCTTCACACAATAGCAGTGATCTGAGAAGCCAGCGCTTGGAAATGCTGTATGGGCCGAACATAACATTTTCAAATGCTGATATTTGTTAAAGCAATTGTTGCTTCCAAGATACTTTTTATTATGTTTAAAAAATTGAACTGAGTTATTATGAAGATTTTGTTCAGATCATGCTAAATTTTGTATGTTAAGTGTAGTGTGATTTTTTGGTTTAAGTAATTTTTGGAAAGATGTGTGACAAGTTAAAATCAAGACATTTGATGAATGTATTTCAAAGGGCTTATGGGCAATTACCTTTATTTTGGGGGAGGGGTGGAAGTTGGTGTGCCTTTTGCAGGTGCGAGTTTAAGTGATGTAGTGGCATTGATTCAAGTCATCTTTTGTGATATTTGTAAGCTCTGAGAAGAGCTGTTTAGTGTTGAAAACACTAGTTTGGAAGAACTGCATGTTGCATGTTCTTGAGTATCTAGTATTCCATCTCTTCACTGTCATACTCCTCAGAGTCCGACTGGCTGTTGACAGAAACATAGTATCTGAGTTCGGCAATCTTCTCAGCCTTTCCACAAGCATACTCGTAGTATGCATTTCGGACACCTTCAACTGTTGCCATTCTAAGTCGTAGGTTGTATCTGAATGAACGGTGGTTTTCTTGGCGAGCTTTGTCATAACGTTTCTGAAGACCTTCCAAGCGGTCGTTGAGGAGGACGACCTGTTCACATGCCTTCTTGAAGCGAGTCTCGGTCTCGTAGAGTTGAGCGTACAGGTGAAACTTCTCCATGGTATTGATAGTAGAAGCGATTCAGAAGATCTGATGCCAAATCCATCAGGCCACGGCCATTTTATACACTTGCCATGACACGCCCTCTGTTGATGCGTGTCAAAACCTTCTCAAATGTACAGTTGCACTGATTGGCCTGCAATCCAACGCTAGGTCCTGCCACTGGATATGTCAATTACAAGGCAATCAACATTCACTTAACTGTGTACACATGGATGACAAATATCAACCTTGCTAGCAAGCATACCTTTTCCGATTTTTGTTGATTATTCTTTTTAATTCACTGACGGAAAACTTTGCGTACTTTGAGTTAGAATGTCTGAACTTATGATAGTTACAGTAGATTGTACAAACAAACTACTCAGAGATAATCTTGGCCAAATTTGAAAATGCACATGTCAGATATCTCTTGAGTTGTACTGATTGAGTCAGACAATGTTTGTTTAACTGTCATTGTTTAACTAGAAAAAATACAGTAATAGTTTTTCTCAGTGTCTGGAGAAGAAATTATTGAGTTATTAGATTTTTGTCATGGCTATGTGGTTGACTTTGAATTACAAATGGGTGTAACTGTATGAATTATATTTTGTGTTGAATTTTCATTAGCATTCAAATATTTCTGTCGAGGTCTATTTCATTGACACTAAACAATGAATGTCTGAAGCCTTCTGTTTAAATACAAAGAGGGAAAACAGAGAAATCACAGGAATTTCAAGTCTCCAGAAATGAAGACTTGTCTTCCGCGTTGTGTATTTAACAATTATTAGCCTTATCACAAAGAAATCTTCACACAATAGCAGTGATCTGAGAAGCCAGCGCTTGGAAATGCTGTATGGGCCGAACATAACATTTTCAAATGCTGATTTTTGTTAAAGCAATTGTTGCTTCCAAGATACTTTTTATTATGTTTAAAAAATTGAACTGAGTTAGTATGAAGATTTTGTTCAGATCATGCTAAATTTTGTATGTTAAGTGTAGTGTGATTTTTTGGTTTAAGTAATTTTTGGAAAGATGTGTGACAAGTTAAAATCAAGACATTTGATGAATGTATTTCAAAGGGCTTATGGGCAATTACCTTTATTTTGGGGGAGGGGTGGAAGTTGGTGTGCCTTTTGCAGGTGCGAGTTTTAGTGATGTAGTGGCATTGATTCAAGTCATCTTTTGTGATATTTGTAAGCTCTGAGAAGAGCTGTTTAGTGTTGAAAACACTAGTTTGGAAGAACTGCATGTTGCATGTTCTTGAGTATCTAGTATTCCATCTCTTCACTGTCATACTCCTCAGAGTCCGACTGGCTGTTGACAGACACATAGTATCTTAGTTCGGCAATCTTCTCAGCCTTTCCACAAGCATACTCGTAGTATGCATTGCGGACACCTTCAACTGTTGCCATTCTAAGTCGTAGGTTGTATCTGAATGAACGGTGGTTTTCTTGGCGAGCTTTGTCATAACGTTTCTGAAGACCTTCCAAGCGGTCGTTGAGGAGGACGACCTGTTCACATGCCTTCTTGAAGCGAGTCTCGGTCTCGTAGAGTTGAGCGTACAGGTGAAACTTCTCCATGGTATTGATAGTAGAAGCGATTCAGAAGATCTGATGCCAAATCCATCAGGCCACGGCCATTTTATACACTTGCCATGACACGCCCTCTGTTGATGCGTGTCAAAACCTTCTCAAATGTGCAGTTGCACTGATTGGCCTGGAATCCAACGCTAGGTCCTGCCACTGGATATGTCAATTACAAGGCAATCAACATTCACTTAACTGTGTACACATGGATGACAAATATCAACCTTGCTAGCAAGCATACCTTTTCCCATTTTTGTTGATTATTCTTTTTAATTCACTGACGGATAACTTTGCGTTCTTTGAGTTAGAATGTCTGAACTTATGATAGTTACAGTAGATTGTACAAACAAACTACTCAGAGATAATCTTGGCCAAATTTGAAAATGCACATGTCAGATATCTCTTGAGTTGTACTGATTGAGTCAGACAATGTTTGTTTAACTGTCATTGTTTAACTAGAAAAAAATACAGTAATAGTTTTTCTCAGTGTCTGGAGAAGAAATTATTGAGTTATTAGATTTTTGTCATGGCTATGTGGTTGACTTTGTATTACAAATGGGTGTAACTGTATGAATTATATTTTGTGTTGAATTTTCATTAGCATTCAAATATTTCTGTCGAGGACTATTTCATTGACACTAAAAAATGAATGTCTGAAGCCTTCTGTTTAAATACAAAAGAGGGAAAACAGAGAAATCACAGGAATTTCAAGTCTCCAGAAATGAAGACTTGTCTTCCGCGTTGTGTATTTAACAATTATTAGCCTTATCACAAAGAAATCTTCACACAATAGCAGTGATCTGAGAAGCCAGCGCTTGGAAATGCTGTATGGGCCGAACATAACATTTTCAAATGCTGATTTTTGTTAAAGCAATTGTTGCTTCCAAGATACTTTTTATTATGTTTAAAAAATTGAACTGAGTTATTATGAAGATTTTGTTCAGATCATGCTAAATTTTGTATGTCAAGTGTAGTGTGATTTTTTGGTTTAAGTAATTTTTGGAAAGATGTGTGACAAGTTAAAATCAAGACATTTGATGAATGTATTTCAAAGGGCTTATGGGCAATTACCTTTATTTTGGGGGAGGGGTGGAAGTTGGTGTGCCTTTTGCAGGTGCGAGTTTTAGTGATGTAGTGGCATTGATTCAAGTCATCTTTTGTGATATTTGTAAGCTCTGAGAAGAGCTGTTTAGTGTTGAAAACACTAGTTTGGAAGAACTGCATGTTGCATGTTCTTGAGTATCTAGTATTCCATCTCTTCACTGTCATACTCCTAAGAGTCCGACTGGCTGTTGACAGACACATAGTATCTGAGTTCGGCAATCTTCTCAGCCTTTCCACAAGCATACTCGTAGTATGCATTGCGGACACCTTCAACTGTTGCCATTCTAAGTCGTAGGTTGTATCTGAATGAACGGTGGTTTTCTTGGCGAGCTTTGTCATAACGTTTCTGAAGACCTTCCAAGCGGTCGTTGAGGAGGACGACCTGTTCACATGCCTTCTTGAAGCGAGTCTCGGTCTCGTAGAGTTGAGCGTACAGGTGAAACTTCTCCATGGTATTGATAGTAGAAGCGATTCAGAAGATCTGATGCCAAATCCATCAGGCCACGGCCATTTTATACACTGGGCATGACACGCCCTCTGTTGATGCGTGTCAAAACCTTCTCAAATGTGCAGTTGCACTGATTGGCCTGGAATCCAACGCTAGGTCCTGCCACTGGATATGTCAATTACAAGGCAATCAACATTCACTTAACTGTGTACACATGGATGACAAATATCAACCTTGCTAGCAAGCATACCTTTTCCCATTTTTGTTGATTATTCTTTTTAATTCACTGACGGATAACTTTGCGTACTTTGAGTTAGAATGTCTGAACTTATGATAGTTACAGTAGATTGTACAAACAAACTACTCAGAGATAATCTTGGCCAAATTTTGAAAATGCACATGTCAGATATCTCTTGAGTTGTACTGATTGAGTCAGACAATGTTTGTTTAACTGTCATTGTTTAACTAGAAAAAATACAGTAATAGTTTTTCTCAGTGTCTGGAGAAGAAATTATTGAGTTATTAGATTTTTGTCATGGCTATGTGGTTGACTTTGAATTACAAATGGGTGTAACTGTATGAATTATATTTTGTGTTGAATTTTCATTAGTATTCAAATATTTCTGTCGAGGTCTATTTCATTGACACTAAACAATGAATGTCTGAAGCCTTCTGTTTAAATACAAAGAGGGAAAACAGAGAAATCACAGGAATTTCAAGTCTCCAGAAATGAAGACTTGTCTTCCGCGTTGAGTATTTAACAATTATTAGCCTTATCACAAAGAAATCTTCACACAATAGCAGTGATCTGAGAAGCCAGCGCTTGGAAATGCTGTATGGGCCGAACATAAAATTTTCAAATGCTGATTTTTGTTAAAGCGATTGTTGCTTCCAAGATACTTTTTATTATGTTTAAAAAATTGAACTGAGTTATTATGAAGATTTTGTTCAGATCATGCTAAATTTTGTATGTTAAGTGTAGTGTGATTTTTTGGTTTAAGAAATTTTTGGAAAGATGTGTGACAAGTTAAAATCTAGACATTTGATGAATGTATTTCAAAGGGCTTATGGGCAATTACCTTTATTTTGGGGGAGGGGTGGAAGTTGGTGTGCCTTTTGCAGGTGCGAGTTTTAGTGATGTAGTGGCATTGATTCAAGTCATCTTTTGTGATATTTGTAAGCTCTGAGAAGAGCTGTTTAGTGTTGAAAACACTAGTTTGGAAGAACTGCATGTTGCATGTTCTTGAGTATCTAGTATTCCATCTCTTCACTGTCATACTCCTCAGAGTCCGACTGGCTGTTGACAGACACATAGTATCTGAGTTCGGCAATCTTCTCAGCCTTTCCACAAGCATACTCGTAGTATGCATTTCGGACACCTTCAACTGTTGCAATTCTAAGTCGTAGGTTGTATCTGAATGAACGGTGGTTTTCTTGGCGAGCTTTGTCATAACGTTTCTGAAGACCTTCCAAGCGGTCGTTGAGGAGGACGACCTGTTCACATGCCTTCTTGAAGCGAGTCTCGGTCTCGTAGAGTTGAGCGTACAGGTGAAACTTCTCCATGGTATTGATAGTAGAAGCGATTCAGAAGATCTGATGCCAAATCCATCAGGCCACGGCCATTTTATACACTGGCCATGACACGCCCTCTGTTGATGCGTGTCAAAACCTTCTCAAATGTGCAGTTGCACTGATTGGCCTGCAATCCAACGCTAGGTCCTGCCACTGGATATGTCAATTACAAGGCAATCAACATTCACTTAACTGTGTACACATGGATGACAAATATCAACCTTGCTAGCAAGTATACCTTTTCCCATTTTTGTTGATTATTCTTTTTAATTCACTGACGGATAACTTTGCGTACTTTGAGTTAGAATGTCTGAACTTATGATAGTTACAGTAGATTGTACAAACAAACTACTCAGAGATAATCTTGGCCAAATTTGAAAATGCACATGTCAGATATCTCTTGAGTTGTACTGATTGAGTCAGACAATGTTTGTTTAACTGTCATTGTTTAACTAGAAAAAAATACAGTAATAGTTTTTCTCAGTGTCTGGAGAAGAAATTATTGAGTTATTAGATTTTTGTCATGGCTATGTGGTTGACTTTGAATTACAAATGGGTGTAACTGTATGAATTATATTCTGTGTTGAATTTTCATTAGCATTCAAATATTTCTGTCGAGGACTATTTCATTGACACTAAAAAATGAATGTCTGAAGCCTTCTGTTTAAATACAAAGAGGGAAAACAGAGAAATCACAGGAATTTCAAGTCTCCAGAAATGAAGACTTGTCTTCCGCGTTGTGTATTTAACAATTATTAGCCTTATCACAAAGAAATCTTCACACAATAGCAGTGATCTGAGAAGCCAGCGCTTGGAAATGCTGTATGGGCCGAACATAACATTTTCAAATGCTGATTTTTGTTAAAGCAATTGTTGCTTCCAAGATACTTTTTATTATGTTTAAAAAATTGAACTGAGTTATTATGAAGATTTTGTTCAGATCATGCTAAATTTTGTATGTTAAGTGTAGTGTGATTTTTTGGTTTAAGTAATTTTTGGAAAGATGTGTGACAAGTTAAAATCAAGACATTTGATGAATGTATTTCAAAGGGCTTATGGGCAATTACCTTTATTTTGGGGGAGGGGTGGAAGTTGGTGTGCCTTTTGCAGGTGCGAGTTTTAGTGATGTAGTGGCATTGATTCAAGTCATCTTTTGTGATATTTGTAAGCTCTGAGAAGAGCTGTTTAGTGTTGAAAACACTAGTTTGGAAGAACTGCATGTTGCATGTTCTTGAGTATCTAGTATTCCATCTCTTCACTGTCATACTCCTCAGAGTCCGACTGGCTGTTGACAGAAACATAGTATCTGAGTTCGGCAATCTTCTCAGCCTTTCCACAAGCATACTCGTAGTATGCATTTCGGACACCTTCAACTGTTGCAATTCTAAGTCGTAGGTTGTATCTGAATGAACGGTGGTTTTCTTGGCGAGCTTTGTCATAACGTTTCTGAAGACCTTCCAAGCGGTCGTTGAGGAGGACGATCTGTTCACATGCTTTCTTGAAGCGAGTCTCGGTCTCGTAGAGTTGAGCGTACAGGTGAAACTTCTCCATGGTATTGATAGTAGAAGCGATTCAGAAGATCTGATGCCAAATCCATCAGGCCACGGCCATTTTATACACTGGCCATGACACGCCCTCTGTTGATGCGTGTCAAAACCTTCTCAAATGTGCAGTTGCACTGATTGGCCTGCAATCCAACGCTAGGTCCTGCCACTGGATATGTCAATTACAAGGCAATCAACATTCACTTAACTGTGTACACATGGATGACAAATATCAACCTTGCTAGCAAGTATACCTTTTCCCATTTTTGTTGATTATTCTTTTTAATTCACTGACGGATAACTTTGCGTACTTTGAGTTAGAATGTCTGAACTAATGATAGTTACAGTAGATTGTACAAACAAACTACTCAGAGATAATCTTGGCCAAATTTGAAAATGCACATGTCAGATATCTCTTGAGTTGTACTGATTGAGTCAGACAATGTTTGTTTAACTGTCATTGTTTAACTAGAAAAAATACAGTAATAGTTTTTCTCAGTGTCTGGAGAAGAAATTATTGAGTTATTAGATTTTTGTCATGGCTATGTGGTTGACTTTGAATTACAAATGGGTGTAACTGTATGAATTATATTTTGTGTTGAATTTTCATTAGCATTCAAATATTTCTGTCGAGGACTATTTCATTGACACTAAAAAATGAATGTCTGAAGCCTTCTGTTTAAATACAAAGAGGGAAAACAGAGAAATCACAGGAATTTCAAGTCTCCAGAAATGAAGACTTGTCTTCCGCGTTGTGTATTTAACAATTATTAGCCTTATCACAAAGAAATCTTCACACAATAGCAGTGATCTGAGAAGCCAGCGCTTGGAAATGCTGTATTGGCCGAACATAAAATTTTCAAATGCTGATTTTTGTTAAAGCGATTGTTGCTTCCAAGATACTTTTTATTATGTTTAAAAAATTGAACTGAGTTATTATGAAGATTTTGTTCAGATCATGCTAAATTTTGTATGTTAAGTGTAGTGTGATTTTTTTGGTTTAAGTAATTTTTGGAAAGATGTGTGACAAGTTAAAATCAAGACATTTGATGAATGTATTTCAAAGGGCTTATGGGCAATTACCTTTATTTTGGGGGAGGGGTGGAAGTTGGTGTGCCTTTTGCAGGTGCGAGTTTTAGTGATGTAGTGGCATTGATTCAAGTCATCTTTTGTGATATTTGTAAGCTCTGAGAAGAGCTGTTTAGTGTTGAAAACACTAGTTTGGAAGAACTGCATGTTGCATGTTCTTGAGTATCTAGTATTCCATCTCTTCACTGTCATACTCCTCAGAGTCCGACTGGCTGTTGACAGAAACATAGTATCTGAGTTCGGCAATCTTCTCAGCCTTTCCACAAGCATACTCGTAGTATGCATTTCGGACACCTTCAACTGTTGCAATTCTAAGTCGTAGGTTGTATCTGAATGAACGGTGGTTTTCTTGGCGAGCTTTGTCATAACGTTTCTGAAGACCTTCCAAGCGGTCGTTGAGGAGGACGATCTGTTCACATGCCTTCTTGAAGCGAGTCTCGGTCTCGTAGAGTTGAGCGTACAGGTGAAACTTCTCCATGGTATTGATAGTAGAAGCGATTCAGAAGATCTGATGCCAAATCCATCAGGCCACGGCCATTTTATACACTGGCCATGACACGCCCTCTGTTGATGCGTGTCAAAACCTTCTCAAATGTGCAGTTGCACTGATTGGCCTGCAATCCAACGCTAGGTCCTGCCACTGGATATGTCAATTACAAGGCAATCAACATTCACTTAACTGTGTACACATGGATGACAAATATCAACCTTGCTAGCAAGTATACCTTTTCCCATTTTTGTTGATTATTCTTTTTAATTCACTGACGGATAACTTTGCGTACTTTGAGTTAGAATGTCTGAACTTATGATAGTTACAGTAGATTGTACAAACAAACTACTCAGAGATAATCTTGGCCAAATTTGAAAATGCACATGTCAGATATCTCTTGAGTTGTACTGATTGAGTCAGACAATGTTTGTTTTACTGTCATTGTTTAACTAGAAAAAAATACAGTAATAGTTTTTCTCAGTGTCTGGAGAAGAAATTATTGAGTTATTAGATTTTTGTCATGGCTATGTGGTTGACTTTGAATTACAAATGGGTGTAACTGTATGAATTATATTTTGTGTTGAATTTTCATTAGCATTCAAATATTTCTGTCGAGGACTATTTCATTGACACTAAAAAATGAATGTCTGAAGCCTTCTGTTTAAATACAAAGAGGGAAAACAGAGAAATCACAGGAATTTCAAGTCTCCAGAAATGAAGACTTGTCTTCCGCGTTGTGTATTTAACAATTATTAGCCTTATCACAAAGAAATCTTCACACAATAGCAGTGATCTGAGAAGCCAGCGCTTGGAAATGCTGTATGGGCCGAACATAAAATTTTCAAATGCTGATTTTTGTTAAAGCGATTGTTGCTTCCAAGATACTTTTTATTATGTTTAAAAAATTGAACTGAGTTATTATGAAGATTTTGTTCAGATCATGCTAAATTTTGTATGTTAAGTGTAGAGTGTTTTTTTGGTTTAAGTAATTTTTGGAAAGATGTGTGACAAGTTAAAATCAAGACATTTGATGAATGTATTTCAAAGGGCTTATGGGCAATTACCTTTATTTTGGGGGAGGGGTGGAAGTTGGTGTGCCTTTTGCAGGTGCGAGTTTTAGTGATGTAGTGGCATTGATTCAAGTCATCTTTTGTGATATTTGTAAGCTCTGAGAAGAGCTGTTTAGTGTTGAAAACACTAGTTTGGAAGAACTGCATGTTGCATGTTCTTGAGTATCTAGTATTCCATCTCTTCACTGTCATACTCCTCAGAGTCCGACTGGCTGTTGACAGACACATAGTATCTGAGTTCGGCAATCTTCTCAGCCTTTCCACAAGCATACTCGTAGTATGCATTGCGGACACCTTCAACTGTTGCCATTCTAAGTCGTAGGTTGTATCTGAATGAACGGTGGTTTTCTTGGCGAGCTTTGTCATAACGTTTCTGAAGACCTTCCAAGCGGTCGTTGAGGAGGACGACCTGTTCACATGCCTTCTTGAAGCGAGTCTCGGTCTCGTAGAGTTGAGCGTACAGGTGAAACTTCTCCATGGTATTGATAGTAGAAGCGATTCAGAAGATCTGATGCCAAATCCATCAGGCCACGGCCATTTTATACACTGGCCATGACACGCCCTCTGTTGATGCGTGTCAAAACCTTCTCAAATGTGCAGTTGCACTGATTGGCCTGGAATCCAACGCTAGGTCCTGCCACTGGATATGTCAATTACAAGGCAATCAACATTCACTTAACTGTGTACACATGGATGACAAATATCAACCTTGCTAGCAAGCATACCTTTTCCCATTTTTGTTGATTATTCTTTTTAATTCACTGACGGATAACACTGCGTACTTTGAGTTAGAATGTCTGAACTTATGATAGTTACAGTAGATTGTACAAACAAACTACTCAGAGATAATCTTGGCCAAATTTGAAAATGCACATGTCAGATATCTCTTGAGTTGTACTGATTGAGTCAGACAATGTTTGTTTTACTGTCATTGTTTAACTAGAAAAAAATACAGTAATAGTTTTTCTCAGTGTCTGGAGAAGAAATTATTGAGTTATTAGATTTTTGTCATGGCTATGTGGTTGACTTTGAATTACAAATGGGTGTAACTGTATGAATTATATTTTGTGTTGAATTTTCATTAGCATTCAAATATTTCTGTCGAGGACTATTTCATTGACACTAAAAAATGAATGTCTGAAGCCTTCTGTTTAAATACAAAGAGGGAAAACAGAGAAATCACAGGAATTTCAAGTCTCCAGAAATGAAGACTTGTCTTCCGCGTTGTGTATTTAACAATTATTAGCCTTATCACAAAGAAATCTTCACACAATAGCAGTGATCTGAGAAGCCAGCGCTTGGAAATGCTGTATTGGCCGAACATAAAATTTTCAAATGCTGATTTTTGTTAAAGCGATTGTTGCTTCCAAGATACTTTTTATTATGTTTAAAAAATTGAACTGAGTTATTATGAAGATTTTGTTCAGATCATGCTAAATTTTGTATGTTAAGTGTAGTGTGATTTTTTGGTTTAAGTAATTTTTGGAAAGATGTGTGACAAGTTAAAATCAAGACATTTGATGAATGTATTTCAAAGGGCTTATGGGCAATTACCTTTATTTTGGGGGAGGGGTGGAAGTTGGTGTGCCTTTTGCAGGTGCGAGTTTTAGTGATGTAGTGGCTTTGATTCAAGTCATCTTTTGTGATATTTGTAAGCTCTGAGAAGAGCTGTTTAGTGTTGAAAACACTAGTTTGGAAGAACTGCATGTTGCATGTTCTTGAGTATCTAGTATTCCATCTCTTCACTGTCATACTCCTCAGAGTCCGACTGGCTGTTGACAGAAACATAGTATCTGAGTTCGGCAATCTTCTCAGCCTTTCCACAAGCATACTCGTAGTATGCATTTCGGACACCTTCAACTGTTGCAATTCTAAGTCGTAGGTTGTATCTGAATGAACGGTGGTTTTCTTGGCGAGCTTTGTCATAACGTTTCTGAAGACCTTCCAAGCGGTCGTTGAGGAGGACGATCTGTTCACATGCCTTCTTGAAGCGAGTCTTGGTCTCGTAGAGTTGAGCGTACAGGTGAAACTTCTCCATGGTATTGATAGTAGAAGCGATTCAGAAGATCTGATGCCAAATCCATCAGGCCACGGCCATTTTATACACTGGCCATGACACGCCCTCTGTTGATGCGTGTCAAAACCTTCTCAAATGTGCAGTTGCACTGATTGGCCTGCAATCCAACGCTAGGTCCTGCCACTGGATATGTCAATTACAAGGCAATCAACATTCACTTAACTGTGTACACATGGATGACAAATATCAACCTTGCTAGCAAGTATACCTTTTCCCATTTTTGTTGATTATTCTTTTTAATTCACTGACGGATAACTTTGCGTACTTTGAGTTAGAATGTCTGAACTTATGATAGTTACAGTAGATTGTACAAACAAACTACTCAGAGATAATCTTGGCCAAATTTGAAAATGCACATGTCAGATATCTCTTGAGTTGTACTGATTGAGTCAGACAATGTTTGTTTTACTGTCATTGTTTAACTAGAAAAAAATACAGTAATAGTTTTTCTCAGTGTCTGGAGAAGAAATTATTGAGTTATTAGATTTTTGTCATGGCTATGTGGTTGACTTTGAATTACAAATGGGTGAAACTGTATGAATTATATTTTGTGTTGAATTTTCATTAGCATTCAAATATTTCTGTCGAGGACTATTTCATTGACACTAAAAAATGAATGTCTGAAGCCTTCTGTTTAAATACAAAGAGGGAAAACAGAGAAATCACAGGAATTTCAAGTCTCCAGAAATGAAGACTTGTCTTCCGCGTTGTGTATTTAACAATTATTAGCCTTATCACAAAGAAATCTTCACACAATAGCAGTGATCTGAGAAGCCAGCGCTTGGAAATGCTGTATGGGCCGAACATAAAATTTTCAAATGCTGATTTTTGTTAAAGCGATTGTTGCTTCCAAGATACTTTTTATTATGTTTAAAAAATTGAACTGAGTTATTATGAAGATTTTGTTCAGATCATGCTAAATTTTGTATGTTAAGTGTAGTGTGATTTTTTGGTTTAAGTAATTTTTGGAAAGATGTGTGACAAGTTAAAATCAAGACATTTGATGAATGTATTTCAAAGGGCTTATGGGCAATTACCTTTATTTTGGGGGAGGGGTGGAAGTTGGTGTGCCTTTTGCAGGTGCGAGTTTTAGTGATGTAGTGGCATTGATTCAAGTCATCTTTTGTGATATTTGTAAGCTCTGAGAAGAGCTGTTTAGTGTTGAAAACACTAGTTTGGAAGAACTGCATGTTGCATGTTCTTGAGTATCTAGTATTCCATCTCTTCACTGTCATACTCCTCAGAGTCCGACTGGCTGTTGACAGACACATAGTATCTGAGTTCGGCAATCTTCTCAGCCTTTCCACAAGCATACTCGTAGTATGCATTGCGGACACCTTCAACTGTTGCCATTCTAAGTCGTAGGTTGTATCTGAATGAACGGTGGTTTTCTTGGCGAGCTTTGTCATAACGTTTCTGAAGACCTTCCAAGCGGTCGTTGAGGAGGACGACCTGTTCACATGCCTTCTTGAAGCGAGTCTCGGTCTCGTAGAGTTGAGCGTACAGGTGAAACTTCTCCATGGTATTGATAGTAGAAGCGATTCAGAAGATCTGATGCCAAATCCATCAGGCCACGGCCATTTTATACACTGGCCATGACACGCCCTCTGTTGATGCGTGTCAAAACCTTCTCAAATGTGCAGTTGCACTGATTGGCCTGCAATCCAACGCTAGGTCCTGCCACTGGATATGTCAATTACAAGGCAATCAACATTCACTTAACTGTGTACACATGGATGACAAATATCAACCTTGCTAGCAAGCATACCTTTTCCCATTTTTGTTGATTATTCTTTTTAATTCACTGACGGATAACACTGCGTACTTTGAGTTAGAATGTCTGAACTTATGATAGTTACAGTAGATTGTACAAACAAACTACTCAGAGATAATCTTGGCCAAATTTGAAAATGCACATGTCAGATATCTCTTGAGTTGTACTGATTGAGTCAGACAATGTTTGTTTTACTGTCATTGTTTAACTAGAAAAAAATACAGTAATAGTTTTTCTCAGTGTCTGGAGAAGAAATTATTGAGTTATTAGATTTTTGTCATGGCTATGTGGTTGACTTTGAATTACAAATGGGTGTAACTGTATGAATTATATTTTGTGTTGAATTTTCATTAGCATTCAAATATTTCTGTCGAGGACTATTTCATTGACACTAAAAAATGAATGTCTGAAGCCTTCTGTTTAAATACAAAGAGGGAAAACAGAGAAATCACAGGAATTTCAAGTCTCCAGAAATGAAGACTTGTCTTCCGCGTTGTGTATTTAACAATTATTAGCCTTATCACAAAGAAATCTTCACACAATAGCAGTGATCTGAGAAGCCAGCGCTTGGAAATGCTGTATGGGCCGAACATAAAATTTTCAAATGCTGATTTTTGTTAAAGCGATTGTTGCTTCCAAGATACTTTTTATTATGTTTAAAAAATTGAACTGAGTTATTATGAAGATTTTGTTCAGATCATGCTAAATTTTGTATGTTAAGTGTAGTGTGATTTTTTGGTTTAAGTAATTTTTGGAAAGATGTGTGACAAGTTAAAATCAAGACATTTGATGAATGTATTTCAAAGGGCTTATGGGCAATTACCTTTATTTTGGGGGAGGGGTGGAAGTTGGTGTGCCTTTTGCAGGTGCGAGTTTTAGTGATGTAGTGGCATTGATTCAAGTCATCTTTTGTGATATTTGTAAGCTCTGAGAAGAGCTGTTTAGTGTTGAAAACACTAGTTTGGAAGAACTGCATGTTGCATGTTCTTGAGTATCTAGTATTCCATCTCTTCACTGTCATACTCCTCAGAGTCCGACTGGCTGTTGACAGACACATAGTATCTGAGTTCGGCAATCTTCTCAGCCTTTCCACAAGCATACTCGTAGTATGCATTGCGGACACCTTCAACTGTTGCCATTCTAAGTCGTAGGTTGTATCTGAATGAACGGTGGTTTTCTTGGCGAGCTTTGTCATAACGTTTCTGAAGACCTTCCAAGCGGTCGTTGAGGAGGACGACCTGTTCACATGCCTTCTTGAAGCGAGTCTCGGTCTCGTAGAGTTGAGCGTACAGGTGAAACTTCTCCATGGTATTGATAGTAGAAGCGATTCAGAAGATCTGATGCCAAATCCATCAGGCCACGGCCATTTTATACACTGGCCATGACACGCCCTCTGTTGATGCGTGTCAAAACCTTCTCAAATGTGCAGTTGCACTGATTGGCCTGCAATCCAACGCTAGGTCCTGCCACTGGATATGTCAATTACAAGGCAATCAACATTCACTTAACTGTGTACACATGGATGACAAATATCAACCTTGCTAGCAAGCATACCTTTTCCCATTTTTGTTGATTATTCTTTTTAATTCACTGACGGATAACACTGCGTACTTTGAGTTAGAATGTCTGAACTTATGATAGTTACAGTAGATTGTACAAACAAACTACTCAGAGATAATCTTGGCCAAATTTGAAAATGCACATGTCAGATATCTCTTGAGTTGTACTGATTGAGTCAGACAATGTTTGTTTTACTGTCATTGTTTAACTAGAAAAAAATACAGTAATAGTTTTTCTCAGTGTCTGGAGAAGAAATTATTGAGTTATTAGATTTTTGTCATGGCTATGTGGTTGACTTTGAATTACAAATGGGTGTAACTGTATGAATTATATTTTGTGTTGAATTTTCATTAGCATTCAAATATTTCTGTCGAGGACTATTTCATTGACACTAAAAAATGAATGTCTGAAGCCTTCTGTTTAAATACAAAGAGGGAAAACAGAGAAATCACAGGAATTTCAAGTCTCCAGAAATGAAGACTTGTCTTCCGCGTTGTGTATTTAACAATTATTAGCCTTATCACAAAGAAATCTTCACACAATAGCAGTGATCTGAGAAGCCAGCGCTTGGAAATGCTGTATGGGCCGAACATAACATTTTCAAATGCTGATTTTTGTTAAAGCAATTGTTGCTTCCAAGATACTTTTTATTATGTTTAAAAAATTGAACTGAGTTATTATGAAGATTTTGTTCAGATCATGCTAAATTTTGTATGTTAAGTGTAGTGTGATTTTTTGGTTTAAGTAATTTTTGGAAAGATGTGTGACAAGTTAAAATCAAGACATTTGATGAATGTATTTCAAAGGGCTTATGGGCAAATACCTTTATTTTGGGGGAGGGGTGGAAGTTGGTGTGCCTTTTGCAGGTGCGAGTTTTAGTGATGTAGTGGCATTGATTCAAGTCATCTTTTGTGATATTTGTAAGCTCTGAGAAGAGCTGTTTAGTGTTGAAAACACTAGTTTGGAAGAACTGCATGTTGCATGTTCTTGAGTATCTAGTATTCCATCTCTTCACTGTCATACTCCTAAGAGTCCGACTGGCTGTTGACAGACACATAGTATCTGAGTTCGGCAATCTTCTCAGCCTTTCCACAAACATACTCGTAGTATGCATTGCGGACACCTTCAACTGTTGCAATTCTAAGTCGTAGGTTGTATCTGAATGAACGGTGGTTTTCTTGGAGAGCTTTGTCATAACGTTTCTGAAGACCTTCCAAGCGGTCGTTGAGGAGGACGACCTGTTCACATGCCTTCTTGAAGCGAGTCTCGGTCTCGTAGAGTTGAGCGTACAGGTGAAACTTCTCCATGGTATTGATAGTAGAAGCGATTCAGAAGATCTGATGCCAAATCCATCAGGCCACGGCCATTTTATACACTGGCCATGACACGCCCTCTGTTGATGCGTGTCAAAACCTTCTCAAATGTGCAGTTGCACTGATTGGCCTGCAATCCAACGCTAGGTCCTGCCACTGGATATGTCAATTACAAGGCAATCAACATTCACTTAACTGTGTACACATGGATGACAAATATCAACCTTGCTAGCAAGCATACCTTTTCCCATTTTTGTTGATTATTCTTTTTAATTCACTGACGGATAACTTTGCGTACTTTGAGTTAGAATGTCTGAACTTATGATAGTTACAGTAGATTGTACAAACAAACTACTCAGAGATAATCTTGGCCAAATTTGAAAATGCACATGTCAGATATCTCTTGAGTTGTACTGATTGAGTCAGACAATGTTTGTTTTACTGTCATTGTTTAACTAGAAAAAAATACAGTAATAGTTTTTCTCAGTGTCTGGAGAAGAAATTATTGAGTTATTAGATTTTTGTCATGGCTATGTGGTTGACTTTGAATTACAAATGGGTGTAACTGTATGAATTATATTTTGTGTTGAATTTTCATTAGCATTCAAATATTTCTGTCGAGGACTATTTCATTGACACTAAAAAATGAATGTCTGAAGCCTACTGTTTAAATACAAAGAGGGAAAACAGAGAAATCACAGGAATTTCAAGTCTCCAGAAATGAAGACTTGTCTTCCGCGTTGTGTATTTAACAATTATTAGCCTTATCACAAAGAAATCTTCACACAATAGCAGTGATCTGAGAAGCCAGCGCTTGGAAATGCTGTATGGGCCGAACATAACATTTTCAAATGCTGATTTTTGTTAAAGCAATTGTTGCTTCCAAGATACTTTTTATTATGTTTAAAAAATTGAACTGAGTTATTATGAAGATTTTGTTCAGATCATGCTAAATTTTGTATGTTAAGTGTAGTGTGATTTTTTGGTTTAAGTAATTTTTGGAAAGATGTGTGACAAGTTAAAATCAAGACATTTGATGAATGTATTTCAAAGGGCTTATGGGCAATTACCTTTATTTTGGGGGAGGGGTGGAAGTTGGTGTGCCTTTTGCAGGTGCGAGTTTTAGTGATGTAGTGGCATTGATTCAAGTCATCTTTTGTGATATTTGTAAGCTCTGAGAAGAGCTGTTTAGTGTTGAAAACACTAGTTTGGAAGAACTGCATGTTGCATGTTCTTGAGTATCTAGTATTCCTTCTCTTCACTGTCATACTCCTAAGAGTCCGACTGGCTGTTGACAGACACATAGTATCTGAGTTCGGCAATCTTCTCAGCCTTTCCACAAACATACTCGTAGTATGCATTGCGGACACCTTCAACTGTTGCCATTCTAAGTCGTAGGTTGTATCTGAATGAACGGTGGTTTTCTTGGCGAGCTTTGTCATAACGTTTCTGAAGACCTTCCAAGCGGTCGTTGAGGAGGACGACCTGTTCACATGCCTTCTTGAAGCGAGTCTCGGTCTCGTAGAGTTGAGCGTACAGGTGAAACTTCTCCATGGTATTGATAGTAGAAGCGATTCAGAAGATCTGATGCCAAATCCATCAGGCCACGGCCATTTTATACACTGGCCATGACACGCCCTCTGTTGATGCGTGTCAAAACCTTCTCAATGTGCAGTTGCACTGATTGGCCTGCAATCCAACGCTAGGTCCTGCCACTGGATATGTCAATTACAAGGCAATCAACATTCACTTAACTGTGTACACATGGATGACAAATATCAACCTTGCTAGCAAGCATACCTTTTCCCATTTTTGTTGATTATTCTTTTTAATTCACTGACGGATAACACTGCGTACTTTGAGTTAGAATGTCTGAACTTATGATAGTTACAGTAGATTGTACAAACAAACTACTCAGAGATAATCTTGGCCAAATTTGAAAATGCACATGTCAGATATCTCTTGAGTTGTACTGATTGAGTCAGACAATGTTTGTTTTACTGTCATTGTTTAACTAGAAAAAAATACAGTAATAGTTTTTCTCAGTGTCTGGAGAAGAAATTATTGAGTTATTAGATTTTTGTCATGGCTATGTGGTTGACTTTGAATTACAAATGGGTGTAACTGTATGAATTATATTTTGTGTTGAATTTTCATTAGCATTCAAATATTTCTGTCGAGGACTATTTCATTGACACTAAAAAATGAATGTCTGAAGCCTTCTGTTTAAATACAAAGAGGGAAAACAGAGAAATCACAGGAATTTCAAGTCTCCAGAAATGAAGACTTGTCTTCCGCGTTGTGTATTTAACAATTATTAGCCTTATCACAAAGAAATCTTCACACAATAGCAGTGATCTGAGAAGCCAGCGCTTGGAAATGCTGTATTGGCCGAACATAAAATTTTCAAATGCTGATTTTTGTTAAAACGATTGTTGCTTCCAAGATACTTTTTATTATGTTTAAAAAATTGAACTGAGTTATTATGAAGATTTTGTTCAGATCATGCTAAATTTTGTATGTTAAGTGTAGTGTGATTTTTTGGTTTAAGTAATTTTTGGAAAGATGTGTGACAAGTTAAAATCAAGACATTTGATGAATGTATTTCAAAGGGCTTATGGGCAATTACCTTTATTTTGGGGGAGGGGTGGAAGTTGGTGTGCCTTTTGCAGGTGCGAGTTTTAGTGATGTAGTGGCATTGATTCAAGTCATCTTTTGTGATATTTGTAAGCTCTGAGAAGAGCTGTTTAGTGTTGAAAACACTAGTTTGGAAGAACTGCATGTTGCATGTTCTTGAGTATCTAGTATTCCATCTCTTCACTGTCATACTCCTAAGAGTCCGACTGGCTGTTGACAGACACATAGTATCTGAGTTCGGCAATCTTCTCAGCCTTTCCACAAACATACTCGTAGTATGCATTGCGGACACCTTCAACTGTTGCCATTCTAAGTCGTAGGTTGTATCTGAATGAACGGTGGTTTTCTTGGCGAGCTTTGTCATAACGTTTCTGAAGACCTTCCAAGCGGTCGTTGAGGAGGACGACCTGTTCACATGCCTTCTTGAAGCGAGTCTCGGTCTCGTAGAGTTGAGCGTACAGGTGAAACTTCTCCATGGTATTGATAGTAGAAGCGATTCAGAAGATCTGATGCCAAATCCATCAGGCCACGGCCATTTTATACACTGGCCATGACACGCCCTCTGTTGATGCGTGTCAAAACCTTCTCAAATGTGCAGTTGCACTGATTGGCCTGCAATCCAACGCTAGGTCCTGCCACTGGATTTGTCAATTACAAGGCAATCAACATTCACTTAACTGTGTACACATGGATGACAAATATCAACCTTGCTAGCAAGCATACCTTTTCCCATTTTTGTTGATTATTCTTTTTAATTCACTGACGGATAACTTTGCGTACTTTGAGTTAGAATGTCTGAACTTATGATAGTTACAGTAGATTGTACAAACAAACTACTCAGAGATAATCTTGGCCAAATTTGAAAATGCACATGTCAGATATCTCTTGAGTTGTACTGATTGAGTCAGACAATGTTTGTTTTACTGTCATTGTTTAACTAGAAAAAAATACAGTAATAGTTTTTCTCAGTGTCTGGAGAAGAAATTATTGAGTTATTAGATTTTTGTCATGGCTATGTGGTTGACTTTGAATTACAAATGGGTGTAACTGTATGAATTATATTTTGTGTTGAATTTTCATTAGCATTCAAATATTTCTGTCGAGGACTATTTCATTGACACTAAAAAATGAATGTCTGAAGCCTTCTGTTTAAATACAAAGAGGGAAAACAGAGAAATCACAGGAATTTCAAGTCTCCAGAAATGAAGACTTGTCTTCCGCGTTGTGTATTTAACAATTATTAGCCTTATCACAAAGAAATCTTCACACAATAGCAGTGATCTGAGAAGCCAGCGCTTGGAAATGCTGTATTGGCCGAACATAAAATTTTCAAATGCTGATTTTTGTTAAAGCGATTGTTGCTTCCAAGATACTTTTTATTATGTTTAAAAAATTGAACTGAGTTATTATGAAGATTTTGTTCAGATCATGCTAAATTTTGTATGTTAAGTGTAGTGTGATTTTTTGGTTTAAGTAATTTTTGGAAAGATGTGTGACAAGTTAAAATCAAGACATTTGATGAATGTATTTCAAAGGGCTTATGGGCAATTACCTTTATTTTGGGGGAGGGGTGGAAGTTGGTGTGCCTTTTGCAGGTGCGAGTTTTAGTGATGTAGTGGCATTGATTTAAGTCATCTTTTGTGATATTTGTAAGCTCTGAGAAGAGCTGTTTAGTGTTGAAAACACTAGTTTGGAAGAACTGCATGTTGCATGTTCTTGAGTATCTAGTATTCCTTCTCTTCACTGTCATACTCCTAAGAGTCCGACTGGCTGTTGACAGACACATAGTATCTGAGTTCGGCAATCTTCTCAGCCTTTCCACAAACATACTCGTAGTATGCATTGCGGACACCTTCAACTGTTGCCATTCTAAGTCGTAGGTTGTATCTGAATGAACGGTGGTTTTCTTGGCGAGCTTTGTCATAACGTTTCTGAAGACCTTCCAAGCGGTCGTTGAGGAGGACGACCTGTTCACATGCCTTCTTGAAGCGAGTCTCGGTCTCGTAGAGTTGAGCGTACAGGTGAAACTTCTCCATGGTATTGATAGTAGAAGCGATTCAGAAGATCTGATGCCAAATCCATCAGGCCACGGCCATTTTATACACTGGCCATGACACGCCCTCTGTTGATGCGTGTCAAAACCTTCTCAATGTGCAGTTGCACTGATTGGCCTGCAATCCAACGCTAGGTCCTGCCACTGGATATGTCAATTACAAGGCAATCAACATTCACTTAACTGTGTACACATGGATGACAAATATCAACCTTGCTAGCAAGCATACCTTTTCCCATTTTTGTTGATTATTCTTTTTAATTCACTGACGGATAACACTGCGTACTTTGAGTTAGAATGTCTGAACTTATGATAGTTACAGTAGATTGTACAAACAAACTACTCAGAGATAATCTTGGCCAAATTTGAAAATGCACATGTCAGATATCTCTTGAGTTGTACTGATTGAGTCAGACAATGTTTGTTTTACTGTCATTGTTTAACTAGAAAAAAATACAGTAATAGTTTTTCTCAGTGTCTGGAGAAGAAATTATTGAGTTATTAGATTTTTGTCATGGCTATGTGGTTGACTTTGAATTACAAATGGGTGTAACTGTATGAATTATATTTTGTGTTGAATTTTCATTAGCATTCAAATATTTCTGTCGAGGACTATTTCATTGACACTAAAAAATGAATGTCTGAAGCCTTCTGTTTAAATACAAAGAGGGAAAACAGAGAAATCACAGGAATTTCAAGTCTCCAGAAATGAAGACTTGTCTTCCGCGTTGTGTATTTAACAATTATTAGCCTTATCACAAAGAAATCTTCACACAATAGCAGTGATCTGAGAAGCCAGCGCTTGGAAATGCTGTATGGGCCGAACATAACATTTTCAAATGCTGATTTTTGTTAAAGCAATTGTTGCTTCCAAGATACTTTTTATTATGTTTAAAAAATTGAACTGAGTTATTATGAAGATTTTGTTCAGATCATGCTAAATTTTGTATGTTAAGTGTAGTGTGATTTTTTGGTTTAAGTAATTTTTGGAAAGATGTGTGACAAGTTAAAATCAAGACATTTGATGAATGTATTTCAAAGGGCTTATGGGCAATTACCTTTATTTTGGGGGAGGGGTGGAAGTTGGTGTGCCTTTTGCAGGTGCGAGTTTTAGTGATGTAGTGGCATTGATTCAAGTCATCTTTTGTGATATTTGTAAGCTCTGAGAAGAGCTGTTTAGTGTTGAAAACACTAGTTTGGAAGAACTGCATGTTGCATGTTCTTGAGTATCTAGTATTCCATCTCTTCACTGTCATACTCCTAAGAGTCCGACTGGCTGTTGACAGACACATAGTATCTGAGTTCGGCAATCTTCTCAGCCTTTCCACAAGCATACTCGTATGCATTGCGGACACCTTCAACTGTTGCCATTCTAAGTCGTAGGTTGTATCTGAATGAACGGTGGTTTTCTTGGCGAGCTTTGTCATAACGTTTCTGAAGACCTTCCAAGCGGTCGTTGAGGAGGACGACCTGTTCACATGCCTTCTTGAAGCGAGTCTCGGTCTCGTAGAGTTGAGCGTACAGGTGAAACTTCTCCATGGTATTGATAGTAGAAGCGATTCAGAAGATCTGATGCCAAATCCATCAGGCCACGGCCATTTTATACACTGGCCATGACACGCCCTCTGTTGATGCGTGTCAAAACCTTCTCAAATGTGCAGTTGCACTGATTGGCCTGCAATCCAACGCTAGGTCCTGCCACTGGATATGTCAATTACAAGGCAATCAACATTCACTTAACTGTGTACACATGGATGACAAATATCAACCTTGCTAGCAAGCATACCTTTTCCCATTTTTGTTGATTATTCTTTTTAATTCACTGACGGATAACACTGCGTACTTTGAGTTAGAATGTCTGAACTTATGATAGTTACAGTAGATTGTACAAACAAACTACTCAGAGATAATCTTGGCCAAATTTGAAAATGCACATGTCAGATATCTCTTGAGTTGTACTGATTGAGTCAGACAATGTTTGTTTTACTGTCATTGTTTAACTAGAAAAAAATACAGTAATAGTTTTTCTCAGTGTCTGGAGAAGAAATTATTGAGTTATTAGATTTTTGTCATGGCTATGTGGTTGACTTTGAATTACAAATGGGTGTAACTGTATGAATTATATTTTGTGTTGAATTTTCATTAGCATTCAAATATTTCTGTCGAGGACTATTTCATTGACACTAAAAAATGAATGTCTGAAGCCTTCTGTTTAAATACAAAGAGGGAAAACAGAGAAATCACAGGAATTTCAAGTCTCCAGAAATGAAGACTTGTCTTCCGCGTTGTGTATTTAACAATTATTAGCCTTATCACAAAGAAATCTTCACACAATAGCAGTGATCTGAGAAGCCAGCGCTTGGAAATGCTGTATGGGCCGAACATAAAATTTTCAAATGCTGATTTTTGTTAAAGGGATTGTTGCTTCCAAGATACTTTTTATTATGTTTAAAAAATTGAACTGAGTTATTATGAAGATTTTGTTCAGATCATGCTAAATTTTGTATGTTAAGTGTAGTGTGATTTTTTGGTTTAAGTAATTTTTGGAAAGATGTGTGACAAGTTAAAATCAAGACATTTGATGAATGTATTTCAAAGGGCTTATGGGCAATTACCTTTATTTTGGGGGAGGGGTGGAAGTTGGTGTGCCTTTTGCAGGTGCGAGTTTTAGTGATGTAGTGGCATTGATTCAAGTCATCTTTTGTGATATTTGTAAGCTCTGAGAAGAGCTGTTTAGTGTTGAAAACACTAGTTTGGAAGAACTGCATGTTGCATGTTCTTGAGTATCTAGTATTCCATCTCTTCACTGTCATACTCCTCAGAGTCCGACTGGCTGTTGACAGACACATAGTATCTGAGTTCGGCAATCTTCTCAGCCTTTCCACAAGCATACTCGTAGTATGCATTGCGGACACCTTCAACTGTTGACATTCTAAGTCGTAGGTTGTATCTGAATGAACGGTGGTTTTCTTGGCGAGCTTTGTCATAACGTTTCTGAAGACCTTCCAAGCGGTCGTTGAGGAGGACGACCTGTTCACATGCCTTCTTGAAGCGAGTCTCGGTCTCGTAGAGTTGAGCGTACAGGTGAAACTTCTCCATGGTATTGATAGTAGAAGCGATTCAGAAGATCTGATGCCAAATCCATCAGGCCACGGCCATTTTATACACTGGGCATGACACGCCCTCTGTTGATGCGTGTCAAAACCTTCTCAAATGTGCAGTTGCACTGATTGGCCTCGAATCCAACGCTAGGTCCTGCCACTGGATATGTCAATTACAAGGCAATCAACATTCACTTAACTGTGTACACATGGATGACAAATATCAACCTTGCTAGCAAGCATACCTTTTCCCATTTTTGTTGATTATTCTTTTTAATTCACTGACGGATAACACTGCGTACTTTGAGTTAGAATGTCTGAACTTATGATAGTTACAGTAGATTGTACAAACAAACTACTCAGAGATAATCTTGGCCAAATTTGAAAACGCACATGTCAGATATCTCTTGAGTTGTACTGATTGAGTCAGACAATGTTTGTTTAACTGTCATTGTTTAACTAGAAAAAATACAGTAATAGTTTTTCTCAGTGTCTGGAGAAGAAATTATTGAGTTATTAGATTTTTGTCATGGCTATGTGGTTGACTTTGAATTACAAATGGGTGTAACTGTATGAATTATATTCTGTGTTGAATTTTCATTAGCATTCAAATATTTCTGTCGAGGACTATTTCATTGACACTAAAAAATGAATGTCTGAAGCCTTCTGTTTAAATACAAAGAGGGAAAACAGAGAAATCACAGGAATTTCAAGTCTCCAGAAATGAAGACTTGTCTTCCGCGTTGTGTATTTAACAATTATTAGCCTTATCACAAAGAAATCTTCACACAATAGCAGTGATCTGAGAAGCCAGCGCTTGGAAATGCTGTATGGGCCGAACATAACATTTTCAAATGCTGATTTTTGTTAAAGCAATTGTTGCTTCCAAGATACTTTTTATTATGTTTAAAAAATTGAACTGAGTTATTATGAAGATTTTGTTCAGATCATGCTAAATTTTGTATGTTAAGTGTAGTGTGATTTTTTGGTTTAAGTAATTTTTGGAAAGATGTGTGACAAGTTAAAATCAAGACATTTGATGAATGTATTTCAAAGGGCTTATGGGCAATTACCTTTATTTTTGGGGAGGGGTGGAAGTTGGTGTGCCTTTTGCAGGTGCGAGTTTTAGTGATGTAGTGGCATTGATTCAAGTCATCTTTTGTGATATTTGTAAGCTCTGAGAAGAGCTGTTTAGTGTTGAAAACACTAGTTTGGAAGAACTGCATGTTGCATGTTCTTGAGTATCTAGTATTCCATCTCTTCACTGTCATACTCCTCATAGTCCGACTGGCTGTTGACAGACACATAGTATCTGAGTTCGGCAATCTTCTCAGCCTTTCCACAAGCATACTCGTAGTATGCATTTCGGACACCTTCAACTGTTGCCATTCTAAGTCGTAGGTTGTATCTGAATGAACGGTGGTTTTCTTGGCGAGCTTTGTCATAACGTTTCTGAAGACCTTCCAAGCGGTCGTTGAGGAGGACGACCTGTTCACATGCCTTCTTGAAGCGAGTCTCGGTCTCGTAGAGTTGAGCGTACAGGTGAAACTTCTCCATGGTATTGATAGTAGAAGCGATTCAGAAGATCTGATGCCAAATCCATCAGGCCACGGCCATTTTATACACTGGCCATGACACGCCCTCTGTTGATGCGTGTCAAAACCTTCTCAAATGTGCAGTTTCACTGATTGGCCTGCAATCCAACGCTAGGTCCTGCCACTGGATATGTCAATTACAAGGCAATCAACATTCACTTAACTGTGTACACATGGATGACAAATATCAACCTTGCTAGCAAGCATACCTTTTCCCATTTTTGTTGATTATTCTTTTTAATTCACTGACGGATAACTTTGCGTACTTTGAGTTAGAATGTCTGAACTTATGATAGTTACAGTAGATTGTACAAACAAACTACTCAGAGATAATCTTGGCCAAATTTGAAAATGCACATGTCAGATATCTCTTGAGTTGTACTGATTGAGTCAGACAATGTTTGTTTTACTGTCATTGTTTAACTAGAAAAAAATACAGTAATAGTTTTTCTCAGTGTCTGGAGAAGAAATTATTGAGTTATTAGATTTTTGTCATGGCTATGTGGTTGACTTTGAATTACAAATGGGTGTAACTGTATGAATTATATTTTGTGTTGAATTTTCATTAGCATTCAAATATTTCTGTCGAGGACTATTTCATTGACACTAAAAAATGAATGTCTGAAGCCTTCTGTTTAAATACAAAGAGGGAAAACAGAGAAATCACAGGAATTTCAAGTCTACAGAAATGAAGACTTGTCTTTCGCGTTGTGTATTTAACAGTTATTAGCCTTATCACAAAGAAATCTTCACACAATAGCAGTGATCTGAGAAGCCAGCGCTTGGAAATGCTGTATGGGCCGAACATAAAATTTTCAAATGCTGATTTTTGTTAAAGCGATTGTTGCTTCCAAGATACTTTTTATTATGTTTAAAAAATTGAACTGAGTTATTATGAAGATTTTGTTCAGATCATGCTAAATTTTGTATGTTAAGTGTAGTGTGATTTTTTGGTTTAAGTAATTTTTTGAAAGATGTGTGACAAGTTAAAATCTAGACATTTGATGAATGTATTTCAAAGGGCTTATGGGCAATTACCTTTATTTTGGGGGAGGGGTTGAAGTTGGTGTGCCTTTTGCAGGTGCGAGTTTTAGTGATGTAGTGGCATTGATTCAAGTCATCTTTTGTGATATTTGTAAGCTCTGAGAAGAGCTGTTTAGTGTTGAAAACACTAGTTTGGAAGAACTGCATGTTGCATGTTCTTGAGTATCTAGTATTCCATCTCTTCACTGTCATACTCCTCAGAGTCCGACTGGCTGTTGACAGAAACATAGTATCTGAGTTCGGCAATCTTCTCAGCCTTTCCACAAGCATACTCGTAGTATGCATTTCGGACACCTTCAACTGTTGCAATTCTAAGTCGTAGGTTGTATCTGAATGAACGGTGGTTTTCTTGGCGAGCTTTGTCATAACGTTTCTGAAGACCTTCCAAGCGGTCGTTGAGGAGGACGACCTGTTCACATGCCTTCTTGAAGCGAGTCTCGGTCTCGTAGAGTTGAGCGTACAGGTGAAACTTCTCCATGGTATTGATAGTAGAAGCGATTCAGAAGATCTGATGCCAAATCCATCAGGCCACGGCCATTTTATACACTGGCCATGACACGCCCTCTGTTGATGCGTGTCAAAACCTTCTCAAATGTGCAGTTGCACTGATTGGCCTGCAATCCAACGCTAGGTCCTGCCACTGAATATGTCAATTACAAGGCAATCAACATTCACTTAACTGTGTACACATGGATGACAAATATCAACCTTGCTAGCAAGTATACCTTTTACCATTTTTGTTGATTATTCTTTTTAATTCACTGACGGATAACTTTGCGTACTTTGAGTTAGAATGTCTGAACTTATGATAGTTACAGTAGATTGTACAAACAAACTACTCAGAGATAATCTTGGCCAAATTTGAAAATGCACATGTCAGATATCTCTTGAGTTGTACTGATTGAGTCAGACAATGTTTGTTTTACTGTCATTGTTTAACTAGAAAAAAATACAGTAATAGTTTTTCTCAGTGTCTGGAGAAAAAATTATTGAGTTATTAGATTTTTGTCATGGCTATGTGGTTGACTCTGAATTACAAATGGGTGTAACTGTATGAATTATATTTTGTGTTGAATTTTCATTAGCATTCAAATATTTCTGTCGAGGACTATTTCATTGACACTAAAAAATGAATGTCTGAAGCCTTCTGTTTAAATACAAAGAGGGAAAACAGAGAAATCACAGGAATTTCAAGTCTCCAGAAATGAAGACTTGTCTTCCGCGTTGTGTATTTAACAATTATTAGCCTTATCACAAAGAAATCTTCACACAATAGCAGTGATCTGAGAAGCCAGCGCTTGGAAATGCTGTATGGGCCGAACATAAAATTTTCAAATGCTGATTTTTGTTAAAGCGATTGTTGCTTCCAAGATACTTTTTATTATGTTTAAAAAATTGAACTGAGTTATTATGAAGATTTTGTTCAGATCATGCTAAATTTTGTATGTTAAGTGTAGTGTGATTTTTTGGTTTAAGTAATTTTTGGAAAGATGTGTGACAAGTTAAAATCAAGACATTTGATGAATGTATTTCAAAGGGCTTATGGGCAATTACCTTTATTTTGGGGGAGGGGTGGAAGTTGGTGTGCCTTTTGCAGGTGCGAGTTTTAGTGATGTAGTGGCATTGATTCAAGTCATCTTTTGTGATATTTGTAAGCTCTGAGAAGAGCTGTTTAGTGTTGAAAACACTAGTTTGGAAGAACTGCATGTTGCATGTTCTTGAGTATCTAGTATTCCATCTCTTCACTGTCATACTCCTCAGAGTCCGACTGGCTGTTGACAGACACATAGTATCTGAGTTCGGCAATCTTCTCAGCCTTTCCACAAGCATACTCGTAGTATGCATTGCGGACACCTTCAACTGTTGCCATTCTAAGTCGTAGGTTGTATCTGAATGAACGGTGGTTTTCTTGGCGAGCTTTGTCATAACGTTTCTGAAGACCTTCCAAGCGGTCGTTGAGGAGGACGACCTGTTCACATGCCTTCTTGAAGCGAGTCTCGGTCTCGTAGAGTTGAGCGTACAGGTGAAACTTCTCCATGGTATTGATAGTAGAAGCGATTCAGAAGATCTGATGCCAAATCCATCAGGCCACGGCCATTTTATACACTGGCCATGACACGCCCTCTGTTGATGCGTGTCAAAACCTTCTCAAATGTGCAGTTGCACTGATTGGCCTGGAATCCAACGCTAGGTCCTGCCACTGGATATGTCAATTACAAGGCAATCAACATTCACTTAACTGTGTACACATGGATGACAAATATCAACCTTGCTAGCAAGCATACCTTTTCCCATTTTTGTTGATTATTCTTTTTAATTCACTGACGGATAACACTGCGTACTTTGAGTTAGAATGTCTGAACTTATGATAGTTACAGTAGATTGTACAAACAAACTACTCAGAGATAATCTAGGCCAAATTTGAAAATGCACATGTCAGATATCTCTTGAGTTGTACTGATTGAGTCAGACAATGTTTGTTTTACTGTCATTGTTTAACTAGAAAAAAATACAGTAATAGTTTTTCTCAGTGTCTGGAGAAAAAATTATTGAGTTATTAGATTTTTGTCATGGCTATGTGGTTGACTTTGAATTACAAATGGGTGTAACTGTATGAATTATATTTTGTGTTGAATTTTCATTAGCATTCAAATATTTCTGTCGAGGACTATTTCATTGACACTAAAAAATGAATGTCTGAAGCCTTCTGTTTAAATACAAAAAGGGAAAACAGAGAAATCACAGGAATTTCAAGTCTCCAGAAATGAAGACTTGTCTTCCGCGTTGTGTATTTAACAATTATTAGCCTTATCACAAAGAAATCTTCACACAATAGCAGTGATCTGAGAAGCCAGCGCTTGGAAATGCTGTATGGGCCGAACATAAAATTTTCAAATGCTGATTTTTGTTAAAGCAATTGTTGCTTCCAAGATACTTTTTATTATGTTTACAAAATTGAACTGAGTTATTATGAAGATTTTGTTCAGATCATGCTAAATTTTGTATGTTAAGTGTAGTGTGATTTTTTGGTTTAAGTAATTTTTGGAAAGATGTGTGACAAGTTAAAATCAAGACATTTGATGAATGTATTTCAAAGGGCTTATGGGCAATTACCTTTATTTTGGGGGAGGGGTGGAAGTTGGTGTGCCTTTTGCAGGTGCGAGTTTTAGTGATGTAGTGGCATTGATTCAAGTCATCTTTTGTGATATTTGTAAGCTCTGAGAAGAGCTGTTTAGTGTTGAAAACACTAGTTTGGAAGAACTGCATGTTGCATGTTCTTGAGTATCTAGTATTCCATCTCTTCACTGTCATACTCCTCAGAGTCCGACTGGCTGTTGACAGACACATAGTATCTGAGTTCGGCAATCTTCTCAGCCTTTCCACAAGCATACTCGTAGTATGCATTTCGGACACCTTCAACTGTTGCCATTCTAAGTCGTAGGTTGTATCTGAATGAACGGTGGTTTTCTTGGAGAGCTTTGTCATAACGTTTCTGAAGACCTTCCAAGCGGTCGTTGAGGAGGACGACCTGTTCACATGCCTTCTTGAAGCGAGTCTCGGTCTCGTAGAGTTGAGCATACAGGTGAAACTTCTCCATGGTATTGATAGTAGAAGCGATTCAGAAGATCTGATGCCAAATCCATCAGGCCACGGCCATTTTATACACTTGCCATGACACGCCCTCTGTTGATGCGTGTCAAAACCTTCTCAAATGTGCAGTTGCACTGATTGGCCTGCAATCCAACGCTAGGTCCTGCCACTGGATATGTCAATTACAAGGCAATCAACATTCACTTAACTGTGTACACATGGATGACAAATATCAACCTTGCTAGCAAGCATACCTTTTCCCATTTTTGTTGATTATTCTTTTTAATTCACTGACGGATAACTTTGCGTTCTTTGAGTTAGAATGTCTGAACTTATGATAGTTACAGTAGATTGTACAAACAAACTACTCAGAGATAATCTTGGCCAAATTTGAAAATGCACATGTCAGATATCTCTTGAGTTGTACTGATTGAGTCAGACAAATTTTGCTTAACTGTCATTATTTAACTAGAACAAAATACAGTAATAGTTTTTCTCAGTGTCTGGAGAAGAAATTATTGAGTTATTAGATTTTTGTCATGGCTATGTGGTTGACTTTGAATTACAAATGGGTGTAACTGTATGATTTATATTTTGTGTTGAATTTTCATTAGCATTCAAATATTTCTGTCGAGGTCTATTTCATTGACACTAAACAATGAATGTCTGAAGCCTTCTGTTTAAATACAAAGAGGGAAAACAGAGAAATCACAAGAATTTCAAGTCTCCAGAAATGAAGACTTGTCTTCCGCGTTGTGTATTTAACAATTATTAGCCTTATCACAAAGAAATCTTCACACAATAGCAGTGATCTGAGAAGCCAGCCCTTGGAAATGCTGTATGGGCCGAACATAAAATTTTCAAATGCTGATTTTTGTTAAAGCGATTGTTGCTTCCAAGATACTTTTTATTATGTTTAAAAAATTGAACTGAGTTATTATGAAGATTTTGTTCAGATCATGCTAAATTTTGTATGTTAAGTGTAGTGTGATTTTTTTGGTTTAAGTAATTTTTGGAAAGATGTGTGACAAGTTAAAATCAAGACATTTGATGAATGTATTTCAAAGGGCTTATGGGCAATTACCTTTATTTTGGGGGAGGGGTGGAAGTTGGTGTGCCTTTTGCAGGTGCGAGTTTTAGTGATGTAGTGGCATTGATTCAAGTCATCTTTTGTGATATTTGTAAGCTCTGAGAAGAGCTGTTTAGTGTTGAAAACACTAGTTTGGAAGAACTGCATGTTGCATGTTCTTGAGTATCTAGTATTCCATCTCTTCACTGTCATACTCCTCAGAGTCCGACTGGCTGTTGACAGACACATAGTATCTGAGTTCGGCAATCTTCTCAGCCTTTCCACAAGCATACTCGTAGTATGCATTTCGGACACCTTCAACTGTTGCCATTCTAAGTCGTAGGTTGTATCTGAATGAACGGTGGTTTTCTTGGAGAGCTTTGTCATAACGTTTCTGAAGACCTTCCAAGCGGTCGTTGAGGAGGACGACCTGTTCACATGCCTTCTTGAAGCGAGTCTCGGTCTCGTAGAGTTGAGCATACAGGTGAAACTTCTCCATGGTATTGATAGTAGAAGCGATTCAGAAGATCTGATGCCAAATCCATCAGGCCACGGCCATTTTATACACTTGCCATGACACGCCCTCTGTTGATGCGTGTCAAAACCTTCTCAAATGTGCAGTTGCACTGATTGGCCTGCAATCCAACGCTAGGTCCTGCCACTGGATATGTCAATTACAAGGCAATCAACATTCACTTAACTGTGTACACATGGATGACAAATATCAACCTTGCTAGCAAGCATACCTTTTCCCATTTTTGTTGATTATTCTTTTTAATTCACTGACGGATAACTTTGCGTTCTTTGAGTTAGAATGTCTGAACTTATGATAGTTACAGTAGATTGTACAAACAAACTACTCAGAGATAATCTTGGCCAAATTTGAAAATGCACATGTCAGATATCTCTTGAGTTGTACTGATTGAGTCAGACAAATTTTGCTTAACTGTCATTATTTAACTAGAACAAAATACAGTAATAGTTTTTCTCAGTGTCTGGAGAAGAAATTATTGAGTTATTAGATTTTTGTCATGGCTATGTGGTTGACTTTGAATTACAAATGGGTGTAACTGTATGATTTATATTTTGTGTTGAATTTTCATTAGCATTCAAATATTTCTGTCGAGGTCTATTTCATTGACACTAAACAATGAATGTCTGAAGCCTTCTGTTTAAATACAAAGAGGGAAAACAGAGAAATCACAAGAATTTCAAGTCTCCAGAAATGAAGACTTGTCTTCCGCGTTGTGTATTTAACAATTATTAGCCTTATCACAAAGAAATCTTCACACAATAGCAGTGATCTGAGAAGCCAGCGCTTGGAAATGCTGTATGGGCCGAACATAAAATTTTCAAATGCTGATTTTTGTTAAAGCGATTGTTGCTTCCAAGATACTTTTTATTATGTTTAAAAAATTGAACTGAGTTATTATGAAGATTTTGTTCAGATCATGCTAAATTTTGTATGTTAAGTGTAGTGTGATTTTTTGGTTTAAGTAATTTTTGGAAAGATGTGTGACAAGTTAAAATCAAGACATTTGATGAATGTATTTCAAAGGGCTTATGGGCAATTACCTTTATTTTGGGGGAGGGGTGGAAGTTGGTGTGCCTTTTGCAGGTGCGAGTTTTAGTGATGTAGTGGCATTGATTCAAGTCATCTTTTGTGATATTTGTAAGCTCTGAGAAGAGCTGTTTAGTGTTGAAAACACTAGTTTGGAAGAACTGCATGTTGCATGTTCTTGAGTATCTAGTATTCCATCTCTTCACTGTCATACTCCTCATAGTCCGACTGGCTGTTGACAGACACATAGTATCTGAGTTCGGCAATCTTCTCAGCCTTTCCACAAGCATACTCGTAGTATGCATTTCGGACACCTTCAACTGTTGCCATTCTAAGTCGTAGGTTGTATCTGAATGAACGGTGGTTTTCTTGGCGAGCTTTGTCATAACGTTTCTGAAGACCTTCCAAGCGGTCGTTGAGGAGGACGACCTGTTCACATGCCTTCTTGAAGCGAGTCTCGGTCTCGTAGAGTTGAGCGTACAGGTGAAACTTCTCCATGGTATTGATAGTAGAAGCGATTCAGAAGATCTGATGCCAAATCCATCAGGCCACGGCCATTTTATACACTGGCCATGACACGCCCTCTGTTGATGCGTGTCAAAACCTTCTCAAATGTGCAGTTGCACTGATTGGCCTGGAATCCAACGCTAGGTCCTGCCACTGGATATGTCAATTACAAGGCAATCAACATTCACTTAACTGTGTACACATGGATGACAAATATCAACCTTGCTAGCAAGCATACCTTTTCCCATTTTTGTTGATTATTCTTTTTAATTCACTGACGGATAACTTTGCGTACTTTGAGTTAGAATGTCTGAACTTATGATAGTTACAGTAGATTGTACAAACAAACTACTCAGAGATAATCTTGGCCAAATTTGAAAATGCACATGTCAGATATCTCTTGAGTTGTACTGATTGAGTCAGACAATGTTTGTTTTACTGTCATTGTTTAACTAGAAAAAAATACAGTAATAGTTTTTCTCAGTGTCTGGAGAAGAAATTATTGAGTTATTAGATTTTTGTCATGGCTATGTGGTTGACTTTGAATTACAAATGGGTGTAACTGTATGAATTATATTTTGTGTTGAATTTTCATTAGCATTCAAATATTTCTGTCGAGGACTATTTCATTGACACTAAAAAATGAATGTCTGAAGCCTTCTGTTTAAATACAAAGAGGGAAAACAGAGAAATCACAGGAATTTCAAGTCTCCAGAAATGAAGACTTGTCTTCCGCGTTGTGTATTTAACAATTATTAGCCTTATCACAAAGAAATCTTCACACAATAGCAGTGATCTGAGAAGCCAGCGCTTGGAAATGCTGTATGGGCCGAACATAAAATTTTCAAATGCTGATTTTTGTTAAAGCGATTGTTGCTTCCAAGATACTTTTTATTATGTTTAAAAAATTGAACTGAGTTATTATGAAGATTTTGTTCAGATCATGCTAAATTTTGTATGTTAAGTGTAGTGTGATTTTTTGGTTTAAGTAATTTTTGGAAAGATGTGTGACAAGTTAAAATCAAGACATTTGATGAATGTATTTCAAAGGGCTTATGGGCAATTACCTTTATTTTGGGGGAGGGGTGGAAGTTGGTGTGCCTTTTGCAGGTGCGAGTTTTAGTGATGTAGTGGCATTGATTCAAGTCATCTTTTGTGATATTTGTAAGCTCTGAGAAGAGCTGTTTAGTGTTGAAAACACTAGTTTGGAAGAACTGCATGTTGCATGTTCTTGAGTATCTAGTATTCCATCTCTTCACTGTCATACTCCTCAGAGTCCGACTGGCTGTTGACAGACACATAGTATCTGAGTTCGGCAATCTTCTCAGCCTTTCCACAAGCATACTCGTAGTATGCATTGCGGACACCTTCAACTGTTGCCATTCTAAGTCGTAGGTTGTATCTGAATGAACGGTGGTTTTCTTGGCGAGCTTTGTCATAACGTTTCTGAAGACCTTCCAAGCGGTCGTTGAGGAGGACGACCTGTTCACATGCCTTCTTGAAGCGAGTCTCGGTCTCGTAGAGTTGAGCGTACAGGTGAAACTTCTCCATGGTATTGATAGTAGAAGCGATTCAGAAGATCTGATGCCAAATCCATCAGGCCACGGCCATTTTATACACTGGCCATGACACGCCCTCTGTTGATGCGTGTCAAAACCTTCTCAAATGTGCAGTTGCACTGATTGGCCTGCAATCCAACGCTAGGTCCTGCCACTGGATATGTCAATTACAAGGCAATCAACATTCACTTAACTGTGTACACATGGATGACAAATATCAACCTTGCTAGCAAGCATACCTTTTCCAATTTTTGTTGATTATTCTTTTTAATTCACTGACGAATAACACTGCGTACTTTGAGTTAGAATGTCTGAACTTATGATAGTTACAGTAGATTGTACAAACAAACTACTCAGAGATAATCTTGGCCAAATTTGAAAATGCACATGTCAGATATCTCTCGAGTTGTACTGATTGAGTCAGACAATGTTTGTTTTACTGTCATTGTTTAACTAGAAAAAAATACAGTAATAGTTTTTCTCAGTGTCTGGAGAAGAAATTATTGAGTTATTAGATTTTTGTCATGGCTATGTGGTTGACTTTGAATTACAAATGGGTGTAACTGTATGAATTATATTTTGTGTTGAATTTTCATTAGCATTCAAATATTTCTGTCGAGGACTATTTCATTGACACTAAAAATTTAATGTCTGAAGCCTTCTGTTTAAATACAAAGAGGGAAAACAGAGAAATCACAGGAATTTCAAGTCTCCAGAAATGAAGACTTGTCTTCCGCGTTGTGTATTTAACAATTATTAGCCTTATCACAAAGAAATCTTCACACAATAGCAGTGATCTGAGAAGCCAGCCCTTGGAAATGCTGTATGGGCCGAACATAAATTTTTCAAATGCTGATTTTTGTTAAAGCGATTGTTGCTTCCAAGATACTTTTTATTATGTTTAAAAAATTGAACTGGGTTATTATGAAGATTTTGTTCAGATCATGCTAAATTTTGTATGTTAAGTGTAGTGTGATTTTTTGGTTTAAGTAATTTTTGGAAAGATGTGTGACAAGTTAAAATCAAGACATTTGATGAATGTATTTCAAAGGGCTTATGGGCAATTACCTTTATTTTGGGGGAGGGGTGGAAGTTGGTGTGCCTTTTGCAGGTGCGAGTTTTAGTGATGTAGTGGCATTGATTCAAGTCATCTTTTGTGATATTTGTAAGCTCTGAGAAGAGCTGTTTAGTGTTGAAAACACTAGTTTGGAAGAACTGCATGTTGCATGTTCTTGAGTATCTAGTATTCCATCTCTTCACTGTCATACTCCTCAGAGTCCGACTGGCTGTTGACAGACACATAGTATCTGAGTTCGGCAATCTTCTCAGCCTTTCCACAAGCATACTCGTAGTATGCATTGCGGACACCTTCAACTGTTGCCATTCTAAGTCGTAGGTTGTATCTGAATGAACGGTGGTTTTCTTGGCGAGCTTTGTCATAACGTTTCTGAAGACCTTCCAAGCAGTCGTTGAGGAGGACGACCTGTTCACATGCCTTCTTGAAGCGAGTCTCGGTCTCGTAGAGTTGAGCGTACAGGTGAAACTTCTCCATGGTATTGATAGTAGAAGCGATTCAGAAGATCTGATGCCAAATCCATCAGGCCACGGCCATTTTATACACTGGCCATGACACGCCCTCTGTTGATGCGTGTCAAAACCTTCTCAAATGTGCAGTTGCACTGATTGGCCTGCAATCCAACGCTAGGTCCTGCCACTGGATATGTCAATTACAAGGCAATCAACATTCACTTAACTGTGTACACATGGATGACAAATATCAACCTTGCTAGCAAGCATACCTTTTCCAATTTTTGTTGATTATTCTTTTTAATTCACTGACGAATAACACTGCGTACTTTGAGTTAGAATGTCTGAACTTATGATAGTTACAGTAGATTGTACAAACAAACTACTCAGAGATAATCTTGGCCAAATTTGAAAATGCACATGTCAGATATCTCTCGAGTTGTACTGATTGAGTCAGACAATGTTTGTTTTACTGTCATTGTTTAACTAGAAAAAAATACAGTAATAGTTTTTCTCAGTGTCTGGAGAAGAAATTATTGAGTTATTAGATTTTTGTCATGGCTATGTGGTTGACTTTGAATTACAAATGGGTGTAACTGTATGAATTATATTTTGTGTTGAATTTTCATTAGCATTCAAATATTTCTGTCGAGGACTATTTCATTGACACTAAAAATTTAATGTCTGAAGCCTTCTGTTTAAATACAAAGAGGGAAAACAGAGAAATCACAGGAATTTCAAGTCTCCAGAAATGAAGACTTGTCTTCCGCGTTGTGTATTTAACAATTATTAGCCTTATCACAAAGAAATCTTCACACAATAGCAGTGATCTGAGAAGCCAGCGCTTGGAAATGCTGTATGGGCCGAACATAAAATTTTCAAATGCTGATTTTTGTTAAAGCGATTGTTGCTTCCAAGATACTTTTTATTATGTTTAAAAAATTGAACTGGGTTATTATGAAGATTTTGTTCAGATCATGCTAAATTTTGTATGTTAAGTGTAGTGTGATTTTTTGGTTTAAGTAATTTTTGGAAAGATGTGTGACAAGTTAAAATCAAGACATTTGATGAATGTATTTCAAAGGGCTTATGGGCAATTACCTTTATTTTGGGGGAGGGGTGGAAGTTGGTGTGCCTTTTGCAGGTGCGAGTTTTAGTGATGTAGTGGCATTGATTCAAGTCATCTTTTGTGATATTTGTAAGCTCTGAGAAGAGCTGTTTAGTGTTGAAAACACTAGTTTGGAAGAACTGCATGTTGCATGTTCTTGAGTATCTAGTATTCCATCTCTTCACTGTCATACTCCTCAGAGTCCGACTGGCTGTTGACAGACACATAGTATCTGAGTTCGGCAATCTTCTCAGCCTTTCCACAAGCATACTCGTAGTATGCATTTCGGACACCTTCAACTGTTGCCATTCTAAGTCGTAGGTTGTATCTGAATGAACGGTGGTTTTCTTGGAGAGCTTTGTCATAACGTTTCTGAAGACCTTCCAAGCGGTCGTTGAGGAGGACGACCTGTTCACATGCCTTCTTGAAGCGAGTCTCGGTCTCGTAGAGTTGAGCATACAGGTGAAACTTCTCCATGGTATTGATAGTAGAAGCGATTCAGAAGATCTGATGCCAAATCCATCAGGCCACGGCCATTTTATACACTTGCCATGACACGCCCTCTGTTGATGCGTGTCAAAACCTTCTCAAATGTGCAGTTGCACTGATTGGCCTGCAATCCAACGCTAGGTCCTGCCACTGGATATGTCAATTACAAGGCAATCAACATTCACTTAACTGTGTACACATGGATGACAAATATCAACCTTGCTAGCAAGCATACCTTTTCCCATTTTTGTTGATTATTCTTTTTAATTCACTGACGGATAACTTTGCGTTCTTTGAGTTAGAATGTCTGAACTTATGATAGTTACAGTAGATTGTACAAACAAACTACTCAGAGATAATCTTGGCCAAATTTGAAAATGCACATGTCAGATATCTCTTGAGTTGTACTGATTGAGTCAGACAAATTTTGCTTAACTGTCATTATTTAACTAGAACAAAATACAGTAATAGTTTTTCTCAGTGTCTGGAGAAGAAATTATTGAGTTATTAGATTTTTGTCATGGCTATGTGGTTGACTTTGAATTACAAATGGGTGTAACTGTATGATTTATATTTTGTGTTGAATTTTCATTAGCATTCAAATATTTCTGTCGAGGTCTATTTCATTGACACTAAACAATGAATGTCTGAAGCCTTCTGTTTAAATACAAAGAGGGAAAACAGAGAAATCACAAGAATTTCAAGTCTCCAGAAATGAAGACTTGTCTTCCGCGTTGTGTATTTAACAATTATTAGCCTTATCACAAAGAAATCTTCACACAATAGCAGTGATCTGAGAAGCCAGCGCTTGGAAATGCTGTATGGGCCGAACATAAAATTTTCAAATGCTGATTTTTGTTAAAGCGATTGTTGCTTCCAAGATACTTTTTATTATGTTTAAAAAATTGAACTGAGTTATTATGAAGATTTTGTTCAGATCATGCTAAATTTTGTATGTTAAGTGTAGTGTGATTTTTTGGTTTAAGTAATTTTTGGAAAGATGTGTGACAAGTTAAAATCAAGACATTTGATGAATGTATTTCAAAGGGCTTATGGGCAATTACCTTTATTTTGGGGGAGGGGTGGAAGTTGGTGTGCCTTTTGCAGGTGCGAGTTTTAGTGATGTAGTGGCATTGATTCAAGTCATCTTTTGTGATATTTGTAAGCTCTGAGAAGAGCTGTTTAGTGTTGAAAACACTAGTTTGGAAGAACTGCATGTTGCATGTTCTTGAGTATCTAGTATTCCATCTCTTCACTGTCATACTCCTCAGAGTCCGACTGGCTGTTGACAGACACATAGTATCTGAGTTCGGCAATCTTCTCAGCCTTTCCACAAGCATACTCGTAGTATGCATTGCGGACACCTTCAACTGTTGCCATTCTAAGTCGTAGGTTGTATCTGAATGAACGGTGGTTTTCTTGGCGAGCTTTGTCATAACGTTTCTGAAGACCTTCCAAGCGGTCGTTGAGGAGGACGACCTGTTCACATGCCTTCTTGAAGCGAGTCTCGGTCTCGTAGAGTTGAGCGTACAGGTGAAACTTCTCCATGGTATTGATAGTAGAAGCGATTCAGAAGATCTGATGCCAAATCCATCAGGCCACGGCCATTTTATACACTGGCCATGACACGCCCTCTGTTGATGCGTGTCAAAACCTTCTCAAATGTGCAGTTGCACTGATTGGCCTGGAATCCAACGCTAGGTCCTGCCACTGGATATGTCAATTACAAGGCAATCAACATTCACTTAACTGTGTACACATGGATGACAAATATCAACCTTGCTAGCAAGCATACCTTTTCCCATTTTTGTTGATTATTCTTTTTAATTCACTGACGGATAACACTGCGTACTTTGAGTTAGAATGTCTGAACTTATGATAGTTACAGTAGATTGTACAAACAAACTACTCAGAGATAATCTTGGCCAAATTTGAAAATGCACATGTCAGATATCTCTTGAGTTGTACTGATTGAGTCAGACAATGTTTGTTTTACTGTCATTGTTTAACTAGAAAAAAATACAGTAATAGTTTTTCTCAGTGTCTGGAGAAGAAATGATTGAGTTATTAGATTTTTGTCATGGCTATGTGGTTGACTTTGAATTACAAATGGGTGTAACTGTATGAATTATATTTTGTGTTGAATTTTCATTAGCATTCAAATATTTCTGTCGAGGACTATTTCATTGACACTAAAAAATGAATGTCTGAAGCCTTCTGTTTAAATACAAAGAGGGAAAACAGAGAAATCACAGGAATTTCAAGTCTCCAGAAATGAAGACTTGTCTTCCGCGTTGTGTATTTAACAATTATTAGCCTTATCACAAAGAAATCTTCACACAATAGCAGTGATCTGAGAAGCCAGCCCTTGGAAATGCTGTATGGGCCGAACATAAATTTTTCAAATGCTGATTTTTGTTAAAGCGATTGTTGCTTCCAAGATACTTTTTATTATGTTTAAAAAATTGAACTGAGTTATTATGAAGATTTTGTTCAGATCATGCTAAATTTTGTATGTTAAGTGTAGTGTGATTTTTTGGTTTAAGTAATTTTTGGAAAGATGTGTGACAAGTTAAAATCAAGACATTTGATGAATGTATTTCAAAGGGCTTATGGGCAATTACCTTTATTTTGGGGGAGGGGTGGAAGTTGGTGTGCCTTTTGCAGGTGCGAGTTTTAGTGATGTAGTGGCATTGATTCAAGTCATCTTTTGTGATATTTGTAAGCTCTGAGAAGAGCTGTTTAGTGTTGAAAACACTAGTTTGGAAGAACTGCATGTTGCATGTTCTTGAGTATCTAGTATTCCATCTCTTCACTGTCATACTCCTCAGAGTCCGACTGGCTGTTGACAGACACATAGTATCTGAGTTCGGCAAGCATACTCGTAGCTTAATTTGGGGGAGGGGTGGAAGTTGGTGTGCCTTTTGCAGGTGCGAGTTTTAGTGATGTAGTGGCATTGATTCAAGTCATCTTGTGATATGAGAGGAGCTGAAGCCGTTGACATACAGGAGTTTGTGTAATGATAGCAAAGCAATGAAAACAGATACATAATTACACTTCTGTTTATTTGATTTGATATCAAATTACATATCATAAATACATTACAATGTACATAAATCCTGAAGCTGATATCATCTACTGCTGCAAGACCACGATAATTTACGTTAGTAAAACATATAAAGATAATTAGAAGTAATACATAAAGTAATTAATTACATGTCAATATTACTACACTATGGCATTGCTTCCAAAGAAATATCAAGGTTAATAATTCCATTCACCAATAAAAATTTCCCTATGATCATTAACATGTATTTATCAATGAACCTGATAAATTATTAAGCTTTAACTACAAATATATATCATTTGAACAAAATTGTTATGCAGAAGTAGATGTATTCCACTTCTAACTTTAATAAGTCATAAAAACTAACATTCCTTGATGCTATCACATTTGGATCACATGTTCTCCTTCTTGAAACATGCAGTCAATTCTGTCCTCACTTTTAACTGTGCCAAACAATGATAGACTTGCCAAATCTTTGAGGAATCATTCACATAAGGAGTCTCATATTAACATACAACTCTCAAAAGTGTGGACACAAATGTCTTCTTGTTTGACACAAAATCTCATGCAGAACCGCTTAAATGTTCATAATGATGCATGAAATCCCATCTGCATAATATCGTTATTTGATGTAAGGATGAAACAATTCAATGGGTCATACAGAACAAGGCATGTACACACCTAATAATCAGCTTTAGTGTTATTTCAAAATGATCTTATCAGAAGAAAATATTTTGTAAAACATAAATACTTGAAAGTTCTAAAATAAACACAATTTCAAGCTTTAAGAGATCTTAAATGTAGGGTGGTAAATGAACAAATGATCTCCTTAGAGGGTAATTTCTGTAAAATATACAAAGTATAAGATATTTACAGTTCAAGATTCAAGAGACCATAGGTTGGTAAATGAATGGATGATCCCCTGAAGGCTGCAGGGGAAGCACGAGGGACGGAATGCTATCACAGATGATTGACGAGAAGGACGACACGATGAGATCATCTTTTCTTAGACTTCATCTCTCTCAGCTGCTTTAACTCGTTCTCATGGAAGTGAGACATGGCTGACGTCTCGGCAAGCTGTAGAAGGAAAATAAACACTTTGAAATTTTTGAGAAAAAAAAAGAAGGAAAAGTACACATTAGAATGTTTAGGTAAATCAACATTGAAATCATTTGAATTAAATCACTGTACCTTAGTGATTTAACTCCACTGAAAGTTCCAAACATGTGTAAATGATTTTCATTTTATGTGAATGAGAGAAGTGGAAGAGTCCACTAAAGTTTCAGTTTTGTATGGCAGTACAGAATCTTGATGAAAGATGGTAAAATTACAAGTTACATGTTTTCTCCTTGCAAATCTAGTTTATTTACAGAAATGCTGGAGAAAAATAATACAATTCATTAAATGCTTATAACTTAATATGGTTTACAGTTTAAACCATGATAATTTTTTTGTATGTACGGTGCACCAAAACACACCACAAGCAAAAGATAAATCCACTGTGAGCAAAGGACTGATGCATTTAGGTGCAATCAATGACCTTCTTCCTCGATAATCTAGAGTAAACATTCTATCAATTTTCTACTGTATTCTTAATCCACAGTAGCAATCACTGAGCAAAAGGCAGATGATGATGAAGTCTTTTTCAGAATTAACAATTTTGGCACATTTGATTGGCTAACAAAAAACTGAGCCAGCCAACAAAGGTAATCAAATTATCTGTACCTAAATTGAACTAGGCCGCTTTACCCGCCCAACTTCCCCTCTTTTAAACCGCATATGTACACACTGTAATTTGAACGTTGTTGAAGATGAATGCCATTTTTTAATTACTTGTCCATTTTATTCCGATTTGAGGTATGAACTCTTTTTGAAAATATCCCATTTTGATCCAACCTTTCTTTCAATGTCCCCGTTAAAGAAGGGCAGCACAACCTTTTTTAAATATATTTTTCAAAAGATATTGGTCAAATAACTATATAACATAAATATTAGGCCAAAACAGCAACGATACACAGTTTCTCAATGAAGCTACAGCTAAGTAAACATTGCGTAACAAGGCGTCTGCTTGTCGCCCTCCAGCGACAAACCAAAACAAGGCTGAGAGGCCACGGGCAGGGGATGTCGGAAGTGACGTGGCAGTAGGCGAAGCGTTCATCTGCTTATATGGAAAATGATAGGCGAAATCCGCAGTTCTGCCTTTTCAAAGCGATTAACAGTATGTTATATCATTGTGTTGCTGTCAACTGTCCTAGAATATCTCCTGATGAAATCTCTGTAGACAAATTCCCATCATATTGATGGTTTCACGCCAAATTGACCCGCTGTGTGAGGTCAAACAGAGCAATGTGACAATCTACATCGAACTCACGTGTTCCGATCACTACACCGATTTTCTGCTTCGAGCTCGCATTTTCACTGAATGTACAGTTTGGCATGCAGAGAAAAGGGAGATTAGTAAAATATAAAACATAGAACAAAGTTTTGGGCTGATTTATGGTAATAATCCGAATATACAATGCTCAAATTTAGATTTGAACGTTGTGTAAAAGGGTTGAATAAACAATGACATTGGTCTGCAGGTGTTACTTACTTTCTTTAGATCAGATACTCACTTATTACACAATTACTTTACTGTCTATCGTATTTCCTGTCTGTTTCCTAATTAGATGATATCAAATGATGACTATAGCAGGTAGGTTATATAATGCACAATCATCAACACCTGGCTATTTTATGACATCAGCTAATTAGGTAACATCAAATAGCAATTGTATTCCTTAACATCCCTTTTTTCTCCGATTGGTAAATTATAACCTATTAACCTGAAATTAGGAATACCGTTTTTGCTCTATCTGATAATTATTTTGGATAAGGTTCCTTTAACAAATCTTCATTCTGTTTTGCCATGAATCGGGTATTGTTGTGGAAAATATCTCTTCTATGTACAAGAGTGAAAACATTAAGATTTTCAGTGAAATGCCCTATTAAAATAATGTTTTAAACAAGACATCAGTGATCATCCAATACATGTCTTTCATTGAGAATTGTAACTTGTCCATCACTAAATGAAATAACTAAGAAAAACGTATATATTTTTTTATGCTGTTACAAAATGAAGTCAAAGGCAATTCTAAAAAAATTGTTTAAATGTAAAAAAAATAGTATTGTATAATAACATCCTTTCTGCTGTGCTACTAAAGTAATATTCAATAAAAGTACCGAGGGTACAGAAGCTCACCTTAAAATGAATGATGTGGTAAAATGGTTTAATTATAGTATTATACATGTATAACCATCTTTTACATAATTGATTATGGCTGCCATCATGATTCTTATATATTTTAAAATACTAGTCTTCTGTTGGAAACGAGAGCTTGAACAAACATAATACACAAATGATATAATCATGATTAGTTAACAAGCAGTAGGTTTTTGTATAACTTTTTTGTATATCTAATTATCTATGGCTGAATTGGTGACCATCTTGTACTTTTTAATCTTCAAAATACTACTTTTATGTGGGCATCCATATTAATTTCATTATGATATCTTGATTGGTTTAGGTGTATCCATTTAAATGTCATTCAATACTTAGAGGATGGTGGCCACTTACATTTGTTCTGTAGTGAATCATTAATATGATTTCAATCAGTAATTACAGGATGGTGGCCACTTACAGTTGTTTTGTAGTGAATCATTGATATGATTTCAAGATTATTTAACTGATGGTTATGCTGCATGGGATATTGAGAATCCCAAAAGTACAGATTTTTCAAGGAAAACGAATGACTGATTGAGAGGAAAGTCATAAACACAGCAATGCATAAGACATGTTTATTTTGTTCACATAATATTTACATGTCAAGTGACCATGAGATGTCTTTCATTAAAGTATCAATTTATTTAATACTCATATAGTACTATAATGGTAAACATTTTTGCATTGTCAAATCAACAGAGAGATACGACACATCAAATTTTCTTACTTTTCTTACTAAACCCTTTTCGATTTTCATCTGCATATTTATTCCACATCAACTTATCATGTAGATTGCTAAACACAAAGCTTATTGTAGACAAGTTTTGTGTAAGTTGTTATTCTTAGAAAGAACATATCACTGTCATGAGAATACAAGTCCATAACTTTTATTTCATACACATGGGCCATGGCCATATAGCATAATGCTCTACCATATCAATTGGGTCAGGTTGATTATGCAACAGGCTAGCAGCTGACGCTGTGATGCTAGCAGCCGGTATTGGGTTGTGTATTAGACAGCATAGTGGATATCTGAACTCTGGTAGGGATATACCATTGTTTAAAATTTAACATGGTTAATGTGATTTGGTTTTTGCGGCTAATTGCCATAAAGATTTTAAACAAATTACATAATTATGTTTGTCTTTCATCTTAATTTTTTTAGAAACACTTAAAAATATAGAACAACTTGAATGACAATCTTAAATATTCCATATTCAAGATAATAGTAAGATTAGTAAATTCAAATTAGAGAATTTATATGGTGCGAGTGATGACTTGATGAAACCTTAAAATTTAATAATAATGATGTGTCATCTGCAGCTGAAAAGTCAATATAGCTGCTATCATTGCCATCTTGGATTCTCAAAACTGAAACGTCTAACTTTCTGTGTGGAATCACCATAGGTATAACATACTACAATTTAAAAATGATATCTATATTGGTTTAGGAGGAGTAGTCTTTTTTCATGAAATCTAATTGAAAATTCAATATGGATGTCATGGCGGCCATATTGGATTCTCAAAACTGAAACGTCTACCTTTATGTGCGGAATCACCATAGGTATAACATACTACAATTTCAGAATGATATCTGGATTCGTTTAGGAGGAGTAGTCTTTTTCATGAAATCTATTTGAAAATAAAATATGGCTGCCATGGCAGCCATCTTGGATTCTCATAACTGAAATGTCTACCTTTCTGTGAGAAATCACCATGGGTATAACATACTACAATTTCAGAATGATATCTGAATTCGTTAAAGAGGAATAGTCTTTTTCATGAAATCTAATTGAAAATTCAATATGGCTGCCATGGCGGCCATATTGGATTCTCAAAACTGAAACGTCTACCTCTATGTGCAGAATCACCATAAGTATAACACACTACAATTTCAGAATGATATCTGGATTTGTTTAGGAGGAGTAGTCTTTTTCATGAAATCTATTTGAAAATCAAATATGGCTGCCATGGCGGCCATCTTGGATTCTCATAACTGAAATTTCTACCTTTCTGTGAGGAATCAGCATGGGTATAACATAATACAATTTCAGAATGATATCTGAATTCGTTTAGGAGGAGTAGTATTTTTTGTGAAAGTTTACGGACTGACGGACAGACAGACGGACAGACGGACAGACAGACAGACGGACGACGGACGAAGCGCCATGACATAAGCTCACATTAACTTTGTAAAGGTGAGCTAATAACAACCAACAACTGTGCACGAAGATAAAACAGTTCACACGGGAGCAATTGTTTACATATACATCCGGGTTCTCACGTGCAGTCTTATGACAACATTGCGCAAAGCGAGACCATCTAGGCCTACATGCTGTAGCATTATGCGCACAACTTCGTTTTTAATCAGCGTCTTATGTTTTCATCAATACAAATTGCCAGTTGAATAAACAAACTACCGATTTATTGAAGGTTTGAGATGTTTGGATGTTGTTTAGGGTCTTTAATCGACGGTTAAACATCGAGCTGTACTGTTAGCTTGTGTTGTTTTACGTAACGAGGGCACACAAGGGGGTATCACATCACCTACTAACACGTCACAAGGCAGTCACGCTTCAGTGCGTTTTATTCTGTTCTCCCCTAATTAGGCGGTGTTGTTTATACAGTCGTAATTAAGCCGTTTCCAGGTCGATTTCAGAAATTTAAAGTTGAGTCCATGTGAAATTGTTATCACTATTTCATGAATCCCGAAAGTTGCCATATAGCATTTCAGTCCCTCTTTAAGATAAACTTACCTATATCATGATAAACAACCTATTCTCCCAATCCCTTGCCGCTATTTATATAAAATGTACAAACACAGTCTCTTAAAATAATATTTAACCCTTCTATATTATAACTTTTTATGTATATATTATGGTTTATATAAATATATGTGTGTGTGTGTGCATCTCTTAACTGTCTCAATTATATGTATTTATAATGTTTTTATTTATATGGTGTCTCATAAGGCTATGTAGGCTGGACTTTGCTTTTTTACTCTTCTGTGATATTTTATGTTATGTAATGTATACTTGCAAAGTGTGACACTTAGATAAACTTTGTTTCTTCTTCTTCTTCCCAATAGCCTACTGTGGACCAAGAGGATAAGGATTACACTGGTGTACTGAGGATGATAAACCTGGACTACACACAGTGTTCAAAATAGTTGCCTGCCTGTCTGCATGTCTGCTTTTTGGAGAAACTAGTTGTGAGATCTTAATGACACTAACTGGTTCTTCATTGCACAGCTTGTATATTTTATTAAGAGAGCTGGTTGATTTTTCAAACCACAAGCTGTGACTGCTTGTAAGGACTAAAATTAATTTCAAACGAAGACTACGCACCATGTCGAGGAGGATGTCGATCTTGAACTTGAGCAGGTTGTTCTCCTCCCCCAGCTGTTGGTTCTGTTTGCGTAGTCGACTCACCTCCTTGTGACTGGCCCCGCCCACAGATCCACTCTCTGTAACCAAGGCAACAAGCAAGGGATAATTCTACATACATGACCTCCCGAGTCCTTGGGCTCCCTACCACAAGGTCCAAGTAGATTTATGTAAGCAATTGTACTACCAGTATACAAACATCTTAGCCTCCCAGGGTCTCAGCTTAAATTTCTATGGGTATTTTCTAAATTGTTTTGAGCATTTGATTAGGAACGCAGAGGGTAAATGAATGAATGCAAGCAGATGCTAGCTCACAGGTGTTGACATGCAACACAAAAATATCTTGAAAAGTATATGATAAAAGAAATTCTCTCTGAAAAAGATTTTTTTTATCTATACTTTAACATAATTTTCTAACTTTTACTAATTCTACAAAATTTAATGACATTGCAAGGCCTTGGCCAGTTCATTTTTCTGTATGAAACTAGACTGACAAGGTTTGAGATTCCAGGAATAATCAAATCTGTGGAACTGACCTGGTACCCAGATCCCGTTCTCGAAAGCCACCTCACTGCCTCCCAGGTTGAGCTTCACAGGTCCATAGTCCAGTCCAAACTCGGTGCGAGACTGTGTGGCGTCTAGATGGAGGTTGGACATAGACTGGGCCCGTCGAGGGGGCGTCTTCTTTGGGGAGAACTTGTTTCCAAACAACGGCATCTGCATTGGTAAACAGAACTTTAAATCTCTGGTACATAACAGTCTAACATAAAAGTAACATTATGATCAAACAGTGCAGTATGTAAACAAATGAAGTAAGCAACAGAATGTTAAATTGTGCAGTAATGTACAGATAAAAACTAAATGTCAACTGCATACTCAAAATTCATGCGATAATACTATTATGGTAGGAGCGATAGATTGCTTAAATGTACAGTCAATCCAAAAAGGCTTGTTTCATCATATTAAATAACCCTAGCTTCTTTTTGTAGTGATGATTTTGCTTGTGTAATATGAATAATATTACACTTTTTGCCTCCAATATTTATCAAATGCCATATCTTTTAACAATTCAACAAAACATGAACCACAATTCCTATTTCTTCAGGCTATCAGACAAAGTACACAAACATACATTTTTATGAAGCAACACACAGGTATTTAACGACAACTATCTTCAAGTTCATGCTCTATAACATGCTGTGACAACATTCATTAGAAACAGAGTAAGAATAACTCTCTAATAAGGAATCATGTAAGAAGCTGCAACAGTATTCTGACCATTTAAACAACATAAATAATGCATTTGAAAGATACCATTGTTATATTTTTCCAAAGTGTCTTTAAACATGTAAAGATTAAGTGCATTGTGACATCTAACATCAAATATCTTTAACTCCTGGAAACTCATCCAAAATAACACCATTTACAAATCAAAATGAATATATACCATTTTTTTAACCATTTGAATTTTTTCAAGTATTTGAGTTTTTCTCATATCAATTTTCGTTTACTTGTAAGAAGTACATCTAATTTGGAGTTAAACATTTTTGATAACTAAACTAAACTAAAAGTCATACTAGTATGCATGTATCAAAAATAGCCTGTTGAAGGTTAAATCACATCTCCTTTCACCATAACTGTTCATTCAAAGCAGTCTCTTTGTCATAAACAACAATTTCAAAACAATTTAACCTCACTATGACACCTTCAATTCATATTGTTAATTTGTTATTCAGCATGCAATCAAATGAATCATATAAATATAAATGTCAATTCTTTCCTAGTTGTTAAAAACCCTATTGAGTTAGATAAACCATAATTGTAAGTATTTAGTAACATTTCTATTAGTCGGTTAACAATTTTAACATGAGCAACACATTTATCATTAAAGAAAATAAGTGGGTTGGAATTTATTGTCGCTAGAGCAATATTTCAGCATTTAGCACTATTAAAGGAAAAAACTAAAACAAACCGATATAATCTTCTATGCTCAAAAAAAACCCTTCTAAAGAAATGTCAGATTTATAATGGTACTTTTGACAGGGGCAAATAAAACATCTACATATGCATCCCTTGATAGATAATAGTTTTACAGTTTCCTGGATTTGAATTATTCAGGAAAAACTAAAAAAGATGTTTCTGCATGTTCACATGATCTTTTTACTAAAATGAATGACATAAATCAAAAAGTGTGATTTAGCGTTAAAGTATTTGTTACTTGGTGTCATATAGCTTTAATGATGCTTTCTTTACAAAGATTAATTACTTTACTTTCACATTCTACCTATTCACACCTTTTGCAGGTACTGGTGACTTGAATGATATGATTTGAACTACCGTAATACAAATTCATAAATGTTGATCAAAGTAGTCTATTGCATTGAAATAGTAGGTTGCGATCGCTTATTGACAACAATAAGTAATTGTTTAACGTTAAAATCTAAATTCTAAAGAATTCTAGTTGATATATTGGTTTTAGAGATGAGGTGAGAAATGTGATAAAGAACTTTGTAGTGGTTTTAGGAGAAGTTATGTTATGATAGAAGAATGAGATATGAGCAAGAATGAAATGATCAACCTGCATGATGATTCTTTGTGGCTGGAAACAAGACAAACACATGCAATACACTCGGCAGTTCAATTGCTAAACCTGACTCAATGAGATTATTAGAAATGCCTGTGAGCTTTATTATAGCAAGGTCTTCCTGGTTCATAAGCACATGATAGATGGTTTACAAGCAACTAAATATTGATAATTGTGATGAAAAAAGATATTTGCAGAAGAATACTAGATAATAATAAAAGTACCGAGGGTACAGAAGCTCACCTTAAAATTAATGATGTGGTAAAATGGTTTAATTATACATGTAACCATCTTTTATATAATAGATTATGGCTGCCATCATGATTTTTTTATCTTTTAAAATACTAGTCTTCTTTTGGAAACGACTAGAGCTGGAACAAACATTAATACACGAATGATATAATCATGATAAGTTAACAAGCAGTAGGTTTTTGTATAACTTTTTTGTATATCTATGGCTGAATTGGTGACCATCTCGTACTTTTTAATCTTCAAAATGCTACTTTTATGTGGGCATCCGTATTAATTTCATTATGATATCTTGATTGGTTTAGGTGTATCCATTTAAATGTCATTCATTACTTACAGGATGGTGGGCACTTACATTTGTTTTGTAGTGAATCATTAATATGATTTCAAGATTATTTCACTGATGGTTATGCTGCATGGGATATTGAGAATCCCAAAAGTACAGATTTTTCAAGGAAAATGAATGACTGATTGAGAGGAAAGTCATAAACACAGCAATGCATAAGACACGTTTATTTTGTTCACATAATATTTACATGTCAAGTGACCATGAGATGTCTTTCATTAAAGTATCAATTTATTTAACACTCAGTACTATAATGGTACAAATTTTTTTCAACAGAGAGATATGACAAATCAAATTTCCTTACTTTTCTTACTAAACCCTTTTCGATTTTCATCTGCATATTTATTCCACATCAACTTATCATGTAGATTGCTAAACACAAAGCTTATTGTAGACAAGTTTTGTGTAAGTTGTTATTCTTAGAAAGAACATATCACTGTCATGAGAATACAAGTCCATAACTTTTATTGCATACACATGGGCCATGGCCATATAGCATAATGCTCTACCATATCAATTGGGTCAGGTTGAATATGCAACAGACTAGCAGCTGACACTGTGATGCTAGCAGCCTGCCTTGGGATGTGTATTAGACAGCATAGTGGAATATCTGAACTCTGGTTGACCCCTTATGTGTGGTATTTAAAGGAATATAAGGGAGATACCATTGTTTAAAATTTAACATGTTTAATGTGATTTGGTCTTTGCAGCTAGTTGCCATAAAGATTTTAAACAAATTAATCAATTATGTTTGTCTTTCATTTTAATGTTTTAGAAACACTTAAAAATATAGAACAACTTGCACGACAATCTTAAATATTCCAGATTTAAGATAATATTATGATTAGTAAGTTCAAATTAGAGAATTTATATGGTGCCAGTGATCACTTGATGAAAGCTTAAAATTTAATAATAATGATGTGTCATCTGCAGCTGAAAAGTCAATATGGCTGCTATTGTGGCCATCTTGGATTCTCAAAACTGAAACGTCTACCTTTCTGTGCGGAATCACTATAGGTATAACATACTACAATATAAAAATGATATCTAGATTGGTTTAGGAGAAATAGTCTTTGTCATGAAATCTAATTGAAAATTCAATATGGCTGCCATGGCGGCCATATTGGATTCCCAAAACTTAAACGTCTACCTTTCTGTGCGGAATCACCATAGGTATAACATACTACAATTTCAGAATGATATCTGTATTCGTTTAGAAGGAGTAGTCTTTTTCATGAAATCTAATTGAAAATTCAATATGGCTGTCATGGCGGCCATCTTGGATTCTCAAAACTGAAACGTCTACCTTTCTGTGAGGAATCACCATGGGTATAACATAATACAATTTCAGAATGATATCTGTATTCATTTAGAAGGAGTAGTCTTTTTCATGAAATCTAATGGAAAATTCAATACGGCTGTCATGGCGGCCATCTTGGATTCTCAAAACTGAAACGTCTACCTTTCTGTGAGGAATCACCATGGGTATAACATACTACAATTTCAGAATGATATCTGTATTCGTTTAGAAGGAGTAGTCTTTTTCATGAAATCTAATGGAAAATTCAATATGGCTGTCATGGCGGCCATCTTGGATTCTCAAAACTGAAACGTCTACCTTTCTGTGAGGAATCACCAGGGTATAACATACTACAATTTCAGAATGATATCTGAATTCGTTTAGGAAGAGTAGTCTTTTTCGTGAAAGTTTACGGACGGATGGACGGACAGACAGACGGACGGACGGACGGACGGACAGACAGACGGACGAAGGGCCATGACATAAGCTCACCTTTACTTCGTAAAGGTGAGCTAATAAGGTTTTATATATCACTAGGGAAATACTGGAAATATTGAAATAAACTGTTTATCAAGCTAGGTGCCCCCACCATACAAATTTTATGTTCGGCCCTTTTGAACTTGAAAATTTAACATAAAAGGAATTGTTTGTGAATAACAGTTTAAGATAACAAATTTTTGTCATGTTAAGAGAACCTCTGACATTTTAAATTGCACATTATTCAATAAAAGCATATTCATCTTGAAGAATAATGTTCATGTCACTTCATAAGCATGCATTTGAAGTTTTCTGTATTTGTGTTTGTAACATAAGACAAGTCAAGTCAGAGAGAAATTACTAAGTGGAATAATGCACAAAAAAACTTAGTTAGATAAATAGATATCTACAAGAGTTTGCGATAGTGTGATCCCAAATATAACAATGGTATTTTTGAATCGGTGACAAAACGTAAGTTTATAAACTAATGCTTAACTGTTGGGTTGCCTTTTCTCTACATTTCAAAGACGTTTATGTTTTTATTATTTATCCTAACTTTGCATGGGGGCAAGATGCAACATGCAGAATGTCAAAAATGGCACAGTAATGATACCAGTCTTTGTGTGAGTTTATAACAAAATAGCCTACACAAATTTCGGACAAAGTAATTGCATAAACAAGATAAAACGACCATCAAGCAAATGCAATAACGAAAACAACAAAACAATATTGTTGGCACTTACGACGCTTGTCTTGCCTCGCAACAATCTTACCGGAAGTTGTTACTGTTGTCGCCCCCTGACGGGCACCTGTTTGAAGGGAGTTAAGCGATTGACGAAAACCCCTTTGAAGCAGTCGTAAAATATTCCTCTCCTCTCTTTGTCTCGTTCAGTTGAGACGATTTCTTTGGGGTTTTTTTCTTTTTCTTTGTCGATTATATTTTCTTCTGATACTTTTGATCATAAAGGGCTATAATATTATTTATACCAATTCTTAAAACCACTTACTTTTGTTTTATTGTGACAATGGTACAGATTTCAGGAACATAATCGCACCTAACTTTTGTCACTCAAGCCACTTTGGTAACAGTTATGTTTGCTTTAAAGTTTTATTGCAGTTCTAATTGCCATGTATTTCTCATCAAATCAATTTTGTATGATGACTCTAATCAATTCAATGCTTGAAGTTTTTTGCTCTATAAATTGTAAACCTTTTAAGGAAAAAAATCATAAGTATTGGTGGCTAGGATGTTTTAGGAAGATTAACTCTAGTCTGTAGATAAGGTTTATGATTTCCTTGTCATTTCCGATTTTCCTGAAAATCCTAATAAGTCTGTCATAAATCAACATGAATAAATCTATATTGACAGTTCGATACTTGTTAAAACTGTCAATTGTATGGCCCAATATGAAAACCTGTTAATCAAAATTCATTGAGATTCATATTCATTTATGTATAAAAGATAGTATTTGTAAATGAAAACTGTTTTTCTGTAATAGCAATATATATACATCAAGAAAGGTATCATATCATATAGTATCATATATAAGATATTGACTATTGAAATACACCAGTTTGGAAACAACCATCTAAGTCAGAACAGGTTTGGAAATCTTATTGACTTTAATATACTTTACAATTCAAATCATATCTTTTATTTTATATTTCTTATTCCTTTTAAAGGGGCAGTAGCATGTTTTTTTAATATATATTGAATTTTCAATTTTTCACTGCTATCTGATTATCTGTAAGTTAATGCTAAACGTATCATTTTGGTACTTTAAAAAATCTCATTACATAAATCAATCATCCATAATCAGAGAACAAATTTTAAAGATTCACATAAAGTCCATTGGCGGCCATCTTTGTGTGAACACCTTTAATTCAATTTGTGTATGAAAAAGGTATTACATGGCTTAACTTTACATTATATATTGGATTTATTACCGCTTCATTTAGTTTAAATACATTATCTTTCAATTGGTCATCTTTCATCGTGGGTTAAAACTCTCCACCCTGTTTTCCTTATCTTTTTCAATTGGTACCATTTATTTTCATTTTCCTGACACCATAAAACGTGCTACTGCCCCTTTAAAGGTTAAGTATTACTGATTGGTCAGCTCTGATTGGTATGTGATGTCCTTTGCTACATGAAACTTGTATCCAATGGATCTTTCATTATGATTTTGACCTTGTGATCTTCAATCTTCAGCAGAAAAAGTTTAGTCATTGGCAGACCTTTGATGATTAGTAGAGGATTACAAGTGAACAAATCAATAATCATTATTTGATACATTTATTGCACAGGTACATTTATGTACATTTTTACATATTAACAAGTTAACAAAGTTTGTACAAAAAGGTCAACTTTTCCTCAGCTCGGTCCTTTTTGAGGGCATGTCCGCTTCGTATGACCTGAAAATAAATAAAACAGTGAAGTATTAAAATGTAAAAAAAATGTTCCTTCCTCCCTACGCTTCTCATGTTTATGATAAAGGTTCTTTTCAATATATTTTTTTGTAAATAAAGGATAACATACTCATGACATGATGAATGATCATGACTTCAAAGGTTCCCTTAATCAACAAATTTGTGCCACAGTTTGAGAGGCATTTAGAACTTGAAAAGATGATAAGCAGGAGACGTATATGGAAACTCTGTAACCTGTGTTCATAACAACACAAAATTCTGTGTCAAAAGTTAAGATATCATGTATAATGAGGTTGTTTTACACATATGTCTTCTTATCCAAAAAAAATAAGAGATATGGCTTTGTAAGCTGTACTAGAGACCTGCCTTCTGTTCAGTAACACTTGTTCGCGGCGGGTATCTGTCTTTTAACATTGTGTGTTCACGAGAGCTCGCAAACATCCAATGATATTTCGTGTTTCTGAACTGAAGCCTGAGAGCTAAGATGTAGTAGTGTACCTTCTTCCCCACACAGCCCACACTTTCTCTTCTTGCCAGCTGGTCCCCCTGCATCCCCCGGGGCTCCTCGCTTCTTGCCTCCTCCCCCGATACTCCCTCCTCCGTACCCTCCCCCTCCCTGCCAGCCTCCCCCTGCGAACAGAAACATTGTCAACCAAATCTTGTATGAGATATATGTTCTGATACTACATGACTTGTCATTCATTCATTCATTCATTCATTCATTCATTCATTCATTCATTCATTCATTCATTCTTTACAAAATGTACACTTTAACATTCCCATGACATGACCGTGTCCATATTGCTTCATTTTCTTATTCATTTTTCAATAATCCTCAAGTTAAATCAGATGACAAGAAAGAAACAAACCTCCCCCGCCACCAAATCCTCCTCCTCCTCCTCCTCCCCCTCCTCCAAATCCACCCCCATTTTCATCAGCCCACTGAAAGAATTTACAGCTTTGTTCTCTAGGCTTTGGACATCCGTAGAATTGTTTCCCTTTGTTTGGGCCTTCCTTCTGCACTGTGCAGCTGTATAACAGATATATAGAGAATGAACCTAACAGCTTAATGATCATATTTTTAGATAATCCTTTGATTGTCTTCATTGATTAAAAATTATGTATCAATGTACGGTTGTGTTCACTGCTTTTGTTCCAGATAACAAAATGATAATTTGAGAAAAACTTAAATATGACGATGTTATAAGAGAACTTGAAAAAGCAATTATATCTTATAAGCACATAGTTTTTAAGGATGTTGAACAATTTGTTTTAAATCATAATTTGTAAAATCCCTTGATGAATTGTTATTTTTCATATAAAGAAATAATAAAAGTACCGAGGGTACAGAAGCTCACCTAAAAATGAATGATGTGGTAAAATGGTTTAATTATACATGTAACCATCTTTTATATATAAATTGATTATGGCTGCCATCATGATTTTTTTATCTTTTAAAATACTAGTCTTCTTTTGGAAACGACTAGAGCTTGAACAAACATTAATACACGAATGATATAATCATGATAAGTTAACAAGCAGTAGGTTTTTGTATAACTTTTTTGTGTATCTATGGCTGAATTGGTGACCATCTTGTACTTTTTAATCTTCAAAATGCTACTTTTATGTGGGCATCCGTATTAATTTCATTATGATATCTTGATTGGTTTAGGTGTATCCATTTAAATGTCATTCATTACTTACAGGATGGTGGGCACTTACATTTGTTTTGTAGTGAATCATTAATATGATTTCAAGATTATTTCACTGATGGTTATGCTGCATGGGATATTGAGAATCCCAAGAGTACAGATTTTTCAAGGAAAATGAATGACTGATTGAGAGGAAAGTCATAAACACAGCAAAGCAAAAGACATGTTTATTTTGTTTTATTATGTTTACTTTCATTAAAGTATCAATTTATTTAACACTCATACAGTACTATAATGGTAAACATTTTTGCATTGTCAAATCAACAGAGAGATATGACAAATCAAATTTCCTTCCTTTTCTTACTAAACCCTTTTCGATTTTCATCTTCATATTTATTCCACATCAACTTATCATGTAGATTGCTAAACACCAAAAAGCTTATTGTAGACAAGTTTTGTGTAAGTTGTTATTCTTAGAAAGAACATATCACTGTCATGAGAATACAAGTCCATAACTTTTATTGCATACACATGGGCCATGGCCATATAGCATAATGCTCTACCATATCAATTGGGTCAGGTTGATTATGCAACAGACTAGCAGCTGACACTGTGATGCTAGCAGCCTGCCTTGGGATGTGTATTAGGCATAGTGGAATATCTGAACTCTGGTTGACCCCTTATGTGTGGTATTTAAAAGAATTAAGGGAGATACCATTGTTTAAAATTTAACATGTTTAATGTGATTTGGTCTTTGCAGCTAGTTGCCATAAAGATTTTAAACAAATTAATCAATTATGTTTGTCTTTCATCTTATTTTTTTTTAGAAACACTTAAAAATATAGAACAACTTGCACAACAATCTTAAATATTCCATATTTAAGATAATATTATGATTAGTAAGTTCAAATTAGAGAATTTATATGGTGCCAGTGCTCACTTGATGAAAGATTAAAATTTAATAAAAATGATGTGTCATCTGCAGCTGAAAAGTCAATATGGCTGCAATTGCGGCCATCTTGGATTCTCAAAACTGAAACGTCTACCTTTCTGTGTGGAATCACTATAGGTATAACATACTACAATATAAAAATTTTATCTAGATTGGTTTAGGAGAAATAGTCTTTGTCATGAAATCTAATTGAAAATTCAATATGGCTGCCATGGCGGCCATATTGGATTTTTGAAAACTTAAACGTCTACCTTTCTGTGCGGAATCACCATAGGTATAACATACTACAATTTCAGAATGATATCTGTATTCGTTTAGAAGGAGTAGTCTTTTTCATGAAATCTAATTGAAAATTCAATATGGCTGTCATGGTGGCCATCTTGGATTCTCAAAACTGAAATGTCTACCTTTCTGTGAGGAATCACCATGGGTATAACATAATACAATTTCAGAATGATATCTGTATTCGTTTAGAAGAAGTAGTCTTTTTCATGAAATCTAATTGAAAATTCAATATGGCTGTCATAGCGGCCATCTTGGATTCTCAAAACTGAAACGTCTACCTTTCTGTGAGGAATCACCATGGGTATAACATACTACAATTTCAGAATGATATCTGTATTCGTTTAGAAGGAGTAGTCTTTTTCATGAAATCTTCGTGAAAATTCAATATGGCTGTCATGGCGGCCATCTTGGATTCTCAAAATTGAAACGTCTACCTTTCTGTGAGGAATCACCATGGGTATAACATACTACAATTTCAGAATGATATCTGAATTCGTTTAGGAGGAGTAGTCTTTTTCGTGAAAGTTTACGGACGGACAGACGGACGGACGGACGGACAGACGGACGACGGACGAAGCGCCATGACATAAGCTCACATTTACTGTGTAAAGGTGAGCTAAAAACAAATGACATGTTAAAACTCACAGTCGCGCACTCTGCCCACACCCACACACAACGCTGTCTCCGTCATCCAACCTTTGACCCCAGGAACTGGTGGAGGGTCGAGAATTCCCAGCTTGAGATGAGGACCAACTGTTATTCAACCTTGAACTGAACAAGATGGAAAGTTATTGTTTATGGATTATGCACTTTGGTAAATCATTTTGAAGCAATCATTTTCTTTCTTCATCAATTATCATATGGGATGACATTCAGTTTATTTTGATGAAAAATAATTATACATGTACATTTACTTCAAACTTGTTTTGAGTTGTTTTCTCCATTAAACGGAATACTTCTTAGGCATATACAGGTATATTACAAACCATTTATATTCATTAAAGTTATCAATTCACAATTTCATGACTATGTTTGACACAAGAATGTTTTTGAGCATCATTTTGATGCCCTGATGTTTAACTCTTTGTCCTTTTAGAATTAAAACTTGAAGATCGACCCTACATCACTAGTATTAAATTCTTCAAAGGCATTTAAAAGTTGGTGCGACAACAAGACAAAAATTTCATGGATAACAATTTCTTCATTGCTTTCTCAATGAGTATGTTTATAAGATGTCTTACCTATTCATGGAAGAGTTGTTGCTGCTGTTACTGCTGTTCTCGTCAGCCCACAGGAAGAAGCTGCAGCCAGAACCACTCGGCTTGTTACACTTGTAGAACTGGCGACCTGAAACACATTAATGAAAACTCAAAAGTAGTGTTAAAGAAACCTTTTAAGAAATTGTTTAGACGAGTTAAAGGTAGTTTCAAACAAATTATGGAAGTCAGAGATAAAAGAATTAGGATTTTAGGAAGTAGATTATGCATTGAAATGAATGTGAAACCCTGGGGTACAAACTTTATTCAAGTATGAATATATAGCCCCCTTGGTCCAAATAAGGGGATAAACAATACAAAAACATTGACAAATGCAACAAACCCAAATATCAAAAGCATGACAAAAAAGCAAAGTTCAAATTTTCAAAAGGATGTCACACAGATACATCAGTCTCTTTGCTGCTACCAAGATTTCAATGTGAATAAGGAAGAGTTCTATAGATTTGTCAACCTCTTTATTGTAGGAATAAAGAATTGGAAAATCCATTGATCTCTCCCTAATTTATCAAGACAACTTCTGAATGCTAAAAAGAAAACATATATGTGAAAAACACAGACTTCGAGACGATTTGTTACCTGTATTGGGCCCTTCCTTCCGGACGGTGAGGAGAATGGCATCAGTCCCACACGTGCACACGATGGACGACCCCTGCTCTCCTCCTCCGCTCTGATTGGTCACCGAGAGATTGGAGAGTGGCGGTCTGGAGTTACCTCCCCTGACCTGGGTGAAGCTGCCTCCACTGTTGGTGTTGGTTGTGAAACTTCTGTTCCCTGTATTGCTGTTCCTACCAGTGTTGTTTGTAAATGGCTGTTGTTGTTGTTGTGTCGGACGTCGAGAAGTGTTCCCGCTACTACTGCTGCTGTAGCCACTGTCTGACGACACCGTACGATTCATCCTCGCAGGTCCAGTATTCTGTGGTGGACCATCTGGATTGAAGCAAATTGTTTTACTATGAGGGATATCTTATTAAATGTAAGAATGATAGCAGGGAAAAAGATAATCAAAAAGGCTTCAATTGATTTTTTTCAATGTTGTTCAGTCAAAAAGGGCAAAAAAAGATTAAATGTCATACTATTGTTCCTTGGAGCGAGAGGCTGGATATTGAGGACGTCTGTCAACGTTTGATCACAACCTCCAATACATCCGGTATATCTGAAACACACAGGTTTCATTCACATTATTCAGTTCACACTAGAAACCATCATTCAAAAGTCATGGAATGATATAGGTAAAATACTTTTGCTTCCTGATAAATAGAGCCATTGGCTCTGTAGCTCATCAGGCATCATATCAAGTTTGCTTTATACAGGCCAGATGAGCTAGAACTGAAACTGATGTTATCTATTGCAAGAAAACCTATAAAAAAATTACAAGACAAATGTAACGATTTCGGAATAAATTTCCTTACCCAAATGATTTATTATTATTCAACACTTTCTAGATCGCCAATATTAGACAGTGAAAGAAGTCCACACTAAAATATCCAAGGAGAAATAAATTTGCCATAGACTGTCATCTAATGGAGAAAAATAGGTTTTTAAGATTGTGACCCCTTGACCCTATTTGGGGTCATTGGGTCACGAAACCTACAGTTTAGAATCCCAATTGGCCAAGGAGTCTATATGCAGTCTTTCACCTCAATAGACCTTTTGGAACTGAAGATGATGATGAAAATAAGTTTTTAAGGTTGTGACTCCTGTGACCCTAATTTGGGTCATGGGGTCACGAAATCTACAGCTTAAAATCCCCATTGGCCAAGGAGTCTGCACATATAATTTCAGCTCTCTAGACCTTTTGGAACTTTAATAAGAAGAAGATGAAAATAGGTTTTTAAGGTTGTGACCCCTGTGACACTATTTGGGGTCACAGGGTCACCAAAGTTACAAATTAGAATCTCCATATGCTAAGGTACCTGTACACAAAATTTCAGCTCTCTAATGTGTATGGTTCATGAGGAGAAGTCGAAAGTGTCAAAAGTTTACGGACGGACGGACGCCGGACGACGGGCCATGCCATAAGCCCATCTGGACTTTCAGTCCTGATGAGCTAAAAATTGATTGATGGTGTTTACTGAGATTGATGGTGTCTACTGAGATCAAAGTTCTTTTAAGTCTCTCATATAGGCATATAATTTAGGTCGAATAGATTGTATTAGTGACATATCATTGATACTTAATCAATAAAGGCAGATGCAAGCAGTATCTAGATGAGAACCAAGACTTACTCTGCTGGAATCATCGGGGGTGTTGACCCTCTCCGGAACCTGAACTTGATCAACTGAACAGGACCAGGCCCACACTGAAGTCAAGACAAAATATAGATCAATCTCCAAAGCTAAAATTTAAAATCTATGTACTTTTATTTTTTTTAATTCTTATTATCTTCTTCACCAATCAAACTGAGATGCCCTGAATAATATGTGATATTACATATTTCAAGGTCTGCTCTTGAATTAATTATCATTTACGTATCAAAATCATATTAAGTCAAAGAAGAAGTATGATAGCATGTGAAGTTTCAGATTTCATCAATGGGAATAAATTGAGCACAAATAAATCACTGAATTGAATAATTAAATGATAAGGAAACACCACTTATCAAAAGTACAAGAATGCTACATAATGAAACCAATTGTCAGTCTTATTGAAAACAATATTCCTCTTGAAGTGCAGAGTTAAAATGTTATACCTCATTCTAAACGGTAAAAATTATAATAAATGGTATCTTTGATATATCTTGACCAGCAGAGATCTAAGACAGCACACACACCTGTTGACAGACATCCTGGGAGACCTCGGCGTGAAGCAGGAAGTCAGGAAGCCAAATGGCAGCACGACACTGAGGGTACCCCATACAGCCGATGTAGAAGCTGAAACATCAAACTTTTCATTCATTTTACACTTCAGTTACCTTTTTTAATGGGGAACAGGGAACAGTGGAGAAAGGTAACAAGGGGTAGATTCTCAGAAACAACTTGCGAGGGGATATTCAAAGTTGAGGTAAAGGTTGATAAAACTCTTATATAGACCAAAAGAAGCTTGATATCTTACAATCTTTATGAATTTGTAGTAAACACAGCCTTCTGGACAATAACAACATTTGAGCTTAATAGCTTTTGAAAAAAGAGGACAAACTTGACAAGCCATTTTGTTATCAGTCTGGGAGTTAAAGGCAAATACATTGACAGCTTTTTTGATACTTGTGCGTCTAACTGGCTGAAATTACTAATTGGCATAGATGAAAGTCTGAAGGATACCGATCCACCATGGATATATTGATAAACCAAACAGCATACTGTTAAAGTACTAATACAAACCCCTTTCCATCTTTCTTCGTCTTGAGAGCCATATCTTGTCCACATAGTGGACACTTTCTCACAACTGCCGGGCCAGATATCTCGCTCACTGGGGACAAAACACAAAACATTTATAAAGCAAAAATAAAATATGTACTGCTATTATATTAAAGATTGTGAATTCTGTGAGATGTAGACATGCATGATAATTTATTACTGCCAGTTGAAGCTGAATAATACACCTACCATCAGCATTAGAAAGAGCAGTTGCTTCTCCAAAGTACTGAGACAAAGCGTCGTCCAGTTTCCTTGCCTGGAAAAAAAGAATCAATCCTTGAACAGAATAACTGAAAAACTATGAACCCCTCTAAGCCCCTCTAAAATTGATAGACAATAAACTTCAATGTCAAAATAAGTAATCAATTAACAGAAATAAAATGCCATTGGATATATTTCATAACTATAAAATCAATTTATCAGATATTCAAATCAAGGTAAAAATGATGACAATATTAATGTTAAAATAAAAAGGGTATATTTTCCTGTGAAGTGAAGAGCAAGGGAAGGGAGGTAACTCACCTGGTTGCAGGCTTCAATGAACACTGCCTTGTACTTAGCTATCTGCTCCCTCAAAACAACTGTAGATGACAGGGAAACATTGTTCAGATTTTAACATCATAACAATCTTTTTTTCAACCCACTATGAGTTTTGAATAAAGTTGTGACGATATATCGTGGTATTCGGAAATTGTGATATATTACCTGTACTACAATACGCAACATTAACTTTAAAATTGCATAGCAACATTAACTTTAAAATTGCATATTTTGCCTTAAAAATTGTTGTTGTTTTTTAAAATCTTGAAATAGTGTATTGTGACGTGTAACATATCGAATTGTATCGATACACCCCTAGTTTTTAACATAACACATAAGCATTTCAGTTCAGTTCAGTTTTGTTTCCATTTTAATGAAACCAGTTGGTTGAAACTTGCATGAATGAACAATGAGAATTTGTTTGTGAGGCTAGTAAACAGTAGGTAGTTAAGAGCACAATTTACCTACACATGCTTTAAGATGTTTCTTACCATTCTTATCTTTCTTGCCATCACATATTCTGAAAGAAAATATAAAGACCAAAATTTAAGGTTGTCTTGAACACAAACTTTATTTCTTTTATTTCAAAAATTACAAAAATCAATTTTCACTTGAATTTTAACTTGCTTGTGTAGCAAAGACAGGACTTAGATATTCAAATCTTATCAAATTCTTTTACTTCAGCCACTTATATTGCAACAAAAGTGTTCTTTATTCTTTTATCATGCTTTTCCATTGTAATTACTGGAGAGGTAACTCAGAGGTTCATAAGAAATAAAAACCTTTGCAAGTCAGCTTCCAGTTCAGATCTCAAGTGAGGTTTTGACATCTGATACCCCATCTCATCGTAACCTTGACGAAAAAAAATAATCTTGCAGTACGGTAAGTTATTTGGTTAAATCAACAATATCAAAGTCGAATCATAGTCCTATTGAAAAGAATTTTACACTCATGAAATGCAGTGACCAGTAGCCAAGCTGCTAGTTCAACTTCAATGGCCTATAACATTGAAAGCAGTCAGGATTTGGACAAGGACTTTAATAAATGCATTTGTCCAAATGACTGGCACTTTGATAAGGTAAGTCACTGATATCATGTTCCAACATAAGAAAAACAACAAAAGATCCATTTGACGCTCACAAAATAAGAGCACCACTTCAAAATTGTATTCGTAACATGTTCCTTAAGTTTGGAGGCTTGTCCACGTTAAAGATGAAGTAAGGGTGAAGCCGCTACTGAAGCGTTTTTAATTGTTGCTTCAACTTCTCCACTTAATTGCCTATTGATCTTGAGGGTACACACACTAAGCTTAACTCTATACTTGTGGTTGAAAGGGCTAGGGAACTCTCACAAAAAACACTTTCTTTTGATAACAAGCATCCATACCTTCCACCAGACCCATGCCCAACTGTCCCGGGACGAAGCGACTGTCTGGGCGGAGACCTACGTAACTCCTGTCCTTGATGGTCTCGATGTGCTCAGCGTGGGTAGCATCGGTACCTGCAGTAGGGTCAACAACACTTGTACTCCCCAATCTATACAAATAGAGCCCTTGCTTCTCTAGCACTTAGCTCTGGCAAATAGTTCTGTAGCTCATCAGTTTGATGTATTTTCGAAGGTTGACATTATTCCTCAAAAATATTAAATAAGGAATGGGTGTGAGGAATCAGTAGCTGAAGCAACACTTGGTATTTACTTGTTTGATTAATCTATCTAAAATAGCAATTAGTTCTACAGCTTATATTTTTAAGGTATTTTTAAGGTTGACAATCTTCATAACAAATATTTCACCAAGCCTGCATCATAATCTGCTTATTAGTTCACAAGGTTTCAGGATTCAAATTTGACAGTTGTTGAATGTTTATCACATATTTGTTATAAAATTTTATTTCTTCCAAAAACTACTTCCTAAAGTGGTGAATGGTTAAACTGGTTAATGGTGGCTAAACAGTTGAAATATGAACAGGACATACCAATCCCATGCTTCTCCATCAGGGAGATGAGGTCTGCTTCAGATAGGAGCGGGGGAGCGTTCGTCTCACTGCACGCCATCTACAGGGAAATAGCTAATCAGCTCAGCGGCAAAGTCAGAATATCATAAAATATTCAACTTGTCAAAATACAAAATTATCAAGCCTTTAGCAAAGAGTTACCAAATGATGCTTATTTAAACTAATTATTATTCATGTACCGTTGGAGCGTTCGTCTCACTGCACGCCATCTGCAGGGAAATAGTTAATGAGCTCAGCGGCAAAGTCAGTATATCATAAAATATGCAGCTTGCCTTCCTTCCAAAAATAATAGTAAGCCTTAGCAAATTCTTGCCAAATGAAGTTCACTTAAACCAATCATTATTCATGTAGTTAACATGTCATTTGCTTAGCTTTTAATTCTACATAGATGTTAAATGATACCTGTATCTTTGAGCCAAACTCCTAATGAAACCCTTACTAAATTCATTTTTAATAACATAATTTGAAGTACCTCAATAGCACTTGGCTCAAACTGGTCTCCTTGTTTGTAAACTGGAATTTCCTGAGAAAAGAAAGCGAAACAACCTGAAAATCTGTTATTGATAAAATTCGAATTGTGAAATAAATACAAAATACAAATTTAAAGTAAAAGATATAGCCATTGCCTCTGTAGCTCATCAGGTTTATATCAATTTTGCTTTAGAGTGTGGCAAATGTGGTTCCTCCTAAGTAGGGGCCACAGGGTGACAAAACCTATAAATCATAATGATTAGACAAAGAATCTGTAGACAACAAGGTTTCAGCTTTCTGGGCTTTTTGCCTCTGGAAAAGAAGATGAATAAAGGGTTTAAGGGCATAGCCCCTGTAGCCCTTATTAGGGGTCACACAGTCACCAAAGCTATAAATAATACTAATCGATAGTCAAGAAATCTGTACACTGTTTCAGGGGTTAGATTTTCGAAGCTCTCTTAGTACTATGATAGTCGTAAGTACCATACATTAACATTGGCCTACGACTATCTTAGCACTAGGCCCTGCTTTTTTAGCTAGCCTTCAGCTTCTGGAGAAGAAATCATGCCAGGCGATAAGATCATCAAGGCTTTCAGGCCAGATGAACTAAAATGTTCTCCCTCTCATTAGTTACAGAGAAAATAGGAATTGTAATACAGAACATTGATTGCAAATTCAACATACCTTGGCATTCCACTTCTCATACGGATAGACCTCCAGGTAGTTCTTGGCAATGATCATCAAGCCACTGGCGGTGAACTAGAAAAATAATTAATAGGTTTTCAATTCTTCAAATCAAAGCAATATTACACTAAATCAGAATATCAAACCTCAACATTCAAAGTAGCATGATTACTATACTGTAAGCAAATATTTAGCAGAAGCTGTAATAAAAGGTAAACATTCTCACTTTTTCCCCGGCAATATCAATGTCAACAGTTGTTTCCTGCCCCTGTGCATCCTGGGAACAACATGCCAGGAAGTGACGAACAATGAACTCGTAAACTCTCTGTTCATTCCCCTGGAAAATGACAAAAGATATTTTAAAAAAGATGATCATAGAAATTATAATGATTATGAAAGGTTTCTTGTTCTTCGAGGGATTAAAATCAGTCCCTTGCCCTTGCTAAAATGAAGTCAAGTAACTAGTTGCTAATATAATATGAAGATCCCTAACCCCCTCAACCGAAGAAGAGTGGCAAACTTTTCAATTACAAAAAGCAGGAATTGAATATGTCATTTAGATAGTAGACAAAGCGACATTTGAATAGATATCACTGAAACTAAGTTAATGCCACACCACCAGTCCTATTCAATAACTGTAACAATTCACAATTCTGGACAACCATTATCAATCTAACAGTAAGCATCAAACAAATAGTATTTATTCAAGTAGAGTTTAATGAAGCACCTGCAGATTTGCTGTGTATTTGATGGGGTGGATGGGAGGATGGGCGTTGTCAGTCTTGTTGCCATTCCGAGGCTGAGGGCCTTGCTCTGACACTCTCTGTGCAAATCCTGGGAAACAAGAATATACTCATCAATCACTTACAGGTTCATTGGCGCAAAACCCTAAGTTTATCAGGAATAAATTAAGGAATTCTACCTTTTATTTTTTCTTGAACCAGATTTCTGAAAATATGTTGCTTAATGATCTGAACTTGCACTGTTTTCCCCATACAATTTCCTCCAATGTCATTTCTGTTTTAATCCAAGAACCTTTAGATTTGCAATCAAACTTAGTTGGAAAATCAGCATCCTTTATGAAAAAGCACTGTTTTTTTTCATAACACATAACTGATACAGTGACTATATTTGAAGATGTAAGTACCAACCTGGTTAAATGACACATGGACAGACATAAATACAATCGTAAGAGGATTGGCGACTTCCACTGACCTCCCCAGTTAGGGTCACGAGTCTGTTCCCGGACCAAGCCTGCAAGGTCTAGCTCCTTAGGGAAGATGTTAGTTTCAGTACGAGGGTAGCTGATGTAGCCCTGTGTGTAGAGCTTCTCAGCTATCTTCATCGTCTCCTTCGCATTGATCCGCATCTTCCGTGATGCTGACTTTTCCATCTCCTACAAATCAATGATATCATTTTTATACATGTTTTCCAATAATCGAAGTACAATGAATGATGTATATTCTCCTTCAAGTCAATGGTTTCATTATAGAAATATATGTTTTCAAGAAACTTAAATTTAATGGAAGTACAATGAATAATGTATTTTCAAAGTATAAATAAAAAGATTTTTAATGTGAATTGTCATAAAAAACTTTATATGATAAATCCTAATTATCTTCTTCAAATTATCAATTCACATTTTGGTCTTGAGGCGAGTACCTGGTACATACTCCTCAACAAACTTTCAACAAGACACAGATTTACACAACTCATACTGTAACTTACCACTGTATCAAGAGCCTGTGGACGCCATTTGCTTTTGCTTTTAGACTTCACTTCTCCGACAGTAGCTACAGGGCTCTGATGCAAATACCAGAACAAAATATCATTTTGTGCATTAAGTATAACCCTGTTTCCACAATAATAACCTCTTGTTCTATTTTGTTCAACATCTGTATTTAACCTCCACATCTCAAAGTATTCAAGACCCAGGATTATGATTGATAAATACAGTAATAACATTTTGAGACATCTAATAACAGTGTCATTTTTTTATTGTTAAAATATTTGCTAATGTCTTGGTCTTGGACACTTCTGTCGATAAACTGTACACAAATGATTGCATAAAAGTAGGATTTTATTCAGAGGTGAAGATAATGCTAACAGAACATAGAACTTTGTTTTTGCAACTGCAAACACTAAGGTATTTAACCAGTGTATCCTTACACGTTACGTCACGCATGATTTGATTGTACTTTCAAAGGAACAGCAATTCCCATTTGTATTTTCATAAATACAGTAGAACTCGGATATAACGAACTCCAAGGGACCAAAGAATTTAGTTCGCTATATCCGGTGTTCGCTATACACATATAATTTTAATGATATATAGGGACGGGACTTGAAATTTTTTTCGCTATATCCGAGTGTTCGCTATATCCGTGTTCGCTATGTCCGTGTTCTACTGTAGATCACAAAATGTTTAGAACACATAATGTTAATTATAGATTACATAAAGACTGAGCGTTGAATATCAAAAATATATAAAAAGATATTTCAAATGTTTTTATTTACTCACAAGCAATAGTTCACGTACCTCTATACACTGTTCATACAGAACAAGACACGCAAGATGGTCAAACAGCCGATTTCTGAAAGGAAATTCATCGACTGCAACATTAGCATGAAATGGTTTATTGCTAAATCATTGTTTATGAAAATAAAAAAAAATTCTAGTTATAACTCGAAATATATAAAGTATTGTTACCTTTTCCAGAGAAAGTCTGCCTTTATGTCATCAAGAAGATGTGAAACTGAAATTCAGAAGTCAAAAGTACAATTATGTTATGATTTATCTGTATTCCATTTTTCATTTTTTGATAATGAAATATTTTTGGTTTTACTTAGAAATGTTTATATATTGAACACATGGTCTATCCAAATACCCGGTAGTGACTGGCACAATTTCTGAAGACCATACTTTCAACAATTCATGAGATATGATAAACAATGAATAATTTCAAAAGCAGTAAAAGAAACATTGTGATCTTGAAACATCGCCAAACTTGAATCATATACTGATAAGAAGAGTTCTCAAATGGACAATCAATAAGATTGACAAACATCATATCTCCACCTTTTAGTTTCCAGAATGGCTCTGGAACAAAAGCCTGAACTTGTTTGTATCTTTCCACTACAAATCCGAGTGTAGGAAACTGACAACTGCCGTAACTGATGAGTTGTTGACTGAGATAGCCAGGAAACACTTTCTGCAGGCGAAGAGTCTGAAACCTGGTGAAGGCAGCACCTGTAAGTATACAGAAATTCTTACAGATAAATCGAGGGCGATAAATTGGTCGGTGATGAAATGACAGCCAATGTGCTACAGAAGTCAGATTAAAATAAATTATTTGTTACTGGGGTGAAAGATTTAACCACACAACTTGTCAGCCTGAATTATTTTCTTAAATAATGTTCATTACTCTAACAATAAATGCATTAAAAGTTTAAATGTTTTGATAGCTTTCCATCCTGATGTTATTCTCTTCCAAGCCATATGCATCATCATAAAAGAGTTGCATCTTCATAATATATAACTCTTATAGTATCGAGTAAGTGAGTAGTTGCCTCTATGGCAATATTTTAGGCATTAGCGGCATGAAAAATTGTCAAAGATTGTTTTTCCCAATCTTTCCCAATCCCTATGAAGTGCCATCTGAAGATTACAACCACACCCAATATATCAGAAATTCAATACTGATGTTGACTAACCAAATACAAAGTTCCATACAGTTAGCCCTAACAATTTTGGAGTTCTTCTTTGACTACAAATGACAGGATAGATAGAAGGACAGGGTGACGATTGTTATTATTATTACATACAAGTGAGATAATAATTATCACAATTAAAGGTACACATACTAGATTAACAATGCTACAAGGCACCAACCTATCCTCAGATCGAGCTCCTGCCTCACATCTACAGCATCACTCACTCTCTTGTCTGGAGCCTGAAGGTTGTTCACAGCTCGATTCACGGCACTGGGAAATGATCACTGACTGAATACACTGATTCAGAACTCTTAAGTTATTTCTAACAATCATTTTCAATTACGGATTCTTTACTCATATCATCATGATCAATGTGATCATAAAAATTGAATCAATGAAACTTTGTATAGATATATAATTATCAATTGCATTCAAATAATTAAATGTCTAAAATATCTGTTTGACACATGCTAGAATTTTCAATAATGAAAAGTGATTAACTTACTGTGGTGTTATTTCTGAAAATCTTGCTCTGTAAACTTCAATATTTGGCTTAACTGTAAGAGAGATTGTTTGTATGTGTCAACGTAATCAAAATGATTTATTGTTTCTTGAAATAGTTATTCAATCCTTCAAAACTTTAAAAAAACGTGTAAAAAGACACGGTATACATATGGCATATCAAAAATGAAAGCATTCTTGAAAAACTTTGTGGAGCATAGAAAAATAGTATAGCAGAAAGAAGTTGGTATTTATAAGATACATGAGCACTGACCTGCTTGACAAACTTGGATGATTTCAAAACCAATATTCTCCCCTTCCCTGTCACCGTCCGTCCAGATCACCAGTTTCTGGCAACCTCGAATCTCTCGTTCTAAAGTTCTCTAAAAGCAAGTCAGTACATTGGAAAAGATCACCTAGTTAAAAAGAATTGTTTATTCTCACTGTTCAGGGAGAAAGAATGGCAAAATATTGCGCTGGTAAAACTACCTCTCTATTTGACTGATTTCATGTTTTTCAGAAACCATTCTGTGATTCAGGAACAAAGCTGATATTTTTAAGGATCAGATCTCTGCATATAAACTAGATTAGCGTTTGCGGGATACCGCAAAAGCAGAGCAGCCCCGAAACTTTGGGTTTCGCCTTACCCTGTTCCGCCTTTTACAGGCCTCACCAAATTGGGAATTTTCTCGTGACCTTGACCTTTGACACTCAAGGTCACACAATCAATGAACACATTTCATTGAGTATAACATTATTGTAATGAAATAAAGTGTTAAAAATACAATTAATCCATTTTCTCCATATATGTTGACCTTGCTGTGACCTTGACCTTCGACAGTTAGTACCCAAAACTTTTTTAAAATGTTGAACTTCTCAAGAGATAATATATACAAAATCTAAACTTCATAGCACAAAAACTTTTCAAGTTATTGTGTTTACAAGGAATTGCAATAACTCATATCTCATGACCTTGACCTTTGACCTTCAAGGTCACACAATAATTGAACACTTTTTATTGAGTATAACAATCATGTATTGATTAAAAGTGATCATAGTTAAAATTAAGCATTTTCGCTAAACCATGCTTAAGTCATGACCTTGCTGTGACCTTGACCTTTGACAGATTGTAGCCGAAACCTTTTCAAAAATTTTAACTTTTCCAAGGATGATATATACCAAGTAAGAGCTTCATAGCACAAAAACTTTTCAAGTTACCGTGTTTACCAAAAAATTGTGGTGATTTTATAACTCGTGACCTTGACCTTTGAACTTGAAAGTGAACATGTCATAATGATTCCCTGGAAGTATTAACATTTAGACATGTTCATGAGTTCTGAAAAGCTAAATGGGATAAAGTTATACCCCAATTTAGTGCATTTTGTAATAACTCATATCTCATGACCTTGACCTTTGACCTTCAAGGTCACACAATCATTGAACACTTTTTTTTGAGTATAACAATCATGTATTGATTAAAAGTGTTCATAGTTAAAATAAAGCATTTTCGCTAAAACATGCTTACGTCATGACCTTGCTGTGACCTTGACCTTTGACGGATTGTAGCCAAAACCTTTTCAAAATTTTTTACTTTTCCAAGGATGATATATACCAAGTTAGAGCTTCATAGCACAAAAACTTTTCAAGTAATCGCGTTTACAAGGAATTCTTAGTGTGAATACATAGCTCGTGACCTTGACCTTTGACCTTGAAAGTGAACGTGTCAAAATCGTTCCCCCGAGGTATGAGGAGTAAGGTATGAATAAGAGTTCTGGAAAGCTTAGGGGAAAAAAGTTATAGCTAGTAGTACGAGTGCGGCGGCGGCGATGGAAACTTCACAAAAACTGATAGCAGCCCCGTCCTTAGACGGGGCTGCTAATGACACCTGTCAGAAAGTATTAATCTTATTTCGTTTTTGCCCATACCCCCATATAAGTATTGTTTTTTTCGTTTCGCTCCGCGATCCAAGTTTTTATGTGTAACTGCCATGCCATGCCTGCCTGTCGTGTCGAATGTGACAAACTGCCTGTACACTGAATCAGAATGTACTATGAATATGCCGCTGCCAGCAATAAATGCCTGAACTATCGAACCGTAAGCTTCTTTTCATGGTCCCGCGAGCCGGATAGTGCTTGAACTTTGCCAAATGTATTCTGACAGTGAAATTCGCGACGAGACACGGTCGCGCTCGAATGATGAACGTGTTGTCCGGTTTTCGACCAGGCCGCGACGACCGCCGGCACATTTGTCTGACTATGTTCTAGATGCAAATTCTGATAATGAACTATTGACAACGATGTCAGAAGCCAGTATTGGAAGTGTGATTTCGGGTTTGTCGTCAACTTCGTCTCGACTTAGTGATAGACAGTCTGCTAAGTTAGAAGAGGTAAAACGTAAACATGAACTTGATGAACTCAAGGCCCAGTTAGAGGAAGATAGGCAAATAAAGGTTGACATTCAGAATATGGAAGAGTTAGCTAACACAAGTAGACTAGCTTTACAGAGTTTGGAGAGACAAATTAAGACAGAAAGAGAAATTAGAACTGAGAAGATTTTCAGGGATAGGAAGTTGAGAGAAGCTGAAAGAAAGTATGAAGAAGCAAAACTAGTTTCATCAATGATAGACAATGAGGAATTGATTGACAATTACACACACACAGATAGGGATAAAGACCAGACATTTCCAAAGGAATTTGATAGACACAGTGAATTTCATGATGAAATGTTAAGCTTTCACACTGATAGGCTTGATACTGCAGGACAAAGGAAACGCACCGTTCCCAAGATTGAGCATGATAACTTTGATTATAATGTCAGATTGAATCCCCATGCAGATACATTTACACCAGTGTCAGACAATAATCTACCACCACCTAACCATCCTAATCATGCTAGGTACCAGCATCAACCCACTACTGATATTCACAACACAAGTATGCCAGTCAATGCCATGTTAGTATCCTCAGTGTATGGAATCCCTAAACCTACATTGCCAGAATTCAGGAGTGGTAAGGAAAGAGACTTTAATCTGTTGAAAATGGCCTTTCAGAACTTAGTTGATGTGCATCCCCATCTGACGGAGAGTTATAAGTATCAACTTCTGCTTGACAAATTAGGTGATAAACCCAAACGCCTAGCTGAATCTTTCATGTTTCACTCCAGCCCTTACACACAAGCCATGCAAGAGTTATCACACACCTATGGTAGTACAAATCAACTTGTGCAAAGTGAGATTAATGACTTGTTGACTACTCCACCATTGAGGTTTGGCGATTATGATGCCTTCGAGAGATTTGCTCTGCGTGTACAGTCTTTGGTTGGAATGTTGAAATACATGCCGGACAAATCTGAACTTAATTGTGCTTCTCATGTTTCAACTTTGCTGGCCAAACTTCCATACGGTTTGCGTGAAAACTTCACAGAATATTGTATTAAGAAAGGACTGTACTCTTCTACATCCAACTCCACTTACAATCTTCTACACTTTGATGAATGGTTGCGACTCAAGTCTAGAGCCAAGAGACTGTCTCACCAAGTGATGCCCAAGACTGACTCCTCCAAGCCTGATAGGAGACTGCCGCGCACTACTAAGCAACCAAGCAGGGAAGTTCTGTCGAATTACCTCACTACCCAGATATCCTCAGACAAGAAACCCTTGGTAAACTTCAAGTCAAGGGGATATTGTCCTAAATGTAGATCAAACGATCACTTTCTGAACACTTGCCAAGAGTTCAAGAAACTCTCAGACCAGGATATCAAATCATGGTTACATGACCGCTGCTTCCGATGTGCAAGGAGACACAAACCAGAACAGTGCAACTTAAAGACACCTTGCCAGCTGTGTAAAGAGTTACACCTCACTGCTTTACATTCTGCCTGCCACAACATGACCAACAACAAAGTACTGTTTGTCAATGCAACGCAAGAACCAACTGATGTCTTCCTTGACCAGCCATCAAAACCCTTTGCGACTATGTTAAAGGTTGTCCCAGTCACCTTGTATGGTCCAGACAAGACTTTAGATGCTTACGCCATCCTTGACGATGGATCTCAACGCACTATGATTTTGGACAAAGCTGCGAACTCGCTTGACCTTGCAGGACACCCAGATAATATTCTACTTACCACAATCAGATGTGAACCTTATCTATGTACCGGACAGTCTGTGAATCTTCGGATATCTGCCAGAGATGTGCCTGACACAAGATACAACATTGTGAATGCCTTCACATCAAACACCTTATCTTTGTCTGAATACACATACTCAGTATCTGCTCTTCAACAAAACTGGTCACATCTCAGAGACTTACCCTTGCATGATATCAGCAATGTGAAACCGGTAATCTTAATTGGTTCTGACTTGGCTGAACTGATTGTCCCCCAAGAACCAGTTAGATGTGGACCAAGTGGTTCTCCAATTGCTGTGCATACTAAACTAGGTTGGACACTCCAAGGTACTCATAATCTGCAACACCATACTAGGTCACAGACGGTTCTGTTCACACAAGCTGAAACTACTAATCTCCTTCATGCTGTTCAGAGGCTATGGAAGATGGATACACTTCCCTATGTGAAGAAAGATGTGATTAGGTCGAAGCAAGATAAGCTTGCAGTGCATATCCTTGAAACTGACACCTGCAGAGTTGAAGTGAATGGTGTGAACAGATATGCCACCCCATTGTTGAGATTTGATGACACTGTGTTTCAAGCATCGAAGGAGGACATTCTTCCCACATTGAAAAGAATGGAGCAACGTTTGCTTAAGTACCCAGAGAAGGCTACTATCCATAATGATCTTGTGCAAAAGTTAGTTGATGCCAAACTTGTGAAAGTCATCAGTGATGACGAAGACAGGAAGACTTCTGAATCCTGGTACATCCCCCATCATGTGGTGGAACACAACAACAAACACCGGCTGGTGTTCAATTGCTCTTATGAAAGTGACGGTAAGAACCTCAACAAGAAGTTGCTACCTGGACCTCCATTGGGACCGAGTCTCCTGGGAGTATTTGTGAGATTCCGACAACACAGAGTTGCCATTGCAGGTGATATCAAAGGCATGTTTCACCAGGTTAGACTCTTGCCTAGAGACAGACCTCTCCTTCGTTTCCTATGGCGAGATATGAGATGCCATGGAGATCCTGATGTGTACGAATGGCAGGTTCTTCCCTTCGGAACTACTTGTAGTCCAGTGTGCGCAACCTATGCCTTACAGAAGCATGTTAAGGACAATCGTGTGGGAAATGAACATGTTGAAAGATCGGTCATGGAATCGTTCTACGTTGATAACTGTTTGGACAGTTTGCCTGACGAAGGAGAAGCTAAGGACTTGCTTCAAGACATCTCAAGTTTGTTGGATGGAGGTGGATTCCATGTGCGGCAGTGGTGCAGTAATGTCCAATCTGTCGTTGAAGATGTTAAACCTGAGGATCGATCAAACTCTTGTGAAATGTGGCTAAACTTGGATGACAATAATCAGTCTGAAGGTGCCTTAGGACTGTTGTGGTACATCAACAGTGATGAGATTGGATACAAGCAAAGGTTGATTGAATATCCATCACTTACGCTGAGAGTGGTCTATCGCATACTCGCAGGACAGTACGACCCGATAGGTTTTCTTGCCCCTTACTTGTCAATTGCCAAATGCATTGTCCAGGACTTATGGGCAATCAAAAGGGACTGGGATGCAACGATTGAGCAAGGTGCTTTGTTTGACAGATGGACAGCATGGGAATCACAGCTTCCATCTATCAGTGAAGTAAAACTTCCAAGATGTTATGCTTCAATGTCCGCAAATGAAAGCTGCACATCTAGAGAACTTCACATATTCTGTGATGCATCAGAGCGGACATATGGAGCAGCTGCTTACTTGAGAACAGAACTTGAAAACAACATACAGGTCAACTTTGTACAAGCTCGTTGCAGAATAGCCCCAAAGCGTCAACTGTCTGTGCCAAGATTAGAACTGTGTGCTGCTCTCATTGGTGCCCAATTGGCTGATCTTCTCTCCACTGAACTGACTATTCCGATCCAACGAATCATCCTGTGGAGTGATTCTACAACAGTTTTGACTTGGTTAAAATCTGAGTCTTGTCGTTACAAAGTGTTCGTTGGAACACGAGTTGCTGAGATACAAACATTGACTGAACCCAGCCAATGGCGTTATATCAACACCAGCTTAAATCCTGCTGATGACTTGAAAGGCAAAACATTACAGGAAATCTGTTGTGACCAATCCCAGTGGAGGAATGGCCCTCTTTTCTTGAAGAGTGCCTCAGATCAGTGGCCAGAGCTATCTCCTCATGACTCAGAGGATACAAGTGAGGTGAAGACCAGATGTTTATTCTCCATTGTGAAAACTGACTTTCCCGTTGATCCCCAGTCTTGCTCAGACTGGAATGACTTGGTCACCAAGACCATGCAGGTGCATCATGGGGCGGCCTTGGATGCAACTGATCGAACTGACACTGAAATGCATCTTTACAGTCTCGCTCAGCAAGAATCCTTCCCAGATGACTTTGCTGCCTTGCAATCTGGAAAACCTGTGCCTTTAAACAGTAGACTATTGCCTCTTGATCCAGTCTATGATTCAGTCAACAAGGTAATCCGAGTAGGTGGAAGACTAGTCAGAGCTGAAGATTTGCCTGGTGATGTGAAACATCCAATAGTGTTGGACCCGAAACATGTGATCACTCGTTTCCTCATCAAGGACTTTGATGATAGACTGAAACATTATGGGCCTGAACGTATACTTGCTGAAATGAGGAGGTCCTTCTGGATTATACATGGAAGGCAAGCAATTCGCAAGCACCAGCATTCATGCAAAACATGCCAGAAATGGAGGGGGAAACCAGAAGTCCCGAAGATGTCTTCTCTGCCTACAGCCCGTCTTCAGTTGTTCAAGCCACCATTCTATTCAACAGGAATAGACTGCTTTGGTCCCATGACTGTGACAGTTGGAAGAAGGTCTGAAAAGAGATGGGGAATCATCTACAAGTGTATGACCACTAGAGCTGTGCATCTAGACCTTGTTGATAAAATGGATACAGACTCCTTTCTCATGTCTCTTCGTCGTTTTATCTCACGCCGTGGTCAGCCTCGTGAGATATGGAGTGACAGAGGTACAAATTTCAGAGGTGGCCATAAGGAACTTGAAGAGGCCTGGGCTGATATGGAACCATCGCTGAAAGATCAACTTGTCAAGTACAGGATTTCATTCTATTTTAACCCACCAAGCGCCCCTCACTTTGGTGGATTGTGGGAACGTGAAATCAAATGTGTCAAAGATGGACTGAAGGTTACCCTTGGAAACCAATCAGTCACTGAACCAGTTCTCCAAACTGTACTAGCTGAGATTGAGGGAATCTTGAATTCCAAACCACTTGGATATGTGTCAAGTGATGTTCGTGACATAGATCCTGTTTCCCCTAATGTCTTACTGATGGGACGACGTGATTCATCGCTTCCACAGGTGGTATATCCAGCTAATGAAATCATCGGACGCCGAAGGTGGCGTCACAGCCAAATTCTTGTTGACCACTTTTGGAAGCATTTTCTGAGGAGATATCTTCCAGATCTCCAAGTGAGAGGCAAATGGACCTCTGATAAAGTGAATCAGAGAGATCTGAAAGTGAATGATGTGGTCATGATCGTTGACCCCCAGTCTGTGAGAGCCAACTGGCTAGTTGGCAGAGTGTCGCAGACTCATCATGGAAGTGACGGAAGAGTTCGCGTTGCTACGGTGACAGTTGGTGACCAGGACATAACACGTCCTGTCAGCCGACTTATCAGACTACCCGAGTGTGAGGATGACTAGACTGTCTACTACCTCCTGAGCAGAAGACCACTGAGTGCGGTGGTACCTTGATGTTGCCATGGACTATAATCTGTTTTCTTTGATTGGCAATATGGATTTGATTTGACTTTGTTGATTGAAAGACTTTCACTGAAACTAAGTTAATATTTCATGTATCACAGAGCGAGTGGTAACTTTCTGTTCCTTTCAAATTTATTCTAAATTTGGGGGCGGCTTTGTCAGAAAGTATTAATCTTATTTCGTTTTTGCCCATACCCCCATATAAGTATTGTTTTTTTCGTTTCGCTCCGCGATCCAAGTTTTTATGTGTAACTGCCATGCCATGCCTGCCTGTCGTGTCGAATGTGACAAACTGCCTGTACACTGAATCAGAATGTACTATGAATATGCCGCTGCCAGCAATAAATGCCTGAACTATCGAACCGTAAGCTTCTTTTCAACACCAATACAACTTTAAATGTCAAATGAACTCTATATTTGAAAAAATAACATGTTCTTGATGATTTCTATTCACCTTTATATCCACATAATTCTCTGGACAGCTCTTCAAAACGGGGAGGTCAAAAAGTGCCGTTGGGTTGCAGGAATTCCTGAAAGGAGACAGGATTGTTGATGTCTTATTTCAAAACACTCATGACTTGAGGACAACATGGAGGATTTAAATCTAACTTTTTTTCTTTTTTTTTTTTATATTTTTATTTCCCATATGATGTTTACATGTACATATTCATAATGATACAGAGTTCATACTTCAATAAAGACCACATATGATGTTTACATGTACATATTCATTATGATACAGATTTTATATTTCCATAGAGATCCCATATGATGTTTACTTGTACATATTCATAATGATACAGAGTTTTTATTTCCATAAAGATACAGATAAATTATTGTTAATATCACATCATGTCTAAAATACAGATATACAAATGCAAGGTTATTTATATTTCTTAACTTAGATCTACCTCCATTTCAGCAAATAAAGTGTGAAAAGAGGACCAGAATGAAAAGAATTTGGGCTGGTTGTTATTTGTAAATGCAATATATTTACATGCCAAATAATGTTTATATAATTCCTTTTGAATGTATCCAAAAGTGGGTTTGTTACCTTTTCTACTCATACTATAGATTATTTGTTTCACAAGTAAACAAATGGTATTTAGTGGGTTATTATTTTTACCCTTAAAACCAAAGATGATTTTTATTGGTATTAATTCAATATTTCCTTCAGCTAACTTTCCCAACCATTCTGCTAACTCCTTCCACACTTTTCTAACATGAATACAATCACATAATAAGTGAATAATACTCTCAGGCATCTGTTTGCAAAGAGAACACAATGGTGAATCTATATATCCAATCTTATACAAGAATTTATTGGTAGTCAAAATATTTTGAGTTATCTTGTATTGAAACCATTTCAAATTTACACTTTGTGTACATCTATTAGGCATCATGTTGATGTTTTCCCATTCATTTTGTGTAAACTCTTTATCAAATATTTCCTCCCATTTCAATTGGCCAGAAGATTTAACAAAAATAAATTTGGATAGTATTTGATAGAATTGTTTACTATTGTCCAATTTTTATATGTTATATGGAAGAATTGGGAAGGAGTGTATTTTTTCATTTTGCATGAATGTGAAGTTCATCTTTTTCAAATATTTAAGTACAGATCTCTTGATACCTTCGTATGTAAGAAAATCTATGCTTATATCATATTTATTCTTAAATTGTTCAAAATACAAAACATTACCTCCTTTTTCTAATATATTTCTCAAATAAATTATTTCATTCCCCCCCCAGTTTTTAATAGTAATAACATTACCACCAATCATGACATTACTATTATAACAAATTGACTGGTTTAAAACTCTATCAGGGTCTTTCTCATATTGATAACATATCGTTAAATAATCAGCCCACGCTTTAATGACATCCTGCCAGAATCTATTTGATATAGTGGGCAACATACAGTTGCTAATATAAGCACCATCAGCAAACCAAAGTCTCTGATAATTTGGGATGTATACTGTAGCATTTTTACTCCATATAGAGTTGTTTTTTAGCAATCTTTTAATCCATAAAATTTTTTTGAGATTTTATAATATTACTTATTATTGGAACATTAATTCCACCGTTTTTAATAGTAGATGTTATAATGTTTCTTTTTATTTTATCTTTTTTACCCTTCCAAACAAACTCAAAACATCTCTTTTGAAATGATTGAATAACCTCATCTGGTGGGCTTGGTATAGATGAAAAGAGATGATTTAATTTTGAAAGTAATAAAGACTTTAAAACTACATTTCTTCCCATGGGTGTTAATAATCTTAACTCCCAGCTTTTCATCTCTCTCTCAATTTTTTCCAGTTTGTCTGTATAATTTAAATCAATCATTGTTTCCAAATCTACATCAAACTTTATACCCAGTAAAGTAAATTGTGATTGTGTCCAATCAAGCTTATAATCATTGCAAATCTTATATCTAGATCTCTTTTTTGATCCTATCCATATCAATCTTGTTTTTTCCGTATTAACTTTAAGTCCAGAGAACCTTGCAAAAAAAGATAAAACATTGAGAACTGCATATAAACATTTTTCGGTACCATCTAGTGTTAAAGAAGTATCATCCGCAAACTGGGCCAAAATACTTTCAATATTTCCCACTTTAATCCCCTTTATCTTTTTATCGTTTCTAATCATAAGGGCCAAGAGTTCTACACATAAAATAAATATATAAGGTGAAACCGGATCCCCTTGCCTACAACCTCTTGCAATTTTAAAGAAAGAACTTCCAAAACCATTTACAAGAACACATGACTCAATATCATTCAGAAGAACTGAAATCCATTTCTGCAAACTTGGTCCAAAGTTAAAGAAATTAAGTACATTTCTGATAAAGGTTCTATCTACGGAATCAAAGGCTTTCTCAAAGTCAATCAATAATAACAAGCCAGGGACTTGAAAAGTCTCGGTGTAGTCCATGATATCATAAATAAGTCTAGTAACCTCACCTATATATCTACCTGGTACAAAGCCTTTTTGATTTTCATTAATAATTAACGGTAAAATGGGTTTGATCCTATTTGCAATCACTGCAGATGCAATTTTGTAAGATGTATTTAGCAAACTTATGGGGCGCCATGATTTAAGAAAATGTTTAGGCTTTTGGGGTTTTGGCAAACATGTAATTAACCCTTGTTTTTGGGTCACAGATAGAGAACCATGTTCATAGGCATAGTTTAGGGATTTTATCAAATATTTATTCAAATCAATCCAAAAAAACTTATAAAATTCAGTTGTAAAGCCATCTGGACCTGGTGATTTTTCGTTTTTCATTTTATTAAGTACTTTAGCACATTCTTCATATGTTATTTCACCCTCTAAATTCAAAGATTCAGAAATAGACAATTTTGGGACATTTGTGTTTGAGAACAAAGTTTCAAGATCTATCTCTAAACATTCCTCTTTAGAGTACAGTTTTTTATAATATAGTTTAGTTTCATCTAAAATATCCTTTTGTTTGTTAATTTCACTACCATCATCTTTTATAAGCTTTGTAATTGATTTATTCAGAAAATTTCTAGTTTCTAAATGGAGGAAATATTTACTAGGTTTCTCACCGTGTTCTATCCATGTTGCTTTTGATCTTACAAAAAGTCCCCTTGTTTTTTCCTTATTTATTTCTTCCAGTTCTTTTTTTATATCATTAATGTTTATTAGTATATTTTCTTTGTTGGCCATACTTTCTTCATTATCTAATTCAATTTCCAATTCTTGCATTAAGGTTTCAAGATCTGACTCTTTTTTATTTCTTTTTTTCTTCTTTGTAGATGAATAATAAATAGTCATGCCCCTAATCTCAAGAAGTATCATTTCCCATAATAACTGATCATTTAGTTCATATCTAATAGCACCTTCATCTTCCTCTGTGATCTGATACTTTTGTAGGGTTAACTTTATTGTATCTTTTACATTCTGAATATATTCAGGATCATGTAACAATGAATTATTAAATTTCCAAAATCCTTTACCTCTTTCCATTTGTGATGAATTGATTGTAATTGATACAATTGAATGATCAGAGTTAATACTTGGAATTATATCAGTATCCGAAATAGAATACATCAAATTATGTGTTATCAAAACAAAATCTAAACGAGATTGTTTTATGGGGGTTGGTTGTCTCCAAGTAAAACGCCTTTCATTTGGATGAAACTCTCGCCATGGATCCTTTAAATCCAATAAATCCATTATTTCCATAACCTCGGTTCTAGCTTTTGGATTGTTTATATTTTTATAGTTAAATGTATCCATATCAGAATCTAAAACAAGGTTCCAATCTCCACAAATTATTGCCTTATCGGTTTCAAAATTTTCTATAATAGTCTTTATATGTTTATAAAAATAGAGCCATTGGCTCTGTAGCTCATCAGGCATCATATCAAGTTTGCTTTATACAGGCAAGATGAGCTAAAAATGAAACTGATGTTACCTATTACAAGAAAACCTATAAAAAAATTACAAAACAAATGTATTATTATTTAACACTTTCTAGATCGCCAGTATCAGACAGTGAAAGAAGTCCACACTAAAATATACAAGGAGAAATAAATTTGTCATAGACTGTCATCTAATGGAGAAAAATAGGTTTTTAAGATTGTGACCCCTGTGACCCTATTTGGGGTCATGGGGTCACAAAACCTACAGTATAGAATCCCAATTGACCAAGGAGTCTACATGCAGTCTTTCAGCTCAATAGACCTTTAGGAGCTAAAGGTGATGATGAAAATAAGTTTTTAAGGTTGTGACCCCTGTGACCCTATTTGGGGTCATGGGGTCACGAAATCTACAATTTAGAATCCCCATTGGCCAAGGAGTCTGCACATATAATTTCAGCTCTCTAGACCTTTTGGAACTTGAGAAGAAGATGAAAATAGTTTTTTAAGGTTGTGAACCCTGTGACCCTATTTGGGGTCACAGGGTCAACAAAGTTACAAATTAGAATCCCCATTGTCCAAAGAGTCTGCACATATCAATATTAACTCTTTAGACCTTTTGGAACTGGAGAAGAAGATGAGAATTGGCTTTTAAGGTTGTGACCCCTGTGACCCTATTTGGGGTCATGGGGTCACGAAATCTACAATTAAGAATCCCGATTGGCCAAGGAGTCTGCACATATCATTTTCAACTCTATAGTCATTTTAGTACTGGAGAAGAAGATGAAAATAGGTTTTTAAGGTTGTGACCCCTGTGACCCTATTTGGGGTCACAGGTTCACCAAAGTTACAAATTAGAATCCCCATTGTCCAAGGAGTCTGCACATATCACTTTCAACTCTCTAGTCCTTTTAGAACTGGAGAAGAAGATGAAAATAGGTTTTTAAGGTTGTGACCCCTGTGACCCTATTTGGAGTCACAGGTTCACCAAAGTTACAAATTAGAATCCCCATTGTCCAAGGAGTCTGCACATATCACTTTCAACTCTCTAGTCCTTTTAGAACTGGAGAAGAAGATGAAAATAGGTTTTTAAGGTTGTGACCCCTGTGACCCTATTTGGGGTCATGGGGTCACGAGATCTACAATTTAGAATCCCCATTGGCCAAGGAGTCTGCACATATCGTTTTTAACTCTCTAGTACCTTTTAGAACTGCAGAGAAGAAGATGAAAATAGGTTTTTAAGGTTGTGACCCCTGTGACCCGATTTGGGGTCACAGGGTCACCAAAGTTACAAATTAGAATCTCCATTGTCCAAGGAGTCTGCACATATAATTTTTAACTCTCTACTCCTTTTGGAACTGGAGAAGAAGATGAAAATAGGTATTTAAGGTTGTGACCCCTGTGACCCTATTTGGGGTCACAGGATCACCAAAGTTACAAATTAGAATCCCCATTGGCCAAGGAGTTTGCACATATCATTTTTAACTCTCTAGTCTTTCTGGAACTGGAGAAGAAGATGAAAATAGGTATTTAAGGTTGTGACCCCTGTGACCCTATTTGGGGTCACAGGGTCACCAAAGTTACAAATTAGAATCCCCATTGGCCAAGGACTCTGCACATATCATTTTTAACTCTCTAGTCCTTCTGGAACTGGAGAAGAAGATGAAAATAGGTTTTTAAAGTTGTGACCCCTGTGACCCTATTTGGGGTCACAGGGTCACCAAAGTTACAAATTAGAATCTCCATATGCTAAGGTACTTTTACACAAAATTTCAGCTCTCTTATGTGTATGGTTCATGAGGAGAAGTCGAAAGTGTCAAAAGTTTACGGACGGACGGACGAAGGACGACGGACGACGGACGGACGACGGACGACGGACGGACGCCGGACAACGGGCCATGCCATAAGCCCATCTGGACTTTCAGTCCTGATGAGCTAAAAATCAGGATCATCAGTGTTTGGTCCGTATAGATTAACTAATGAATAAATTATATCATTTATTTTCAGTTTTAGTGCTATATAATTTCCTTCTTCATCATCTGTTACAGCTTGTATAATATTAAATTGAAAATCATTATTGAAAAGAATGGCAGTACCCCTAGCGTTGCTTCTGTAATGGCTAAAATAGCATTCATTGTAACCCCATTGTTGTTTAATCAGTTGTTCCTGTTCTTTTGTAAAATGTACATCTTGGAGACAAAGGATTTGTGCTTTCTTTTTTCTAAGGAATCTGAATACTTGTTTTCTTTTGAAATTATTATTAAGGCCTCGACAATTCAGGGATAAAATTTTAAATTTTTCTTGATTACCCTTCATTAGCGGGTTTTACAAATTACAAAAAATATTATTAATAATGATTTGCCTCTTCTATCCATGCGGAAAATAGACCTTAATGTTCTATACAAAACATCTATGGGCTTTTTTGGTAAATCTCTGTCTGGTGCATATGTTAACAGTAAAATTATTGTCTGAACTTCCTTGTTGCTCTTGGATTGGGAAACAAAATGTAAACAAAACAAAATTAAAAGTATCAAACTAAAATGTCCAATATTGATTTAAATCTAACTTGAACAGATCATGACTTGCTATGGAGGTCAAGTTCACCAATATTATTCTGAGTTGCAACAGCACGCTTTCAATGTTGAAATTGCAATTGACATTAAATATGTTATTCACTAATTAAGTATAAACCAAACTACACATTGATATACTATGTACTATCTGAAAGCAAATGTCACCAGTGCAACTTCTGTCATAAACTATTTGGTATATGTATAATAACTATGCATTATGTTTAACAGATATTCAGCCTTTTCAATTTGTAGAACCATCTTTCATATGTCTTATTGACATTATTTACCTGTCAGATGAAATAAGTAGTTGATGTCTTTTTTTTATCAATTTTCTACATTACCATTTCTTGTATTGAGTTCCAAAATCCATCCCAAGCAGGTGCCCAGACACAGAGGTCATCGTCATTGTACATTGTTGATTGAGTATTCTGTACTCAAATTCATAAATCTTGTTGAATCTGGAAAATCCTTCTCTCTGCAACAAGAATGTTAAAGTAAATAATATTAATGATAAATAATAATAATTAGAAAGTATTATAGATGCCTTTAGATGGTCTTATAACTGAACGTCACTGCACCATCTTGTTGATGTTGTTAATATAATGCAGCAATAGAGTTAAATAATAATAAAATTCCCTTTCAAAAACTGAAAACAAATTAATAACTTATGATTCTCACTTATAACTGTAATTGTACATCTTCCCATATGTGATATCACCAATACATTATATACAACAGAAATTTCTTCAAACCCTCATAGAACTGATTATGATGGAATATGTAACTACATAAAGATTACATATATATGCACATGGGTATATTGCAAGACAGGAACAACATACCATACCAGTACATGCTTCTGAAAATATCTAATATATCAATGTTTGAAATTGAGAAATTTACATCTAAAATTGCCAAAATTACACTCCAAATAAAACATGATTTGACGATAGTAGTTCACAGTGTGTGAAGTTGTATTGGGAAAATAACTCAAAAATGCATTCTAAAACAGTGATATCCCTCTAAATATCCCTTTCCAAAACTGCTCAGAGCAATGATGAATTGAAAAATGACTTAATTAATCGGAGCGTAGCCTGGTGTAGGGGAGCTAGATAGAGGCAAGCATGATTTTCAAGCATGTAATACATTTTTTAAGCTTGATCTAGGTAAACGTCTCGAATGATCTTAGTGATGATGGTTTATTAATCTAGTGATGATGGTTTATTAATCTAGTGATGATGGTTTATATCTAATTGATAATTATCTAAAACATTGAAAGATGTACTAGTGACAGTAATAACGCACATTGAACGAAAAAATGGCCCATTAAGATTTTGAAGTTTACTATTGATCTAATGGGAAATGGCACATTTGAAATTCAGAAATTTATCAAAAACCCTGAAAATGGCCAATTGTCAAACATGTCTTTCCCAATCCCTGTATAACATATCAAAGTATAGCTAAATGAGATATAAGTAAAGAATTGGTTTGCCACCCATTTTCTTAATACATAGAGGATACTAAATGACGTTCTATTTAATAGTATTTTTATTAAACAAGTTAATGATTTTGTATAAAATGAGCAAAAGTGAGTTTGATACCAAATCATTCACGAGTTTAATAAAAATAGTATAAAATGGAAGGAAGATTAGCATTCTGTTTACTACTTGCAATGAAATTCAAGAAACCTTGCACATCGAGTGACGAAAGTAGTATTTCCGTCACTTGGCAGCGATTGTGACAGCACGTTTTCAATGCTACGTCATAACAACAAACTACTGTGATGTCATACTTGCATTGTCGTATAACACTAGTTTAATATTGCCATATAAATATTACCTTCAGTATTTTACACAGGCAAGTAATAAATTGTTTTACTCAACTATACTTGAGCATTAAGTTTTAATAGGGTAAAGTTTTTTTGTAGGTTTTGAGTTAGGATAGAGGTAAGGAACTTACTTAGGGTAAGTGTTAGGTTAAGGGTTTGGATTAGGTTTAGGTTTAGTATTTGATAATGCATGACAAGGTCCTACTGGCTATAAAAGATAAGATTATTTTTTTGTTTAAGTTATCACCTTTCTATAACCCCCTCTTGACATCACATCTGCCAAAGACTTGGCAGCATCATTCTTCTCCGCTACATTCAAAATACGAACCATTTCAGGCAAACTAGAATAACAACGACGAAGTAACTTTAACATAACCGTAAGTAAGTTTATATAAAACGAAACGGTCCATATTTAACGACCACAAGTCATTTCGAGCAGATCGGTGAAAACAGAAATGTTCTATTTGCCGCCATTTTGAAAGTTCAAGGTCGTAAGGTCACGAGATAAAAGAAGAAGTCATGAACGAAATAAAAATAAATTTGATATTGTTCATTTCATCATGAAACCTATGCAAAGGGTCAGTATGTAAAAATCTGTTATCAAATGATTACCAATCTTTATTTCAAGTTATTAGCTGAGAAATTATATCCGTTTTTAACATAAAAAATATTCCGTGTTCATCAAGCACAGTTTTACATCAACCTGAAAGGTCATACAAATTCCCATTTCCGGTAGCATTGCATAAAATGGTTTTGTAATGTGGTTTTAGTATCTGTTTACGATTGAAAGGTAAGATCATATAGTCATGACTAGTTTGTTGATCTGAATAAATTATTTACATACTTAAAAAGCTATGAACATATTCATCTATTCATATTGTTGGTCATATTGTGAGTTACAAAACCTTGTTTACATTGTTTTTTACATGTCCTTGAGAAGTTAAATTTGTGTTTCTTTTGTCATAGGTTAGCAGTTTTGTGAATCATGAAAACGTTGGCATGTCTCAGGAGGTTATATAGATTTAACAGACTTGCAGTTCAAACAAGACTTTGCACCCGGTGAGTTTGATTAAAGACGGAAAAGCATGTTTATTTTCAGTTATGGTTAGAATATGATTTGGACTCTTTCAATCTGTTATTAAACACACAGTAAATATTGTTCAATTGGATTTGGTTAGATTTTGCATCATTATCTTGAGTTTCCATTTCTTGACTTAGTGAAAATTAAGTCATTGACTTGAACACCTGTTTTTGTCTTTCATCGCACACTATAAAGATCTTGTGAACTCTTACAAGTCACGAAGAATTAAGTCTTAAGATGCAAGTTAAAGAATGACATGTCAGTAAGGTCAGACTGTTATATTCGTAACCTCAGAATCTAAGTAACTATCAATATTTTGTTTACATCATGTCTTTAGTGTTTATATTGTGCTATTTTGTTCCAGGAGCTTTCATATAACTCAAGAGACAAGAGGAAAGGATAATGATAAGAGAGATGATGCAATCCCATTCAGTAGTAGCAAGGCTGCTTCCTGGAGCTCTCTCAACAGTTTCGGTCCACCTGCGAAGGAAATGCCTGTTCATCAACCAATCATAGTGTGTCTCAGTGTGGGCATCTTTCTTGCATACTTCCTGTTTCTAAGAGAAGAAAATGACTTTGACATTGAACTTAATCAGACTTTGTTTGAAAGAGTGCCAGGTTTGGAAGAGAGTCATTTGAGAGCTGCTATAAATCAAAATCATGACCGAGGCAATGATACAACTGAACTTGAAAAGCGGCTTTCTGAATTATTAGCAAAAAAGAGTAAGTCACCTGAATGATTACTCTTTGAGGGGTTTTTTTTCAAGAATTGTGTGGGTAAAAATGAATATGTATGAAATGAAAGGGATTGAAAATAAAGTTGAGTGTGATCTGTTGAAGTACAGTTTGGTTTTTTCTTGAGAGAAAGGTGAAATTATTACCGGATTTATGATTAATTAGCACATTGAATTTGGTTGAAGTGTACCCTTTGCATTATATCTGCTGATGTTTTCATATGCTAAATTTATAGAGAATACTAAACAACATCCCATTTAACAACATTTTTATGAAAAGATTGAGTAGGATGGTATTTAATGAATCTGCTGATGTTTTCATATGCTTCATTTAGCAACACCAGTTGACACCGACACCAGTTTATCATACCCCTGACCATGCCAACAACATTATTTATTTTGTTCATTTAAAGAAAACCAATCCATGTGATTCCTTAAAATTTATTAGTTGTGTAAGATCCAAATTTGTCTGAAGGATTGATGAAAAACTGTTCATGAAATACTTTTCAAATCTCAAATTATGAATATTTCAAAATTGATCCTTTGAAAGGGAGAAAAGACATCTAATGTCTCTTCTCTCCATATTTTCTATATCTTGACACTGTCACAAGCTGCATATTAATGGATAAATCTTACCCTTTTTGTTTTTTCAGCAATTTTTGTAATTGGTTTTTTGGTATAACAAACAAAATGTACCCATGAATCGCCAGTGATTTGAGTAGAGGGCTAATCTCAGGTTACAAATGCTATTATTTCTATCAAACAAGTTGTGATTTCTGGTCAAATCATTCACTAGTTGAACAAATATACCGATAGTATATTTTTGAATTTACATTTTTTGCCATTATACTTTTCAAAAGATGTAAAAGGTCAAACCTATTCTCATATTTCTATGCGTAGAAAGGATATGAATTCAAATTTCTGAGCAGAAATGGTGTTGAAATGGGTTCAGTATGTACGTCAAAAACTGTGTACAAGGCATATGCCACATTCAAAAACAACTAGTCTCTTAAAGAATCTCCAATTCATGTTCAGAACAAGAGTTTATGATTGCATCGCCCAATAACAATAATTATGGTTGGACCTTATGAGCTGATGGTCTTGAATATGCGTCATGCATTTGTTATATCCAATTTGACCAACAATAACAAGTGTTAGCCACTTACATGGCAATGCTCCGGCTGCTACGAGATATTTGCAATACAGTGTTTATTAACAGATTGAAAAACTGTAATCAACCACTAACTCCCCATTGTATGCTTTGACACTTTTTTTAGACATTGAGGGCAGCAATTCATGAGAAATTGCATCATCAATAGTTTTTTTAAGTCGTAAAAGAGCCATGGTGACCTTGAAAATAACGTTAAGGTCACCAAAAGTTACTTGTGTCTTTGTTGTCCCCCATTGTAGACTTATCAAATATGAAGACTTTGAGTGGAATGTGATGAAAAATTATTTTGGATGATAAATAGAATCTCACCCTCGTGTCTTCTGATATCAAATATATCAACACTCGTTGATAAAGTAAAATATCCTCGGCAAGCCTCGGATATTTGCTTATCAACTTGAATGTGTTGATATATTTGATATCAGAAGACACTTGGGTGAGATTCTCTATATATCATGAGATGTTTCAAAAGTGGTCAAAATGTTGGAAGTGACCTTGAAATTAAGGTCAAGGTCATCAAAAATAGCTTGTCTTTGTTATCCCTTAATGTAAAGAGATTCGTATCACATGCAGTTACTCTTTTTTGAGACCAAGTATCAAAGAATTTTACTCAATTATATAGGACTATTTTGAATTCCTAGAAAAACAATTCTTGAGTTGCCCGATTTACTGAAATATGTTTTTGCTAAGTGCTGATCTTGAGCAGTGTTAAATGTATTTACAATTCTCAATTTTAAAGATAAGATCTTTGTTGATGCCAAAACTTCCTATCTCAAACAAAATATTAAAAGACAAGATGAGTTGGAATAAACATAAAACATTAGTTTTGTCAGAGCCAAGTTCTGTTTTAGTGATCAATCACAAGCCTAATCAACATAGCTAATGTTCATTGTCAAAGGAAGACTATTGCGTTTCAAAGGGAGATAATACCCCATTTCTGATCTCTTTGCGGTTTCCCTTGTTCTGTGTATTGACTGAATTATAATTTTTTTCAGAATCAGAGCCTTAACGCCCTTTATGTTGCCATGCAAAAGTAGTGGTACTTTCTTAGTGTCATGTCTAAATAGTGATTTTTTTCAATTAAAGCCCATGTATAGTTATAAGTTTGTACCAAATTTTAATATTATGAAGCCAGTATGGGTTTTAAAACGTAATTAGAAGTGTAATGCTAATATTCCATTGAACTAGTTAGGTCAAGACATGCATACATAGAGAAGGGTGGAGTATAAGATAAACCCACACTTCCCTGTGTACCACTCAATACACAATCCTCCGCGACTCACCAATCTAACAGGTGGTGTATTAATTGAGCGATACACAGAGGGAAGTGTTGGTATATTTATATCATGTGCTACATCTCTCCGATCTGAACTGCATTTCATTTTCATACTCAAGTATGTAATCAAGTTTCAATGGCACTTGGGCAATTTCCAAGGATCTTGAGTTCATTGTTTGCATATGAGTGAGAGTAAGTTATTGTTTTACGCTGCTTGGCCAATATTGCAGCCATTGGCAGCTTTAAATGAGTCCTTTTATAAGTAAGCACATAGTATCACCAAAAAAAACTATGCATCCCAGGACTCGCAGCTAAACTTTCTATGAGTCCTTTCTAAATTTTATGCGCATTTGATTCAATTGAAGCAGGACTCGCAAGTAAATTTATCCCCGATTCAGAGTGTTTGCAATATGTTTAATGTAAATCAATGTCAATTTTCAATTGTATGTATCCTTGCCAAACTTTTAGGCAATAGAAAATCAATGAATCATCTCATGTTTACCTCTTCATCTAAGAAATTTCAATGACGCTTGGGCTTTCAACCACCGAATTGACATGGCAATTATGAAGTAGGCTTTTCTTTAAATCCCTAATGATGTCAGGTGTATGCAATTTTGACAACAAATTAAACAAAACCAACTTCGAGATTGTTATTGTAGTCTCGTGCCAATGCAGTAATGCAAGTAATACAAATCAAACCAAGCGGTTATTCCAAGGATTTACAGAACAATCACAACTTAAAGGTAATGTTTTTTTAATGGCAACTTCTGAGAGTACATGCAAGTAATTCTTTTATCATTTTCATCAGGAAATACAATGGAATGCAGCAACATGGCTACATAATGCACCAAAATGTACAAACAGTCTACTGTAGTGGATCACAATTTCACAAATCAAATAGGGTTTCTGCAGTGTAACATTATTTCAGTGCAAATAAAGTAAAACACCTGCTCATACTCTCAGAAATTGGGTCTCTTTCACTTGTGGTTTTTTTTTTTGTGTATCCCGAAACAGTCTAGCTTACATCTTGTGATGATGTTTAAGGTTGATATGAAAATAGCTCCAAGTAACCAGCAAAATAATCCACAGGCAGCTTCACTGCTTGGTTTCTACTGTCAACATAACACGGGTTAATTGACCAAGATTTTAATTTTCATCATCCACTACAAAAATGTTTTATATCCAAAATGATTTGCTGATAAATGGATGAGAATGACATGCTGCATTATTAGTTTTCCTGATTTAAGTTTCCTGATAAGTTCACATTTAACACCAATGAAGGACAGTCCATCACAAACACTAAAGTAAGTGTCTACATTTATTATGAGACGATACACATAAAACAATGATGATAAAATGCTAGCCTATATTACATAGCAAAGAAGAAATGACAGCTTAAGATGGACCAGACAAAGGAATACTTCAAGAAAATAAGTTACACATGAAATAAACATGATCTACCACTTCAGAATTCTTGGACAATATAAAAGTACACTCCAATCTTATTATGAAATTTGTAAAACTGGGTCAAAAATGATCCTGATGTGCTTGAATGATGTCTTCATGAATGTAAAACAAAGTCTTTTTCTTTTAGAAGTGAGTCACTTATGCACGTTCTCCTCGAATTCTCCTGGCAAGCTGAATGTCTTTGGGCATGATTGTAACTCTCTTAGCGTGAATGGCGCACAAGTTAGTGTCTTCAAAGAGTCCAACCAAGTAAGCCTCACTTGCCTCCTGAAATTGACAAAGTAAAGAATTAGCCATCAACTTAAACTACTTAGTGGTATAAAATACAAAGAAACAATCACTTCCAAATAAATGATTTTACTGGTAAGGTATGTGGGTAAAATCAACTCTCAATCTTTTTAACCAAACCATTTACACCTCATTAACAATAGTGTGGTTATAAAAAGAATCCCTGCACTTAACCTTTTGTTGGGATTCTATTGACTTTATCAGTTTCAATATATTAAAAACTAAGAGAAAGAATGATTATTCACCTGCAATGCACCGATAGCTGCACTCTGGAAACGCAGATCTGTCTTGAAATCCTGTGCAATTTCTCTGACCAATCTCTGGAATGGGAGTTTCCTGATCAACAATTCTGTAGACTTCTGGTAACGACGGATTTCTCTCAAAGCAACAGTACCAGGCCTGTATCTGTGAGGTTTCTTGACTCCTCCGGTGGATGGTGCGCTCTTTCTTGCTGCTTTAGTTGCAAGCTGTTTCCTGGGAGCTTTACCTCCAGTTGACTTACGAGCAGTCTGTTTTGTTCTTGCCATGATTCTTCAACTGAAAAAATATCATACGGTTATTAATATTAAAAGCATATTCAGATGCTTGATGCAAAGGTTCACAAACATTCTACAATCGAAAGGTGTAGCTAACAAAGCATTTCTCTTGGAAAATCCTTGCAATCATTTTAATATTTAAGTCCCCCAAAAACAGAATCAAGCAAATCAAAAATTGGTTAGCTTGACACGTCTATTTCACTTGGCCTGATAACAGGGCAGAAAAAGTAGATGCCCAAACGATTTGATAAAAAATTGAATTGTCCTAATACACAAATGACTGAAGAAACAGTAGTGGTAAGGTAGTGGTTGACTGTTGGTGAAATTAAAGACGACAAAATTAATGTTGTCATCAGATTCTGATTTGAAAACAGTGACCATTGATTGAGAATGAGAAATGGAAAATGTCAATGAAAACTGACGGTTGTGACGATTGAAAGGATCTATCATCAGATGTCCTTTCCATATTTAATTTAAGTTGAAACTAAGTAAATGTTTCTAAATCTTTCACCATAAAGATCGAAATATGCTCAGGTTATTTGACCTTACAGTCAGCGGCCAAAAGTGAGTTCGCGCCAACGTAATTTCTCATATACTTACATGTTAAATAGCAATTACAAGAATAATTTTCATGAATTAAATAAAAGCCCATTTGTTGTGATATTTTGCACATTGCTTGGATATCATATCGGCTACATTCACGAAATTATCATTAATCTCTACGTAGATTAGTTATTGAATGACACAAATTTAATCATCACATGTACGACTTGTGATTTCATTGTCCCATTGACGGCCATATTAAACGTAATCGGCATGCTTCATATGTGTGATCAAATAAGATATATATTTCTTAATAATCATCGGGCAATTGAATGAAAATTATGACATTGTAGCCCTGATGATTTCCGACAAGCTGGCGGGGATTTATAAATGAATCAACAAAGTTTTAATTCATTAAAATTATTCTAGCAATTGCAAATTAACATGTAAGTCTATGGGAATTACGTCAGTGCGAACTCACTTTTGGTCACTGACTGTTACGTCACTGGCAAGCCCAATCCCGCGTGGAAATCTATTTTTAGACTGGTTTACGTTTTATCAACAAAGATCAACTGGCTATGTTTACATACGATATCCACGTATTGCCGCCAAAACAAGCGACAGATTATAACTGAAAAGGTCGAAACTTTATATCAAGATAACCAACCACTACATTACAATCAAACTGTTGTTTTATGATAGCCGATAAACTGTCAATGAGAGTGACTTGATCGACCGCCTAAACATGGCGCCGTCCAGGAAAATTACAGGCCGGGAAACGACTGTTATTTTCCGATTATAAGCGTTCGTATGACATTATTCTTTATTTTTTCTTTTCAATATAGTAAAACGACTTAAGTTTAAGTTGACTTGCAATCGCATTCCACTTACCGATCGGAGAAATTTGCTTCCTGTCCTTTCTGAGGTAGAAATTTCACAATTTGCCGCACAAATCGCAACGAACGATGGTTATGAATACATTAACTGCCTCAGTCATGGACTCATGCGATTGGTCAACTTCTCACAAAGAGTAACAACTTGATTGGTCAAAAAGCGATGGTTATGATTGGTTGCAATTTACCGATTCCTTTATTCTCATTGGCTGAAAACTCTAGATGCTCATTGGTCAACTTTCGATCCCCTTTCTTGCAGCCGTGTTAGCTGTTTGATAGAGACAGTGATGAGAGTGTTTGCCTCGCTACACTGTTTCAACCGATTGATGCAATTTGGGGTGAAGACCATTGCAAAATACTGAAGTGGAAATCTGCCTTTCACATGAACCATGTTATGACACGCCAAAAAGAATATCATAAGCTAAACAAACACAGTTTTTTTTATAAGCATTAGACCACTTGCTTGAGCCGCAGCTAACGAAGGCTTACAAGGACCAATAATTTTGTTATGTCAGCTTCTAAAAATAATCCATGTAACAATCACGATTTTTAACGCGTTCAATGATATCAATATGTATGCCTTGTATTATATAACATTGAAAAAGATGGAATAAAACCAATTTTAACCATATTAAAATCAACCAACATCATTTAGGTATACATATTAGGTCTACAACATAATAATATATTGTCTATCTATGTAGGCCTATATGTATATAAATTGAAAGGCCTAAATTTATCGTGTAAATAAATAGATAAATATATGTAAATAGTAATATGAGCATGTTTACATTAAACCTGATACTCTTACAAACTTTCATCATGTCGATTTATATTGGCAGCAAAGACATTAGTCTCAACATGTTCAAAAACAATTTTATTAACATTTTATTATTTTCTGGTCCTAATCTATAATTCCAATATATTATTTTGAATATTTTCATTTGATTTTTTTGTTTGGTTTGGTAGCCTGGCATTATCACATCATTTACTGAACTGACTTCTCTTATATAGGCCTATGGACTAAGGTTCAACACTTCAATCAAGTTCTATATAATAATATTTAATTATATTTAATGACATTTTCATTATAAACAACGATGAAGTGCTAATATTCAATGGGCGTGTTTTACGACATATAGCTTGCATGTATTCGTTTACAAACTCAAAAATCTCGAGTTCACAAAGGAAAACTGGTTTCCTTTTGAAACTACGGGGCAAATGCACTGAATAGGCCTATGCAGTTTAGGTCGGTAGTTAAGGCCACATTAACTCGCATATTTTTTTTTGTGTTGATTTGTTATGCTAGGAGAAAGTGTTACGAATAATGTTTGTGTATTTGCAAAGTACCCGATTTAGATATACCCTACCATCATTTTACTTTTGATAATACTTTCACATTTTTAAAGGTTTTGGACATTGTTAACCCTCATCACGCCAAAACCCAGGATAGGTCGATCAAAATAAGTTGTCGTTTCGATATGATCAGAGTTGAACTTGTGTTCAATGTCGACGATATTATTTGTGATAGCTCAAAAAGTATGCATAGTGAAAATTATAAAATCCAAATTATAACTTCCTTTGTAGCTTAAAGTCAAAATGTTGAACGTTATCGTAGGCTTAATACAAAAGTGTCTCATATAGGTATACGATTATCGTTCATTCTGACGACAAAATATGGTTGCTTGTGACATGATACATGACAATAATTATGATGTTCTCGTGCAAGCCGACTATTCTCAACTTTCTATTGTTAACACGAATTTTAAGCGCTGAACGTCTCACAGGGCGAAGCAGACGACAAAGACAGGATATCGTCTGCTATTGATCGCCGGCGGCCAAGCTTTAGCCAGGTCATGTCAACCCGATCTTCACATGCAAACAAAGCATGGGAAACGCTAAATCTTTTGTTATCACGAGATCTGAAGAAAATCTTAAGTTTTGCATTGTATTTCTTATTCACACCTACATCAGACAAATTAGATATGGCAGGTTTATAATTACTTACAGCTGCAGGCGCAGTCATTCTTACTCTTCAGTTACGTAATGTCATAATTGATTTCAGATATGTCAAAAATAAGACGGAAATTTAACACCCAATATATGAGCACCCTACCTATCAAAGTCATTTTCCTAAAATAATGTATTTGTCATCTTAAGTTTAAAAAACTTCATTAGGTACTGTTTATAATGTTTTTCAAAAAGTAAAAGGGCTAATATTGAAGTAAATAAAAATGATATTACATTGAAACATTTTTTTGACATTTGTGTAGGGGCAAAAGTTAACCCTGCATGCTGTGAAAGGAGAACAAACCTCTCTATACGTACGGTAGCTTCAAACATAAACAAAAATAGGCTAGGTAATATAGACAAATTTGATAGATTGTACTTTTGTTACATGACTCCTACTTATAGAACTCCTTGTAACAACCAACTAGTGGAATTACAAAGCTTTTTCACAATGATACAGTTATGCAGCGTAATAATGTTTGTAGAATAAAACTATATAGATAGGTCTACTAGACTGGTCTAATGCAAGAGTTGTCTCAAGCTGGTAGAGCAGATGTCTCTAGTGTCAAGCGCTTCAAAGAAACTGTATCCCTTTTTGTATCACTTTATGTAACCACCGATAAGTTGTGTGTAACTTAAGGTTAATAAAGAATTGAATTGAATTGTATAGACAACTCCGATAGGAAACCTAAATTGATATACAACACAGCGCATATGGGCATTTAAATAGAAATTTGCATGCAAAACATTGCTTTGCATGTCAGCAGAATGGCTGTCACATAAAACTGTGACGTCATCTTTGACTTGGTCATATTAATATACTCGCAATATAAGAAATAAGATATATATTTGAACTCTCACGTAAGAGTTCAAGTTTAGCATAGGCAAGCTTCACGCATGCGCAGTTGAGTATAGGTAAAGGTGCGAGGTCAGCAGTAAGCAAGTCTGACATAGGCATGATGCAATCACAACTCCGACGTCACTCACGCGTGTCACGATGTACATGACGCGTTCACTCATCCGGAACAACACTTGGTTTTTTTAATTATGAGGAAAACTTGAGAAGAAGATAGAAGAATATAACTTTATTTGAATTTGAGTTCCATGTTCATAAATGTGTCAGACATGATTTACATATTTATAATCTTTGGACAAAACAAAGGTTAATTGAGGATGGACATTAATATATATATTGTCTTGATTCTTAAATCGTTTGAACAATGTGTATACTTTGCTATCTTTAACAGTTCATATTTATTTGTGTTTGTTAATAAATATATTAACTTACACATACTTGGTCTCACCCAATAAAAGCGTTTTTTTATACACTTTCCTCAAATCAAAGTACTTTGGGCTGATATAGACTTTAAACACAAGCCATATACACAATTCTCACTGTGTAATAGCTTTAAACGAGTTGAGCAATAACCGATAATACGCATTTGTATGAAAATAGAGCCATTGGCTCTGTATAGCTCATCAGGCTTCATGTCAATTTTGCTTTAGGGTGTGGCAATTGTGTTTCCAAACCTTTATAGGGGCCAACAGGGTCACCAAATGTAAAATTTAGAATCCTCATTACTAAAGAGCCTGTACACAAAGTTTCAGCTTTTTAGGCCTTTTGGTTGCCACAGATATGGCAACAAAAGCTATTAATTATAATCCCACTAGTCAATGAGTCATCGGGCCTTACAGGCCAAAAGAGCTAAAAAGGGAATATGGTATACGAGTCTTATGACAACTGATTTCTGGAGAATTGCTTTCAGTAGATTTGTTTTCAACAATAGTTGATGGGTCTATCACTACAGCAAGATTTGAGAGGGTTGTCTTACTAATCAAAACAAGACTAATGTTTTGATCTAAAGTGTCATCGCTTTTTTTGTATTTTATGAAATCGTATAGGCTTATTTACTAAACCATAAAAGTCAAAGACCACCTCACTCCTCAGTATCTAATACTAAAATAAAACATGAGAGATATATATACTTCAGTAATGCAATTGAAGCTTCTCTGTCTTGATTCTATAACTAGTTATCTTTTTTAAATGAATATGTTGTATCATTTAGATCTTGTTTGTCAATATGTTATGTGTTTTTATGTGATCGTATATATATATACGAATTCTTTTATTTTATTTTGTCACATTTCTTAATCATTGTGCGTTCATAAATTTATAAAGTTATAAATAGTGATAATCGTTATGTATTAAAGGAATCTTATTTGTACAAGATAATTTGTTTAAAAGGTTTAAACCTCGTTTATAAAAAATAGGTCTACAAAAGGATACCTATTCACATGCAAGTATCAGCATAGGTTAACCATCCGGGATACAGTTGGACCTCACAAATATTGTCGATCGGCACTGACGCGTTGGTTTTGCTTGTAAAATTTATGTATATCAAGATATTAATTTGTATTCTCGGCCTCGCAGGAAAAAACTATTATACATATAGTCCAATGTCATTTCATTGAGTAGATAATGATTACTGTGTTATCTTAAAAGTTAAGAGTGAACATGTTGACATAACATCGAGATAAACTTGAAGAAAAGTATGACAGTGTCCAGTGGTGTTAATTGAAATACCTTTGAATAAAATATTGGATGTTATGAAAGTTATCTGTTAACGATAAAGAATATAAAGATCGATAATGGGTGTGATATAGCTCAGTTGCTTCATGATAATGTAATGTCTATTTTATTCCGTTGAGTGTGTAGAATTGATTTGAGGATATATGACCGGGTTATTTGCACTGGGTCATTCAGATAAATAGAATGACAAGTCTTGACAAAACACGATAATTATTTTTGTGAGAAAAGAAACGGAGATAGATATCTTAAAAGCGAGATAAAACGAGAGATCGATATTTAAGATATGACCAAAGTGCGACTTTTTAATGAACGGTCAAATGTCACTAAGCAGCACAATGTATATTGCCAATCCCGACCATGCATAATATTCGTAAAGTTTTTAATGATTTTATGAAGCATTCAATCTTCAGTGGTAATCAAAGCCCTTTTCTTGTTGCGAATTCCTTCACCTGTTCATGCTGCCAGTCCTTACAATGCATGATAATATTCGTACCGTTTTTAATGATTGTATGGATAATTCAAAGTTCAGTGATGATTGAAGCCCTTTTCTTATTGCGAATTCCTTCACCTGTTCATGGTCGGAGTTATCCTTTTAGTTTCTCTTCAAATAGTGTGAACTGAATGACCCCTAACAAGAACCAGTGTATTTCACAAGCACTGTGTAAGAGTGTTTTTCATTTCGACTCGTGTAAAACGGCTCTTATCTTACAGCAATGAAGTGGATCAATAAATATGAAACCTATAAAGCGCTGCACCTGACCTCATTTGAATCCTTTTCGATAGCATGAGTGATCAATAAATCATGAAGAGTGGAATTTCACCGATTTTACTTTTTAAATGCCGTTAGGTTCGTGTTCAGGCGGGCAATAGCTGCAACATGAGTTAACTTATTTAATTCTTTTATTCTTGTTATTCACATTTCGATCCATTGTACATCCGTACGGATAATCCACCTACGTCTCGTAAACAGTGCTTCATTACAAATCTATTAAAACGCATTTTCAAGATCGTGTCATATTTCAAAGGGCCCTTTATGAGGGTTTTCCCTTTAAAAATCCTTTATTCGCCACTGGGTCGCCAATCACGTTCAAGATATCCATATTCAAAGTGCAGTAAAGTTCAATATTTCAAAAATAGAGCCATTGGCTCTGTAGCTCATCAGGCTTCATATTTAAATTTTCTGTGGCCAGTGTGGTTTCCTCCTTTGTCTCAAATTCTAAACTTAAGTATATATATATATATGTGATGTGATTTCAGATACCTGTAATCAATATATAAAATGGAAATTAATAATAAGATATTAGGATTATATTTTAAAGGGGCAGTAGCACGTTTTAGGGGTAATATAAAGTGATGTCAGGAAAATGAAAATTAATGGTTCCAATTGAAAGACAATGTATTGAAACTAAATGAAACAGTAATAATTAAGATGTGTCATTTAAAGTTTAGCCATGAGATTCCTTTTTCTTACACCAAATTAATTTAAGGTGTTCACACAGAATGGCCGCCAATGGATTTTATGTGAATCTTCATACTTTGTTCTCAGACTATGGATGATTGGCTTGTGTAATGAGATTTTTGACACTATCAAAATAATATATTTAGCATGTATGTACAATAATCAGTCAAAAAACGTGCTACTGCCCCTTTAACTGTTACCTTATTTTGCAATGTAAGCTCATTGTGTTCTTCATGTGAAGACTATTTTATCATACTTGTGTAGGCACTCAAAAGTGACTGAAGCTGCCGTAAAATATTATCTTTCAACAGTAAACCTCTCCTTGTCAGAAATTTTCTCGGGAAGCGCACATAAAATATCTTCTTAAATTGTTACTTTGTTGGTAGTTTAAAACCTTTAGTCTTTGATTTTGCTATTTTAAGTTTAATATTTTCCTAATATGGTTATTTTCTTTACTTTGTAGTCTTTTATCTTGTAAGGCCCGATGAGCTAAAAAGTATTTGCTGTATTCGTTATCATATTTACATGTGTTTGCGATAAAATTTAGCTTTTCACAAAAGCAAAACATCATTTGGGCAAAAGTTTAAAATCATAATTACATGTATTAATCTTCCATAGAATACTTATTTCAACGTCCAAAGTACTGTATCCCCTGCACCTGCAAAAGTGCCATAGCATTTACCAAAACAGATTCCGTTGACGTCAACATTATTGCGTCCAACAGGTATCAACTTGGGCGGCACTGATTACTTTATTCAGGGAAAATGAAAAGAAAATCTAGTCATGCGCGACAAGGACGCAATTGTGAGATGGCCACACTTGATTCGCCTTCACACATTTGGGGTCGTTGTGTAGTCCCTTCCTTTAGGGTTTACACCCACAGACATGACCTTATAGTCTTGGGTTCTCTTTAGCAAAAGACTGTCATTCACAGAAATAATGAGCCTTCAGGAATGCATCTTCAGTGTCCAACTGAAGATTTAGTAAATTTGTATTAACATCTTCAATATAAATCAAACTTCTACTCCATGTATCGATTAGAACAATGATTCTTTTGTTATAAAAACTATCGACACAACAGCTTTTCTGAAAAGAGAAAAAAGCTGGAATAATTCAGTCAAAATAAAGAAACAAAGACATGATGTATTGTGATAATGTTTTTTTATCTTATTTTTTCCATCATTTTACAAAGATGGCGAGTCTTCAAGAGTGTTAGAACACTCTGTCATCCTCCAAGAAAAAGTATCACAAATGTCTAAAGACGACCCACAAAACACATCCAGTATTTGCGGTGGCCAAAGTGCCACCCTCTTCAATCTCCCATACTCTCTCTCTCTCTTCGTTCGTTCGCTCTCTCACTTTCTCTCTATCATTATCTATGTACAGCAGCATCAGACTATTTACAGCATTCGACAAGCGTCACCACAGTAAGATGATGTCAAGCTTTGTATGTCCCTCTGTCTGTCCGTCAGTCCGTCCTGCAGACCATGCAATTCCCTCGTTACACACTTAAGGGTTTTCCATATAAGGCTCAACTAAAGAAAGGAAGGGCTTACAAATACATGTCATACGTTTTTGTAGTTCACAGGAAATGCACATATCAGTAATTATACTTGTGACAATTCAAATTTAATAAATTTCACGTAATATTAAAAAAAACCTCTTATAATTACTATTTAAAAATTGTGTTTTTTGAAAGTTTGAACAATTATAAAATGTCCTGATAATACAGATCATTTTGATTTCTTTTGAAATCCAAACATATTTCAAAATGAAAGAACTCAGACAGAAAACCCTCAAAGATAATTGAAGCTATGGTCCACTCTCTCAACATGCTATGATGTGCATATCAATCATCTCAAATCTTTTTTTGTGCCTACTGTAACATGAAATTATCCCTAACTGTCAATGTGATAGGTACAATAAACTTTGTATTCAATAGAAAGTGAAGAAAATCTTTCCCACGAAGGAACACAATATTGACAAAACACTTCAGTCCAGATCTTCATCAATTAGGTGATTTTGTGCACAGGGAAATAAATACACTCGGGTCTTAATAAAACATAACAAAGTTCACACTAAATGATAGGAAAAATTCACAACTTGTACTAGAGTTGATGGTCATAGTTGTATCCAAGAATAATTCACAAGACCAGTAAAAACATTTCCATTGAAATGAAAATGAAAAGTTTAAATCAACATAATTCCTTGCAAGATTTCTGAGGACCTATAAGCCAGCCAAATAGTATTATGGAAATAATGAAAAGCACTGTTATGATGGTACATTTGATAGGTTGGCAACAAATACATCATAATTCATGTAAGAATCCAGATCGTACCATTGTCAAAACAAACATCTTATGCCTAAGAAGCATATAAACTCAAGTTAATAGCATTAATAGATATAAAGTATTTTATACAAAGTATATTATACAAGCCTTAAACAAAACAAAATTTGAAAATAAATTCATTACAGGTATACAAGTAACAAAATAACATCTTTGGAAAGTACACAATATTGTAAAACAATGAAATGGTAAGGTTTTTTAATCCTAAAAATAATTTCACTTTCAGATACAAACATTTGATTAAATGATACATTCAACTAATAGATAATAATTTCTTTACGATAAACTTTTTCAATATCAACCAAACCTTCCCTACACTACTATCACCTCTCACAAATAACATATTTACAAAACTTTCTAAATTATATCAAATCAAACTGTCTTTCTATTATTTGCAAAACGCAAATATCATCTAACATGAATAAAATCCTTCATTGCTGCATCTACGGTAAGGTATCAGATAAGAACATTTAGATGAGATACTGATATTTAGCAATAATCAAATTGCTATTGCAGTTATGGTTTGTTTTATAGCACTATTCAACATTAGAAGCGCAAAGAAAGAACCAATTATTTGGCAAACCTCACATATTAAATATCATTTACATGGCAATACTCGCTGTAAGTTTATGTACAGAGGAAGGGAGACAACCCATCACACATGAAACACTTTTGATAATACTGACTCTTAAATACACATACGTAACCTTAAACTTGTTGCCAAAAGTTGGTTTATTTTTTCAATTAAACACTCATTTTCTACAGAAAATCTTAATACACTTTAATACAAGATTAACAAGAGAAGCATAGCCCACCTATACACATTAATTAGGGCTAATTAAAGTTGGAAATTCATGTGAAGAAATAATTACTTCAGAAGGATGAACTACTTAACTGCTCAGACCAGCTGATACACATTGAAGCCAAGTTTATCATCTGCTTTAATATTTCAAATATCTTGACTTTAACAGACTAGAATTATCAAATATTTCACATGACTAAAAAACTAAAGCTTTTGGGCTTTTTTGACAAATATAAGAGTAATCTAATATTCCAGTAGCTAAACTAAAAAATAATGGATTTCAAGTTAGCAATTATGTTGGTATACTTCTAAACTAAGAACATTAAGGAAATTCTCACATAATTCACGATGAAATTATCTTCTTATCTGGTGCATAAAGAATTTCTGAAAAATATATATATATGTATGTAAATATCAAAATACATTTTAAAAGACTACCGGCATAATACCTAATACCTATCAATACCCAATAAAAACATGTAAAGGATTTTAGAAAAGTTTTGTTATTGAACTGCAAAAATATATCCAGAAACCTACTACCTTCATGACAATAAATACCGTTGATAATCGAATATGGCACAAAGTTGAAAAAAACCTTTCCAAACTTTTGAAGGGTACAAAAGATATTTCTCATTTTAAAAACCAAGTTTAGTTTCATTTTACAGGTATGACATCAATTTTGATTCATAAAACTACTGTGGTATGTTTTACAAGAACAATCAAGCTCCTTTTCATATATTTATGTACATTAGGACAAATATACACAGAAAAAGAGACACTTCAGAGAAATATAGCACTATAGATAGTTCATAACAAGAAATCTAGAAACAGGTTATCTCCCAGTTGGGAGATAAAGACACAACACAGTGTAAGTCCAATATTATAGGGGTCAGTTTATGCAAGGCCACAATAAAGGGCAAACCTTCAGGTCAAACTCAAGTCTTGATTTCAATAAATGGCATAAAAACTCTAGTAAATATATAACACAATTTATTGTATGCAGAATAAAGAAACATTAATTCCTGAATGAATGGTGTTTTTTTCCTTTTCTTACATTGACTATGCAAAATGCTAAATAGACATAAAAACCGGTGTTGTTCCTAGATGTGGGATACTTTTATCATTGCAAAGGGAACCATTGCTAAACATTTGCCAAAATGAATCCTACAGCTGATTACCTAGGAACAACACTGAGAAAGTCATCCTATAAGAAGCTGAATGCTGCTAGAGGTTTTGAGTTACAAAATTGGTCACATATTCAGAATACTCAGGACCTCAAGTGGTGATGAAACCAAACTGAACTCCTCAAGTTTACTACCTACATTCCAAATAACTTCAGGATAACAAGGAACTTTAGCCTTTTAAAACACAATGTTATATCAAGCAAGAACCACTTTCCTTACACGATAAACCTTTCTCTTTAAACCAACAAAACTGCTTTAATAGTCCAAATTGAAATCTTAATTGTTTTCGATGAAATGAAGCCTCACTTATTATTTTGAAGGTTTGACTTCCTCGTCAGGATAGCCGACATCAAGATGGAAGGTTGCAGGGGTGCAGGGTAGATATTGACCCGCTCACATCCTGATTCCACCAATCAAAACAAGATAAAAGTTGAGAAAGGTATACATCCAGTAGCAAGGTTAACATCGTGAGTAAAAGTTGACATCGTGAGTAAAATCATACCACTCATTCACCAACACACTGTGAACATTGCATATCTTCACCATATTGGACTTCCCCTTGGATTTGCATTGATAATCAAGAGCTGTACCTGAAGATAGAACTGTTATCTATGAACTGTCCTAAGTAGATCTTCCACTAGGCTGGCCCATCATTACAAGAAGTTCACCGATGTTGTTTGAATCGCTACGTGGCAGAACGGACAGTTCCGTGTTTTAGAGGCACAGCCCTTACACAACACTCGGTGACTACACGGCAATATAGACACGTTCCTCTTCTTGTCTTGACAAACTAAGCACTTTGTTGATGTTTGCTGATAGATAATCTGCAACAGAGGGGGATCAGTTTCTATTATTTACATAAAGCTGTCAACTGTTTACATCTAACACTGTAGATCAAAGATCAAAGTCAACCAGTGCTAGCGTGATGCTGGGTGCGCATTAACATTTACTCAAAGCTTGTACATTAAATGCCTGTATGATAAAAACATTTGGTGCAAATTTATTTCTGACGAAGCTCAGCTTTCTTAACATTTCTACTATATTTGTAGAAACTCCTAGTAAAAGCATAAAGTTTTAAACGAAAAGTTACAGAGACAAAATTTGAACATCTCTTGTTACTCAGGTTTCTGTTTGTAAGTCTCCTGTATTAATTTTTGTTAAATTACCCAGAATGAGATGACATCAGGGGAGGTCTCTGTTACTTGTTCAAGAAGTTCAAGTTTATTGTAACGATACATAACTTAAATATTCAATTAGGAAGGAATGCAAACTTTGTATTCACATAATAGTTTGGAACAGTGGAATATCAATGAAGACAAACTTCTTGTACCCATTTGAAAGGTCTGTTACATATGTCTGAGGAATGATACTAAGTATTTAAAAAAATATAGTAAAAAAGAGTACACAATCAGTGCACAATAACTTGTGTCAGTGTACGAGGTTTGTGAAGAGTGGATACGAACCTCGTCTACTCGTTCCAGATCCATGTGCAAGGTCTGTCGTATGTGTCGGAGAGCGGGTAGAGAAAGGTTCTCTAGCTCTGTGATGCGGTGTAACGTGCGCAGGTACGGCCCGCCATTCAGGCCCTCCATCTCCTGCTTCAACCGCTGCACCTGGTTCAGGGACTGGGATAAGTATCTTAAATTATTGTCTCTGCCTCTAGAATAGTTTCGGCTTTGACACATATCTACAAAATTTCAACACAAAAAAGATTTTTTCCCCACAACCAAGGAAGACTGCACTAGATTACTAGATTATATGGAATAGATTATTTGGTGTATCTCTTTAAAAAGTTATGTTGTTCCAACTTATCTAGTTTTGTCTAATAGAAACCATTGTTTCTTGCACAGACTTGGAAATAAGTATCAATTTTAATCTTGCAATTATCATTTCATAATGCCTACTAATATTTTCAATGCTTGCTGATGTCAAATAATAAACAATGACACACACATGGGGTAAAGTTATATTTTACAATTATTCATGATGATTTAACATTTAGCAATAGGGCACTAATTAATTCCATCTCCATGTGAGAATGTTGAGTGTTTAGTACCTCGTCTCTCTGCTTGATTGCCTGAATCTTCTCGTCGTCTGCGAACTTGGCTTTCCTCAGAGACTCTTCAGCTTCCTTCTTCCATGCATCACAAGCCTGGAATAGAGTTACCTCCCTTTGTAGCTGATGGAAATACAAACTTCATTAAAATCTGCCTCAGTTCAGGAAACATTTAATATAAATGCTCCTGTAACTTCACAGATTACCTAGTGCAAAATGTTCCCTTCCAAGGATAATTATTATCATTACCCTTTTCCTGGAGGACTCAGGATAATCAAGGAAAGAGTAATAAATTGGGTTTCAAGTGCTAACAAAAGCATGAGACAGTGCCATATGCTAGTTAAGTTTATATCTTTTTGAATGAGTTTTGATAACTGCTAATTGGCTGCCTTGCAACTAAACAGAAGTTAATAACTCAAAAAAGTTACAAAGGAGACATAAAACATTTCCTATTCAAGCACCATAGAGATAGTCCTACATAAGCACATGGATGTACATGACACAAATGAAATAATTTGACTTTGGGTTCAAGACTCAAATTGGGTTCTCATAAACAAAACTCAAGCACTCAATGCCCACAATGACATTAGACTGATTCTGTATTGAGAAAGGGGATAACTGAAAATAACCTATGTATGTACTCACACTCTTGGCCTGGGTGTAGACCCCCTCCCACTCAGCCAGCTTGGACTTGGTGACGGCGAGTTCCTCGCGGAGACGCTGCACATCGGCCCCGTGGCTGTTGGAGAGGGAGGAGGAGAACATGGGGGACTGGGGACCCCCGCCCCGGGGGGACATGGAGTTCATGTCGTGGGACGCGCCCGACAGCTTGGAGGAGTAGCCAAGGAATGGAGATGATGACTGGCAAAAGATGGACATGTATGATAATTGTTAGGTCATGATATGAGATATTGGTTATAATTTCCTTCTTGAGTGACCATATAGAAAGTTTTGAGGTTGTAATTTAGATATCAAACTTCTGCATTCAAAGATTGAAATACATGTACCCTTGTAATATTTTCCAGCGTAAGAAGAGAAACAGCTTAAAAAATTGATAATATTGAAGGGGAAAAGAGAATATGATATAAACAGATTCATAAATAGATATATTTGATATCATTATATGGGAAAAGAGAGAGACAGTAAAACTTATATAATGGAATTATGGAATAATTACAATGTGATAAGGTCCCTCTAAAGTCTAAGTAAAATGTTCCAATCCTCTGCCCACCTGTTGTCGAGGCTGTTCCCCGCCGCTGCTGCCGGAGTGGTCATGCTTCTGAACCTGCAGAGGCATCACAGACGTGGGGAAACTCCCGAAGGGGGACGGTGGGGACTGGGACAGACTTCCCACGCTCCCTCGCTGCTGTATCGTGCTTGGGGGGATCCCAATTGGACCAGACATAGTACCTAGCAAGCTTGACGCAGAGAGACCTGCACTTAGTGAACTGCTGACTGAGTTGGTGTCGTTGTCACGGTCAAACTCTTTCTCCAGATTGTTTAGATCAAAGTCGTCCAGGCTGATGTCATCAAGCGCCTTGCCTGCAAGGACAAAATGAATTTTTATTATTCATGAGTTAATTGACCGAACTGTACCTAGTCAAGCTATGTAATTAATTTTGTAAATGGTCAGAGGGTCACCATATGAGATTAAGATGAAAAGATGAATATTTACATGAATGTTGTCCTCATCAAAAGACAAATGCGTAATCCTTTTTATTGATGTAGACATTTTCAGTCAGCATCTGATCCTTATTAACAAACAAGAACAAAATTACCTTTAAAATCAACCTACTTGTCATAACATAATTGTTATGACAAATTATGCAATTTCATCCTAGACAGTAGACACAGCAAATGAACCAATACATGGTAAAACCAAATTTTCATCACAACACAAACGGAAGTCATCCTTGACAAAAAAACAAGCCTCACCAATCACTGATTCAACGGTGTCCCCAGGAGGATAGAAGGCCGGAGCGAGAGGGGACATGGTAGAGACCGAGGCCAGGGTTCGAGCCGGGTGGTGAGACATGTTGTTGGGGAAGGCACTATGTGATCCCGCACTGCCCGGACTGAGACTCCCCCCTCCACCACCCATCACGTGGTTGCTGCTGTTGTTGTTGAGATTGTGGATGAGAATCAGATTCTGTTTCCGCTTCTCCTTCTCGATAGCGTCCAGACTTGCATCGTTCTCCACCGCCTGCAGTTGCAGTCGCAGCTTCACCTGCAATACAAAATTTAATTGAAGTTTCTCTCATAATACCTTGGGGCATAAAACTTACTCAATATTCTACCAACATGATTTGACTTACTTGGAAATAGATATCACTCTGAATCTTCTGGATAAAAATGCTCCCAAATTTCAACATTTTGTTTGTCAAAAAAACTCCATCAATCTAGAGCAAACATTCCTTTTTTAAACATTTCAAACAAAATAATGTGTAAATCAACAGATTAACACTGTCTCTAATAGTAACTCTTCCTCTCCTCATAGTATCAGTCTAGGAGAGCCAGTCATCAGACTCATGACAAGCCTTTATTATTCAAATCATATCCCTTTGACCTGAACAAAATCATCAGTTTTATTATCACTTCTAAGGAAAGTTGTTCTTCAAAACAACATTTTATCGAGAAAAAATAATAAAATTTGACAATGAAGAATAATAATTTAAAATAGATATGTACATAAAGAAAGCACAGTTTGTATTCTAGATTTAAAGGATAATCCCACAAAATTTATGAAAGAAAGAAAACTAAGATAAAGCTTCAAGGTACAGAAAACGTGCAGTGGAACCATCTGTCCATCACATGCCCCAAACACCAAGCATGAAGCAATTTATATTTTTCAATGCTACAAAAAATCATTTAATATACAGGAACAAATCTCTACTTCTCTTTTATTATTCTTGAATAAACAAATTTCTTATTTCAACCATATTCTTTTTACAAAATCCTTGATAGTGTAATAAAATGGCATTCCCTATCAGAGGGGAAAATCTTACTCTAGATAAGATTTAATTGAGGCTAAATCAACTCTCAAGTCTCTCTTACAAACAAACTTATTGTCATTTCTGTGACTATAAAATCTCAATGAACTGAAACATGTCGGAGAAGATCTTTATTTTATGACGTTAGCCAACAACAAAAACAATGGCGTGGTGTGAAGGGGAGATAACTGTACCTGCGGGTCGTCCCTCTCTGAGCCGGGAGCTTTGGGGTGATAGAGGGGGCCCGAGAGATCGGAGCTTACACTGCTACACATGCTGCCTGACCGACCCTTGCCAATCGGGTCCGGCAGCGGACTTCCAGTGTTATTTCGCAAACTGCCTAAATAACTGTTACTCTGCAAGCAGGGGAAACACAGCATATGGGTTAGTCTCAACATATTATACCCCCAAGCAAGATGAGATGCATGGAATAATGGCCGAGTCAAAAAAATTTCACATGGATTGAAAAGTGCACAATTGAAAACAGAAAATAGAGATGGCAAGTTTGAGGACAATAGAAAGTAGAAAATCCTTCAACCTCTGTGACAAAGTAGTCACATATTCGGAGTCATAGTTAAATTAAGTTTGGTATTCAAATCATTAAAATCATTTATCACTGCACAGAACAACAATTTCTTTATGACTTTAAAGGATTTTCTAAAATCTGTTGCCTCATAACTTTCATCATCACAGAGTTATAAAACTCGTTACTAATTTCAAATAATAAGTTACAGATACTAAAGAAAACAAAAGCATGCACTGCCAAATCACAAAGAGACCATCATAAAACAACAAAAATCCCACAATAGAAACAAAACAGTGTGCAAAACTAAAATCCAACCTTTCCCAAGATAATCTCACTTTAAGCTAACTTTAATAGACTCTCATATAATTCAAAATATGAATTTTTTTTAGCTGAAATTTTCAAATTTCATAACTGTCTCTTGATATATATGTATATATAGTTGAAATGAATATGTTCATTTCTGCAGAATATCAACAACCATTGATTGGAAAAGGCCTTAATTTTGCACACCTCAAATTAAAATTTTGTACTTACAGAATTGGATGATATGCTGTTCGTCCTTTCTTTACCTATAGGATTAGGTAGCTTCCCTTGTAACGAATTCTTACCATTTTGTTCCTGAAATGAAGAAATTTTAGATTTTTAATGGTAATGAATATTTTACAGGATCAAGTTATACTTCTATCATTCTAGAGGAAATTTGATGGGCAAATCAACAAGTCATATTAAAACCATTGCTTCTAAATCACATTTTACATTATCAAATTTTAGCAATCATCTCATGGACCAACATTTCTAACAATTGTCAAAGCTGAAATATCTAAATTAAAAAAGCTGCTCTGTTGAACCTTATCAAGATGTGACATGTAAAATCAAAGCTTGCAATTGCAGTCATAGCTTTTCAACCACTACTATTCTCCTTCATCTAACAGTTAACTTAAACAACCTATATCAAAACTTTGTAACAGTGTATCAACTTATGTCTTACCTCAATTTTAATGCAAAATTTTTCATCTGAATGGCTATCTCCGTTTCCACTGTTATTGCTAGCAGGAATATCGGGTAATACGTTCGTTAAAAATGCTGCTAATGAATTTTCTGTTGCTGGCGTCAAATCACGTTCAGTTGTCATTTCATCTGAAAAAGAAAAGAATCCCAGATCATTGTAAAGTAAATGGGTAAGATCAAATCTGATTTTTACAAGAAAAGTCTCTCATTGTGCAAAGGTTTGATATAAACATTAGTAGGAAGATGCTGGGCTAGGAAAAAGTAAATTGCAAGAAATAAAAGATATACTAATTTACTAATCCTTGCAATGGTATAAGTCTTGACATAATTTAGGAGGACTTTGTTTGGTAAACTGACCATGTAATCATTAAACAATATGAAATAAAGCAAAAGAATTCTGGTACTTTAGCAAGAATAAATTTAATTTAGTTGTTCTGATTAGAATTCATAAATCAAATTCAATCAATAACATCTTTGGTACTTACTTTCAACATGAGCAAATGCACAGAACGGCCCTCTAGGACAGTAGCCAGTCTGGACCATGTCATTGCATTTTGTGGACTTGTAGATCTGTGGAAAAAAGAAGTTATGAAATACATGAATATAAATGTAACAAATTGACAATCTGTCTCTTGAGATTAAATATATGTAGAGACTACTTAAAGTAAGAAAGGTTGAGGCTTACTGAGGATATTTTACCAACATAAATGAGTGCTGAGATGATATAAGAGAGAGAATTTGTTTTCCAGTGAGGTCAACACATGTCATTAACACATCCTCAACTAATTGACATTTTCACATTTCAAGCTTAACCAAGTGTAAAAGAAAATCAATTCAGGACCAAGAAAAACTGTTGAAACCGTTCTGAGTTGTCATCCCTGATAGGCTTATAAGGTCTCACTGCAATCTATTCAGGTTTAACAAGATGCAAACAAATTATAATGACTGATCCAAGGCAACATGTGACTAAAGACGGAGCGTACCTCTGGATGAAACTGTTGTTCAGTACGTGTGTGGCAGTAAGCACATGCGTCCCCACTCTCACATAGACCTGGGTCACCCCACTCGTCTCCGTGCTTCACGTTCGGACAAGGTGTCGACCTGTATCATATAAACATTATACATACTGTCCCAGTCTGCATTGTTAATTGTTTTGAGTGACCTTCTAGAGATTGTAGGGTCATAAGATTTCATGGATATCCAACTTGTTTATTCACAGACTGATGAAATGGCAAGTGCTATACTTCCAAATAGCACTGGGACTCTAATAAATTAGCACAAGGTGGTAATGGGGTTCAGATAATAAAGAAGCCTATGACTATTTAAATTTTCAATATTGATTATTCATGTGATGGGCATATTTCAAATTTCAATCTGATTTTGAAAAACTTGAAGTTATTATGTGACACTGTTACATTTTCTCATTTACCGGGTAAATTTATTTTTGATGCCCACATAAGATAAATTTTTCACTTGTCCAAGGACAGATCAAGTAGTGAAGCAATCCCAGATAGTCTGTTCTAATAGTAAATACTACTCTAAACTTTGCCTCATATATTACAAACTTTTACTAATAATTCGGTTGATACATTGTTTACTTTTTCTCTAATGTACACTATTCTACAACTAACATAACAAAAGATAAAACTTACCGATATTTGACTGTTTTAGGACTTCTTCTGCGATCTCGGGAATTATGATACTGTGGACAGGCATAACCTTGACGACATAGTCTAGGGGGTCTTTTACATTGTTCAGTCTTGTAATTTGTTAATACATAATTTGTATCTGAAAGAAAACAGAGAAATAATCATGAATTGCAAAAGAAATTAAATGAAACCGTTCTCATGTCTCTGAAAAAGAGAACTTGATATATTGTTTAGGTACATTGGTTTCATATCCAGCTGACAATTTACAAAGATGTTCAATTATTTTATTAAGCAGACCTTTTTATATTCCCACTAAAACACATGTCAGGTATGACAACACCATTGTTTTAAAGTATTGATAAACGTTGTTGTGATGCTTCATAACTGTCTATGTTTATAACAAACATAGGATCTTAACTAATGAATTGCGAATTAAAGAAACATTCAATAAAGAGTATCTCATGTAAAGTTCATTAAACTTTGGTTGGGGGTCTAACATCACAACAGTGGCCAGCAAAAAGTCAATATTCAACTAAATAAGAACAATTAACACCCTAACAAGTCCTGATCTTGCTACATGCCCGACAGCGTGTTCCGCTAATACCAGCTTAACATGTGGCCTGCCTCCACAGTATCAGCACAGGGGTCAAGGTGACACGCTGACCTTTGACATTGTGTACACACTCCATGCAGTGGGTCATTGTCACTGAACAAGAGTGTAAATATCAGATGTTTCCATGGAAATTAGCTTGAAATTTGCCTCACCGAAGTACAAGCCATTTAGAAAAGGTTTTTTTTTACCAATGAAACTAGTTTAAAGCATCAAGATAGTAAACAAAATCTTCACAAGCATCATATCTTTGAATCTAGAGAGCCTTGGATGTAAGAAAGACATTATTTATTTTCAATACTCAGCATGTTTCCTACTTAACAGGACTGATGACAAAGTCCTAGTTTTCAACCCTGACAAACACAAATTCTTTATCCCCTATATCTGTGCTATCCTAAACCAAAAGTGCAGAATTTTACTATTGAATATTTGCAGTAAGAATGCAACTTATTAACCTGTCTATCAAAATAACATTTCTTTTTCTTCTGTCTAAGGCTACTTGACAAACAGAAAATTTCAACACTGACAGACCCAGTATGCCTTCTACTCACTAATGGCTATAAGACTTGTGCTAACTTCCAACTCTGGCCACATTATGAATGTATCTATAAAATAGAAACTTAAAAGAGGTTACCGAAATATAATCTTGTCGACACAGTGAAATGGGGAAGGTGATACGAGGAAAGAAATGAAAATGTGTATGTTTAAGCTTAAAATACTTTCTATTTGGTAAGCTTTTGCTACAAATGACAATATGTCATTGTTTCCAACCTTAGTTGCAAGCTCAAATTCATAACATGCTCATTTGCACAAAGTTTTTACTCTGAATTGTAGACATTCTGGTTTTAAATCCAGGATTTCAACTGTCACCTGGGTTCAATACTACACAGACCTTTTGCTTTTCCATTACTGACCATTAGCGTTATTATGATAATTGAAAAGAAATGAATTGCAGGTAGGCAATTTATCATTGCAATCGTAGAACATCTCATTAGTTAAGGGAAAGTTAGACCTTTATTCTAAATGTTTTTGAGGGTAATTACTCTACAGTCATGAGTGTACAGTGAGTGATCAATGAAAAAAATAATACAATGAATATCAACTTCATATTTGTGACAACTTTCAAGTTATAACCATGAAATCAGTCGGAAAAAAGTATGTTTGAAATTGAAACATCATGCACAATACACCAATCCTGACAGGTTGTCATAATTCCGAAATATCTGAGGTGACGTAATGCATTCTTTTTAGGAATGACAAAATTTAAAGTTGTGACAATTTTGAAGATAAATAGTTGCATTTGTAAAATTTCTGGGATTCATTGTTATTCAACACTTGCAAATTTAGTTTAAAACCGACGGTGCGAGCCATATATTGGGAAAATCAGAACAATTTAATGTTGAGGGGGACCAAATAATGTATCCTTTCACGATGATTCGCCTCAGCCAATTTACGGGTGTTCATTGCCATTCAACACTGGGAAATCCTACAAATCAACTAATCAGAAACGAGTATTTACCGAAGTCATGTTACAGTATATTAATACACTGAAAATCGTGGTTCCTAAACTGATGATAGAAGTATTGTGACACAATGTCTGTCTTGTCTGTATCGTTGACTTAAAATAACCCCAAATCCGTGGGTTTTTTTCTATCAAATACCCTTAAATTAGTGTATCCTGATATGTATTGTATCAAATCGTATCATTCCTTAATATTGTGATATGTATCATATCGTGACATGTCTGAATCATCACAACTCTTAACATGAGCAAATGGAAATTGCTAAAATATTCAAGAAAACATAAAAAGTTCAGATTTCTTGGCCTTATGCTTCTGGAAAAGAAATGAAATATGCACAAAGTTTACGGATGGATGAACAGACACAGGACACTATGCAATGCCATAAGTCCATCGGACCTTACAGGCCTGATGAGCTAAAAATCAAAGATCAATGAATACACGAATTGCTTAAGTTATTTTTATACCATGACTTTAGTGAATACGTACAATTGGACAATACAGAATCATATCCTGATGCATGAACATTTTGAATGATGAATCATTACATTAATTTATTTGGAAAAAAATAACTTTGAAACATAATGCACAATAGACAATTCCTGTTCGTTGTCACAATATTCTGAAATGTCTGTTAAGACATTAAAAGTGAAATTGTTAGCTATCTATATTGTACCAAGGTAAATTTTTGTACATCCCTTACAAAAAAGCTTACTGATGTAAAGATACTATAATACGGCTTATGCCTTCAACTCGTTTCTTCATTTATGTTAAGAACCTTGTTTGCGAACATCACATTTCCAATACTGTATATTTCTGTATATTGTAGGGAGACGCATTAAAATATCTAAAGATTTGCTTGTTTGCAGAATATGTTTAAAACCATTTATCTGAGGCCAGATTATTTTGTATCACTTTAATAGGCTCTTTAAAAACAAGAGTACAAGAAACAATAAACAGGAAAAAAATATTGATAATTTAATAACTATACTTAAATTCAAAGCAAGAATATCAAAAGGAAAATATTTCAGAATTGATTTCTAGACCTTTGCACTCACCATTCCATTTTGGATCTTCAGCTAGTATTTTCTCCTTCTCTAAACTGCTAGGTGAGGATGATACTTTATCTAGCAAGTCCATGCTTTGTAGTTCATGTATATCATACACTGGCGGTCGTACATCCATGGTTCCATGAGCAAACGCACAGTGCGGACCATTCTTAGCACAGTGGCCGCGCGCATCAGTCTCGTACACACATGTCCCAGTTTTGTAATATCGGAGGTGATATCTTCTCTCTGTATCTCCTGCGGTTCTGTGCAGGAACGGGCAACTGAAAGATATTGATATTTGAATGAGAAAATAATGTCACAAACTTTACAATTAAATTTCGTTTAGTATTTACCAATATATTAAATGACATCTGGTTAAATTGTTCAGAATTTTACATTTAATTTTTAAATTCTCAAAAATTCCATAAAATATATTTCCTACAGCTTCTGAGCAAGTACATTATTGCTTTGAGAAATCCTTGTTTCAAACCCTTTCAAATTTGTTTTATATAGTTCTATAAAATATAGAATCATTATTTTAAAGCAAATAAGAGACTAAATACTGATAACTTGACTGATAATAACTTTTAACATATTTCAGCTGCCATGAAACTATCAACTTTTGGCTTCAAAATATTCTCTAAAAGTAATGATTTCTTTGTTCTATAATTTGTGTTCATTCTACCCTTAAGCCCAATTTTTTTAAAAAGTCTTAATTATGTTTACTTTTCATAAACAATGTTAAATGCTTTTAATTCTTGAATACACTGACACTGGTAGTTCAACACATGACTCACAACTGTAAAAATGGGAATTTTTTTTCAATAACACAGAAAACGATTCAGGTTCATTTATGTGTCATTCCACTGTCATCTTGACAAAATTAATTTAGAAACATAATTTATTATCCAGAGAAAAAACAACAGTTACAAAGCCAATTCTAAAAATATAATTGCCAGAATTAATTTTCACAAAAATGTCAATATTTAACAGCTGATGTCAATTCTACTGAATTGACAAGACCAACTGGTTCTGGCCACCTGACAGCAACCAATGACCACCTCAGTGTTTGATGGCACAAGCATTCCATTTATAAATCTTGTGTAATAGCTGACAATACCCTGAGCATTCAGTACCTTCTGCTTTGGAATCAGTCTTTAAATAAATAATCATTGTCAAACAAAAAAGCTTTGGGACAAAAAGTTAAATTGGTTTATAGTTTATTTTGTGCTAAAAGAAAAGGAAAATATTGGTTCTTTTCACTTTGTCAATAGTTCTGTTACTTGCAGTAAACAAAGGTCAAGGCCAAATTGTGACCCACATTCGTTACTTGCACAGCTGATCCACGTTCACATATTTCTTTATTCTAAAATCCTTTACAATGATAATTGATTGAAAACATATCCAAAACAATTTAGTTTGTCATAGTTTTACTTAAATTTGGAGGTTAAGATTTCTCTAAATGGGAAACCCAACTTCATTTCATTTGTTTTGACAGTCTTCCGGAAAGCGAGGAGAAAGCACAATGGCAAAACGTGCAAACTTGCATATTTACCAAAACAACACGATGACAGCTTCTTGACATTGCCATAACAATACAGCAAGACGATCCTATCGAATTTTGAGGATTTTACGGCACTACACAACCTTGTCAAGAAACCAAATTAAGTGCGCAAAACATTTCTTTCCACACTTTGTTGTAATGAACCTCAACAAAATGGCCGCCATTTTTGTTTACAACATGTCAAAATTTTCTTCTTCATAACAGTAAAATGAAAGATTAGTGGAAAGTGACAACTGTCACAGTCAAAAGATTACACAGTTAAAGTGCCAAAACAACATTGAATGGCACGTCAAACATCCAGTTTACCAATTTTGTCGTAAGTTTCTATTCATTAAATACCCGTATGGCAATTTCCCACCAAAATTTAAACAGACGGCCTACTCACTCGTCTCCATCGGGACAGATGCCTGTCGTCTCGTCGTATTTCGTACAGTAAATATCCGGACTATAGTTGAACGTCCCGTCCCTTCTCCGAACAGGCCGACGTCTGCGTTGATTTAGAAAGTGCCAATGAAAACAAGTGAATGGCCGGTGCTGTGTGCATTTGTGCTGCAGAAACAGCGAGCACTGCTGAGTTCTAAATTCTTTAAGATACCTGAAATTAAACCAAAACAATTAACATCAAATCAAATACAGTCTGTAGTGTTCTCTCACATTTCCGTATTGTCGCGGCATCACGGGTTTAAATAAACTTACATGTAATGCGGCGGTTTCTCTGTTTGGGTTGGTAGAAGCGGAGCCTCAGACGGCATTTTTGTTGTTGTCAATAGTACGGTTAGTGCGCATCCATTATGCGCATGGTAAATTCGACTGTCTGATTGGCTCGCATTGGTCACATGGCGGGGACTTCCCCTGTCATAGCTCCGCGCACCTGTCAATTTTGTTGTTTACATATGGAATAATCAAAACAACTGACATCCCTTAAGAACTTCTATCTAAGTAATTGAAATCTTTGCCTAATAAGTTTCAAGGCCAAACAACAAACACATTTTCATTGTTTTGCCAGAAAAATCAACCTTTGTGTATTTGTTTTCGAACAATATTTCCCCAAAAAATATTGTTAAAAGCTACAAATTTATTCTATAACTAAGTAACGATAGATATACTGGATATACGAATTTATGTTTATGAAAGATGTCTCTAATGATCAGCTATAGATCATTGAAGAGATCGAAAGATATAGATCGAACATTATTGAATCTAAAGAATTATTACATTATCTGTCTAACGGGTTAGGCCTATACTGGGAAATGGCATTAAAGTAGCTTTTTGGAATAAAAGTTTGATTGTTTTTCCCTTGTAGTGCGAGGAATATCCTCTCTATCTTAGGAAAGGGATAGAATGACAACCTCGCAGTTGAAGATACTCAAGAATGTACGATGGCATAGAATTTTTATGTATCTTGATTTAAGGAGATCTGGTCAAATGGACCGAAGGATGAAAAGGCCGATAAAAAACTCAAAAGGGCCGAGTGAAAAGGTTAAAAGGGCCGAAGTAGATAGTCATAAGGGCCGAGGAAAAAGGACCGAAAATAAAATTATTTCTATATTCATTGTATTCAACCTACATTTGATAGTTGTAATATGTTTACTTAGCTAAGTGGTTCTAATAAATTCCCAAATTAATCTTTGGCTTGTGTTATGTTTTTTTAAGTGATTGGATTTATGTTTTCATAACTAAGTAAGTATGTTTCCCTTGGTAATTATCGGAACTCAATGTGATGACAACATAAATGAATAAAAATCAAAATAGTTCAATGGAATTTTGGAAATCTATTAGGCGTATATTTGGTGTAGGGAGTGAGAGACGTAAACTTTTTAAAACTGAATTGTGTTATATAACCATGGAGGTGACTCTACTACAATACGTATTCAGTTAAGAAAACATATAATCAGTCATACAATACCTTGTTCGTTAAGAAACAATTGATTGGATTGTGACAACTACTCTAAAGGTACAATGAGTAAATTATTAAGAAAACAACTCAATCAATACGAAATCGAACATTCAAGAGGGTATTAGTTATAAATCAAGTCATGTTTTTTTTCATAAATCATAAATCATGACATCGAGTTATAAAATAATATAGTGAAGTAATACAGGTGAATTATTTGAGCATACGCAAATCATATTTGATATATAGAGAATAGTGCTGAGCAATAATAGTGCGACAATAAAAATATCGTTGCAATGTTGTTACGATGTCAATAAAAGATGGAATCTAAATTTTTGCTATGTTTTTGGGTTCGGCCCTTATGACTTGGAACACGGCCCATTTGACTAAATGGCTCGGCTCCTTTGACTTTCACTTCGACCCTTTTGACTTTTTCCTTCGGCCTTTTTGACTATGCAGTTCTCGGCCTTTTTGACTACAACCCATTGTAAGTTGCCTTTTCATATCATTATTTGTAAACTTTATGTTGAAGTCTTTCAATAAAATTCTCTTGAAATCAACGTGTCAAAAGGAGTTAATATACAGTACATGTTAATCTCATTGCTCCTTTATCAGTGTTGAAGAAGTTATTGTGTCGGCTGTGATTTAAAAAAGCATAGTACATTGTTCGAGTCGCCGTAAAATATACTCTTTGGCGTTGCCCGGCGAAAGGGGAGCTCGTAATTCAAACGATCTCATGCCTTATACTTTACACACAGAACAACTGATTATCGACTTAGATAATTTCGAAGAAAATGATATACAAATTTAATCAAATCCTTAATATCAAATATGCGCATTGAAGCAAGACTAGGTTTTCAAAGCATTTCAGCAAGCTGAAATTGAATATTTAACGCATTTTCAAAAAGCTTTGTACTTAATTCTGAGTTAAACCAGTGCGCCTAATTGTTAAAATGGGCACCGTGTGTCCGTTACTTTTTGTGTCCGGCTCATAACTTTGTAGCTAATCAACCATTTCAATTCAAATTCATAGTGGAAATGAAAAACATGTATGAATGTGTCATGATTAACAATTTTGAGAATAATTTTATAAAATATAAGGTTTTGGGGGGGAAATGGGTAAATTTGTTAGAAAATTGTTACTAGTCCTGTCCGGCTTGCAACTTCTATACTAATCATCACATTTTGATCAAAATTGATACTGAGATTCATAATCATGCTAAGGTGTGTCATGATTAACAATTTTGAAAATATTTGTGTAAATTTTGCCTTTTTGGCAAACTAATTAGAAAACTGTTACTATAGTCCTGTCCGGCTCACAACTTCTAAACTAATCATCACGTGAACAAAATTGACATTGAGATACATATTCATATGAAGGTGTGCCATGGTTAAACAATATTTTTGTCAATTGTGTGTGTGGTTTTTTTTTATAAAATGAGGACTGTGTAAGATAAATTATTACAGATCATTCCTGCTCACAGCTTCCTAATGTGATAGATTGACATAGTACAACCTATGATACGTAATTCAGTGACAAATTTACCATACCCCACCCCCCTCACCCAAGTCCTGCTTCAAATACTCATAAAATTTGCAAAGGACCCATAAAAATATAAGCTTTGAGTCCTGGAAATCAAAGTTTTTTATGTTGTACTATTTGCTTACTTATTAGAGGACTCATTTAAATCTGCTGGGACTCACAATAATTTGTGGTAGGGAGTCCCTGGTCTCAGCAGTTCAAATATGTCGACTGACCACTGATAATGATATGAAAATGTGTCATTTAATTATATAGTTAGCAATTTAAGAAATATTAGAATTCCGGACGTTCTGGGTCATGGGTTATGGTTATGGGTAGCCCAGAACTGGCGGTCATATTTTAATCATGATTTACAATTTTGAAATGTTAGTTTGTAAATTTTTATGTCTATTGTCAAAAAAGGAGGAATTTGGTGATTTATTTATTATATGTTTCTTTCGGTTTATAAATGAGTAAATTCATCATGGATATCCAACGTATAAAACGAACACTTTTATAATGCATCTTTTAAGACGTTTATCAATAGACAAAAATGATAATATTGTAAGAAGATAAGTAAAATCTATACATATTCTTCAACTTGCAGGGGATATAGCTCCACCATGTCAGCTGTTTGTTGTAATGATATTAACAATTATATTCAAGAGTTAACTTTAAAAAGAGTTTTTAAATTATCTTACTTTCATCATTGGGAGCCCTAACGGGAGGACTCTCCTTGAACAAATACTGTGGTGACATGGTATTTGATGACATTATTTGATTCAAAACATATTTTTCAACAAAATAATAACAAATTTAGCTATTTATTATATCTTGATATTTTGTATCCAAACTTAATTGGCTTACTTAGATGTATCAATTTAAAATTCAACTCCGCAAAACATACGGTGTGATAAATTGATTTTGCTGCTTCCATGGAAACATAACCATTTGAAATAACTCTAGGGGAAGTTTGTCTCGTCATGTTACCTTGAACTGAATTAAAAAAAGAAAAGAGCTTAGTTCCATATTTAGAGCTGAGACTTTAATTTTTTTGTGAGAGCAGGGCGTTGCCTTTCCGAAAAATCAAACTGATGTTTATGGATTGTCGAGTGGTGGGGCCCCACATCTTCTTCTCAAAGCGTGGCCGGAGTTGCTATTTTTTGGTTTGGAGAGCAATTGCTCAATCGATGATTGAATGATATGTGAATTTTATGGATAAATTATTGTTGAATGATTGATTGATTAATGTTAAATGATTGATTAATTAGTGTTAAATGATTGATTAATTAGTGTTAAATATTGATTAATTAGTGTTAAATGATTGATTATTATTGTTGAATTATCAACAATGATTGGTGTATGATTGATAATTCATTGATGGATGATTGGTGAATGTTTGTTTTAGTGTTGAATGATTGATAACTAATTGTTTAATGATAATCTTTAAGTGTTGAATGGTTGATAATAGATGATTGATAAATGATAGTTTCAGTGTCTGATAATTGGTAATTGTTTGACTGATGATGAATTGATGATGAATGAATGATGACTCATAGTTGAGTGCATGATGAATGATTGAAGGATAACTGATTCATGGATGATTTATGACTCATAGGTGAGTGATGAATGATAAATGCTGGTAATGATGATGTTGTTGTTGGTATTTATGATATAAGTATTATTGACCCTATGACATTAAAAGAAAGCATTTTCCGAAAACTGTAAGTTTAAAACCAACTTTTCTTTTCGTTTTTCTTAAACTGCTTTGGTCTCAGAATCTTAAATAAGCTCAAGTGTAACTTTTACTCTGTGAATGGGTCATATGCGTTTTAATAGCTAAAATATTCCTAACAGATATTTTCAGTCACGTGAAAAAGTAAAAATCACTATTAGTAAACTTTAAAGGATTTTTTAAAGGGAAACTTTGTTACCTAGACTTTAATCCAACCATACAGATGGTTTTGAGTTTTTAAATTTGACCAAAACATCACACTTACATGAATCATGAACGTGAAAAGCAAAGCTAAAACTATCAAATAAGTCTCCCATATAAGGAGAATAGAAAAGTATAGCCTTAGTTATAAAAAAGGGCCAGATGAGGTACAGAGCTATCTTTTGGTTTTTATAGGTAATTATTCAAAGGACACGAGGGTAACAGTATCTATGAAAATAATTTTCCTTGCAACATGGAATTCACTTTACAGGATGTCATTTTGTTCTGGAAAGGGATACAATAATAGCTTTACAACTTTGAAGTGCGCTGTCCTTACTACGGGCAACAAATTCACCACCAAGTCCCAATTTTTAATCCTTTTTTTTTTGGTAAGTAGTCTGTATACAACAAATCGACTTCATGTGCCTTTTAAAGAAGATGAAAATAGATTTTCAGGGCGTGGCCCCAGTGAAAATATTTAACTTCAACAGGTATTTACATTTAGGCTTTATTTCATAGCATTTCATCTCATCACCTTAAATTTTCTTATTTTCAATGCGCTTTGAGCATGCACCTTGTGTATGGATATAGCGCTTTATAAATGCCCATTATTATTATTTAAAACTCATGCAATATAAGTTAACTATGAATGTGTAATAAAACGGAAGAAAAATTTATTTCATTAAAAACGTTTGAAAAAGCACCAACTCATTCACGTACATCTATGTTTCAAATTTATATTCCAAAATCATATCGGATATATAAGATACAGACAAACTGACAGGTAGGCAGGCAGGCAGACACACATATTTTGTTATTAACCATAATGCTAATGATAAGACCAGTATGATAGATATGTTGCAGAAAAAATACTCTCAAAAGCCACATATTTTTTTATTTTATTATTACAATATTTTTGATACAGGCATGACATACAATGACATCATACATCGTACTAAGGTACTCAAATGTATAGATACGGTGTACACTGTATTTGTATTATGGGATATACTTGTACATTTTAAAATTCTCATTATGTCTTGGCTTAACAAGTACATAAAACAAAAATCAAAGTGCACTGCCACATACAACTTGTATGCGTTATATTATTACACCGTGTATACATGAAAACGCCACTTAACCACATTCGAATCTAGTATGCATATGTAAAATAAAAAAAGAAGATTACGAGTTTCGAAAGAAAAGATGTAGAGTTGACCAAAATCGTATGAATTTTTTCATTTTGGTTGGATAGGTATATACATTTTGTTGTATTGTAATATTTAATTATTTCACTTTTGATACAGGAAGTCAATGGAATAATGTTTTTTTGCTACTTCGGTAGATTATGTTCTTGGTCAATAGGATTATAGCGTTCAAGGGATAATTATTTCTACCGTTTATCCCTAAGATAACCTTTTCAATAGTAAGATCAATTGGAATCTGTACAGAATGCATCCATGCTTCCAAATCTTTCCATATGTTCAAAATAATATCACATGTCCAAAAAAGATGATCTAGTGTTTCCACTCCGTTTAACAGAATGAACAAGTGGGTGGTTCTATATAGCTTAATTTATGTAGATATTTTCTTGTAGGCAGAATGTTATGGATAATCTTGTATTGAAACCATTTACATGTAAGATCGTGCAAGGAGTACATTTGTTACTGATAATGTTAAATATTTCCCATTCGGACTCGGTAAACTCACAGTTTAATATCCTTTCCCATTTTGAGTAACATGGCAGGTATTTAAAGGTAGAGTTCAATAAAGTTGCATAAATCGTTTTACTCAATAAATAATTGTTAATGTGCCTTATGTTGAAAGGATAGATAGGTCGGATCTCTGTTTTAGCAAAATTTGGTATATTATGACGACGTGCATATGCCACGATACATCTTTTTATACCTTCATAAGTTAAGAAATTAGCATTGATTGAATATTTGCTATTAGATTCGTTCAAGGATAATATATTACCAGTTTCACTAATGAAGTCATTTATAAATCATGTTTGTACCAAGTGATGTAAAAAACAGTTTTGTTTCCTGCTTATATCCTCATTGTTCCATACTGACTGCGCTCGGAAGTACTCTTCCGTTTTAATATAACACTTTTGCTTTTGGTAACCAATCGTTAAGTACATCTTTCCTAAAAGGGTTGGTTAGAGTTGGTATAAAAGTGTTCTTAATGTAAGACGAATCAGAAAACCAGAGCATATTTATATTTTTTATCCTGTTCATAAACAAATAACCCCATTTATATTATTTTCTATTGAGTCTGTTGATCCATTTTAGTTTCTGTGATGCTATTATTTCTCTAATATTTGGTGCTTTTATACCCCCGTGTTCAGGCATTAAAAAGCCATATTATTTAACAGGGTGGCGACGAAGTGAATTATTCAAATTTGCTTTCTTACAAAGATGAAACACACATTTCAATGGTGTTTAAAGGGGCAGTAGCACGTTTTTTGATAATTTTATATTTTATTTTGTTCACTGATAATTGTAAGTTAATGTTAAATGTATTATTTTGACAGTGTCAAAAATCTCGTTACACAAACCAATCAGCCAGTCAGAGGACAAAGTATGAAGATTCACATGAAATCCATTGGCGGCCATTTTTTTAATTCATTTTGTGTAAGAAAAAGGAATCGCATGGCTAAATATTTGAATTATTACTTCTCCATTTAGTTTAAATACATTGTCTTTCAATTGGAACCATTAATTTTCCTTTTCCAGACATCACCTTAAATTTCCTCTAAAAACATGCTACTGTCCCTTCAAGATCAAATGATGTTTTTGAGGAAAAGTGGTAAAAGTATTTTGGAGACATTCCTGAGCCCCCCCCCCCCCCCCCCCCCCCCTATTCCTAAGCCTATGAACCATTTAAAAAAACATAAATCAAAGAGGTATTAATCACTCAATTATTTTTGTCACAGTGCATAATCATCATAGCTTTCCCTTATATTTGATACTGAATGGCTTGCATATCCAGGAGAAGAAGACAAGGCCTATTTGAGATCCATGACATTTCATTGCATACAGCCAAAGATTTCTTTAAAAACTACAATCAAAGACAAACCGAATATGTAATTGTTTACTTTTTATTGGTCCCTCAGTCAAATTAAATTGACAGTCGTCATGGGATAAAATGTTCCTAGAAAATCAAATTATCTCATTTCATATTTAAATCATATACAGTAGGAAAAATATTTTTTTTCTTTGTACACATGATGTCACATACTTTTTCACTGTACATGATTTTGCATATCAATAAGACCAAATTTCGCATTAGATAGATTACATATTTTTCGATGATAAACTTATTTAAGAATTGTAAAATGAAAATGAATGTATTTAACACTTTTTTTCAGAAAACTATAACAGGAGAAAACTTATGTTTTGTTAAAAATAACAGCTTGTGAAAATTAAAAAATTTGATCCGATACTTTGATTTGAAAATTCACCGATACTTTGATTTGAAAATTCACCGGAAATGAAAGAATTGCCTCTTACATCACAGGTATATAAGCTTTAGTAAATGTTAAAAAGGCTTAGATTTAGAAAACGTACTCTTTGTATTATTCTTGTTACATCTGGCTTTTCAACAAATCTACGAAACAAATGATGTTGAAGCTTAAAATTATATATACATTTTTATAAAACAAAAGTACTAAAGAATCAACATCATAAAAAATCACAATGTTTGCTTTTTTTGTTCTGAAATTGATATAAATTAACAAAACATAATAAATAAAACAAATTGATTACACAATCCACATGCCTAGACATGCATGGTCATTTCATTTTATAGTTATAGATCATATTGAATTAAAGAATATTCACACATAATGAATCATGTTTGCATCATCATAAATCACTGGGTTTTATGAAAAATTTCTTTCAATTCATAACAAAATTGAGTAAGAAACTCAGCAATATTCCTAACCCTATATTTTCAGGTCACACTGTCTTCTAATTGTAAATAATTTTTATTTTATACTGACAAAATATGTTTCACAATTTGTTAAATTCAAAACTTATGCTGAAAACTTATTCATTAATTTCATAAATCATTCTTTAGATTTTTTTGTCAAATCTGAATACTTCTTAAATAAAAAATCTAAAGAATCATTAAGAACAAAATAAACTACATAATGAAATAATTCAGTTACATACCTTAAAGACTAGAAGTTATATGCATACACACACTTTCTAAAGTAAATGAACTAAGAATAAACACTCAAAAAGGAACTATAATGTTATTTCTTTACATTGAAACTAACAATAGTTAACATTTGAATCCAATTAATCAGCCCCTTCTTCACTGGCATCAGATTTTGGATTTTAAATAATGTACAAACAAGGTAAAAGCTCAGATTGATTACTTAGAAAATAAGGGCAAAGATTTATTTAAACTTTCTTCTTGCTACAGTAATTGTCAAAACACATAATTATAAGCCACAGTTATATGAACCCTAAGCAAGCTTTTAAAATCCCAAGCACATGAAATCAGAACTTGAATTTAATCATTCAATGAGGTAGATAGTGATGAACATTGAAGGTTCATTTTATGAATGCAAGAAATTATTTAAGTTTGTTTTTCTCAAAATTCATATTTTTCAATTTGAAACAAACACACAAGAATTTTACACCCGGGAATTGTTTTCAAAATTGATATTTCCATTGCATCATGAAATTATTTTTAATTTTTGAGACAATTTCTCGTGTAGATGTATTCATTTCATAGCAAACATAAAAAGCATGTTTGATATCACAGGTGATAAGGCAAAGAATGAGGAATAGGAATACAGGCATAACAAAGTGGATAAAGTCATCTCCCTAAGGCAGAATATTAAGAGCACTTAAGAGGGTTTCTTGGACGAAAGCTTTAGGAGTAACTGAAAAGTCTTATGGGATAATAAATATGTTAATATCTGATATTTTCATTAAATATTTAACATAAGAATCATGTTCATGGACAGCTACTCACATGAAACAAAAAACCTGAAATTTTCACTTTCATTTAAGACATTGTAACAAATATGTAGAACAAGTCAATTTAAATATACAACCAAAGTAAACAAAACAGTACATACATAGAGGGCAAGGCAAGATGGTTCTACAAAATTAACATTCTATTTCAAAGATGAGACAAATTTTGGCATTCACTGGTATAAAATTGTAAAGGCACAAGGAAGAGGAACTGTTCTATTGTACAAGACTCACAAGCGAGGACCTGTGTAATATACTTCATCATCTTCATCACAAGCACGGACCTGTGTAATATACATCTTCATCACTCATCTCCCACACACATTTGGCACATATCATAGGGTTGCTAATATCTACATGTATATCTGTACACTACAACAGCCAATGAAAACCCAGAGTTACAGGTAACTCTCGGGAACCCTGGGTAATAAGTGTCTTATCACAGTCTCTGATTGGCTAGAAAACCCTGCACTGACCATAATGGACGGAAAATAACAAGATATCACCCAACTTCTGTAGAACGGTGTGGATCCTTGAAGCAGACAGTTGAGAGCCATCTTGCTCAGACTGTGTTGGACAGAGATAGAACAAAAAATGTCTTCTTGAAAGTGGCTCAAACTATCATATCCCAGAACTACATTCAGTCCGTACAGCTGAAATCCTGTGACATGTTTGGACGGAAAAGTATGATGAAAAAAATCAACAGCTAGATACATAAATTGCAAAAATGTTAACAGATCTTAAATTGGACGGAATAGAACTGAAGAACTAAAGCTATTCTTCTATGTAACAAGAGTATTGTGCGTAGATCAAAACTTAGATTCTCTTGCAAAAGAGGTTCATCACAAACAAAACATGGACTTCCATATATGAAGAGAGTTACAACACATTGATTTCAATATATAAAGAATAAATATTGATAGCACATGGATTTTCTTGTATGGAAAATATTGATAGCACTTGGATTTCTAAATATGGTGACAATTTACAGTTCATGAATGTCACGTTTTCGGAAGATTGTTCATTCAATCTTGTAATCTAATGGACAGTTTGTTGGAGGTCCATTGCAAGAATAAATTATTAGAATGTGTTTAGATGTGCGTAGTGGAAATTTTGTATTCTTGTTATTGTGGTATGATCAGCAGTTGGTCCGAGTCCTATATATCACAACATAAGCAGATCCTGGTACAACATACCCTTGAGGCATAAATGAGGTTGGGAATGTTTTGGCATTGGTTCATGTTTGGGTACAATTTCATTGTTAATTTTGAGATGTTCTTCTCAGGGTTTCATAGTTATAAATATTTGAGAGTAAAACAACTCATACAGTCATTCCTGTGGTTTGCAAACTGATCCAGTCTATCATGATCAGTTTCATCAAGGAAGAACTAATTTCACTGGGTACATCAACAATTAGGTCACGATGACCACTCATTTCAAGGTCGGCCATCTTCCATCTCTATTTCTGGAATGAAGACTTCCCCCATGTTATTGAATTACCAGGTAGATTTTGATCTGTTTCAATAACCATGGAGTTGTATGAAGGTCAACTATGTTTGCTTTGATGTTTTTGTTCACTGAGTTTCAATATAGTAGCTTTTGTTCATAATTCAATGATCTTCATAATTAGACGTCTGTATGGTCCTCTATTGGTTAATCAACACCTCAGGAAATCTCAAATATCAATATCTGGCAATTCACCAAGCTTGTTTAGAAAAATGAACATTTTTTGTTGAGTCCCGTTTTTTCTGGTTATCGTTTTGTTTATTCCCATTTTGTTTGACGTCTGCTCTCTCCCCCTGGTCACTTAATGGACGCCTCTCGTCCTCGGGTGCCTGTTTCCGCGGTGAATCAGTGGGGGGCGTGGCTGAGGTTCGACCAATCAAACCCTTCTGTTTGTTCACCATCTGGCTCTTGCCACGGAAGTTTTGTTGGAATTTCTGAAATGTAGAACCTGTTGGCTTCCTTTTTGGACTTGCTTTTTTAGTTTCCCAGTTTTTAAACTCTTTCTCAATTTTCTTCATTTGTTGGTCTTCTTCCTTTTCAAGCTTCTCAATCTGCGTGAAGACAAACAATCACAATTAACGATATGTCTTTATTTATTAAATGTTTTCAACAGATCTAAAATACCATTAGAATTATTTTACTTAGTTCTATCTTAAAATAAAACTATTTCATCATGAAAGTTGAATTTTAAACATTTCTAACAATGCTATTATGGACCTAGAATTAAAGCTACCTTTTTTCATTACAAATTTGAACAACCTTTTTGGGAGCGCCCTAAGTGAAAGATAATCTTTCACTAACATCAACATCCAACTAACTAGTAAATAGTAAAAGCAAGTCTGACAGTAGTTCTCACCTTATTGAAGCGACTGAGCACGTTCTCCCACTGTGGTACAGCGTTGTCCAGCTGATGCTCCAGATGTAGTGCGGCCTCCTCCGTCAGCACGGGCTCCCCGCTGGAACTGGTCGAGGTGATGCTTGATCGGCGGGAGATGCTTGACATGGACGTGCTGCCTCGGCTCGGGAGGGACGGCAAACCCTTGAACTTCACTCGTCGGAACGCCTGGAATTGGATGAGTCTTTTTGTTACCTTTAGTGTTCATATTTGCTCAGACAGTTTGCTACTGTATCACTTGCTTGACAACCACAATAGCATCAATGTCGAAATGTCGCTTTCATAGAAAAATTGCTTTCACAGAATAAAGAAGTTGATTAACCATAAAATAATCTTCGTTATTGATTCATATGGATAATAATTTGTACAGAGCCTTTGTTACTTAAGCAATCAAGGTAAGCAAGGTTGTCCACTGACCGGTTTCTGCTTCATCAAGCCAGTCCACAGCTTGAATCTCTTCATGATGAACTCGATCATCTCGTAGTCCTGGGTGTCGAGTGTCGCCTTGTAGTACATTGACTGTCTCGTCATCTTGTACGTGTCCGTCATCACGGCCAGGACCAGCGCGATGAACAGTCCGTACGTGAAGGCGTAGAAGGAGTAGAAGTAGAAGTGGGTCATCACCGGCCAGAGGGTCAGGTAGTGCCAGAAGTCAAATGTTCCTCGGATAACACCAAATAATGTCATCAGCGAGATTTGGAAGCTTGCGAACCCGTGGGTCATCATCCCGAAGTACTGGAATTGGAGAGAAAGGATTGTACTTAGTGTTGGATTGTAACAAAGTATTGATATTCTTATGGAATGCTTTCACAATCAATTTTAAACTGAAGAAAAGGACAATTTTTTTGACAGTGTAGTGATTTTTCCTGTGTGTCCTTCAAAGTAAATCTCTCAGGAAAATGATTAGGATGAATACAAGAAAAAAACACTAAACACTGACAAACGCTGACAATTTTATATGTACCATAAATTTATTTTTAGATAAATTAATAAATGTTTCATGATATGACTAACCAGGTATCCAAGTTGAGCGTACGCCAGGAGGAGAATGATGAAGATTAGGGTACAGCCGGCCATCTTGCCGAGGAGCGCAGAGATCGTCTTGCCGTACACGTGGAAGTACTTGATGAACCGTAGCTGGTGGGCAACCTGAAACACGGCAGGGGTCAGTCAGTGCATTGCAAACATATTATACTTAATGATATCTTTACTCTGCTTTTGAAGATATTGTCCTTTAATAAATGTGATAAGTTTTAGTAACAACACTGCACACTGATTGATTGATATGACATCATACTTAAAGATTTGTTAATTGTTGACAAAGTAATTAAACAAGTAATAAATAACTAGCTCAATCCCCTTGAATAGCATTTGTTAAAATGTCATTCACCAACAGAAATCATTGAAGTTTTCTAATTAGAATGTTGCTATCTATTACAATATTACATACTATGTTTATCCAATCTGTATTTTTGGATGATAATACATGTTTTTATTTATATTTTGTGGGTATGCTTGCAAAAATTGCAAAAAGCACATGTAAACATGTAACACACATGATCGGCATATTCAAGATTGTGACTTTGATGGCAAGGAGTGTCCCTTATGTTGATAACTATCGTATTGAACATTAAAATTGCAAACAGTGATAATTTAGCATTTGAAACTAGATAATCAATTTTTAATTTAATCTTGCAATTTTACATCATGCCTAAAATGAAATTTTTGACAAATCGGTTAAATGTGTTTTGCAAGTGATAAAAGTGTGTTAATTATTTTAACAAACATGGTGTCTGCCAGTGATTCAGTTAGTATGTAGTGAAAATTCAGCAACGGTGATTTCTGAATTAAAAGATTATTTTCAATATATTGGAACCTTCTCACACACAGAGACAAATAAAAATATCTCTGAATACCAACTAAGTCCAATACATAAATGAAACCTCTAGCTTTGCTCAAGAGATTTCTGACGTCCTACTCCTTCCTCTATCAACATTCTTCAAGAATCGTCTACATCAATGTAAAAATAAGATCTCTTGGATTAACAGATTTTGCAACCTCCCATCCCTTCCTAGATTGCCTTGATAACATTTTAGTGACAAACACACGGTGCTGGCCAGTGACGAGTTAGTATTTACCTTGATAAAGAAGACGAACAAAAGCCATGCATGCATTTGCCTCATTACGTCATGCAGGTGAGAGGGCTTCTCAAAGTTAGTGAAACCATTCTTGTGAGCGGCATAGTAACGGAACGCATCTGTTGCCGTGACGACACAGACTACATACAAACTGATGCAGGCCAGGGCAATGACGATGATGACCAGATCAAGCCAGTTCCAGAAACTGCGGACAAACTTGCGGCGTTGGTCTCGGATCGTTAGGGCCAGTTGCACAACCAGGTAAATCACACACAGGAGGAACAACACCTGGGAGGTATAACAATGGGGTTTTCTTTCAAATGATTCATGAATCCTACCCACTTTTACAAGTACAGGGCATGACGACATACATTTATAACACAAGCCCTGAATTGTACATTTATAATGCATTTTATATAGAACATTAAAATTATGTACACTTTAATCATGACATATTCATTATATAAAGAAATGGCAATTAATATTAATGTATATGTTACAAAGCCATGCATTCAGTTACATGACATTTTTACAGGATGTATAGCAAACACTAAATGATAAATTAAAATGAGGAAATTTATAAAAATACAGGACATTTCTCATTCTTCATTCATTCATGTGTCAGAAACCTTATTTACAAAAACTCATAGAGTAAACAAAACGCTATCGCATTCTCATCTTATCATCACAAGAAGAACTAGTAACACTGATTCCACGACTCACCTCACACACCATGAGAGGGTCGACCGTCCCACCGATGTGTCGCAGCAGCTTCTGGGTGGAGATAGAGGTGCTGGGGAGAACTCCACCTGGATAGCATTGTATAGATATAGATATATGTATTTGACATATTCATCTCCACCTATAGACCATTATATGGGTATAGATATTAAACATGAAGACCTACATGTTTTTTATCTATAAATTATTTTTGACATATTCAAAGAAAATCAGGAATTCTAAACTCAAATTGGTTGGAATAGTTCACCATTATCAGAATAAGGAAACTTGATTAAGAAAGTTCAAAGAAAATCAAAGATAAAAGAATATTCAGGAAGTTTCATCTTATGAAAGACTAAAATAATAGATAATAGAATCAATTTCTGATAACAATGCAATTCAAGGTCAATTTGAACATAAATAGATGGGTCTTGAATACAATTTTTGTTATTTTGTAGAGATATAAACAAGTTATGTGATATTTCATCAATTTATTACCGGTATGTTTTAATAAATTCTATGATACTGATTTAATTAATTATCAAATTTCTGTGACTCACCCGTGACAGGGAACTCAACTAGTATGGAGACCGTGGATGTGAGATCGAGACCGGGACTGTACAGTGTGAACTCGACAAACACAGCTCGTGTCCTGCAGGTAGAGGAAGGTGTTTGATGTTTTGGTAATGAGGGGACAATAAATGCGAACTGTTCCCAAAAATGCCATTTCTAGATGCAAATTACTTACTCACACTTTAATAAACAATAGTTTATTTCTGCAATTCTGTTACAATTTTGGATGAGGAATTAAGAGGCACTGGCGTCAGTGACATTTCAAGGAATATAACAATAGCTTTATCTTGCTTGAAATTAAGTCCTGTCCTTAGCAAACTTGAGAGCCTGCAAGAATTTGAAACAGGAAATTTGTACATACACATATATAAGTCCCATTTGGGTTAACTTAAGCTTGTAGAGGAAACTATTTGTACATCACTCTAACCTGAGGTTGAACCAGTCACTGTTGAAGAGGTCGGCGAGGATGGCGAGGGTCTGGTTGTGGGAGGTGCCCAGGGGAGCCACGTACCCCCCTCCCGAGTACCACACCTCTCGCCCATAAGTGGGGCGCCTGCAACAGAGGGTGCTCTAAGATGCATTGGTTTCTCATACCAGAAACATCAACACTAACATGTGGAGACACACAATAAACAATTCACAACTCTTATTCTTACACTAGTGTGTCACATTTGAAAAAAATACTTTTTCACTAATAAGGAACAATTACATATATTGTTAGTAATTATTAGTAAACTTACCTCTGGGATGAGATAGCCCTTCTTCCTTTCCATCTGAAAGTGTCTACAGGTAGGAGATATAAAAAAGACTAAAATACAGTCTAAGTCCTGAGTGGTAGCTAGAGTTACTTGCCCCTTAGCCCCTTACCACAATACTCATTATCCTTCCACCATCTTCTGGACACCTGTGGGGAGGAATAAGTAAAATCTTGTTTGGGTGGGAATAAATTTCCTCATCCCAGAGGTAAGTTTACTAATAATTACTAAGAATATATGTAATTGTTCCTAATTATTGGCGTAAATTAACCTCTGGGATGAGATAGCCCCGAATTCCACATAAAGGTGGCGGGGTATCCAGGAGATGACGAGAACATGTCTACATAAGTAATTAATCAGAATCATTAAATACCTTTCTTAACCATACTAATTGATTTACTACAGACTTAAAACCATCCTTTCTGAACTGTGTCGTCAGCTTTTGACATGTGATGTCAATTCCAGTTCCCTGACATCTCTTCCATTACTGTGACGTCATATTTGACCTAGTGACATCACATCCGTTTGATGACGTCTCTATCAATTCATAATGACGTCACTTCTCGTTTGTAAAGACATCACTTCCGGTTCCAAATGACATCACTTCCGGATCCTGATGACGTCACTTCCGGTTCCTGATGACGTCACTTTCGGATCCTGATGACGTCACTTCCAGTTTACTTCTTTACTGACTTAACCTTATTTGGTATTTGTAGATCTTTCATTCTGATGTAGGGTATTTTAACTGCACAATAAGAATTAAGCGCCTATTCCTCTCCTCTACTACCACTCAGACTTGACCCCCCCTCCTTCTTTTCCCCCAAAGAGGATCAAGCAGAGGATAAATATGTTGAGGCGATATACACAGTCCCAATGCACTTAGTTCATCCAACACAGAGTAGAAATACAATATATGGATATGCTGACTATCAAACACAGATTGCCTTGCATAGCAGTAGCAATGAAGTGAAAATGTATAATTTCTTAAAACAATTCTGACCTACAGAATTTTGTTCCTTGGTCCAAAGGACAAGAAGGATTGGTCTTCTAGTCAGGACTATATTATATTCCTATAGAAACTGTCCTGAAAGAAAAGAATTTAGCAACGCTTAGAAAATCTAAAGAGACAGTTCTTTGGAGGAACCAAGATAGTATGCTATCTAGAAAAAATAGCTCTTTCTCAGTTTGTTCAAGATAGATAAGACAATTAAGGTTTTGATCTTGTAACCTAGAATAGCCTGAAGCTGGGATTGATTGATGAAATTGAAGACATATCTTTTGGATGTCATCTTAAATTTTGCTGCTTCCACAAACGAAAAGGAAACAATGAAACACAGTTAAAGCAGCTAGATCCATTATCTTGCATCAATTGAATAATCTGTGAAATGATGGATCGAACTTACTATCAATCCCTGATTGATACAAAACTGAAGCTGACGCTGTAGTTGTAGCTGTCTCTGTTTCTCCATGCCATCTGGCAATGTAGAACTTGAACAAGGAGAACTAAAAGTTCTGTAGCATCGGGTTCTTCTGTAAAGATTGTTCCTGGAGGCATTTCAATGCATGTACGCTAGAGACTGGCCCAGTTTTCAAACAAAACTTTAAGAGCTAAGATTGATCATAATGAATAAAACATTGAGCTACTGTCTGTTTATAGGTCCCCATGGCTTAAAACCACAACAATCCAGAGCCTTGGATTGTCATTTCTAGATAGAAAAGGAAATCATGGAGAATCTTGCATTTGGAATGATTTGATTAGTAATAAACACAAATCAAACAAAGTTAACCATTTCATCCAAGAAATGGTTACATATCCACTTCCCCGACAAAAGGCTATGGTAACTGTTGACAATGAAGTCTCTTCCACATCTTATAAGAGACAGTCAAGCTACTGTAAGAACTGAAAGGCTTCTTTCTGCTTGTTCACGCTGAGAAGACCACCTGAATTCTCCCAAAAAAGAATGACTGCTATCTCATTCTTCATGTCTGGAATGTGCAAAGCTTTTATAATGATCTTGAACAAGGTAACAAAACAAAAGGAAAAAAGACATAAGATGGCTTTTAGTCCTTGAACGTGTAATGTCCTTCATACTGATGAAAAAAGATTGCTGACAGCGTTAAAAATTATGTGCAATCACTAGTGTCCTGGTTGTCGTTCAACCTTCTAGCATCTCATCCAAGGAGATGGTGTGATGAAGTAAAACATTTTTAAACTAACATTTTGTTCTTGATACAACATAATGTTCCTCTATCAAAAAAGAGACAATTTGACAATTCTAACGTTGAAAACCTATTGATGTTAACATGAACATAAAAGGCAAGTGAGATGAGAGGGCATCAGGGATATCCACAGTAACATCAAAGTCAAATGACTTAAAATGAATGTATCTTGGATCTAAATTGGTTTAGATTATCAGCTAAGTGCATGTGTTGATAAATCTGTGATAGAAATATGCAGGATATAATTCCCCAGGAACAGAGTTCTATCTTCTGAGTAAGATTACTGAGGAATCAAATTGTCTTGCATGGCAAGGAAAACGGCAATAACACACACTGAGGAAGGACTGAATTATAGCTATCAGTGGGTCTGACCACCGATTTAGAATCATGCGTACATATTAGTCGAAAATTGGAAAGCAAAGTTGCAATAACTGAGATGAACCATCTTATGTAAGATAAGTTGATCACCAATGTTCTAGAAGATAACATTTTGATCATGATTATTCTTATAGGACATTGATACCTTATTTGGTATTAGGAAAGCCAAAAGAAATGAGATCACAACAAATGTAATCTAAAAGTAAAAGGCTGAATTTTAAAGAAGTTTGATGTTAAAATGAGAGATCTTAGTAATGAAATACAGTCTAATTCTACAACTAGCCATGTCTCTAACAGATGGAAGGATTAAAATCTGTGACATGGCTGTGAAGTAAGAAGCATTCCTGTTGAACCAATGTTCACAAGAGGGAGTTGAACCCTTAAAAGAACAGACTGGAAAAAAGTGCACAGTTTTTTAAAGTGCATCTTATCAGAAACAGAAATTGGTGGAATTAACTGCTGACAAATTTATGATTAATCAGGGAGGTAGGTTTTCAAGCTTAATAACAATCTGTTCAACATTAGCCATGATTGGACAAATAAAGATAACAAAAAGGTAAAAACATCAAAAGTTAGCTTCTAGTCCATGGAAATGGTTGAACGCAATGACATAGAGAAGCTCTGGCTAGCCTGTCTGTAAGGGTTGACATTGAACAACCCAAAGGTGAATGGCCTTAATGTTCCACTTGTGCGGCCAGTCTCTACTATAACCAAGGCTTAGTAAGCAGAGGTTCTCAGGACCAACACTAGGAATCCTGGCTAATAAAGTCAAGCTTGAGATGGACTACCATAACACCTAGAGTCAAACCAAACCATAAACAGCTGGTAGCGAGACATTTAAACTGCTGAAAAAATTAATAGCCTATACAGTAACAACTACATACGACTGTGTTTGGGCTTCAAAGCCGTTTACTAACAGCTTCAATCTTCGCTTTCTAATTCTCACTGGTCTGTAACACCTTCTTCTGACGTAGTACAGACCAAATGTTGTAATGGCTTGGATAGACGTTCTATAGAACCCTAGCTTCAATACCAGTTCATAAAAGAGCTTGAACTGGCATCCCTACTGGCTGGACTAGACCTGTCTATGAACCATGGTCTCTGTACACATGGTCTATACTGGCTGGGTTTGATCCGCTACAAATAAAACCCACAGCTTAAGAATGGGAGGTCTGTAGAGACTGGGTTGATCATCTACAAATTCACGGCTTCCATTCAAAAAAGGTTGTAACAGCCAGACTGACCCGTTACAAAAACAAAGTTCCCGTACAAATGGTCTGTAGTAGCTAGGTTTGACCAGTTACAACCCAAGGCTTTCTTACAGGGGAACCGTTAAGACTGGGTTAGTCCCAAAAGGCAGGCCAGGTTTGACCCGCTACAATACCCACAGCTTCCATGCACTAAGTCTGTAGCAATTAGGTTTGACCCGCTATAACCCCACGACTCCCGTACAAAGGGTCTCTAGTGGCTAGGTTTGACCCGTTACGAAGTCATTGCTTCCGTACTGGGGAACCGTAAAGATTGGTTTTTGGAACCATGGTTTCAATATAGAGAGTCAATACAGCTGGGTTTGAACAACTGGTAAGCCATGGCTTCTGTACTGAAGATCCGTGATGGAGGGTGTGAACTGCCATTTACGGCCAAGGCTTGATACCCATGGCCCGTTATCCGGGTATACGGCCACGGCCACGGCTACAGCAACGACCAGGGTGGACTGATCACGGCGGACCAGCCACGGCGGACCGATCACGGCGGACCGGCCACGGCGGTGCGATCACGGCGGACTGGCCACGGCGGACCGATCACAGCGTACCGATCACGGCGGACTGGCCACGGCGGACCGATCACAGCGTACCGATCACGGCGGACTGGCCACGGCGGCGTACCGATCACGGCGGACCGGCCACGGCGGGTCACGGCGGACCAGCCATGCCGTCGGCCTTCCCAGCTGTTCCGCCGTGGGAGCCAGACTGAGGTAAGACCTTAGCAAAAATGGGCGCAACTGACCCTGCACGTGTGACCCGGCCTGTAACCAACTCATGGGTGAGAAGGAAAAGGTTGACGGTGTCAACAGCGTGCTACCTGTTCAGCTCTGTGCCAGATGAGACGCCAGAGTGAGGCAGGTTGTAAATTAACGGGTCACCGAGAGTCGAGAGTCGAGGCAGACAGGCCCGTGGACGGTAAACACTGTCACTTGGTATTTGGCAGGCCCTGTACAGGTAAACACTGCCGTTAAGTTGCCATAAAAAAGGAGGATACTGCACTGACAGGCCCTGTAAAGGTAAACACTGCCGTTAAGTTGCCATAAAAAAAAGGAGAATACTGCACTGACAGGCCCTGTAAAGGTAAACACTGTCAATTGGTATCTGGCAGGCTCTGTACAGGTAAACACTGCCGTTAAGTTGCCATAAAAAAAAAAGGAGGATACTGCACTGACAGGCCCTGTAAAGGTAAACACTGTCACTTGGTATCTGGCAGGCCCTGTACAGGTAAACACTGCCGTTAAGTTGCCATAAAAATAAGGATACTGCACTGACAGGCCCTGTAAAGGTAAACACTGTCAAGATTAGCCGTTAATCATTACCTTTTATCCACTGGAGAGCCATGTAAAGGAAAACACTGCCTTAATTAGCCGTTAATAAGCAACTTTGATCCAGTAAAAAGCAACTTTTATCCAGTGGAAGGCCTCAGAAAGGTAAAAACTGCCATAATGAGCCGTTGATATGACATATAACCACTGTCAAACTCAGAAAGATGTACATACTGCCCAAATAAAATGTAAAATTTAACAGTAACCACTTACAGGTCATGTACAGGTATATACTACCAAAATTACCCATAGATAAAAGTACCTTATCCCCACTGGTAAGCTGTGTGAGGTAACCCTATAGTGCTAAGACATGTTGATTAAGTAATATTCACTGGCAGACCCTGGCAGGTGATACTGTGATTACAGAGTAAAACACTAACTTTTGAGCCAAAATAAAAAAGGTTATTAAGCTTGGACTGCAGTACAGAATGTGACTAACAATACAAGTACATGACCCCACTAGACTAACAGCAAACTAATAGATATGCAGCCAATAAATGCAGCAGATAGTACTCTGACCAAAAAAATATCAAAATATAATGACCTAAAACTGGACTGGAAGACAAATCTACAGTACCCAAGTATGAGCAATTGAAGACAAGAAAAGAAGATCTAGTCCATTATTTATCACTAAGAATAAAAAAGACTAGAGCTAAAAATCCCTAAAACTGTAAACCTGGACAAAAGCAATCACAAGTGAAAAAACTATGTCCAAAGTAAACAGCAAAAAACAAGGAAAATTTAAAATAAAATTCACACAAATAACACAGAATGCGATTGTCAAAGACCAAATTTGATTCCACTAACCAGAAACCCTTGAAATAGGTCCTTGAGGTGATTGTAGACAAAGTTGAAAATCCCCTACTTGCAGACACATCTTCTCAAAATGGCTACAGGAAGGATAATGAGTATTGTGGTAAGGGGCTAAGGGGCAAGTAACTCTAGCTACCACTCAGGACTTAGACTGTATTTTAGTCTTTTTTATATCTCCTACCTGTAGACACTTTCAGATGGAAAGGAAGAAGGGCTATCTCATCCCAGAGGTTAATTTACGCCAATAATTATGGCTATTTGTGAGATTCTATTTTATAGATGACAGGGTCTAGGTGTCCCGCACCTTTTCAAGCAACTTTCAAGCAAAAAACTAAACTCTGAGTTGCATCAGCTTTCCAAAACACAAATGTCATCACTAATATGTGGAGAGAATCAACATTATAAAAATTCTTGTTCTTACACCTGACTGTCACATTTGAACAAAATTCTTTTTTTACTTATAATGGCTATCTTTGAAATTCTACTTGATATTCTAGATGATGCCAGGGTTATGGGTTAAGTAACTCTTTCAAGCAACTTACAGGATGAGCTAAAAGCTAAACTTACACAGAAAATATAGGACACTTAGCATAAACTGATACGACTGATAACATACATGTCCAGCTCCTCCTGTGAGTGGTACCTCCAGGAGAGGTTGGCGCCGGTGCTGCTCCACCCGACATCATAGCTCCCCTTGTCCTCGGTGAACTTCGACCCCCCGTGACACGGCAGCACCCCCAGCCCTGGGGTCCACATCTTGTTCAGGGGAGACTTGATGATACAGTCCTCTGCAAGAGAATCCAGCAGATTTTAGGTATGATTAGGTTTTATGTGATTGAGTTCAGGTGTGATTGGGTTTTATATGCGATTATATGCTGGTTTTTTTTCATAACAATATCTACCACAATAATAGTATTACGAAGTAGTATTAAATCACACTGCTTCAGTCAATATTTAGACCTAGGGTTATTGTACAAACAACCACAATTAAAGCTAATTATGTGCAGAAGGACCCAGATCTATTATTTTACAATATAAACCACTTAAGCAAAGTAAAAAGAAATCTTGTATGACTGACAACTCACCATGAACGTTACGTAACTGGCGCAGTCTCGCGGGTCCAAGTAACACCCCAAACTGTTCAAGGGGAAGTAACTCATGCCGGTGCAGTGTGTCGGCTAGCACCGTCTCCATCCATGTTTGGAAGTCTGGCAAGCTGTAGGAAGACAACAGTCTTGAGTGTGAACTTTGAGTAATATGTAGGGAAAACTAAAGTTTTTCATAATTCTGCAATAGAGAAACATTAATCAGATAACAAACGCTTCATCTGATGGGGACCAATCAGGTAGTTGCAGTCTAAGCTTTCTCACCCATATATATCAACAGTGATATAACAGCTCCACCTGGACACGTACCTGCGGACCATGGTAAGATTGAGCCCGGCCGTCCCGTCGGTGTGCAGCCTGGTGTGTAGATGGTGTGCGGTTACGAAGGTGTGGGGGGTGTAGTGCACGAAGCTGATGGCCAGGAGGAGGGTCAGCAGGAACATGTGACTCACAAACTGGCGGATCATCACGTGCATACGCTGGATCTTGTGTCCCTCCTCTCGCGCTTGAAGCAGAGCAAATCCTCCCAGGGGCCGGGATTTCACATCCTGGAATAATGATTTAAATTTTGCATAGGTTATAAGGCAGTTTATCGTTATCTATTTTAATTGTGACAGAATGATAATTTAACTACTTAGCTTAAAAATAATTATGTGTTATTTTGTCAACATTTTAAAAATTTCCAAATGTAAAATACAAAGCATTTAAATTTTCAAGATCAACAGTATCATAGAAATGTAACCGTGTTAACTTTCAATAAATTGTTATGTTAAAGTAAATCATTCACGTGGAATGTTTTGGTTAGATGGTGAAAATGAACTAATTTTGAAAATGTTTACCTTGAATGTTTCATTTGACTGGACTGATGGAAGAATGTCGATGTTTTCATTTTCTATTTCCTCATTCACATCTTTCTTACGAGCAGCTAAGTACATGGCAATAAACAGCACCTGGATCAGAATCAAACAGTCCAGTTATTCATGGCATTGACAGGGTTAAAAGTGAGATAACAAATATACAACACCTAGTACAAACATTGCAAGACTATGAATTGATAGACTACCATGGCAAAGTGCAGGTTTATACATTTTGTCCATGTTGATAAATTTACTGTTAAATGTTAAATAAACGTTATAAGATAAATTGTTTTAGAGGAATATATATTTCATGAGAGATAAGACTTTGTAATCTTTCTAAACAATTCGGAACCATTACTTTCTCAGAAAAATAACAGGTTCTTTGGTTTTTATAAAATGAACCTTTACTCCTTAGAAACAGTTTCCAGTAAGTTAAATATTGATGTTATACAATGTCCTGCAAAGGTTTAAGAAAAAAAGAGCTTTAAAGTACAGGCATGCTGGCTCAGCTCTAGCTCTTTTTTGTGATATTTTCAGTAGACCGAGGTTTAAAACTGTAGTATTTCTGCACCTTTGAAGGTTCTAGGATGAGAGCTGAGCAGAGGAAGGAGATGAAGAGCGAGAGAAGCCACTTGAGGGAAACCTCCGCCCCGAACTGGTAGCCGTAGAGCAGCACGATGATGATGGAGATCCCGCTGATGGCGGTGCAGAGAGCATAGGCTGCGTACACACACCAGGAGGGGAGCATACACCCGGCCGTCTCCTCCCGCATACGGTGGTTTGAGGTGTAGTAGTTACCTGTGAGGCGTACATTTATATCAGCTGGGGTTCCAAAAATTAACATGCTTGCTTATGTTTGTGGTTCAGGTTTAATACAAGGTGCCATTTGTTATTATTATTTATTATTGTGTTGTGTTGAATCTTGTGCCAATATTGCTTATTTCAGCTGGAGATAATTTTTAAATCTCTGATGAAAAATTATACTTTATTCATTGCAGTTTGGGTCTGTCAAAATTTTACTGGCAGAGAGATGTAAGGGGATTTCACATTAAACCAATGATTTATTTAGCGGTCCTCTATGAGAAATAACAGTTTAGTCGTAAAAGTTATATTACTTGCATAAACTACCTTAAAATAACTCCTGGTTTACAAAAAAAAACACTTATCAAAAACACCTTATCAGGATGCATATCAGAATGTTATTCACCAGGGGAACATTTCTGTATCATACTGGAACATACTGTATCAACACTCCCTCACTTATTAGATAGAAGACATTACTTTTGAACTTCTTGGAAAGTTGAACTCAAAAAGAATTCTGTTACCAACTCTCAAACAATTCACGCTATAACTGTAATGACACTCACTCATCCAGATGGAAGACATGTTACTCTTGGACTTCTCCGAGGGAGAGATGAAACTAGGCTGGTTCATAAACGACGTCTCCTTCATTGAGCTGCCGATACTGAACCGTCGACTTGAGTCTCGCTTCTTCAGGATACTCGAGTTGCTGATCTTTCTGATGGATGAGACATCACCAATCGATTTAAAGAATAAATATAATATCAAATATTAATATTAGACTTGAAAATTTGGTTGAAATTCTGTGACCAATAATAAAGAAGTTGTTTTATTTATAGAATTTCCTTTGTCTTCCTTGAACTCATATTATAACATTTGAATCTGAATGTCATTTTAAGTTTTCTAGGATTTGATAATTTTCAAATGTTGGGCAATGAACCTGTTTTTAATTGATAAAAGAAGAAATATCATTTGCCTCGAATTAGTTGCAACTGTCCTTTCTCAAGAAAATTTTAGCTATATAAGTATAAAACAAAAAGGATATGAATTTCTTGTTCGAGTTTCAAACCTTTGTGGAGGTTCTTTCTTCGAGTCCTCCTTCCCTGTTGGATTCCCGTTCATTTGAACTTTCTTCTTGGTGACCTTGACCTTGCTCTTGTTGAGTTCATCGTCAGATGAGAGCTGGTCGTCAAGGCTGAAGGAAGTCCGGCTGGGAGAAGAAAGAAAAGCATTTAACATATGTAACTTTGTGACCCAGTCTTCCTTTCTGTACTTTATCTAATTTTTTTAGGGGAATATAAGTTTTTTGTAAGGTAAATCAAAATAAATGATTTCAATTTAAAAACAATGTATTTAAACTAAATGAAGCAGAAATAAATCAAATATATAACCTAAAGTTCAGTAATGCGCTTCCTTTTTCCTACTAAAAATGAATTAAAGGTGTTCACACAAAAATGGCCACCAATGGACTTTATGTTAAGCTTCATATGATATGTTCTCTGACTATGGATGATTGGTTTGTGTTATAAGATTTTGGACACTATCATAATAATACATTTAGCATTAACGTACAATTATCAGTGAAAAGTTGAAAATATAAAATTTTAAAAAAACGTGGTACTGCCCCTTTAAGAGGCCATTAAGAGCTTGCAGTCCAAAGAGTCATTCAAGTTTCTAAGTGGCATGAGCTTCTTAGATCTTCAACCCTTCTTCCCGTAATAAACCAGACACAACTAAATTAGAAAGCCTGATTTCATGTTTGTAGCCATGCAATGAAGAAAGGAGCTCCTTGGCTTAAATTCCTTTTGAGATGGATCTCATACAATTCTTTATCATCACACTTCAACACATCAACCTACTTGCGCCCCCTCAGTTTGGGGTCCTCATCATACTTCAACACATCAACCTACTTGCACCCCCTCAGTTTGGGGTCCTCATCACACTTCAACACATCAACCTACTTGCGCCCCCTCAGTTTGGGGTCCTCATCACACTTCAACACATCAACCTACTTGCGCCCCCTCAGTTTGGGGTCCTCATCATACTTCAACACATCAACCTACTTGCGCCCCCTCAGTTTGGGGTCCTCATCATACTTCAACACATCAACCTACTTGCGCCCCCTCAGTTTGGGGTCCTCATCACACTTCAACACATCAACCTACTTGCGCCCCCTCAGTTTGGGGTCCTCATCATACTTCAACACATCAACCTACTTGCGCCCCCTCAGTTTGGGGTCCTCATCATACTTCAACACATCAACCTACTTGCGCCCCCTCAGTTTGGGGTCCTCATCACCCTTCAACACATCAACTTACTTGCGCCCCCTCAGTTTGGGGTCCTCATCATACTTCAACACATCAACCTACTTGCGCCCCCTCAGTTTGGGGTCCTCATCATACTGCACACACATCAACCTACTTGCGCCCCCTCAGTTTAGGGTCCTCATCATACTGCACACACATCAACCTACTTGCGCCCCCTCAGTTTTGGGTCCTCATCACCCTTCAACACATCAACCTACTTGCGCCCCCTCAGTTTGGGGTCCTCATCACACTTCAACACATCAACCTACTTGCGCCCCCTCAGTTTGGGGTCCTCATCATACTTCAACACATCAACCTACTTGCGCCCCCTCAGTTTGGGGTCCTCCCTGGGGTTGAACCTGGTCTGGGCTGTGGCGCCGGCAGCGTGGGCCGGGGTCCGGTTGATGGTCTTGCGGGTCTTCTCTCTGCTGGTCTTCACCTCCTCCAGTCCATCGTTCACCCAGTCGTCGTCCGATGAGAACAGACCATCCGCATCCTTCCCCTTCTTCTTGTCGGAGGCCTTGCTGCTGTATGAGTGACAGGATGCATTATTTACCTAATTTTTTTTTTTTTGTAAGGTTTCTTTGTTTTCCATGTCATAACATGTGTGTAACATATATTTTACTTTACTTTTAATTTTTACATGACATGTTAAAATCAGTGATAAGAACAGGCATTGCATATATACAAAATGTTACCTGGCTAGCAATCTCAGAGATGATACAAGCAAAATATTTTTTATAGATCTCTTTGTTTAAAGCATGTTATTGTTTAATCAGAGGGGCAATACGTATCTGTTGTTAAATATGACAAAGGCAACATGACAATGAATTGACAACAAGAACATGACAACGACATGGCCACACCAGCATGACATAAAAACAATACATTAACAATGACACAAGACAATGTAATGACTCTAAGAACATGACAATGACATGACTCTAAGAACATGACAATGACATGACTCTAAGAACATGACAATGACATGACTCTAAGAACATGACAATGACATGACTCTAAGAACATGAAAGTGACATGACTCTAAGATCATGACAATGACATGACTCCAAGAACATTACAATGACATGACTCTAAGAACATGAAAATGACATGACTCTAAAAACATGACAATGACATGACTCCAAGAACACGAAAATGATATGACTCTAAGCTCATGAAAGTGACATGACTCTAAGAACATGACAATGACATGACTCCAAGAACATTACAATTACATGACTCTAAGCTCATGAAAATGACATGACTCTAAGAACATGAAAATGACATTACTCTAAAAACATGACAATGACATGACTCCAAGAACAAGAAAATGATATGACTCTAAGCTCATGAAAGTGACATGACTCTAAGAACATGACAATGACATGACTCCAAGAACATTACAATTACACGACTCTAAGAACATGAAAATTACATGACTCTAAGAACATGAAAATGACATGACTCTAAAAAAATTGCCAATGACATGACTCCAAGAACACGAAAATGATATGACTCTAAGCTCATGAAAGTGATATGACTCTAAGAACATGACAATGACATGACTCCAAGAACATGAAAATGATATGACTCTAAGAACATGACAATGACATGACTCCAAAAACACAAAAATAGAGCCATTGGCATGACTCCAAGAACATGACAATGATATGACTCTAAGAACATTACAATGATATGACTCCAAGAACACAAAAATGACATGACTTCAAGAACATGACAATGACATGACTCCAAGAACACGAAAATGATATGACTCTAAGAACATAACAATAACATGATTCTATGAATATGACAATGACAATTACATGACTCTAAGAACATAACAATGACATGACTCCAAGAACACAAAAATGACATGACTTCAAGAACATGACAATGACATGACTCCAAGAACACAAAAATAGAGCCATAGGCATGACTCCAAGAACACGAAAACGATATGATTCTAAGAACATTACAATGACATGACTCTAAGAACATTACAATGACATGACTCTAAGAACATTACAATGACATGACTCCAAGAACATAACAATGACATGACTCCAAGAACACTGACCCCTTCCTCTTCTTGTCATCCTCCTCAAGGTTCTTCTGCAGCTGGTCCAGTGTGTTCATGAACTCCTCGTCACTGTCTACAAACTCACTCTGGAACAGAACGGCTATGTTATAACAAATGAATAGGATACTTATATAGTGTAATGTCTTTGTCATGCTCAATGGCAGCCAGGGCACTCTCTGATTGATTACCATGGTCAAACCGCAGAGGCTTCAGCAAGTAATAGACCCCTCCCAACATCAGGCAATTACTGGGTAAACAGATGCACTGTAGGTATGAATTTACTCCAATACAACACCAGTTAAGATCTTCTTGTCGTGCAATTTATCACCTTTCAATCCTAAAAATTAACAAAGCTTTAAAGTTTGTTGCTGATAATGATCATGCATTATACTGTTTGTGATCTAGTAGGTTCTGCACAAAGCATGTGACACCACTATCATAATTTACTTTTATCATGTGCATCTGATCACTTATCCAAGATAGTAAAACAATTTATGAGTATACAAATTTATCTATATAGTTTCTCAATAACCTCCAGAAAAGTGCTCAACCATGCACCAAAGCATCAAAGATTTAAAAAATACCCCACCTTCTTGCCTTTCCCCTTGCTGCCTGCTGAAGACTTGCCTCCCCTGACGGTGCCGGCAGTCGACTTGCGCTCATCCTCGGGGCACGTGGGCACCTTCTCGGGCCAGTTCTTGAGGATGTTCTCCTCGGACCACAAGTCTCCCTGCATTAGGTGCTGGGTCCTCATCAGGGAGGGTACCGATGACTGAATCAGTGATGCATATCAAATATTGATTCAACATAGGTCAAATCAGTACTGATTAATAATACCGACAGAGTTTGACCAGTTTTTCTTATGTGTGGGTCTTATTGACAAGCAGTTTTTGGATGCTTATTTCAAACACTACTCATCTATGTTCATGTCTTCCACCTTATACCAAGAGTGTGCAGAAATTGATTGGTTACATTTTGAAACATTTTGTCTAGAATTGTGGCACAAATGATCTTTCAGCCATATAACATCAAAGCAGCAGAGAAAGCAGCAAAACATAAATTCTCAATGTTGATACTAGTGCAACATTGTTGTCATTCACCTGTATATAACACAATAAATAATCATAACATCTCATTAAATGACCTTATCTTCATTTGACTAAAGCTCACCTTAGCCTGTGGAAGGTTCTTGCCGCACTCACTGCCGTCCATGATGCTGCCGTCCTGACTGAAGGTGTGGTTCACGTTGGCCAGGGTCTGTGTTCTCTTCAATCTCGCCATCTACACACACATCAAAATTGGCTTTAAAGATTATTCTCAATTAAAACTTGAACTGGCCAAAATATGCGAAAAGTCATGATCAAAGAAGATTTGTCTAATGCGAGACTGAATATGCCTCTATGAGTTTCTGTAGAGTTTAATTAGAAATGTGAAAATATAATAAGATGATAACAAAACAAAACATTATTTACCGGTACAAAGTCGGTGGTGCTTTCTCTCTCATAGTACGACCCCCAATCTCCATGGGGCCCCAGACGGTAGTCGCTCCCGAAGTCATACGGGATCTCCATGGTCTGGGCCGACATCGGTTTCTGGACTTGCTGGAATGTGTTCTCCTGGAGAAGAGGTACAGAATGAGCTTAGTTGCTTAGTTCATTAATGATTGATCTTTATAATGTGAATGATAACTATAGATACCTATTAATTAACTTACTTAAAATATGATACTTACAAAATAATTGAGATTGTCAAAAATATAGATGAAAAGAATAACTTTAACCTAACTATGTACCCACATACAAGTGTAAAGAGTCAACATCTGATAAAGAAAAAAATTCCATCTGAGAACAATCCTAAGTAACAATTGAATCAAGGGATTTCCACAAAGGGATACATCTCCACTGACGGCTCTCCTCACCTTTGACCTGCTCTTCTTGAAGAGAGCGATGAGGATGACGGCCACAGGGAAGATGATGACATTGGACACCAGACCGATGACAATCTCCTCCCAGGAGAAGGAGTAGTCTGCCATGGACCTCGTCACATCGCTGTCTGTCTTCAACACTCCGTACCACATGGCGTTCACCATCATGAAGAAGAGAATCACTGTCACACCACACGTCGCTCTCTGGACCCGGGTGAATCTGCTGTGGTCCGGGCGATCCATCAGAGACATCCACAGATGCTTGTCAGCAAACCCATGGGAGGTCGCCATCTTGAAGTTGGTTGTAAACTTGCTTAGTTCCTTCTCTGAGGCAACGTGGAGCTCTTTCTTCAAGATTCCATCTTCCATCTCCACAGACAGCCACACATTCCCGATGAAGTAGTACTTCTTGTGGTTGTACAAGTCCTTCACTACGACGTGACTGAGGTACCAGGAGGGGGAGAGACCTGCGTTGTCGTGCCAGATGAGGATCTTGTACAGGTGCCCCAGACTCTTCTCGTGGGCGATGATGAAGGTGTCGCTGCAGTTCCGCTGGAACGCTCCTTCCTTCGTGAGGTGTCGAGCTGTTCCCTTCTCGTCATGGCCGTACAGCTTGATACCTATATGGGCTGATGTACCTAGATAAAGGAGCATAGGCAATGAGATTTTTTTTTTTCTTATATGAGTTCACTGCATGATTTTGATGTAAATGTCGTTTATTCCTTATATTAATGATCAATTCATGTCTCCTGATATCTAGTCTTATGGACAAAAAAATAATTTCCAACTTTGTCAGCGCATAATCAATGGTCATAAATTTTGATAGACTGGCAGCATTTCTGCTATGATAAATACATTTGATAAATTCTATTTCTCTTGAACAGAAAACATGTTATCTATAACAATTAGAAGCTAAGAGAATTATCAATAAAGATTGAACTAAATTGCCAATCAATACCTGACAAAGGAATGAACATATACTTTGAACATTGTTTGATTTTCTAAATGTAGTTGTTATCTAAACAACCTTGTTCTTCTGTCACAAGGAATGAGAAGAGTCTTCTTGCTATACTGACCAGCACCGAGTTGTCGTCCAGTGACAACAGTCACCTCAAACTTGTGGCTACCATCCTGTCCACACAGAGGGATCATCGAGATCCGCTTGAGGTCCAGCCGGTCCAACTTGCGGAACGCGAAAACCAGAATGATGTACGTGAAGAGGATCACTGAGATCGCGATCATCACCACCGGGTTGGTTGCCAGGTCCAGGTTCTAGTTAGTGGAGAGAGCAGATGAACTTCAGTCATTATTTACTGCATTGTGTGACAAGATGACTTGATTCTCCATTCATGTTTTGTCCATTTTCATAAACCATAAAAATTATCAATTATTTTTAGAAATATAAGAAATGTGGTAATTTTTATTAAATGTTTTAAAGTTGAAAATTATCAAGCTGAAAATATTAAAATAAAATGTAGTCTTGTTATGTGTTTAAAAATGCTAAAAATCAAAAGTTGAAATAGTACTCTTCACCAAGATTTAATCTTTATAGATAAAGATAAATCGTTACGGCAAGAAAGTTCAACCAACCTCCAGGTCTGTGATGTCGATAACACTAGGTGGTGCCAACATACTTCCTCCAAATGATGTCAGATGATCACAACTACACACGGTGACTGTGGTGATGGACTCGTCAACAGCGCTACAACCAGAGGCGTCCCAGTGCTTGGAGTCCATGTTGAAGTACTGACAGGTGGAGAAGTACAGAGACACCGACACGTTCACGTCGTGGCTGCCATCATCATTGTACACGCTCAGGTAGTACTTAACCTTTGAACTGAAGCTCCTGGATAAGATAGACAGATTACTTAATAATCGACAAGCAATCCCTGTCAGAGAGAGAATTCTTTCATTGAAATAGATAAACAAAAAATTTAACATTGGAAACAAAGCTCCACATGAGTAAGAAGCTGTTTAAATTCATACTCAATGATTTGATATCCTAATTCAAAGGTACTTTTGAGCAACATTTTCTTTTTACAGCTGAACAGAAATGGACTTAAATATCACCCTCTTCTTACATCTTTTATCAAATCACTTGCACACCAAACACATAAAATAAGCAGTTCAAGATCAAGAAGCCACTGCCTTCTGACTAATGGAATAAACTATATGTACATACTCTGTGGGGATAAAGAAGGTGTAGTTCCGGTGGTCCACTCCCTCTGCCATCTGGTCTGATGTGATGCGCTTGTGGCTTGTGTATCTGCTTCTGTCAGCTTGAAAGTTGCTCCCCAGATAAACATCAAGGTGTCCCTTGGGCAAGAGCCCTGCTTCCTGATCTGAGGTGTTTGTTAGGACTTCAATCCTCACCTGAATATGGGCACCTGAGGCTGAGTCCGCCCCCATTGCTGTATTCAATCTCACCAACTTGGCTTTCTTGCTTTTAACTGTCTCTGTTGTGTATCTGAGACCTGACAATGGTTTATGGTACTCACTTTTGATGAGGTCTTTTCCGTTCAAGGTTTGTGATTCGTTGTTTTGAACATTTTCAAACATGTACATTTTGATGTTCTTCGATTTAGGAAGGCCTTTCACAGGAATCGTGCTACCATTGTTGAATTTGAAGCTCAAAGAAGGCACTCGTGAGTTGACGGTGAGATTCTTGACATAGTCCCAAGTGAAAGGGTTCTTACGATGAACCAGCATAATCTGAAATATCTCCTCATCTTCACTAGGGTTTCCCTGAAAGAGATTATCAGGCAGGAAAAACACAGATCCATCCAGCTCTCTTCGCTCCCAAATTTCCTTCACTTTTGACCTATGACCATGAACTTCGATTCCACCCAGCTTGATCACAATGGATTTCTCCAACCACATTGTTGTCATCAACATCATGGTCACAATCTGTTCTGCAATTTCAAAAGCGCTTGGAACAACTGTCTGTCTGTGGGCTATGTCCTTGCCAGTCAGAGTAGGATCGTGAGGCATCTTGACTTTCTGAATAGCCAGGCTAATCTCGGGGCGAAGGTTCTTGAAGCTGTCGTAGTATGACTTGATGGGGTACTCCTCCCACTGAGAGACAGCCTCGGGGTTGTACACACCAAGGTTGACAGAGTCGATGAGGTTTGAAATGGTTGCTAGGAGATGGTGGGGGACAAAGTGTTCCTGGTTCCGTCCTTGTGTTGCGTAACCTTGTAGCACGTCCGTGATGTTCTTCAGGGACTCCACGATCACCAGGTGACACGACTCGGTCTGGTACTCATCAAAGTATTTCTGAAATCAAACCAATGGAAATGAAGAAAGATAAAACTCTTGTTGATAGAGGATTTTTTCTTGAATACGAAACTTTTTTGAATACTTATTGTTTGTAAACCAATGATAGAAGAGTTGGTCAGTAAAATTGTTCATTTTTGGATATTGTTCGTAGCTGAATATGACACAAAGTGCACACATGGTTTTCAAACAGTTGCATAAACATAAAAAACATTTCATTGTATTTAGAATTCTATCGTCCTTATTTGATAAAAAAAATTTCCGTCATAATGGATAAAGTTACAAAAGTCAAACACTTATCAATTTATTCATTTATATTATATTTCAGGGGAGGCAAATTGAATACTGTGAACTTTTCCAACTAGAATCTGCCACCGCCGTGGATGATTCTAAGTACACCCATTCTATATATAAATGAAAGACACTATAGCTTTGTCACAGTGATGAAACAATGTACCAGGTGAGCTGAGAAGGACATGTTTACATGACTAGAGGGACTTGAGGGCAGAGGCCATCTACAGTGATAAGAAGGTGAACACGGGGAACTTTTCCAACTAGAATCTGCCACCGCTCATCCCTAATGAGAGTATAATTGTGATGTAGACAATCTTAGTGGAAGATTCTAAGTACACCCATTCTATACATAAATGAAAGACACTATAGCTTTGTCACAGTGTACCAGGTGAGCTGAGAAGGACATGTTTACATGACTAGAGGGACTTGAGGGCAGAGGCCATCTACAGTGATTAAGAGGTGAGACATGATTTGAACATACCGTGAGGAGCTGCAGCAGGAAGGCGACCTGTTGGACGTCCTCCAGGGTGGAGACAGGGATAGCCATGAGGCTGATGGTGATGGCGTCCCGGATGGTGGCCCGCTTCTCCTTGGAGGTGAGGCTGGAGTTGGGGCTGTACTCGTGGTTCAGTTCCTGTATCAACGCGATCACGTAGGGCAGCAGACGTGATGGGTTGTTCTGCTTCAGCAGGGCAGGCAGCATGCTCTGAGACTGGTTGAAGATGTACTCCGTTTTTGTGGATGATATGACTGGGGGTTTTACTGTGACAGGCCTGGAATGATACAATTTTATCAAAACTTGACATTGAGGAGGGTTTAAAACATTTTTTCTGTAAAAAGGATCCTAGTTTGATAAAGTTGATTCTCTGATAATTGAAAAAAGGTTATTATTATAATGTGAACTAATTTCTAGTTTAATTAAAATTATGGTTTGACAAACATAATGATATTACTAGTAGCAAAGATCATACTTGAGTTGCTTTGGTTGCGAGCAGGCTCCATACACATCACACACTTTGACCTCCAGGTTCACTGTACTGCTGGCGGGGTCAGCTAGTGATGCCAGGTAGACCTCGGTTTGGCTGTCTGTTCCGTGGTACGCAGGGTAGGACACCGTCTCAGGACCGGACGCCTCAACAACTTGGACCTGATAGAACAGCTGGTCGTCACTGTCATCAGTCCACCCCGAGCATGTGATCTGGACTGGATCCTCAAGGTTAAAGATCTCCGTTGGAGAAACTGTGCACGATCCCCCCGATGGTCCGCTGTTCCCTTCAAGTTCAAGGCTGCTGATACCAACTGTGGATGTTGAGGATGATTCAAATTTTGCAGAGACGGTGATGACATACTTGTCGGCATGAGGTATGACACCTTCCTTGATGACGAGGTTTGAGACGTGAAGACCAGTCAGGAGTTGTTTGGGATCCAGGGGGAAAGGAGAGCTGTCTTTCATTACTGTCCAGGTGTATTCTACTGTCTGGGTGCCACAGTTCGAGCAGGACGTGCCGAGGGAGAGCTGGAGGCCGGTGCTGATCCTGTTCTCCCCCGTTGCCTGACAACTCACACACTTGATGCTGACAGAGGGCACTGCATCCTCGATCACTTCAATCTTAAAGAAGAATTATCTTTAAAAGTTCATCTATTGCAAAAGAATCATGGAGACAATCTTTCAGATGTCAGTTAACAGATTGACGAACAAGACCAAGTTGAAAGCAGCTATGGTACCAAAAAGAACTTTGATGAAAATATTGTTCCATTAGAAAAATCAGTGATAAAAAATGAAAGCAAAAAATATCTCTTATACAGCATTGATGCATTTATAATTTCATAACCCACTTAGAATCCTCTTTACATCTCATGAGAGCATGCATTCTAAATATGAGACCTTGCTAAAAGTGTCATAATAACCATGGCGAAAATTTACGACAAAAAAAGATAAATGGAGAAATGAAATGACAATGCCTGTACTGACCACCTGCTGTACAGTTGCAGTTCTCGTGGACGTCCGGTCAGTCACACTCAGGGTTATGTTGTAGTGGCCAGCCTGTGTAAACACCCTGTCAAACTTAGGTGAACTTTCACTCATCGATGGGCAGCTTGCCGAGGGATCCATTGGCTGAATGAAAATGTTTTAAGCATAACATAGCGTTGAAATGTTCAATGAAATGAAATTTTTGGCAAAGAAATGATAGTATTAAAGTAGTATTGAAATGACTTCATACAAACACCATTTTTTTATGACAGATTAACATTTTCCAAAATGAATTTTTGATTTTATGAAAATTATATTTCTTTTACCATGTAAACATTATTTTAATGTTTTTACTATCAAATTTGTGAAGTAACCATAAACGTTCTGCAACATATGTTTTAAATGCCAACACAGTAAATTTGGCGTAAAGAAGCATGCTGCAAATTTGGGGTATAGTTTTTAGTTTTCCATTGCATTACATACTAGAATCTACTAGAATTGTGAAGCAATCATATCTATGAAGGGTAGTTTTCTCACCTGGCAGGTCCATTGACACTGGAGGTGAGCATCTAGGTCATCAGGATCACGCGAGTTCAAGCAGTTGAAGTCAACCTTTGACCCTTGCGACAGCTTCCTCTGGTTGCCTCCATCAATGACAGCCTGTAGCTGTGAGGCTGTTACGGTGAGACGGACGAAGGCTGTCTCGTAGACGAAGGTGTCCACGTAGGAGGTGTTGAACACAGCACAGTAGCTCCCCGTGGACAGAGTCCGAGGCTTCAGGTGGAGCGTGAGACTCTCGGTGTAGCTGGAGCCGGGACTGACAAGCTCATTCAGGGTCTCCTTGCAGCTCGCAGCTCGGTAGATCTTCCACAAGTGCTTGGACTGATATTCCTCACAGTTGCTTGTGTTGATGGAAACTGCTAGAACAACATATCTGGATCTATTTGTCACTGCTGGCATCTTACTCACAACTCTAACCAAGGGAAGTTCACAATCAAGCACATGGATTTGAAACGTTTTTGTGAACTGGCTGCTGCTGACTTCATTTGTTATATTAACTTGGACTTCATATATCCCAGCTTGTGTGAATGTATGACTGTAAACTTTGTCAGAACCTGTGCTTACCTCTGTACCATTGATCAACCAGGTAATGTTTGCATCTTCAAAATTCATGCCCTTTGCTTCAAAAGAGATTTCTCTATTTACAAACATGTCAGAGCTGGTAGCTATGTCAGTGACATGGACATGTCCTTGAGCTCTCAGGGTACAACTGATGGTTTCTGCACTAACATTATTGACTGCAGATAGTACAATGGTATAGAAGCCGACTGGATCAAAATTGTATGTCAGTGTAGCTTCTTGACTAGAATCTTTACTGCCGTCTGGTTTGGTGATGGTCCAGGTGTAGGTGATATCACTCCCCATAGATTTGTTAACTTCGAGACGGGACTCTTCTCCTGTCACTTTGGAATCACAGTTATCAATTGTTAGACCTGAGATCACTTCTTGGACAAAGATTGTTTTTGACTGACTGATCCCACTGACATTGTTGTGGACATAGACCTGAACTACCTCCACCCCATGCCTAGGAAACATCTTTGAGAATGTGCTCATGGTGATGTCCAGTTGGTTTGAGTCAACCGTCCAGTTGTACTTAAAGGTCCCTGCCGGACTAACCACTGCCCAGAAGTCCACCACGGTATGGGTGTCAATGAGAGTGGAGTTGGTGATCAGATCCACAGACGTGATGACTTCCTCAACATAGATTGTAGTGATGTCAGAGTCGTTACTCACTTGGTTCCTCACTTCAACCTCCAGAATGTACTCTCCAATAGACTCAAACGTGTGGCTAATTTCCTGCTCTTGGCTTGTTGTGGATGTTCCCGGACCTGACAGAGTCCACTTGAAGTCCATGTGGCTTCCTGAGCTCTTCCTGATGTTGAATGTGACAGATGATGACTTCTCCAGATAGGTGAATGGTTTGGCTGATGTTATTGTGACTCCAGATATAGGTTCCTCAATGGTGACCTTTTTCTCTGCATGTTTACCTTCAGGTTCAAGCCTTGAGGTTGTGTTTACCTGTATTTCGTACTGTCCAACATGATTAAAGAAGTAAGTGACCATCTGCGAGGAGGATGATAAGACTTCTGGAACCATGTTACCCCTCTTTACCTGCCACTTGAAACTCAGAGCTGTATCTTTGGAAACAGATGTCATCGCGGTCAGCATCTCAGTTGCATTGACTTCAAACACAGAAGCCTGAGTTTCAATCCTCAGGTCCTTGATTCTCTCAACAGCTTCAACTGCAACTTCAGCAGAGAGGGAATTGATTGAATTATTGGCAAACAGCTTCACAAAATACAGACCAACTATTGAGAATGTTTTGCAGTTTTGTTCAAGTTTTTTCCCAGTGACATTGCAAATGGCAGTGTTGTTGTCTGTTGCCTTGAACACCTGCCAGACGAATGTGACCCTGAGGTCTGTGTTTCCTACAGCGGTCATATTCTGTGCTTCTCCAGTCCCGACATAGCGACCATTGAAGAGAGCGTGGCTGATCGAGAGACTCAGTATTTCTCTGATGGCAAACACTTGTCGTGTCAAGGTCCTTATAGACACCTCATTTCTAGCTTTCACTTTGAAAGAGTATAGTTTAGATTCTGTAAAAGTACATATATGATGTGTTTCAGTATTTTTCACTCCATTACCATCTCCACAGTCCCAAATGATCGTCACATTGGTTCCAGCAGTGTAGCTTACAATGAACTCCACAACCATCCCCATCTCTAACTCAATAACGTCACCCTCCTCAGATGAGTTAGATGTTACCGTAAAGCCTTTTACTGCATCCTGAGTGATGATCTCAATGCAGGTTTTGTTGGAGCTCACCCTGTTGCTTGCGTTCACACACACCTGATGCACTCCCACGTCTGGGTATGAAGAAGCGTTGTCACTTGTGTAGCCGTTCCCAAAGTCGTAGTAGTATGAGACACTTGTAGCATTCTCAGTTGAAACTCCAATTTCTGCATCTTTGTTTGTTGCAATATAATTCTCATTTTTGCATGAATTACAGTGAATAACAAATGTTTCAATTACATAAAAAGCTTCAACTGTTTTTTCAGCGGTATCGTAACTCACATTATTGGAAGCATTGACAACAATAACGTATGAGCCATCATAGAGGAGACTAAAGTCACAGTGTGAGCTATCACAGTCTTGAACCACCCCATTGAACTTCCACTGGTACTTGATGTCTGATCCTTGACTCACACTCGTGTTCACCATCTCATCAATGGGGTTGTTTGACACGATGCTGATTGGGGTAGGAGCAATCATTTGCAGGCCTGTAATTTCATCCTGAACACACAATGTTTTGCTAAACTTTTCATCGGGAGAGTCATTACGGGCAACAGATATCTTATAATTTCCTGGAGTGTCATACAAAATTGTTACATTCAACAAACCTTTGGCACTTTTCGTGGTACCATTGCCAAAGTTCCACTTATACTCAAGAGCAGGGGGATTAACATTGATTGCTTTTGCAGCCAGGACGCCTGATTCTCCGGTCATGAAACACATGTCAGGGAGAATGTCCAGAAGAAACAATGTGTTATCGTCTATAGCATAGGAGGTAACCATGGCAACCTGTTCTGGACATGAGGTCAGGTCATTGGTTGCTATGAGACTGGTGTTATAGATGCCAGGGCTGTCATACATGAACAGAAAGGAGGGACTGCTTTGGTTGATACGTTCCTTTCCATTGTCTGCCTCCAGGCTGTATGTAACGTTAGTGCCGGCAGTGATGGTTGCTGTAAAGTTGACCTCATCACTGATATGGACAGGACCGTTGTACTGTAGATCAAGTCCAGCAATGCACTCCTCTACATGGACCAGCACAGACAGGAAGTAGGAGCTGGCAACATTCTTCACCGTTAGAGACACGTTATAAGCACCAGGGGTCTTGAAGCTGTAATTCTGGGAGTGATCAAGAACAGTGGATTCAATGTTCATATAATCTGAAGCAAACCTCCAGTAGTAAGAAACCTTTGTACCTTTCAACATGACATGTTTCCCTTTGACTGGTTTAGTTGAAACCTTAAAGATTATATTTTGATTTGGCAAGGAAAACTCAGGTGCATAATCAATCTTCTCAATATAAACTGCAGCAAGGGCAAACAACTTCTTCACTTTGCTTGTTTGAGTGAAAGGATCGCTAACCTCCACTGTGATGTTGTAATGACCTTCTATATCATACACATAACGAATACTCCATTCCAGTCTCCCACCAGATGTTACGAGAGAATCTTTCTTCTTTACCTTCCCATCTCCAAAATCAACAGAAATGTTCACTTCTGCATTGTCATCAACATCAGCAGTCAAGTTCATTTGGAACTCTGTCTCAATCACAGCGCCCTCTGGCAGTTGTATCTGTAGGTCTGCAACATTTGCAGGATGTTTCACATCCACGTCGACCTCAGCAATGTCGGAGTGAGAGTCACATGTCATGTTCACCTTGACCTTGTGCAAACCAGCGGTGTTGAAAGGTGTTGTGTAAGTGCTGGCTTGTGAAGAGAGTTTCTCTGTGTTGTTTACAAAGTATGTGTATTTGCCAGACACTCCTCCCTGAGTATAAGTAACGGTGAAGGAGGTATTTTCTCCAGATTTCACCAAAGGTTCACATGGGTGGGCACAGCCGTTGCTGATGCTGCAACTCTCATGACAGAGAGTCAAACCTTGTATGGGCATACACGGCCCAAGCACCACATTAAAAGTCTTCTCTTTGGCACTGACTTTGTTTGACACTCTGAGGGTAAGAGAGGTCGGTGAGCTGAAGGTATGACCGACTGATGTGAAGGGTTTGATCAGCGAGGTGTCATCTGTTCCACATTCTGTCAGTGTGTCATCAACACCTGCTGGACATTGTTCAGACAGGACCATGTTACCAGTTACGTTCACACCACCAATTGTCCACTCATACACAAGGTCAGAGCCAGCCGTTACCTTGGCAACCAGTTTGACCTTTGTGCTCAGTTCTACCTTGATAGTGTCTCCATTGAGTTTAGGGTCCACCCACACAATGTCCCCGACTGGATCCATCACCTGTATGTGACACTCTTGTGTGGATCCACTGCTGAGAGCCTTGTACTGGAAAGTGTACTTTCCTGCACTGGAAAATGTGGCTAGTTCACTTGGAAGATACATGGTGTGAGGCTTAGAGTAGAGTACATTGAACTCACAGAGGTAGTCCTCAATCAGTGTTGATTCTGAGATGGTGATTGCCTGATTGACATCAGTAACTCCTGATTTTGTATATGCGAGTTGTCTCAACTTTGAAGATGGCTTGACACCGCATGCTATAGGGACATTGTTTCCCTCATACAAAAGTCCTAGAAAGTCTCCCTTATTCACAGTGATGTCTCCTGCATTGCTCTTTACGTTCATCAGTTGCTCCCTGGACTTCTCTACGATGACGGTGATGTCTCCGACCGGCCTGTACGTAGGCTGCAAACCCTGTACTATTGGGTTTGTTCCACAGTCGATATCAGTCAGGTCGAGTCCTGCACAGCTGCATGCCTCACTCCTGCTGATGCATTGTGGGTACAGGAAGCAGGACTGCTGGTCTGCAGAACATGTTGGATGAGAGATGCATGGAGGCTTGGAGTCCGCGCAGGAGAAGAACTGGTTTTGTCCACAACCTTCAATTAAAGGAACAGGGGTCACTCAAATTTCCTTTACCAGTGTTTTCATAAACTCATCTATGTAATTAGGTCAAGTATGGTCTAAAACATCTTGGTTTTTTTTCTCTCTTTTGTCTTTTGATGAACTTGTTTATTATGTTATATTATTATAGAGAAGACATGAGCTAAGAGAACCATTATATGAAACATTCAGTACTCATTATTACATGTGGGACATTGTGAACTTATCAAGGTCAACAAAACATTTAAACCTTCCACTTGCTAGACTAGTAACTGATAGATGTCGGAAATACAGTTTGAACATGGAAAACATGAACATCTGCAGAAAGAAGAGAATCACATCTCACCTGGTTCGTAGAGGTTCTTCCCACTGGGACACTCGGGTCTGTAGACAACAAACTTGAGCTGTGTGTCCTGTGTAAGCACGGCCTCTCTGAAGGTCACCCACTGAACCAAGCCCTCCTCCTCAAACCAATTACCTGCAACATACCAGGGTGGTCTTAGCAGTCACTCACAGCAAAACTTCTAATGTTGATACAAGAAACATTAAAATGCAAAAAAGCTCTTTTTAAATCAAAGTTAGGGCTAAGAGTAATTGAAGTAATATGGAATGACGGGGTGTCAAAAAGGACTGTAAAATGCAACCTAGCTCTTCAAAAAGACTCAACATCGATTTTTCTGAAAGCTGAGATAATTATCTATACAATAATATATGGAATGACACCATTGAATTTGGTTGCAGAAAGATTAATCACAATGAAATCGCATAATTTTCGAGTTTGGTTGCAGTCCCCTATAGGCAACTGCAACCAAATTATTTTTCCAAGAAAATACATGTTTTTATCAAACAAAAAAGCCTGGGCTTGAAGAAATTTGGTTGCAGATGGAATATATGATGATTTGACAACTGTTGATCACTTACCTGGCTTTTTATTTACATTTCAATGACACATCAGCAACTTACCGATCGCTATCGAGTCCGGTTTTCGATCATGTCACATCATGTTTTGAAATCGTTTCTGACATTATGGATAGAAATATTTCACTGACCTTGATTATTTCAACAATTTCTATCATACAGCATGTCATGGTGAGTACTTTAGACAATTTTTGACCAAATTAATCCCTAAATTTCATTTCTGTGTTTCAACGTGCTCCCGTAGCAGATTCGAATTGTTGTCATATCTCAAAAAGATTCTCATTGGCTGTCACAAATTCCTTTAATTGCCAAATGATTTTGATAGAAAATAAACATCAATAAGTAAGTTTAACAAATAGTTTCTATCCAAAAACAGAACAAGATGAATTATCAATCAAAAATTAGGAAATTTGAAAAATTGTTGGAAATGTTTGAGACTGAATCAACCAATTGTAGGACACGTTACATACCGCATGGCATTAAGTCACACACAGAGCGAGAGGGAACCTATCAAAATAGAACTGTTGATTTGTTTTTGTTTTCACGTCAAATAAGGTAAATTATAAAACTCCTGCAACCAAACTTGTCTCTTTGCTATTCAACAAGCAACTACAATCTCTGCAACCAAATCAGTGTTTGTCAAGACACGAAAACTGATGGATATTTGCTAGAAAACAATTTGGTTGCAGTTGCCTATAAGGGACTGCAACCAAACTCGAAAACTCCTCGATTCATTACGATTATACATTCTGAAACCAAACTCAAGGCTTCAAGGAAATAATTAATTTATAGTAAATCATTTCAGCTGTAAGAATATCTTCATTTCAATCATTTTCAAGGAAAAGGTTGCATTTTATTGATGTTTTAGATACTCCGTCATCCGGACCCTTCAATTACTCTTAGGCCCAAAGTTATCTCAATATCACAAAGGTTTACAATAAACAATTAAGTTGATCAAAACTCAACATTTCCTCCGTGAGCTCAATGCAAGCTCTAGAATTATAATAACCTCTATATTGGTTAAGGGTTTCTTAGCATAAAAATGCTTTGTTCATTTTAAGCCAGCAAAACTTGGTCAATATTAATTTTCAAATCGTTCACCAAAAACCCTAACCTACTAAAGTTACTTTTTCCAAGTCATTTTTGATTTTCACGTGTTTCACATTGTTAGCCAAGGAATAAATCTGTGGTTTGCTATGGGATGATATCAAAATAAACATAAAATTGCTTTATCATCAGGAAAAATATTATCAGTTATTAATTATTCAACGATTTTGCAGAGACAGTGTGAGTTTGCACCTGGCATGAAGAGCAGGGTGTAGGAGGACTTGAGGCTGGTGTCTGTAGATGCTGCCTGTGGAGCAGCACTCACGTCTCCCAGCTCTGGACTCCCTGCTATCTGCATGGTGGTCTTCACAATAGCTGAATACAGAACACATCCTTGTCAGAGGTTGGTGGTGGTAAAAATAAATATTTTGATTTATTTTATGATCATACTTATTTTTCAAAATGTATTTTCAGGTGGGATAACTAAGGGAAAAAAAGATGATTTTTTTGGATGACATTCATCTGTGTAATTCAGGATCCCACTGTCCGCAACAGTACAAATTCTTGTACTTTTGGGCGAAATCTACCCTCAGATTCAGGCAACAAGTGGTAGCAATGACTTTACCAATGGTTTTCTCACTTATCAAAAAGATCATGTCCTTGTCAGAGGTTGGTGGTAAAAGTAAATATTTTGATTTATTACCTACGAAGGCAGTCATATCAAGGTTCATATTTTTCATATGTTGCCCTAGGGCAAAATATCACTTTTGCATTGTGACGTCACGTAATAAACAATGATTTGACGTCACGGTTCACCTGTCACAATCCATACGGGCGCCGCCCGCTGGTCTGCCTATGCTGAGAAGTAGGTTTTGAGCATTTTCTTCAATTTTGGGACTACGATAATAAACAGAATATTATATACGTGTCCATGACATACTCGCTCGGGAAATACTAATATTTAGCCACTCGTGTCGTAGACATAGTATGTCATGGACACTCATATAATATCCTCTATATATTTCATGATCATACTTATTTTTCAAAATGCATTATAAAGTGGGATAACTAAGGGAAAAAAGATGATTTCTGGATGACATTCATTTGTTTTATTCAGGACCGCACCGTCTGCAACAATAGTTGTAAATTGTTGTACCTTTGGGTTTATCCTACCCTACACTCAGATTCAGGCAACAAGTGCCAGCAATACCATCAAAGAGGTTGACTGTAAAATTTTAACAAAAAAACAACTTTATTACCAATACCTTGTCAATGCCAACAAATGCCTTGGAAACAGTGTTTGAAATATGTTTTAGTCCCGACATGCAAGCCCGGCTTAGGATTTGATATTTCAATCAGCCCTCCTTATTATTTGACATACCCTGCAGTGTTAGGAAAGTTTTTATTATATACTCATATAATCTTAGGATAGTAATACAAGGGTGCAATACGGAATACGTCTTCAAATTCCGTATTGCACTCCAGAATCCGTATTGCACGCCTGCCAGTTCTACTTTTTTTAAGCTTTGGCAATTCTCGGAATTTTCCGCAAGTAACAATCATTTTTCTAATTAAAACACCAAATTAATGTATCTCAATGCATTGGTAAAAACATACTTTTTAATTTGACATAAAATAGTGAGAAACAAGAGTTCCATTAGTAAAGAAACTGCAAAACACTTTGAAAAAGGAAATCCTGAACCAAATTCCGAGAGCGCTAGCGATACTCGTCATTATGACGTCATAGCCGACAACGATTATGACGTCATTTCCATGGTGAAGTCGTTTGAATGAAGCCCTTCGCTCGATAGCCCGAACTTTACGTTTTTCATATTCAGAACTATATAAATAATGGCTATGGAATTACTTTTATCACGTTATTTTGTTTTCACACTTGAAAAAAATATCTTTGTCGTTTAACTACGCAGAATAATGAGAAAATAAAAAGATAATTGAGGTATCAAATCATCAGTCGAGCGTGTTCTGGGTCATCGCCTTGTTCGCGTTATGTATACATGCGCAGTACGTCTTCTCAGATAATTTAAGAAATTAAAAAACTACTTGTAAAAAGGTTTAAAAGGAGTATATAATAAATACAGAACGTCATACGTGTGCATTTGGGTCGTTTGTATTGAGCTCGAAGATGTCATGGACGCATGTCATGTCATGTCATGTCACACGTATGACGTTCTGTATATGTATCTCTAAAATCACACATGCCTTGCTGACCTCTTCTCAAACACGCCATATCTAAAAGTAACCAGCAACTTGCAGGCAGGCAGGCACTATTTCTAAATCTGATTAGATATATGGTATAGAATGGGAGACAATAGCTAGTACTCACAGTGTGGTGTGTATTCACAAATGAAGCTGTTCTCTTCGCTACACGACCCCGTCTCCCACTGTCCAGCGTCGGTCAGGTACACGCAGAGGCCGTGAGACTCAAGCAGCGCGGTGTAGCTCCCCAGTAGCGACCCGTCTGTCCACATGTACACGTCAAGATGGTCGCTCTTCTTCAGCCCGATCCACGCCTTTTTCTCACCTCTGTGAAATAGAGAAACATCATCCATGATACATGCGATAATGTTTCAAGGCTTGTTATAATTTTAAAGAAAATGACACATAATTGTGTGATGATTCTATCTACCGTATATGAAATCAAAGTGGTCAATGTTAATGTCCAAA